>CM035847.1:55880077-57080077 GCA_020510985.1 Pholidichthys leucotaenia
ACGAGAGCAAGTTTTTAGCCAAAGTCAAATTCCTTGTATGTGTTGTGCATACTTGGCCAATAAAGCTGATTCTGATTCTCTATGTTCAGACTCAAAAATGAAGCATACCAAGAAAAGAACACTGTACCTACTGTGAAACATGGAGGAGGTTCTGTTATGTTCTAGGGCTGCTTTGCTGCATCTGGCACAAGGTGTCTTGAATCTGTGCAGGGTACAATGAAATCTCAAGACTATCAAGGTATTGTAGAGAGAAATGTGCTGCCCAGTGTCAGACAGCTTGGTCTCAGTTGCAGGTCATGGGTCTTGCAACAGGATAATGACCCAAAACACACAGCTAAAAACACCCAAGAATGGCCAAGAGCGAAACATTGGACTATTCTAAAGTGGCCTTCTATGAGCCCTGATCTAAATCCTATTGAACATCTGCAAGGAGCTGAAACATGCCATCTGGAGAAGGCACCCTTCAAACCTGAGACAACTGGAGCAGTTTGCTCATGAGGAGTGGGCCAAAATACCTGCTGAGAGGTGCAGAAGTCTCATTGACAGTTACAGAAATCATTTGATTGCAGTGATTGCCTCAAACGGTTCTGCAACAAAATATTAAGTTAAGGGTACCATCATTTTTGTCCAGGCCTGTTTCATGAGTTTGTTTATTAAAATAATTCTGTTGAACCACAATTCAAAAGCACTGTCTGATTTTCGTTGGTTAATTTTCATAGAATTTTTATTTATTACCACTTTTGTCAGATTCAAGTTATTTCTGTGACCATTGTGGGTTTTTCTTTCATTAACAGAGGGGTACCAACAATTTTGTCCACGTCTGTAACTCTGTATCTAATATCTAATGCCCAAAAATTAAAAATCTAAAAATCTAATGCTCAGGGTTTCCTCTGGTAACATTTCTGGGTGGCGGGTGGCCACGCTTGAATTTTTTTCCACCACTCCATGAGGAAATATAAATTTAAGAAAAAAATACGAAGGAATGACGGTCCTCAAGCGCACACACGAACAACGCGCGTGACCATCATCTGCACGGAGTTCAGAAGCACCCCGCCCGCTGACTGCTGCAGTCGCAAGGCAGTGTCTCACTACTGGTGTCTGTCCGAGAGAAACATGAGCTTATTAAAGTACTTTAAACGCAGAGAAAAGCAGAAGAGGTAAGCAATGGAGGCATTTATCATGGTATCAGTCGCTGGTAATGGGAGCAATAATGGAAGAGTCGCTTTGCTAACGAATGTGGTTAGGAGCTCGAGGTGGTTCATTTTGTCTTCTTTTTAATTATTAGTTTTTTGCTATTCTTATTTCAGACAAAAATAAAAAGATGTATTTACCTTTACCTTAGTTAATATTAACTAATTTATGTTCATGATTATGTACCTGGCAAGTTAAGATGACCAAAATTCACAAAGTCAGTGACTTTAATCCGTCAACAGCCTTCAGACAAACAAAACGTGTTGACGTTTGGATTTCAAAATAAGGGAGGTTTTTCCTGCTGTCTGGTTGGTGAGAAGAGTTCTAAAAAATATATATATGGAAACAGGTGCGGTGGCAGAGTGGTTAGCACTGTGGCAGCACAGCAACTCACCCTTGGCCATGGGATCCCTGGTTCAATCCCAGCCCCTGACAAACAGTGATCTTTGTGGCGGCATGAAATAATAAGCAGCGAACTGAGGTTTAAAAGTGGGTTTTATTTCATTCTGCCATCACAGAACTCACCCCAGCACTGTATAAGCGTGCCAGAGCAAGCCCTCAGGCTCTCAGGCAATGCGTGCAGTCAGAAGCAATGGTCAGAGAGAGAGAGAACATGTGAATTTCAGTCAGCTTATATACCCAGTTACAGACAATACATGAAAGGCACATTTGCATCACAGAACAGAGCAGGAAGTCATGAACACCTGCATTTGAGTCACACATATCAAAAGCAGATTACTGGCAGGAAAGAGCTAGACAAAGAGAGGCGGCTGCCTATTGATATCAGTCATTGTTCAATTCAATTCAACTTTGTTGTTGTGAAATGGCGCTATATAAATAGTCATCTCATAGCACTATCAACTGTAGGGGGGAACCCCCACAGTTGCAGAAAGACCCCAGCAATCAGGCGATCCCCTGTGAGCAAGCACTTGGCGACGGTGGAGAGGAAAAACTCCCTTTTAACAGGAAGAAACCTCCAGCAGAACCAGGCTCAGGGAGGGGCAGTCATCTGCTGCGACTGGCTGGGGGGTGAGGGGATAGAGAAGAAGAAAAGAACAGACATGTAGAGAGCAAACAGCACGATGGGGACTCAATCTATGGGAGAGAACAAACAGATGTTAATGACCAGCAAAAAAAAATATTTCATAGAGAGTGAGGAAAGGAGTGAGGCCCAGTGCATTACTGGAGGTCCCCTGGCTGACTAAACCTATTAGCAGCATAACTAAGGGAGGGTTCAGAAACACATGATCCCTCCCTAATTGTAGGCTATATCAAAAAGGTAGGTTTTAACCCTATTCTTAAAAACAGAGATCGAGTCTGACTCCCGAATCCAGATTGGCAGCTGATTCCACAGGAGAGGAGCTTGATAACTGAAGGCTCTGCCTCCCAATTGTTCTGCTAATTGCTCCAGCTGAGCGCTCTGCTTGTCCCAGTATGTTGTGGGGGTTACCCACACTACTCCACCCCCCCCCCTCAGAGGGCTCAGCAGGGGGCTGAGGCCTCGATCGCCCGGTTTTGGTAGCGAGCTGCGGGAAAAGCTCTGTGCAAGCGGAGGAGGGTGGGGGTAGCAAGTGCCGGCCCGGGAACGAAGTTGTCTGGGCCGCGCAAAAATTGCATGTGGATCCACGATGTCGAGGGGCTGTCCCGTTGAACGTGGAGGAGGTCCACAGCGGCTGTGCGAAGAAAAATTTGTCTCTGACTCCTCTCGCGGCTATGAAGAAAAACCGGAGCTGCAAGGCTGCGTAGCGGCTGTGAGAAAAAGGAGCTGCAGCTGTGTGAGGGACTTGGCGTGTTGGCTTTAGGTGCGCGCGCGCGCAGCCCTAAAGCCCTCGGGGACAGCTGACGGCTGAATTCCCTTTGTGCGCCGTGGCTAAGACCCATACAAAATCCTGTGAGCGAGCTGTGTGCGTGCTTCAGGTGTGTGAGCAGCCCTGAAGGTTCTGTGTGCAGCGGCGAAGGACGATGGCGGTCTGTGGAGCCGTTATTGCCCCATGCGTGGTACGCCGTCCTCGTAACCCCCTGGTATGCGTGCGGGGTTCGGTGCTTGGCAGGTCCGCTGTAGAGGCGAGTCAGGGTCAGGGAGCTTGCTGGAGATCAGCGTAGTCGGCGCCGATGGTCATCCCTGTTCAGGTTGTTGCTGTAGTTCGGTCATGGTGCGTTCAGGTCCACGCGCTGCGTTCTCCGTCAGCCCTGGAGGTTGCCGTCGTGGAGAGAGGACGAGGTGCGTGCGCTCTCGTGTGGAGGAGCTGTGAGAGCGACCGGTCCCAGCGTGGATGTGCAGATCTCAGGTATGCAGATCTCACCATGAAGCTTTCTGCCGCTTTCCCGGTCGTGGGTGATCTCCGGAGAGTTCGCCTGGTGGTGGCTCTGCGTCGAGGTCTCCCTGTAGCAGAAGGGAGGGCAGTCCATTTGCGTCAGGCTGCTGCGTTCACTTGTCGTCGGAGAATCACCGCCGGGTGCTGCGTTTGTTGTCGTCGGGTCACCAGTGTGGCGGCATGAAATAATGAGCAGCGAACTGAGGTTTAAAAGTGGGTTTTATTTCATTCTGCCATCACAGAACTCACCCCAGCACTGTATAAGCGTGCCAGAGCGAGCCCTCAGGCTCTCAGGCAATGCGTGCAGTCAGAAGCAATGGTCAGAGAGAGAGAGAGAACATGTGAATTTCAGTCAGCTTATATACCCAGTTACAGACAATACATGAAAGGCACATTTGCATCACAGAACAGAGCAGGAAGTCACAAACACCTGCATTTGAGTCACACATATCAAAAGCAGATTACTGGCAGGAAAGAGCTAGACAAAGAGAGGCTGCCTATTGATATCAGTCATTGTTCTGCTAATTGCTCCAGTTGAGCGCTCTGCTTGTCCCAGTATATTGTGGGGGTTACCCACACTTTTGTAATTTCCCTGTTTGGGATCAATAAAGTACATCTATCTATCTATCTGTGTGGAGTTTGCATGCTCTCCCCGTGTCTGCATGGGTTTATTCCTGGAGTTCTCCGGTTTCCTCCCACAGGCCAAAAACATGCAGGTTAGGTTAACTGGAGACTCTAAAGTGGCCCTAGGTGTGAATGTGTGTGTGAATGGTAAAGGGAGGGTACCGTGGCTGCTTCATCCATCCAGGTGGATGCCCTCAATTTCCCCTCTGGGGATCAATAAAGTATACAAAAAAAACTGTATTGTTCTGTTCTGGCTCTACAAAATTATGATCAAAAATTGTTGGAAAAAGTAAAAAAAAAAATAAAGTTACCACAGTCTCTTTCAAATTTGTTAAAAAAAACAGTAACTTTATTTAAAATAAATAGACAAAAATAGCCATAAAAGAATCCACAAATTTATAATTCAATTCAATTCAACTTTATTTATATAGCGCCATTTCACAACAACAGTCATCTCATAGCACTTTCAACTGTAGGGGAAACCCCCACAATTGCAGAAGGACCCCAGCAATCAGGCGATCTGCCCTGTGAGCAGCGCTTAGCGACGGTGGAAAGGAAAAACTCCCTTTTAACAGGAAGAAACCTCCAGCAGAACCAGGCTCAGGGAGGGGCAGTCATCTGCTGTGACTGGCTGGGGGGTGAGGGGATAGAGAAGATGAAAAGAACAGACATGTAGAGAGCAAACAGCACGATGGGGACTCAATCTATGGGAGAGAACAAACAGATGTTAATGACCAGCAAAAATATTTCATTGAGAGTGAAGAAAGGAGAGAAGCCCAGTGCATTGTTGGAGGTCCCCCGAATGCCTAAACCTATTAGCAGCATAACTAAGGGAGGGTTCAGAGACACATGATCCCTCCCTAATTATAGGCTGTATCAAAAAGGAAGGTTTTAACCCTATTCTTAAAAACATAATAAAGTCTCAAATATACAAGAAAAGTAAATTTTACAAGAGGAAATTACAAATTTGAGGAAAAAGGTTTCAAATTTAGATAAATTTACAGAGCAAAGTAGAAAACTATAAGAAAATTGTTATAAATTTTGGAGAAAAACCCCAAACCTTCAAGACTTAAGTCATTACTCAAGTTTTTAAGTGGGTGCTCTTTGTACCCTTAACTCAACAGAAATTTTTTGGCTGTCTACTTTTAATTATTAATTTCAAAGCACTGCTTTTACATGAGTAGAATTTCTGGCTACTATACCCACCTCTGATCATATAATTTAAGTATGGATGAGTAAATTATTATTATGAAGTGGGGTTTTTTTCCCCCTTCGCTAATCTCTCAATAGGGAAAAAAAAACAAACCACTAGAATAAAAATACAAAAAAAAAATACACATTTTTTGTCATTTATGTAAACCATGGCAAAAAAAGTCCTGCAGGACAAAACATGACACTTGATATTTTCTAACCTGTTTGTATACCACCATAGACCGAGAGAGAAGCAGAACTGGACAAGGCTGAGAGAGGGAAAGATGAGACAGAAGAGAGGAGCCAAGGAGAGGAAAGTGTTCAGGCAGAGGGTCGAGGAGAGGTGAGAGCAGAGGAAGGAGAGAAGGATGACACCAGTAAAAAGTCCAAACACAGGACATCTGGGTGGGACCCAAACTGGCCCAATATTCCAACATTCAAGCCTCGGTTGTACAATACTTCAAATGGTAAGTTCCATATGCAAAGTTACTGTGCAAAATTAAAAAGAAATAAATAGTATAAAATTAACATATTCCGGTTACAATCATGTCATGTGTTCTCTCCTCCCCCACCCCCCTGGAAAAATATGCTGCCACAGCGCCATGGTCTTTAATCCAGAGGAAACACTGTAATGCTGCCATTATCGTGGAGAGCAGTGGTTAGATCGATTATACAGCAAGTGCAACCAAGCACCACATTTCTCTTACTCACACACATATGCATATGCACGCACATTGTGGTTGATTAAGACATCATTTAAAATGGATGACAACCTCTACTGTTACCAACCGGTGGGTACAGAGAAAATCAGGTGGGCATAGCTCATAGCACACAGACTATCAAATAAGCCCACTATACAGACATGGACAAAATTGTTGGTACCCCTCTGTTAATGAAAGAAAAATCCACAATGGTCACAGAAATAACTTGAATCTGACAAAAGTGGTAATAAATAAAAATTCTATGAAAATTAACTAATGAAAATCAGACAGTGCTTTTGAATTGTAGTTCAACAGAATTATTTTAAAAAAACAAACTCATGAAACAGGCCTGGACAAAAATGATGGTACCCTTAACTTAATATTTTGTTGCACAACCTTTTGAGGCAATCACTGCAATCAAACGATTTCTGTAACTGTCAGTGAGACTTCTGCACTTCTCAGCAGGTATTTTGGCCCACTCATGAGCAAACTGCTCCAGTTGTCTCAGGTTTGAAGGGTGCCTTCTCCAGACGGCATGTCTCAGCTCCTTCCACAGATGTTCAATAGGATTTAGATCAGGGCTCATAGAAGGCCACTTTAGAATAGTCCAATGTTTCACTCTTAGCCATTCTTGGGTGTTTTTTAGCTGTGTGTTTTGGGTCATTATCCTGTTGCAAGACCCATGACCTGCGACTGAGACCAAGCTGTCTGACACTGGGCAACACATTTCTCTCTAGAATACCTTGATAGTCTTGAGATTTCATTGTACCCTGCACAGATTCAAGACACCTTTTGCCAGATACAGCAAAGCAGCCCCAGAACATAACAGAACCTCCTCCATGTTTCACAGTAGGGACAGTGTTCTTTTCTTGGTATGCTTCATTTTTGTGTCTGTGAACATAGAGCTGATGTGCCTTGCCAAAAAGTTCCAGTTTTCTCGTCTGTCCATAGGACATTCTCCCAGAAGCTTTGTGGCTTGTCAACATGTAGTTTGGCAAATTCCAGTCTGGCTTTTTTATGATTTGTTTTCAACAGTGGTGTCCTCCTTGGTCGTCTCCCATGAAGTCCACTTTGGCTCAAACAACGATGGATGGTGTGATCTGACACATGTACCTTGACCTTGGAGTTCACCATGAATGTGTTTAGAGGTTGTTCTGGGCTCTTTTGTTACCATTCGTATTATCCGTCTCTTCCATTTTTCATCAAGTTTCCTCCTGTGGCCAACGTCCAGGGAGATTGGCTACAGTCCCGTGGATCTTAAATTTCTGAATAATATGTGCAACTGTAGTCACAGGAACATCAAGCTGCTTGGAGATGATCTTATAGCCTTTACCTTTAACATGCTTGTCTATAATTTTCTTTCTAATCTCCTGAGACAACTCTCTCCTTTGCTTCCTCTGGTCCATGTTTAATGTGGTACACACCATGACACCAAACAGCACAGTGACTACTTGTCACCCTTTAAATAGGCTGACTGACTGATTACAAGTTTGTAAATTCAATTCAATTCAATTCAACTTTATTTATATAGCGCCATTTCACAACAACAGTCATCTCATAGCACTATCAACTGTAGGGGGGAACCCCCACAGTTGCAGAAAGACCCCAGCAATCAGGTGATCCCCTGTGAGCAAGCACTTGGCGACGGTGGAGAGGAAAAACTCCCTTTTAACAGGAAGAAACCTCCAGCAGAACCAGGCTCAGGGAGGGGCAGTCATCTGCTGCGACTGGCTGGGGGGTGAGGGGACAGAGAAGATGAAAAGAACAGACATGTAGAGAGCAAACAGCACGATGGGGACTCAATCTATGGGAGAGAACAAACAAATGTTAATGACCAGCAAAAAAAAAAAAATTTCATAGAGAGTGAGGAAAGGAGTGAGGCCCAGTGCATTACTGGAGGTCCCCCGGCTGACTAAACCTATTAGCAGCATAACTAAGGGAGGGTTCAGAAACACATGATCCCTCCCTAATTGTAGGCTATATCAAAAAGGTAGGTTTTAACCCTAATCTTAAAAACAGAGATAGAGTCTGACTCCCGAATCCAGATTGGCAGCTGATTCCACAGGAGAGGAGCTTGATAACTGAAGGCTCTGCCTCCCATTGTACTTTTGGAGATTCTAGGTATTACAAGTAGTCCTGCATTTGGGAGCGTAGTGCTCTGTTAGGATAATACGGTAGTATCAGATCTTTTAAATAAAAAGGAGCCTGATTGTTTAGAGCTTTGTAAGTAAGAAGAAGGATTTTAAACTTAATTCTAAACTCTATGGGAAGCCAATGAAGGGAGGCCAGAACCGGAGAGATATGATCTCTCTTTCTAGTACCTGTTAAAACTCTTGCTGCAGCATTTTGGATCAGCTGAAGACTTTTTAAAGATGTTTTAGGACAACCTGATAATAAAGAATTACAATAATCTAATCTCGAGCTAACAAAAGTGTGGATCAGTTTCTCAGCATCACTCTGAGACAAGATGCTCCTAATCTTGGCAATATTACGCAAATGATAGAAGGCAGTCTTAGAAACAAATTTAATATGTGAATTGAAGGACAAATCCTGATCAAAAATAACTCCAAGGTTCCTCACAGAGCTATTAAGAGAAAGAGTAACTGCATCCAAACTGAAAGTTTGATTTGGAAAGGAATTTGTAAGGTTTTTTGGACCAACAAGAATGACTTCAGTCTTATCTGAATTTAATAGCAGGAAATTACAAGTCATCCAAGCTTTGATTTCCTTAAGACAGGCTTCTAACTTGGCTAATTGATTACTATCATCTGGCTTCATTGACAGGTATAATTGTGTGTCATCTGCATAACAATGAAAATGTATACAGTGCTTTCTAATAATGTTGCCTAACGGAAGCATATATAAACTAAAAAGAGTAGGGCCTAGCACAGATCCCTGTGGAACTCCATGACTAAGCTTTGAGTTGAAAGAAAACTCATTATTTACATGAACAAACTGGAACCTATCAGATAAATAAGATCTAAACCACTGCAACGAAGTTCCATTAAGTCCAACATAGTGTTCTAATCTATCAAGTAGAATATTATGATCGATAGTATCAAAAGCTGCACTAAGGTCTAAAAGGACAAGTACAGTTTGTAGACACCTGTGATGTTAATTAGAGGACACATCTTAGTTGAACATGTCCCTGTGGTCACATTATTTTCAATCTTTTCTAGGGGTACCATCATTTTTGTCCAGGCCTGTTTCATGAGTTTGTTTTTTAAAGTAATTCTGTTGAACCACAATTCAAAAGCATTGTCTGATTTTCATTGGTTAATTTTCATAGAATTTTTATTTATTACCACTTTTGTCAGATTCAAGTTATTTCTGTGACCATTGTGGGTTTTTCTTTCATTAACAGAGGTGTACCAACAATTTTGTCCACGTCTGTACCTGCTTGAATGGGCTACAGTCAGTCATCAGCCTCATCATCGCAAACAATGTTACAACTGCAGCCATGCAGGCACAGCATGTGTCAGCGCTGCGGCCACACAGCACTGCTGACAGAGGTAACAAAGGACAAACAAGCACAATCTACCGTTTATTGGCTATATGCCCCAGAGCAGTCTATGCAAAAGAAAAATACTTGAATATACCCTGGGCTCTCTGTGGCCACATTAAACTACACATGTAGGCAACTATTTAACAGTAAAAAATACTGTAGTTTGGGGATTGCAAGTTCAAAGGTCAAGGTCAAATTGCCGTTTAAACTATATCTCAACAACAAAGAAAGAGGCTGAGTGGTACTGAGGTACCACTGGCAGCCACCAGTATTTTTTTTTTTTTATATTTATTTTTTTTTTTTGCGATATCACGGAGCCCTAGTCTGAAACATGGTTCAATGGTGTGGAATCAACAGCACCCACATAAAGTAGTTTAATAGCTTAACAAATTGTGTTTTAGTCATGCTGTTTGCTAACATTAGCTCTGATGCTAACAGGCTGCACTGGGATCCTTGAGTCCCAATGGAAGTTCTGGAATAACACTGTGATTGTAACTGAAAGCCAAATTAAGTGTAGTTGAAGTAGAGAAATGTAACCCAAAAAACCGTACCAGCTTCTGCCACAAGGTAAAAATCTAAATGTTTCTAAGTGAAGAGAAATTGTTTTATTTTTACTGTAGTCATGTGACCCAAGAAAGTATTTTAGAAAAACCCCACAAACATACCACGTTTTGTAAAGGTGACCTTTTAAACTTTTTTTGTAAGGTTTTGATTTTTTTTCTTCTCCTGGTTTTTTGTTTTTCAAAGCCATAGGATGGCACTTGTGGGCACAACAGTGACACGTAGCCATGTAGCCGCAGGTTACAGGCCCCCCAATTAGAAGACAAAGCTAACGATCTGTAATTGAGTTCTGTTAGATAAATCTTCCCCTCTGGGTTTTTTTTAAGTGAGATTTACAGTGCTGTTGCCACTTTGACGGGCGCATGTCCATGTGTTCCCTCTCTCAGGCACTCATTATCTGCGAGGTGTAAACAACAGCATGCAGCCATGGGCCACCACAGAGGGCAGGAAGCAGTTTGGCCTGAAGCCGGCCAACCCCACAGAGGAGGGCCTGGCTAGCCTGCACAGCGTGCTGCTCCGGAAGCAGCCGTATCTGTGGCGTGCCGCTCTGCTGTACTACACGGTGTACCATGCTACCAGCATGAGCTTCAGCCAGCTCTTCAGCCACATTGCTCGCTTCGTCCAGGACCCGGATGTCCGCTGGGAGTACTGCCTGCGAGCCAAGAGGGGACAGACGGACACCTCACAGCCTGGTGAACACACCACAGTTGCACCACACTTAAGGCCGTTTCCCACTGGTGTAGCAGTCTGGAAAACTTGCATGTGATTTTTTTTTTTTAATTAATTTTTTTGATTGATTTACACCTTCATGTTAGTTATTCACACATCTGATGTAGGGGTGGGGCAAATAATTTTTCTGATGCATCGCGACACAGATGTGGCCAATTCTAAATCGATGCACAATAATAATGTAATTTCAGTTTCAATTTTCACTTCCTCTCCACTTATCGAGTGAGAGGATGCCCAAGGAGTGGAGAAGAAGTGCTGTGGTAGTGATTTTCAAGAAGAAGGGTGATGCTCAGAGCTGTAGTAACTACAGAGGCATAAAGTTGATCAGCCACACTATGAAGATATGGGAAAGAGTTGTTGAATCCAGGTTAAGAGATGAGGGGACAGTCAGTGAGCAGCAGTACAGTTTCATGCCAAGAAAGAGTACTACAGATGCAATGTTAGCTTTAAGAGTGTTGATGGAGAAGGTCAGAAGGAGTTGCACCGTGTCTTTGTGAATTGTTGTGGATTTTTACTTGTTAATAAATAGTATCTTATGAATCTGGTGAAGGAATAATGAAAGATAAAAAATGCTGGATGCCTTTTCTGTATTTATTATTCTTTTGCAAAAGGGAAGATTTCTATAGACAAGTACACTTAGCACCGTCCCACAGAAATGTTCAAACAACATCCCTGTGTGCAGGCTTTTATGGGAACAGAAAATGCAGATATAACAGATGTGGTGGGGAATGGGGGCTTTCCAGGATTTATGGGAGAGCTGAGCCTCCCTGGGCTACAGAGCCTTGAGTCTGATCTGTTCGTGTCTGGTGCAGGAAGGTACTTGATAAGAAGTTGTTTTGAGAACAAAGTATCATAGAGGAAAAATATGATGTGAAGAATTAAATATGATGATAAAGAAATCTTTCACAGGATCTAGAGAAAGTATATGATAGGGTGCCAAGAAAGGAAGTGTGGTACTGTATAAGAAAGTCAGGAGTGGCAGAGAAGTATGTGAGGGTTGTGCAGGACACATATGAACACAGTGAGACGGTGGTGAGGTGTGTTGTAGGAGTGACAGATGGATTCACGGTGGGGTTACAAGTATTTTGACACTGACACAAAGTTTATTTTAGCTGTATACCAGAACATATTCAAGATACAGTTACAGTGGTGTGAAAAAGTGTTTGCCCCCTTCTTGATTTCTCATTTTTTTGTATGTTTGTCACACTTAAATGTTTCAGATCATCAAACAAATTTAAATGTTAGACAAAGATAACACAAGTACAGTGATCCCTCGCTACTTCGCGCTTCACCTTTCGCGCCCTCAGTGCATCGCGGATTTTTCAGAAATATTCATCAAAAATTCAGAATTGAGAAAAAATGGGCGGGCGCTAGCAGAAGGCAGGGAGACTACATTAGAACATCAGGTATCAACACGGAGAGCCGCTCAACTCAAAATCCACCTCTCTGACCACCGCTCCACTCCTCTCTGCCCACGTCTTCACTGCTCGGGAATCTCGCAAGCTGATTGGCCGAGACGTTTTACCTCGCAAGCTGATTGGCCGAGACGTTTTACCCAGCTTCTCTCCCTGCAGAGCGCCCATACCCACCGAAGGAAGACCGCATTCATTGTTCTTTATCGCTAGTCTCGCAGCGTGGAACTTTTCGCTGTTCTCTTGTCCCCTTTTGTGTGAAATAGTCTTCCCGTCGAGCCACTACGCCGCCTCCTGCAGCTGCCCTCGACAATCCTGCGCCTCTAGCACCTGACGATGAGGCGTCACCTGAGGAGCAGTAAAGCTCTCATTAACCTGTGTAGTACGTAAATCATCTTCATCTTGAGTTACGTATCTTGTTATAAAAATAAGAGTTCTAAAAACATATTTATGTACACTTTATTTACATCTACGTATGTATGTACACTTACACACACACACACACACACACACACACACGTATCATATGAGAGAGTGAGAGAATGAACGTATGTGTTATTTATGGGTGACGTCATTAGGGGTGACGCTACTTCGCGGTTTTTCACTTTTCACGGTCGGTTCTGGAACCCATTAACCGCGATAAGTGAGGGATCACTGTAAACACAAAATGCAGTTTTTAAATGAAGGTGTTTATTATTAAGAGTAAAAAAAAAAATCCAAACCTACATGGCCCTGTGTGGAAAAAGTGATTGTGCCCCCCCCAATAAAGACATAAATTAACTGTGGTTTATCACATCTTTGGAAAGCTGATTTCAATTTCTCTAGCTACACTCAGGCCTGATTACTGCCACACCTGTTCTCAATCAAGAAATAACTTAAATAGGACCCGTCTGACAAAGTGAAGTAGACCAAAAGATCCTCAAAAGCTAGTCATCATCCAAAGAAATTCAGGACCAAATGAGAAACAAAGTAATTGAGATCTATCAGTCTGGAAAAGGTTATAAAGCCATTTCTAAAGCTTTGGGACTCCAGCGAACCACAGTGAGAGCCATTATCCGCAAATGGTGAAAACATGGAACAGTGGTGAACCTTCCCAGGAGTGGCTGGCCGACCAAAATTACCCCAAGAGCACAGCAACGACTCATCCAAGAGGTCACAAAAGACCCCACATCATCAGCCAAAGAACTGCAGGCCTCACTTGTCTCAGTTAAGGTCAGTGTTCATGACTCCACCATAAGAAAGAGACTGGGCAAAAATGGCCTGCATGGCAGAGTTCCAAGACGAAAACCACTGCTGAGCAAAAACAACATAAAGGCTCATCTCAGTTTTGGCAGAAAACATCTTGATGATCCTCAAGACTTTTGGGAAAATACTCTGGATTGACGAGACAAAAGTTGAATTTTTTGGAAGGTGTGTGTCCTATTACATTCAGCATAAAAGTAACAGCATTTCAGAAAAGGAACATCATACCAGCAGTAAAATATGGTGGTGGTAGTGTGATGGTCTGGGGCTGTTTTGCTGCTTCAGGACCTGGAAGACTTGCGGTGGTAAATGGAACCATGAAGTCTGCTGTCTACCAAAAAATCCTGAAGGAGAATATCCGGCCATCTGTTTGTGACCTCAAGCTGAAGCGCACTTGGGTTCTGCAGCAGGGCAGTGATTCAAAACACACCAGCAAGTCCACCTCTGAATGGCTGAAGAAAAACAAAATGAAGACTTTGGAGTCTAGTCAAAGTCCTGACCTGAATCCCATTGAGATGCTGTGGCATGACCTTAAAAAGGCGGTTCATGCTTGAAAACCCTCCGATATGGCTGAATTACAACAATTCTGCAAAGATGAGTGGGCCAAAATCCCTCCACAGTGCTGTAAAAGACTCATTGCCAGTTATCGCAAACACTTGATTGCAGTTGTTGCTGCTAAGGGTGGCCCAACCAGTTATTAGGTTTAGGAGGCAATCACTTTTTCACACAGAGCCATGTAGGTTTGGATTTTTTTTTCCCCCTTAATAATAAACACATTCATTTAAAAACTGCATTTTGTATTTATTTGTGTTATCTTTGTCTAATATTTAAATTTGTCTGATGATCTGAAACATTTAAGTGTGACAAACAAAAAATGAGAAATCAAGAAGGGGGCAGACAGTTTTTCACACCACTGTATATAACACTGGTCAACACCAAATTTATTGTCCAAGTTTTTTTTTTTAGCTGATTTAGGACTTTTTTTTTTGTGCTGAATCCAAAAATCACATTGGTTTTGCTCAATCAGGTCAACTTTTTGAATTATGGCCACATGTTTTATACGTTTTTGTTTACATGTACGGGTATTTTCACTTTATATGATGCAAAATTCCTTTTTATGTCTTGAAATTCTCTAAATTTTGAACAATGATGATGTAACATTCAATTTACATGTACTTACCTTTATATAAAGGTAAATACATGCACAGTACAAAGTAAGTACAGGTTTTTACTTAGCACCTGATTGAGAGAAACAGATGTCATCTTCGGATTCAGCGGTGCAAAATTGGCTTAAATCAGTTTTGTAACCCTGTGTAATCAATGGGTTTCAGACTTAAGGCAGTTGTTGCCTGTAAAGGATTCTCAACAAAGTATTTTAAAAAATTAACATTTTATTTATAGTAATGTTAATTTATCCAATTACTCTTGAGCCCCTGAAATGAGATTTTTTTTAATGGTTGTAATTCCTAAACCCTAACTCCAATTTGGATGTGAATACCCTCAAATTAAAGCTGAGATTCTCCACTTTAAGCCCACATTGATTATATATAACTGTATCTTGAATATGTTTTGGTGTTCAGCTAAAAAAACCCAAAAGGTTGTGGAGCGTGTAAATAATGAGGCTGATTTGGTTCAGGCGGTTTATTACACGACTCACACAAGGAGCATAGACAGAATGGCATACAAGTAGGAACTCTTCCCTTAAATAACATGACATCCTTCTAGACTCTTCTCACACACAAAAGATAATCCCCGTGTAGACTCTTCTCACACACAAAAGATAATCCCCCGTCCGACTGCAGTCAGTCCATTCATCCTTGACACCTCCCTGTTATCTTACTAGGGCATCTAGAAACTTCTCACACACAAAAGGTTAACTTTGCATCCTTTGTTCCTGTCTAAGGTGGTAAACTATTATGCACTCCCCAGGTTGCCACACCACCACCCCCAGCAACTTAGATAGGACAAGAGAGTAACAGTCCACATGCTGTGATAAAACCATTAACATCAGTCCACATGCTGTAGAACAATCAACATCTGTCCATGCTGCTTGGGCTTCAGTCTTCTGCCTTATCTGCTGTAGCCAGGATTCGCTGCCTCCGTGGCGCTGCCATGCTGGGGGGCTGATGTCTGGGGGTGAAAACTTTTTGACTGTCCGTGTGGGTGCTCTGGAGAATCTTTTCTCTGGGAAGCGCCCCGTGGGGGTCTTCCACGCCAAGGGGCCCTTGCCAACAGCACTTGCTCGTCAGCCACAACGAAAGCAGGTTTGAGTCTGTCTATGCCAATTTTCTCCCTCCTACCCCCCAAATCTAGCAAAAAATGCTTATCCCCTGTTTCCAGCACTCTAAACGGTCCATCATAAGGTGGGTGCAGTGGGAGGCAGTGGGCATCGTGTCTGACAAACACGAACTCTGCGTTTTTCAAAGCTTTAGGCACAAAAACGCGCGGAAAACTGTGGTGGGCAGGACCCGGCAGCGTGCTTGAGTCTATGCAACGCTGCAGCAGCTGAGACGGGGAGCTGCCCGGCGCAGGATTATCTGGCATAACTCCCCAGGCAGCCGGAGTGGTTGTGCAAAAACGAGTTCTGCCGGGGAAGCTTCCAGATCCTCTTTAGGCGCAGAACGTAGCCCCAATAAAACCCATGGTAGCCTGTCTACCCAATTTGCATCCGTCAGTGAAGCCCTCAGAGCCGCTTTTAATGACCTATGAAAACGTTCGCATAACCCATTAGCCTGCGGGTTGTACGCTGTTGTGAGGTGAATTGAGACACCTAGACTGCGGGCCATGGTTGACCAGAGTTCAGAAACAAATTGAGAGCCTCTGTCGGACATAATGTCCGACGGAACTCCAAAACGCGCCACCCATGCTGTTAAAAACGCGCGCGCCACCTCCTCGGCCGTGGTTGCCGCCAGTGGAACTGCTTCTGGCCAGCGCGTGGTGCGGTCCACCATTGTCAGGAGATGCGTGTACCCCTGTGATGGCGGAAGGGGGCCTACGAGGTCCACGTGGACATGGTCGAACCTCTTAGCCGGGATGCGAAACGGCTTCAAAGGAGCCTTCGTGTGTCTGTGAACCTTGGCTCGTTGGCACGCCACGCAGGCTGCCGCCCACCCTTTCACTTGTTTGCGAAGGCCCGGCCACACATATTTCTCTCCTACCATTTTGACCGACACGCGCACCCCTGGGTGTGCCAAAGAGTGAACCGACTCAAACACGCGGCGGCGCCACGCAGCCGGAACCACAGGCCGTGGGCGACCCGTGGAGATGTCGCAGATTAAGGGGGGAATGCCGTTAAGCAGCGTCCTCTTCTCCAGCCTTAACCCTGTTGGTCCAGACTGGAGCGCGCGCACGTCCGCGTCACTAGCCTGCTCCGCGGCCATGGCTGCGTAATCCAACCCTACACAGACCGGGGCCACAACGGCGCGCGAGAGGCAGTCTGCCACTACATTCAGTTTGCCCAACACATGCTGAATATCGGTAGTAAACTCTGAGATCGCGGCCAGCTGCCTCTGCTGCCGGCCCAACCAAGGTTCTGAAACTTTGGCCATTGCGAATGTTAGTGGCTTATGGTCAATGAACGCAGTAAAATTGCGCCCTTCCAGCCAGAACTGGAAATGGCGAATGGCCAGGTGGAGAGCCAGCAACTCTCTGTCGAACGCGCTGTATTTACGCTCATTGTCGCGCAAGGTTCTGCTGAAAAAGGCAAGCGGCTGCCAAGCCCCGGCAACGCGCTGCTCCACGACAGCCCCTATGGCCACATCTGAGGCGTCAGTGGTGAGGGCTATGCGGGCCGTTGGGTCTGGATGTGCCAACAATGTGGCGTTTGCCAGGGCTGCTTTAACTTCCGAGAACGCCTGCTCTCGTTCCGGGGTCCATTCGACCCCATTCATGGGTTTCTGTTTTTTGAGCGCAGCGTACAATGGCTGCATGAGCTGCGCTGCGCGGGGAAGGAAACGGTTATAATAGTTCACCATTCCCAAAAATTCTTGTAGCGCCCTGACCGTTTGTGGTTGGGGAAAATCTGTCACTGCGCGCACTTTGTCAGGCAGCGGAACCGCTCCTTCGGGAGAGACGCGGTGCCCTAAAAAAATCAATCCCCGTCATCCCGAACTGACATTTCGCTGGGTTGATTATTAAACCGTGCTCTTCCAACCTACGGAAAACCGTCGTGAGGTGGGTTTCGTGTTCGTCTTCAGACGCACTGGCTACCAAGATATCGTCCAGGTAGACGAACACGAAAGGGAGATCGCGCAGCACTGCATCCATCATGCGTTGGAATGTCTGTGCTGCCCCTTTAAGCCCAAACGGCATGCGCAAGAACTCAAATAAACCAAACGGAGTTATTAACGCTGTTTTGGGTATGTTCTCAGCGCGCACTGGGACTTGGTGGTAACCACGGACCAAATCTATCTTAGAAAAAATGCACGCTCCTGCAAGGTGAGCGGAAAAATCCTGAATGTGGGGAATTGGGTAGCGGTCATGCGCTGTAGCGTTGTTTAACCTGCGGAAATCGCTGCAAGGTCGCCACGAACCTTCAGCTTTAGGGACCATGTGTAGCGGGGAAGCCCATGGGCTGTTTGAGCGACTAATGATGCCTAACCTCTCTAGGTTAGCGAACTCCTCGCGCGCTATGGCCAGTTTAGCTGCATCCAAATGCCGAGGTCTTGCAAAAACGGGCGCCGGGTGGTGGTGATAAAATGCTCCACCCCATGTTTAGCGATAGCTGCTGAAAACATCGGGACTGTGAGTGCTGGGAACTGAGCGAGCAGTGTGTGGAACTTACCGCATGCTGCTGTGACGTTGGCTTGTGCTGTTGGCCGGGTCACTCGAGCTATACAGGGGAGAGAGTCAAAAGACAGTGCGTTAACCAGGCGCCTGTTAGCGATATCTACCAACAACCCATGTGCACATAGAAAATCAGCCCCCAGTATATGGTAATCCAATGGTGCTACAACAAAAGTCCATTCATATGTACGACCGTGTAGAGACAAGAGCAGAGTCCTCTCACCAAAGGTCTTAATGTCTGAGCCGTTTGCTGCTGCCATCTCGGGGCCGCTGGTTCCTGCCAGCCGGTCAGTGTAGGTCGGCCGGATGAAACTCCTCTGTGCGCCGGTGTCCACGAGGAAATGCCTCCCCGAGCGTGCGTCTGTCAAATAGAGCAGCTTGTTCTCCTCCCCGAGGGTCGCGGCTGCTACCGACCCCCGGTCTTGGCGTTTCCCGAGCGCTTGAACTGGCACGGTGGTATACATTTGCGTGCCCTCTCTGCAAAGCGGCGATGGTAGAAGCAAAACGTGTCACCTCCACGTTCCTTGGCCCCCGCTGCTGCTGCCGTCGGTGGTTCTGCTGCTGCCGTCGGCGGCTCCTTGCCTCCTCGTGTCGATGTGCCGGGCTCCGTCGCTGCCACAATGGTCACGAAAGCCTTGGTGGCGACGATGATCCGGTCTGCCTCTCGGGCTAGCGCACGATAGTCCCGTTTGGCCAGCAACGACGAATTGGCCAGGGCCGCTCTCGCCGCTGTTGGAAGGTTCCTGAGGAAAATGTGGGTGAAGATGAAGTGGTCGTCGTCCGTGCCCTTTAACCTCCGCATCTTCTCCATCATGTCCACGGCCGAACCGTCTCCCAACTCGGTCCGCGTCAGAAGCCTCTCTGCTCTCTCACCATCCGAGAGCGTGTAGTGCTGGATGAGGGCAGCCTTCAGCGCGTCATATTTGCCGTCGGCTGGTGGCTGATCGAGCAGGCTCTCGATGTGCTGAGCCGTGCTGGCATCGAGCGCTGCGACCACATAGTAGAATTTCGTATCATCCGCCGATATCCCTCGGAGGGCGAACTGCGCCTTGGTTAGGTGGAACCAGGAGCGCGGGTCGTGCTGCCAGAAATCAGGTAGTTTGATCGCTACAGCGCACGCGAAGCTGGGGGTTCCAGTCGAGGTTGGCTCCGGGGATCTTCCGTCGTATTCCATGATTCATTTTGGGTCACCAGTGTGGAGCGTGTAAATAATGAGGCTGATTTGGTTCAGGCGGTTTATTACACGCCTCACACAAGGAGCATAGACAGAATGGCATACAAGTAGGAACTCTTCCCTTAAATAACATGACATCCTTCTAGACTCTTCTCACACACAAAAGATAATCCCCATCTAGACTCTTCTCACACACAAAAGATAATCCCCCGTCCGACTGCAGTCAGTCCATTCATCCTTGACACCTCCCTGTTATCTTACTAGGGCATCTAGAAACTTCTCACACACAAAAGGTTAACTTTGCATCCTTTGTTCCTGTCTAAGGTGGTAAACCATTATGCACTCCCCAGGTTGCCACAAGGTCCCTTTTTTTACCATTTTAAGTTTAGGCATTCTCACTGATGTATAGGTGTAGTTTTAAAAGGAAAAAATGATTCCTGTGTTCTTTTTGCAGCTCATTAAAAATGGCTTCAGCCTCACTGATAAAATATTCAAATGATTTACTTATGGGTTGTGGGTCTGAGGCACAGCTTTGGAGACGAGATGGATACGGCAGCATCCCTAAGAAGTTTCACAAAGAAACTCAATCATTGTTTTTGCCAATAGGGTTGAAATGATTAGACAATGTTGTCAATAACGTCGACAAATCGTTTAATTATAAAGTTTATGCATGCCGCAGAAATGTTCAGTTGTAGCTGCAATGCACGACTGGAACTGCTGCGGGCAGTAGCGCCTCTGTTGTCCAGCATGCGTGAACAATTTCCAGCGAAGAAGATGAGGAGCACAGCATGGCAAAGCGGAAGGAAAAAGACGTTTTTGGTTTGTTTTTTTTTCCCCCCAAACTTTGAGAACAAGGTCAAGGTACAGAAGTGTGACATAGATGGTGGTAAACATGGCAGTTACCAAGTTTTTTTTTTTTTTTTTTAAATTGTGTAGTTCAGTCAACATTCGTACAAGAGGTACGAAGGATAAAATAAAATAGTAAGGGTAGTAAATAATAATAAGATAAAGTAAATAAAAGCATAATAGAGTAGACAGAGAGAGAAAAGGGGGGGTTCTTTTCAGTCCAGAGTGTCCAGAGCGCTAGGGGTTGTCCATGAGTTTCCAATCATCAACCAAACAGTGGAGTTTCACAGCATTCCACTTCATGTGTTTCAGTGATGAGAAAAAAAGGCAGAGTTCTTTATGAAATACATTAAAATTTGGCTTGCATTTTAAAAATCTATTTTTGTGTACATAAAATTTTCCCAAGATTACAAGGGTGTTAATAGACATATCATGCAATGAGTTCTTAATAATAAAGCCATATAAAATATTCTGACAGTTAAAAACAGGGGTTGGTACATGTTTAGATAACCAGTGATGAAAATCATCCCAAAACGCATTGGTGTACATACAGTAAAAGGAAATGTGATCTGTACTTTCTATATGTTCATTACAAAAGGAACAGTTATTGTTCTCAAAGCCAAAACGTTTACTTAGAAACTCAGCAGAAGGATAAATTCCATTTAAAACTTTGTAATGGATCTCTTTTGCTGGAAGGAAAAAGACGTAGAAAGCGGAGCTAAAAAAAAAAAAGCAGACCCAATCTTTCTGTAGTATGGGAACATTTCACAGAAAACAAACAAACAAAAAAAAAAAAACGAAACAAGTAAAATGCAGACTTTGCCAGGCAGACCTTTCCTGTCATGGCAGCACAACAGTGATGCATGAGCCGTGAAGACGGCACCCAGGAGCCGCGACATTAACGGCTGCTTCTGTTTGGCAAGTTCAGCGAGAGAAAGTTTGCACCACGTATTTTCAATGGCCACCTGTTTCAAGCCTTAGAAAAATGGCAGTACTGGTAGTACTTGCTGTTTATATCAGCTTACCTGTTTGACAATAAGCTCTCTGGTTGCTGAGGGCTGAGCTGTTTTAAAAGGAACCCCGATTATAGAGCATGTTAGCTCTATATGCTTTATTTTGATGTTAGTAACATAACTATAATATAATTTTTTTGAAAATAATTCCCAGTTTTATATATTTTTAAAAAAACTTTATTACGATGTAAATCACCATTTTTGTTTACGTCGCAATGCATTCTGGGTAGTGACGTAGAATGGTTGTAGCCGTTTTTTCTGTCTTATACAAGCCAAGAAGCGAAGCTACGAACTACTGCCATTTGTCAGTGAAAATGCCACATTGCGCGGCTTTTGGATGTAATTTCCAATCAAAGGGAAATAAAGAGAGCGGGGTAAGCCTCCATAGCTTTCCTAAAGAGGGAAAGTGGAGGAAAAAGTGGGGCGGCAGCGGCTCAGGAGGTAGAGCAGGTCGTCTAATAACCCGATGGTTGGCGGTTCGAATCACGCTCTCCCCAGATATCCTGCCGTTGTGTCCCTGGGCAAGACACTTCACCCGCATTGCCTCCAGTGCCCATAACACTGGGTATGAATGTGTAAAAATGTTTAAATGTTCGGTGGTGGCCGGAGAGGCCGTTGGCGCGGATTGGCAGCCACATTTCCCTCACTCTGAGTGTCTATGATCAAGTGCTATAGCGCACGCTTGATAAAGCTGATATACTGTATATATTAATCACGCTATGATAAAGCACTATATCGCTTAAAGCGCTTGGCTTGACATGTCGAAGATCTGGCTGGCAGTCATTTGGAACGACTTTGGAGCACTGCTTATGGACGTTCAACCCGCAGTCTGAGAAAGCAACAGAGAAATTGCTTTATGTTGCTGAGAGTCCATGTTTATCAGTTCAGTGCCCATCATGCTTGTAGACAATTTTTTGAGTTTGAGCATTCTATTGTAAGTAAATCAACAATATATAAGTTTCACCTTAAACTAATGCTTCCTCAAGCGCACGCTTGAGACACTCAAAGCAGAGAGACACTCGCTGAGTGGAGAGACACTCAAGCGCACGCTATATCGCTCAAAGCACACGCTCAGTTTGAGCGATATAGTGCTTTATCATAGCGTGATCAATATATATATATCAGCTTTATCAAGCGTGCGCTATAGCGCTTGATCATAGACACTCAAAGCGCACGCTTTGAGTGTCTCAAGCGTGCGCTTTGAGCGATATAGCGCTTTATCATAGCGTGATCAATATACTGTATATGTCAGCTTTATCAAGCGTGCGCTATAGCACTTGATCATAGACACTCAGAGTGATGGAAATGTGGCTGCCAATCCGCGCCAACGGCCTCTCCGGCCACCACCGAGCATTTAAACATTTTTACACATTCATACCCAGTGTTATGGGCACTGGAGGCAATGCGGGTGAAGTGTCTTGCCCAGGGACACAATGGCAGGATATCTGGGAGAGCGTGATTCGAACCGCCAACCATCGGGTTATTAGACGACCTGCTCTACCTCCTGAGCCGCCCCACTTTTTCCTCAACTTTCCCTCTTTAGGAAAGCTATGGAGGCTTACCCCGCTCTCTTTATTTCCTTTTGATTGGAAATTACATCCAAAAGCCGCGCAATGTGGCATTTTTTCTTCTTCTTGAAGTGGCACGGCTACAGCCAAAGTGCTTCCTTGCCAAAACGGCGGTGATAAAAACACAGCGTCCCGGTCCTGTTTCTCCAGGTGGCTGTCCCGGCCACCACCATTGACTCCTCAACCTTGCTGGGCTCCGCCGGAGATCCCGGTCTCACTGCCTGAACGCTGAAAGCCTCGTTTGCCAGAATGATGCGGTCTGCTTCCTCTGCCAGCGCGTGATGGTCCCTGGCTGCCAGAGCGGTGAGTTAGCGAGAATCGCTTTCGCAGAAGCTGGTAGGTTTCTGAGGAAGAAGTGGGCGAAAAGGAAAGATCCGTCGTCTGTGCCCATCAATACAAGCATGCTCTCCATCAGGTGCACAGCCGATCTGTCTCCAAGCACCGAGCAGATGAGGAGCTTTTCTGCCCTCTCTGCGTCTGAAAGGGTATAACGGCGCAGCAGCAGTCACTTGAAAGCACTGTATTTTCCTTGGGCTGGCGGGGCTCAGAGTGGACTCATGGCACGCTGTGTGTTGCGCGCGTCCAGGGATGCCACCACATGGTGGTACTTTGTGTCATCTGCCACAACTCCACTGAGAGCGAACTGGACTTCCACATGAATAAACCAAGCGGCCGGGTCGTGAAGCCAAAAGTCCGGGAGTCTGACTGCAACGGCGCATGCAGCGGCGGGAGACTCCAGCAGGAGTGTCTCCGTGGTGATGCTCAGTCCGTTTTCCATTTCACGTCTCTAGGTCACCAATGTGGAGGATGAAAGCAGACGAGACACGAGCTGATGACAGAGGTTTATTTCTCCTCCAACACAGAACAAACTAACTCTGAGTCCCAAAGTGATCTGCTTTATACATTTTCTCCCTGCCTCTGGCACTCAGGGTAAACACATTTACATACCTGTTACCAAGTATGAACACACATCAACATACACATTAACACATTTGCGCCCCTGAGTCCTCAGGTGTGAGCCTGGCACAGCGGGGGTGAAAGGCACATCTTTATTTACTGCATACCCCCTAGTGCGCTGGCGCCCCTGGCTAGCATCCCCCAACACCCCGAAGTACTTGGTGGAGTGTCTCCTTTGTGTCACCACAATATAACCTTCAGTTATATTATATTCATACAACCTTCAGTTTCAAATGTGTGTTTCATGGGTAATTTTAATTATCTCTGGAAACTGCTTATAAAATGTTATATTAAAGCAGGGACTGACAACAAGGTGCTTTTCACAGGTGTGCAGGCTTAAACAGCGAGTGAGGTAAAATATGCACTAGAGCCCCAACAGGAAGCAGAGATGGTGGACATGAAAAAACAACCGCTATTAGTCGACTAATTGAAAAAAATAGTTGTTTGATTAGTCACTACCAAAATAATCGTTAGTTGCAGCCTTATTTGTCAACTGTTAAGGTGCGTTCACACCAGACATTGAACGGGCGAATTTTTCGCACGGCAGGATTACATTATAACTCAATGTAAACACGCCAACAGACATGAATAGTGAGATGCAGACAGGCAAAGTTGTCTTTCAGACTTCTGCAGCTGTGTTCAACCTGCTGTGGAAATTCCCAAAATAACATCATGCTTAGGTTTATATTATCCGACCGGGGGCTCACCTGAAAATGTTGTCTCAAGCCTCCAAAACTTCACAGATGATGGGTGTGTACGTTGCTAGCTTGCTAGGACGTCTGTGGCTGGAAACTGTGGGTAAAGAACTCCAAAATCCCGATTCAGCTGAAGAGTTCCCGGTCCTCCTGTCTCCCGGTGAGTGAGTTTCATTTTCAAACTAGTTTACTCTGCAGTGGTGATATTTTTACTCTAGTGACAGCACCTAATTAATGCGTGTCCGGTGATGCGCAAGTGCGCAAATTTGAGCGTACGCACGTCTTCTTCCATTCACTTTGTATGGATTCGCGTCGCCCGTTCGCGTTTGGTGTGAACACACCTTTAGCCTTGATGTTAGGTCTAAGAGTAGGGATGGTGGTGGAACGGGAGCCTTTTTGATGTTTGTCCAACAATAACTGATAACCTGGTGTGTCCAGAACTGCGGAGTTTGTCAGTAAATAACTCCCAGTACAGCATTCTTTTTTTTTTTGGTCCAGTCAGTATTGTTGTTTTTGTTAACTCTGATGCTAATAGCTAGGCTACAGTTGCTTTCACCAATAATGCTAACATCACATTAATTGTTACTTTTCTCTAGCTCCATCTCGAGTCCAATTCATCACACTGTTTTTAGTTTAATCGTTTGCCCTCTTCAGATGACAGTGGGACTCTGTAGTTGTTGCCCATCCTCTGCTACCAGTGTTGCTCAATAATAAACACTCAACATATTTGTTAATGATAACTTTAATAATGAAAGCCACGTTAACAACAGTCATTAAACATTAAAACTACCACCCTCTTCCACTAATTTTCACAATAAAAGCCCCTCATTATGTGCACTGTGGGGGATGTTAAGCTTCAGGTTATGTTGGTATATTTTCCTGAAATCTCTTATTTTCTCATCTGGAATTCATAGCCATACCATAGGCTTTATATAGAAGGGCATCGCCTTCTGGTTTGAAAAGTGAAACAAGTGTGGAAGTCACAAAACCTGCATTCTTGCCAATATCCTGTAGATGGCAGCAAATGTGGCTGCAAAATTGATTATCCCTTAATTGCTAGTTCTGCGTTGTATTTAATAAAACTGACAGTAAAGCAGGGGATTGGCTCTTGCCTTGTAATTGTCAAGTTTCAACTTTCAAGCAAATGAACTAGCAGTCAACCACATGCAGTTTCACAACAGGAAGATGGCTATGATGTGATCTCATAGTTCGGTGAATGATGACATGGTAGTTAATGTCTATCTCTGATCTGTATGAGCTGAGTGGTGTGGACGATTTTGTAGCTTATTGCTTTTTATCCGCCGCCATCAGTGTGTGAATGGGTAGATGATAGGATCTGTACAGCGCGCTGGTCATCCAGGGATGAGATAGAAGTGCTATATAAGTGAACGCCATTTACCATTTTCTTATCTCTGTATATTTCTGTCTCAGGTTGCTTCAGTAAAGATCAGGTGTATCTAGACGGGATCCTCCGGATTCTTCGTCATCGAAGGACCATCGACTTCAAGATGTTAACGTCTTTAGGCAAGGTCAGTGACAGTTCCTCCGAATAAAAGGTTTGTTTACCAGCACCAGCCTAATTGTGTTTATCAAGCAAGGCTAACGTATTTCTTGTTACAAAAATTTTAAGACAAACTAAGAATTGATAGTGCTAATTTAAATTATGAGGGTGATTTTTTTTTAGATCTGTGATAATTTGTAATACAAGCCAATACAATTCAAAGTGCTTCATACATTATTAGTCATCTAGGATACAGGAAATATGGAGTTGATCTGTGATGTTTGATACTGGGAGGTCTGTGGATCCTTTGGGTGTTGCTTATTGGCTGCCCTAGGGCTGTGCGATACGACAATATATATCTGATGACGATATAAAAACATCTATTGTTTCATAGAATACTCTATCGTTTATATCGTTATTTAAAATGCACATACTCCCGTTTATTCAGTAAAGCTCCTCACCACTACTTGTCAGCGCCCCATCTCTCCTCTGCAGTGCACACAGTGGAACAGGTGTGTGGGTGTCTAGGCTTCAGTCCGGTGGTTGCTAATGCTAACTCCAGACTACCGGTTCAGATAGCTGCTACTCCTGTTTGCCAGGGATGTGGGACTGTTTTCCATCATGCTGCATCAGAGGATAGTTTGCTAACCTCGTTTTAATAAGAGGTAAGTAACATTAGCACCATGTCTAATTATAAAATGTAAATGGTGATGCTAAGTTGTGCTAACTGGAAACCGTAGCAGACCTTTGTTTGTTTTTTGTTTTTGTTTTTTTTTTAAATTACTGCAGAGTTTTTAGTTTTGTCTGAAAAAAATTTATTAAAGCTGCAAAAGTGCATGATGGTGGCGCATACATGCAAAATAATTAATACATTAAAACGGGTCGGAGGAGCAAGTTGGCTCTTAATGTAATTTATTTGATTTCTAATCATTTTAATTAGTCAAGAAGTGATAATGAATAAAGTTAAAGTCAGATGTATTTTATTACATTACTTTTTGTGTCTTTGATTTTCAGATCCACTGATACGTATCCCACTGATATGCCTTCCACAGAGGAAGAAGGGTTTGTGGACGAGGGGGATGACTCACCCATCACAGGGGCTGAGGTCGCCAAGGTGGTTAAAAATCTCCTTGGTGGCCAGGCCCTGGGGGTGGACGAGATTCGCCCTGAGTACCTCAAGGCCCTGGATGTTGTAGGGCTGTCATGGTTGACATGCCTCTGCAACATTGCGTGGAGGTCGGGGGCAGTGCCTTTGGCATGGCAAACCGGGGTGGTGGTTCCTCTTTTCAGAAAAGGGGACTGGAGGGTGTGCTCCAACTTTAGAGGGATCACACTCCTCAGCCTCCCTGAGAAGATCTATGCCAAGGTACTGGAGAGGAGAGTCCGACCGTTGGTCAAACTTCGGATTCAGGAGGAGCAATGTGGTTTTCCTCCTGGCCGTGGCACATCGGACCAGCTCTTTACCTTCTTGAGAATTCTCGAGGGTTTGTGGGAGTTTGCCCAACCAGTTTACATGTGTTTTGTGGACTTGGAGAAGGCATTCGACTGCGTCCCTCGTGGTTTTTTGTGGGGGGTGCTTCGGGAGTATGGGGTATTGGGCTTGTTGTTACGAGCTATTCGGTCTCTGTACGACCGTTTGGTTCGTATTGCCAACACTTGGTCGGAGTCATTCCCAGTCAGAGTTGGACTCCGCCAGGGCTGCCCTTTGTCACCGATCCTGTTCATAATTTTTATGGACAGGATTTCTAGGTGCAGCCAGGGAATGGAGGGTGTCAGGCTTGGTGACCACAGGATCTCATCTCTGTTGTTTGCAGATGATGATGTCCTGCTGGTTTCATCCAGCAATGACCTACAGCTCTTGCTGGGACGGTTTGCCGCTGAGTGTGAAGCGGCTGGGATGAGAATCAGCACCTCCAAGTCCGAGTCCATGGTCCTCAGCCGGAAAAAGGTGGATTGTCCTCTCCAGGTTGGGGACAGGCTCCTGCCCCAAGTGGAGGAGTTCAAGTATCTTGGGGTCTTATTCACAAGTGAGGGGAGAATGGAGCGAGAGATTGACAGACGGATCAGAGCAGCATCTGCAGTGATGCGGACGTTGTACCGGTCCATTGTGGTGAAGAGGGAGCTGAGTTTTAAGGCAAAGCTGTCGATTTACCAGTCAATCTACGTTCCTACTCTCACCTATGGTCACGAGCTTTGGGTAATGACCGAAAGAATGAGATTGCGGATACAAGCGGCTGAAATGAGCTTTCTTCATAGGATTGCTGGACTCACCCTCAGAGATAGGGTGAGGAGCTCAGTCATCCGGGAGAGGCTCAGAGTAGAACTGCTGCTCCATATTGAAAGGAGTCAGTTGAGGTGGTATGGGCATCTGATCAGGATGCCTCCTGGACACCTCCCACTTAAGGTGTTTTGGGCATGTCCCACTGGGAGGAGACTCTGGGGCAGACCCAGGACTCTGTGGAGAGACTGTCTCCCAGCTGGTCTGGGAACGCCTTGGCATCCTCTCTGAAGAGCTGGAGCAGGTGGCTGGGGAGAGGGAAGTCTGGGCTTCTCTGCTTGAACTGCTGCCTCCGCGACCCGGACCTCCGGAAAAGCGGTAGAAGATGGATGGATGGATTTTCAGATCATGACCAATCTGAAATATTTTTACCAAGAAGCAAGCAGGTTAAATCAGGCCAGAATAGCAGTCTTTAGGCTGCAGGTCCACACTTAACCATGGCTGTCGCCATGGGTAATTTTCTCATTTTCAGACATTTTTTTTTTCGCTTTTCTCTTCTGGCTCAGGAAATATTTAACTTATTGATGTTTACTTTTTATTCATATATGATTTAGAAAAACCTAAAATTTATGAGAATCAAGTCTCAAATGTACATATAAAAAAAGTTTTTTAAACACTGCAAAATTATGAGGGGTATATGTAAAAAAAAAAAAAAAGTCATTTTTATGTGATTATCTAAACTGTAGAATTTACAGAAAATGCATATCGAGATATCATCGTGATATAAGATGACTTATATCGTGATATGAATTTTTTGTCATATTGCACAGCCCTAGCTGGTACTATAAGACTGGCATAACTCAGTCTGTTTTCAAGTGGATCCGATTTGATAATCAGAAAAGAGGGTGAGGACCCAGAGCAGATCTGACTACCTGAGCCCATCTGGTACCTGCACTGGTTAGAGATAATACTACAAGAAATTAAGCTAAAATAACATCTAAGAATGACGTATATGGTCAAGTGTTGGAGATGAATGGGGGGGGGGGGGGTGAATTTATAGAAAATAGTGATCAAAATTGGTTGGCTCAACGGTTAAGCTAACACCAGCCAGCCTGTCCGTCACCACTTGCCCACTGAGGAGAGCTCCTCCTGTAATTACTGACTGATGACGCCACATTAGCCAAGCTAATGTTAACGGCTCAATGTAGCATCATGAATGATGTGAAATATATTAACTGTAGATTAGTGAACCAGGCGGAAATGGATGCCTATTAGGGTGGCTGAAATCTAAAGAATATAACAATTTTAATGCAAGCTCCCTAGTACCACTGTTTGCTTTTAAACTAAAGCCTTTAGCTCGCCACTCTTCTACATGACGGACAGCTAGGCTGGGCACTAATAGAGCAGCAGGCATGTATCAAAGCTAGTGACATTTACCTTTAAATTGCATTTCCCATTTCTCGACGTACAGGAATGTACCTGGAAAACTTAAAATGGCGTTTACAAGATTTAGGGAAAAATTGACCTTTGACCTTGGCCTCAAGGTCAATTCCTGCAGAAAATCGTCTGATCAAATTGCAATATACACATCATCAGTGTATATCAAACCCTGGCACCCCAGTTCAAAACATTTGGAACAAAACTGTTGAAGGGGTTGATTTCACAAGACAGCTGCTGTCTGTTTGCTGAGGTGAAATAGGACATCATAAGTCTGGGGTTGCAACTCCTGCAAAAGATGATCTGATCGGTGGCAAACTGCAATATGTGCATCATCAGTGTATATCAAACCCTGGTACCAAGTTTCAAACCAATCAGAACAAAACCGTAGGAGGAGTTGATTTCACAAAAGTGGGACGGACGGATGGACAGCCCTATAGCATAAATCCCCTTTGGTCTTTGACTGGGACTGTGAGGTGTTGAGTTGAGAAAATGGTATGCCAACAGTTGACAGGAGAGTTACAGATAAAAGAGAGTGACTAACAAGAAACGTGGCACCAACAAGTCAACCAAAGAGTGCATCAGTTATTTTATAAAGGGCAATCTTACTTGATTTGAGGGATTCATCATGATGATGATGATGATGATGATGATGATATATGTATGGTATGATCGCTTGTGTCAAAAAAGTTGGACTGCTCTGAATTGCTCTCCCTTTCTTGTCTGCTTGGAAGAAGAGGATTGGATCAATCATGGGCATGATGTGGTTGCCCGTGATTCTAGACAGTTGAGGTGATGTTGAAAACTGAGTTCATCCAGGTCATCAATTCAGCCTTTTCCTCTTCTTTACCTCCTCAGGTGTCTTTTGAAGATGTGGAGAGGTTGCGACCTCTAGCAGTGCTCCCCAGGACCAGAATCCCACACTTTATGCAAGACCAGGAGCGGTACCTTCAGCATCTGGACCACATAGTCACCGCTAACGAGATTGACGACTCAGCACTGCAACACCTGTTACCCTAACCCCCCACACAATGCCCAGAAGAAGAACAAGGGGACAGAGAATACATGGTGCCCCCAGTGATCTATTGAAATGTCCAGTATTACCAATGCTTTACATGTGTGACTTTCTTAAAACTTGAATGAAATGGACAAAGGAGATGTGCACACTTAACGCCTCTGTCTACATCTCACTTTTTGTCCAATGCATGTTTCCCACAGAGCCAAGTACAGTTCAAGTGCGCCCCCCCACCACCTATACTCCTACTATAAAGTTACCTCAATACTGCAACCAACACTATATATGTAGTCTCGTGTGTAATCACAGATTGAACACAGTCATAATCATGCTTTATTTATGCAATTATTTAAGCTTTTTTTTTTACTTTGAGAGAACAGACTGAATGTCTCTGGTATTAGCTTTATACTTTCTTTTATCGATTAGTGTCTTTTGCCTTAGACATTTGTATTTTTAAAGTACACCAAGGGCACAACATTTGAAAAGGCAGATGAAGCTGTAACTGAGGCCATGAATCCTACAAATATCAAGTGCCAGTGGCCTCAGTGAAAAGTATGAATTTCCCCAAAGGGAAGTTTTAAAATATCAGTGTTGGAATAGATAATCAGCTGCTGTTGTTGCTGTCTTAACAGAGTCCTTGGTGGTCTTTTAGTATCAATATGCTACTGTGATGTGACCTGCCCCCCCACCCCACCCGCTGCACACCTACCAACTTTCCTTTGTAATGTTAAAGGAATTGTTCTTCATTTTGGGATGTTCATAAGCTTCATGGAAGGGTGTGATTTGAAATAAGCACTGTCATGGTTGCATACTTAACTGGAGAAAACACTAACAAAAAGCTGTAAGCAGCCAGTCGCACCATGTCTGATATATATAGACAGGCCTTAAGTTCAACCCCCGTCCCCCCAACACTACCTGCCTAATCACATGGTACTGACAGACATTTGGTTTTCCAATGTCAGTATACAATTGGGCAAATAAGCATTAAATGCATCAGCATTTTTTCCAGTGCACTTATTTCCAGTGAGGCTACTCGGATGATATTTTTACCCCACTTTGATATCAACTCAAGTTATCTACACATAAAGAAAGTCTGTGACTAAAGTTATGTGTGATAAAGAAGATTAAAACAGGAAAAATGTGTTGAACGTGGTAACTAAAGTTTATCCTCCTGACTCCCCGGTCAAATATCTTGGGAGGAGTTCTTGTGCGTGGCCAATTGATGGTAGGAGATTGTCACAATTCTTTTATGCAGCGCACGGAGAAGAAGAGAGATGGACTTACGTGCAAGTTACACCACAGACACATTTATTAGAGACGAACAGGTCCCAAAAAGTGCAGACATACAAAAAAGGCAACAAACAGGATACACTTACAGGCTAACATGGCAGGACGTGTTGCGGGCAAATCAGTGTACAGTGGTGAGAGCAGACCACGGAAGAACGGGGCCAAAACAGAAACCTATGGCAATACAATAATCCAGCAATGCTTGACTGGCAGAGAGCTGCTTAAGTACAAGCACTAATGGCAGAGAGAGATTAGGTGCACCTGGGCGAGGAGCGGGAAAAGTAATTACTGGGAGTGGAACCAGCTGACTGTCAAGAGAGAGGGGGGGGTGGTCGGACCAGCAAGCTGTCAGACAGCGCCTACACAAGTGTAGGCCAAAGAAGGCTGCCTCACAGCTGCTGGCCAGAAAACAGTGGCTACAGGTACGGGAAAAACTAGGAAACATAGAAACTTAATGAAAACTCACAAGATAAACAATACACAGATGAACCTGAGACACAGGTGGGTCAGAACCAAGCCCGAAAGACAAACCGGCTCGGTTCATGACAGTGATGTTCCTTTCCATTTGTGGATAATGGGATTGGGAAACTCATGGGTGGGGCTGGCCCTATGTGGAGGGCTGCATCAGCATCTGCTGCAGCTGGGGTCTGCTGGGCACCAAGTCTCCCACAGCACCCTGGGGAGTGGTTAGGGTGCTGGAGTTCAGGGGTGGAACCATGGACACCACCGAGGCACTGGACAGAGGGAAGGAGTTGGTTAGGTCATTGAGGAGTGAGGGCCAGTCTGACTGTTGTAGGTGCACCGGTGGAGACGGCAGTTCCAGGTTCTCCAGGTGCAGGGACACCAGCTGCACCTGCTGCAGCAGAGAGCAGGTTCTGAGAGTTAGCCGCAGCCGTATCATCTGCTGATTTTCTGCGTCGAGCATCCCTGGAGGAACGATGACCACACTGTCATCCGAGTCACTCGCCAGAGAGATCTCCTCAAATTCTCCTTCCTCCTTGTCAGAGTGCACAAACATGGATCTCTGCCCCCCTGGGGGCCCGACTCCAACAGGGTCAGGCTGGTGACGTGCGTGTGGGGACAGAATGTCTCCTGGAGCGTGGCCAGACAGTCCGGAACCAGGGAGAGATGATTCTCTAGAGGGCCCAACAGAGATGTGGGGCACAGGCTGAGAGAGTGGTGGCTGGGGAAGGGAGGACTGGGAGCAGGACCCCCTAGGATGGTTGGCAAACTGAGTGTGGGTGCTGGTCCTTGGGAGGAGAGGAGCAGCGGAAGTGGTGAGGGGCGGTAGGGGGAGGGCGATAGATGGTGTGCGGGGGTGGAGGATGGAGTTAGATGGTTAGGGCCTCAGTACAGAAGACACCTTGAGGTTGCAGTCTGGACACGGCACAGGTCAGAGATTGAGGCCAATGGGGGGACGGAACCAGTACCGGAGCCGGCAGTAACCTTTTTCTGATGCAGTCCTCCACACAGGGCCAGTCCCACCCATGAGTTTCCCAATTCCAATGACCATGTAGAAACAGCTGGGTCAGCAGGCATGGCCCACCCACCAGCCCCCACAGGCAATCAGCAACAAGGACGAATCGGCTGTCATCATCATCATCAACAGCACGGACGAGGAGGACATCGGGGATGATGAGGAGCTGGATGAAGAGGAGGACGTAAGTGAACTGGGGAAGAAATCTATGGCGGAGAAGAATACGAGGAATTTGACAGAGGGTGAAGAGCTGGAGGAGGAAGAGGAGGAGGAGAACAGAGACGTACCTCCTCTAGAGGTGTTGGAGGAAAAGGAGGGGGAGTCTGGGATAGAGAAGGAAGAGGTGCACCGAGGCGCATGAAGGTGGGGTGTCTGGACTTGGTGCCGAAGGAGACACAGAAGGAGGGATAGAGGAGGTGAAGACTAACTTCCGCTGCTCAGAGAAGACAGGCTGAACGTGCAGGAGGTGGAGAGAATTGGAGTTCTGGAAGATGCCCCACATTCTATGCGTCATTGGAGGAGCCCTGGAGGAAAGGGGAGACCAAGGAGGAGTCGGGACAAGCACCGGTGGTGGAGGAGATTAGTTCACAAGAAGCTGAGGAGGAGGAGCTGAAGGCTGCCTCAAAGGAACAGCCAGCCAATCAGAATGATCAGGAGGCAGCAGCTGAACCCTCTCAGGATGATACTGAGAAGAAGAACCCTCCACCCAGTCAGGAGGAGGAGCCCATAGAAGATATTGAGGAGGAAGTGCCAGCAGAAGCAGATCAAGAGAGCTCAGCAGACCCCAGTAGAACACAGCAAGAAGACGCAGACACGGAGAAAAAAGAAACTGAGATCAAGCAGCAGGAAACGCAAGCTGCAGGAGAAGGAGGCAGTGAGGAGATGGAGGGAGAAAATGGAAGAGGAGTGAAAAGGAGGAGAGAGGAGGACACAACTGAGGAAGAAGGAAAACAGAGCCCTGAGAAGAAAAAGCAGGTTTTCCCAAGCGGGGGACTTCTTAAAGCTCTGTTAGAAAATCCTTAAGGTGCTTCACCACCGCCGTCACCAAGAAGCTTTTTCCTGGGTTCCTACATTGGACCGATTTTGCCAGAGAGATGTGGAAGTCTCACAGTATCAGAATCATAAAGTATTTACATAATTTAAAAAAAAAATAAATCACGAATGCCCTTTCACACAGAACCCTCCTTGCATGCATATCATACATACCACTCTCCCCACACACATCACACGCATGAGGAGTTCTCACTATTACAAACAATATGGCCAACACAAAATGGAGCACAACAACCTACACCCTAAAGGATTACTTAACCAAACTTACCACAACTCGCAGAAGTGGCAACAAATAATCCAAACCCAGTGATTGTTGTTCCCCCACACCACAAGAGGTCACAACAAAAGCACTATAAAGCTGGATTCATGCTGCACCTCTGCTGTCCATGTACGTGTAACCAGAAACCGCATGTGATGAAATTTACATCATCGTCTCCACTCCGCTAGTGTCCGCAGTGCTCAACCGCGTGCAGCCCAAATTTTGTGACCACGTCGCCTGCCCACGACCTGAATGCGTTGAAAGGCACATGCGCAAGACTGAATATCCCATTCATGAGGTGGCGACATCGACACAGCATACCAAGACAAAGTAGATGAAGAAGACAACAAGGAAGCGGAAGACGAGAATAAACATACTTGAAACATACATACATACTCAAGTAGCAGCAGCATCTTTGTGAAAAAGGAGTGAAAACTGGGAAGTCAAGCAGCAGAAAGCAAGCAGTGTTTCTTCGTTGGTGAAAATCCTGGCGTGTCAGCAAATTGGCGCTACCTATAGGGCGGGAGTGAAACTACAAATGATGGTTGCACGCATGTATCAACTGCTTGGCCTGGGTCGATGAAAAAAGTGAGCATGTACAGCGCCGCGTGTGTGCCGACCTCATCCAAAGCAGAAAAGAGGGGAAATGCAGCATGAAAAAGGCTTAACCTCACCTCATAATCTTTGAGGCACTCAAATTGTGATGTAAAACAAAATAAATGGGACTGTCCACACATGGCTGTTACATAGAATGTCAATTCATCCAGCTACACTTCCAAAGGAGCTTCAAAACCTTTTGCACATGGACCAGGTGTAGACACCATCCCTGTGAGTGCATAACATGAGGCTTGGCTGTGGCCATATAGCAATTAGAAATCAAATTACCTTTAACAATAGTGTTCCTGAGGAGGACGAACACACTACACCAGGACTACAAGACACCAAAAAAATAATTCCCATCCTCTCTTCAGTAAGCTCAGAATTCATCCACCAAAATCCCACCTGAACTAAATCTCTCATGATTATCACCAACTACACAAACTTAACAGAGTCCAAAAAAACCTTTTCTAAAGGTAATCTCCCCAGTACTTGCCTAACATATGCTGAACCTATACATCTTTGAAAAGATATATAGGTTCAAAGCAAACATCAGCAGTGTCAGCCAGATTAATTGCACCTGGCTGCAGCTCTGACTCGCTTACCCATGACAGAAAGCAAGTCTCCACCCAGCATTTCCCCCCAAAAAACAAAAAAGGCAAAATAATAAATGAATGAACTAATAGAAGGATTCATAAATTAATCCAGCTGAAGCATTCCCTAACTCACCAGGGAAATGACAAAAAAAAAATTCAACGTACACTCAAGGTCTGTACTCACCAAACAACTAAATGGGAGGGAGGCGAGCATGGCAGCGGTTACATTAAACCACATGGCTCACCAACATGCTACTAAACAAGCACAATAATTAAAGTCCCCCAGGTCTTATGGACGAGCCCCAAATATGTTACAATCCTGCTCGAAGGGAGCAACATAAAAACCTTAAAACCCATAGTACACTTAAAAAAGGCTTACTAAACAACACCAGTGGACAGCAATACTACTGCCATGGATGCCATGTTTTAGTGAGAGAGAGCAAGATGGAGCTTGGGTGGGCTTTTATCAGCTGAAAGAGGTCACATGATGTTAATAGGTGTCCTCACAGTGCCTGTAAAACTCTAAAGAAGAATTGGTACATAACAACCCCAACGGTGCTTACTGGAAGATTCAGAAGTTTTGATATGCCTGTAATTAAATTTATCAATGTCTTTTGCAACAGTCGGGTTGCGAAGGTCTTAGAAGAACTCTTGGCTTTTACCCATCATGATATTTTGTGTGTATGACAACTTGGTTAACAAAAAACCTTTTTATGGAAACTCATGAAGTACCTACTCAGCTGATATAAATTTCCATAAATGAGAGGTAGAACTTAGGCAATTTAGCTGATTCCTTACCTTCCCATGCCCTGGTGTATTCCTTTTTGTAGTGTATTTAATACTTTATTCTCCCTGTTTCATTCCACTTTGTTACATATAACTTTATTCATGGACTTCAATGTCTTGATTTCTTTCTATATGTGGGTTTCTTGAGCTAATATCACTATCTGGTGAAAATTTCATGAGTACCCTCATCAGAAATATGTACTGAGAAAAATTCTAATGCGTTCAGTACTTATTTCCTGATATGAAGCCTTGAAGTGATCTTTTGCCACCTTGCCATTTTTAAACCACGTGCAATCAGTGAGGGAAAGTGCACCTTTTATAATGTAACAGCTTGTCATCAGAAAATCTTAGTATATGAAAGCTGTCATGTGGCCATTAGTAGGCTTCTGAAGTACAGGATCTCTTTTGCAGCTACATGTGTTTTCATCAACTGGATTTTAGATGGAATGCAAGTTTAAGGCATTTCTGTTTCTTTTAGACAAAGAAGCTACATCCATTTTTGATGTACCTGTGGTGAGAATACTGCCTTTAAAACTACATTTCAGACTCCTTTATGTGGATAAAATCTACACTCAGTGGGCCCTATTACAGCAATCTAGTCAACAGTCTAAGGCGCAGAGTGCCTTTATGGGTGTGTCCAAGTCCATTTTTCTATTACAGCAGTGAAAAAATGAATTTTGCAAAAACAAATTTTGTACTGGGCACAAAGTGCAAAGAGTCTGCACTAATGCTCATTTTCAGAGGTGTGTTTTGGCTGTAATGTGAAATAATCCATTTGCCATCTTTGCTCTCATTCCCTTTACTAAACAGGTGCAAGATCTAAGGTGTAATACTGTTATAACTATTATAAGTGTTTAAATGCTGGGACAAATCTGTTTTCTGCTGAGGATAATGCGGGCTCATGCGCAAAGTGAAAATGTGTTTAAGGGCAAGGAGCTTAAACTGAGTTTTTAACCTCCTTGTCCACAGGCCTGCTTGCACCGGGGTGGTGTAACTATAATTATGCATGGATTAGAGCTGTACAAGAGAAGAAGCAAACTTTGTCATTCAGTCCATACAGCTAATCATGTACAGTAGAACGAAATTACGTTTCTCCTATCTACAATGTTAACCACATCTAGAATCAGAGGGGCTGCTGCCCTGCAAGGCACCGCCACAAACAACTTTTTCCTTCCCCCATTCTATTACAATGAGCACCAAGCTAGAACGCAGGAGGTACCATTGTTATATGGTCTTTGGTATGGCCTGGCCAGGGCTTGAACCCATGACCTCCTGGCTGTGGGGCAGATGCTCTACCACTAGGGTGGCCTAGTGGTAGAAATTCAGAGGTTATGCCAGTCTTTCTCTTCATCCATGATTTTGACAGTCATTAAAATTCCTTTGGTTACTAACTAACTAACCTGCACTTATATAGCGCTTTTCTAGTCACAAAGACCACTCAAAGCGCTTTCACTAGTACTAACCCTCTATTCTAAGGGCCTATAGGAAACGGATATCTAGGGACAATTTAGAACAACCAATTAACCTAACATGCATGTCTTTGGATTGTGGGAGGAAACCGGAGCCCCCGGAGTAAACCCACACAGCACAGGGAGAACATGCAAACTCCATACAGAAAGGTTCCAACCCCTGCCAGCCTGGGGATTCGAACCAGGAACCTTCTAGCTGTAAGGCAACAGTGCTAACCACTGCACCACCGTGCTGCCCACACGGCTTACATTATCACGAGACAGCCAGCACAGCATTGTCATCTGAAATCTTCCGTGAAACCGTAGAAGAGTGAGCACCGTTTCTCCAACAGATCTCGGGCCTGAGGCCCGTTAATGTTCCCTCCTCTGCTGAATACAAAATTGTTGTATTTTAATTTAAAAAACTGTAAAAACTGTCATAAATTAGATGATAATGGATGTTGGCATTGCGCACACTTGCTGCATCTGTTCTGGCAGTGGTGACAGCTCTTTTCCTGGTAAGGCAGACTGGTCCCACTGTACAACAGCATGGAAGACCCACATTTTGTTCACTTGAGGAGAAGATAAATAGGTAAATTAATACTTACTGTGTGTACTTGTCTATAAGTTTACAATCATTCATTCATCTTCTTAATGGTCCTCTATGGGTCGCAGGGGGCTGGAACCTGTCCCAGCGTTCTTTGAGCGAGAAGCAGGGTGCATCCTGGATGGATCATCAGTGAATGAATGAAAAATCAGATAAAGGATTATGGCAGAATTTTACAAAATCCATCCGTCAAAGTAAGGGACACTGAGAAATTATAGCCCCGGTGTAGGAACAAACATAAGTATGTATTCATGCCATCTAAATGTATAGCTGAAATAGCAGTAGTTCATAATGTGCTGCTGATTTCAGACCTGCTTTTTGATCATCAAAGGCACGTTAACAGAGAATACACTTTAATACCAGCGTGCTGAACTCTGTGCTCAGCCTCACCCACTTCAAATTAGTTCTGTCCTACAAGCTCAAATCACACACAGTCATTCTCTTAGTGGCCCGGACACAGCGGAAAATCAGACAATACACCGACAGAAACTAACACAAGCACCTGCACAAAGAGCTGCGCAAATGCACACTGTAGATCGCTGTAATAAGGCCCAGTAAGTCATGATGACATGCTTAAAACACCAGTATTAGTAGTTTTTGCAACTGCATGTCTTAAGTTACCCACCATTGCATTTGTGACCTGATTTAATGGCATTAACAGGGCTGTATTTCATTTGGCAACCACAAGATATCACAAACGCCTAAGTTTCCAAAAGCTTCATAGAATGCATTCATTTATACTGTTCAGAGTTTACAGTCTAGCCACTGTTACACTAGCAAGTGTGTGGTTTTTTGGGTTTTTTTTTTTTTCTTCTGTTGGTAAAGTGAAAGCATTGGAAGCACAAAAAAAAGGTTTACATTCAAGTAAAACAATTTATCTCTGCTAGGTAAGTTACATGAGCAGCCCATTCTGTCTGTTTTGTTAGCAGAATTGCAGAAATACTTGTAGCCTACTAATGAACAGATTTGCATGAAACTTTTAGCAGAGGTAATTCCCCAAAATGTGATTAACTTTTGGAGTCGATATGAACTGCATAAGAATCCAACTTTTCTTTTTAATTAAAAAAAAACTCAGTATTTTGTAGAGGTATTAAATCTTGGACTGGTGTTATTCTTAGTTTATTCTTAACATTAATACTTTTATACAAAAATGACTTCATGAGTATTGACATCAACTTTTGTTCATTGATATACAGACACTTAAGCCTTAGCATTATATACAGAGTGTATAAACACTTTAAAGGCTGTGTTAAAAAGATGAATTTAACAAAAAAAGTAGCCAACATTGGCTTAACTAGCTAGCTAAACACCGCTCAAACTTTGCTAGCAGCCATATTTATCAAACGTAGCTTCCTGAATTCAAAGCCACATGATTATAGAAATTACTAAAATGTGACCCGTGCTGGCAAAAAGTCACTTTGAGGAAATTATCAAAACTGAGGTAACAGTTTTTCCATATTCTGTATTGAAAGACCTTCAAAATGATATTTAATTTGTAAGAAGTGCGCAAAAATGGACCCGGAAAAAGACGATTTGTTTGTATTTTGGCTAGGTATAAACTCGCGTTTGATCAGTCAGGAGTTACTCCTTCCACAAAAACATATGTATTTTTAGAAAGTACGTTTTCTAAGCTTTCCAATGATACCAGACACCCATGGGGGTTTTCCCGGGACTTGCCGCTAGCAAACAAAGAGTCCTGATTTATGACTTCTCATGCCTGCAGCTCGTAATGACACGGTGCGCGTTCCGACTCATTTTGTCAGCATGGGTCACAAATATCAGCGATATAACTGCAGTGTTTATCACTAAACTACATGCTGCTAGCGTGGCAATCAATACTCAAGGGTATGGAGATTAGCCAAGTCATGACTTTAAGGAAGCTGCTGTAAATAGTTTAGCCAGTGTAGTCCATTTAATTTGGCTCCAAGCCTTTATGCTAAGCTAAACAACTGTTAGCTGTGGCGTTATTGTAGCTGAGATATCAGGTGATGCCAGCTGTTTTTGTATTACTAAAAAATCTCAAATGAGCATGATTCCCAAAAAGTTGAACTCTTCCTTTATTTTCATTAAGTGCCAATGTGGCTTCTGTAACATCCACTGGGCTGTTTGTGAAGTGGCTCGTCCGAGACGCGGCTTACTTACCGAGGAGGAAGCAGAGGTGCTGTGGGAGTGCCTTCGATGGGTGTCGCGCTCATCTGCTGTAGCTAGCTTTGTGTTTATTTTAGGCTGCTGTGTACCGTGTGTTTAACACTTAAAAATTTGAGATGTCAGTCAGGGCATTCATTTTGGGGCCATGCTGTCTGTGAGCAGAATTTGGCACCAACAGGCTTAAAGCCAAAAGAATGTGAGCTCAACAAGTCACTCCGAGTTTGACCACTTGACCAAAATGTGATTACTACTACACTTTGTAATGTATTTTGGATATACAGTTAAACTGTCAATTGTAACTGAAATGTATCATTTACAATTGTAGCCGCTCAACCAGATCATGTTTAAAATTTGAGGGGCTTGCCATCTACTAACCTCAGCTTGGACTCGCCTTCATGAATGCCCCATATTTGTTAAGCACGGATGTTGCACAAGTGTTTTGTGTTATGGAAATATCTTGAATTTCAAGTTTATTTATTAAAATACACACACTGAAAAATTGTCTGGTCTGTTTGATGCATAGAAATAAGGGCCACTGGCCTGAGGATTTTTTTTTTTTGGTCTTTCGGTTGTTCCCTTTCGGGGTCGCCAAAGTCAAAAGTGCCTTTATTGTCATTCCATTGCTAATAATGCAACGAAGTTGAGAGATGATACAGTGTATCATGATACAGTGTATCATCACTTGATATGATGATCCACATGTTGATTTTGCAAGGATTTTTATACCAGATGCCCTTCCTGATGCAACCCTGCCCATCTATCCAGGCTTGGGACCGGCACAGGGAGTACACTGGCTTGTGCACCCCCTATGCTGGGTAACCAACTTTACTTCCTCCATTCTATTTTTGCTGAGTACCAAGCTAGAAGGCAGGAAGTACCATTTTTTTTATATGGTCTTTGGTATGACCCAGCCGGGGCTTGAATCCACAACCTCCCAGTTGTGGGGCGGATACTCTACCAGTAGGCCACCATTACGGCCACTGGCCTGAGGATGACACTGCTAAATTTTGTGTCTGTGGATCCTCAGAAAGTCCTTAAAGCCTTAAATTTATCCAAAATTAATGCCTTAATTATCCTTAAAAATCACAATTATTAGAAGTAAGACGGCGGTAGCGGCCATCCCCAGGCGGCGCATTCACACGCAGCGGCTCAATACTATGGACTACTGCGCTCCTTTTTGTGTTTTTTCTGGCGTTTTCAGTGCCCCTTCTGTGACGGGCTAATTACCTACCGTTGCCAAGAACTTAGAGGCATCGGTTGCCAACTTACCTCCGGCATCTCCAGCGCACATTCCAGTAATCAATAAGATAAGATAAGCTTTTATTAGTCCCACAATGGGGAAATTCCAGGATTGCAACAGCACAGGGATAGCAACACTCAGAGCAACAATCAAGAAAACAAGAAAAACAAGAGCAGCGAATATACATATGTACATATAAATATATAAACACACAGTGCAGAGCATTGTAGCTAGATGGAATAAATATATTGTAACGTGCTGCTCGACATGGCGACGTCCCACCGGGAGATTCGAACTCACGCCTCCCGCTCCGGAGTCCCGCACCCTACCTGTGTCGCCAATAGGGTCAACCCACTTGGCAAGCCAAGTAGGGTGCTCATATTGAGTTCGCTACACTACTCCCCTCTGGTTCTCGACATCGTCCCGATGTCAGCGCCCCATTACTGCTTTGGACAGGAGATCCCACTTCTGACACCAGTGTAACGTGCTGCCCGACATGACGACGTCCCACCGGGAGATTCGAACTCACGCCTCCCGCTCCGGAGTCCCGCACCCTACCTGTGTCGCCAATAGGGTCAACCCACTTGGCAAGCCAAGTAGGGTGCTCATATTGAGTTCGCTACACTATATACACACAGTGCAGAGCATTGTAGCTAGATGGAATAAACAGCATAACCGTCTACTTAGTTATCCTACATAGTATGAATATGTACCCATACATATTGTCACCCTCCGTAGCGACCGATATTGTCCTAGTTGTATACTGGAGGGGACCATTGCGTAAGTCTGTTGCGTCTTTTGCATTCAATACTATTAGGTCATCACGTTTTTTTTGCTATCTCTGTGAGCAGCCCTGCTTATGTAACCCAGCTGAGAAAGGTGTAACCCAGCTGAGAAAAGCTGTGTAATCCTTACGAACCTAGCAACTGGCTCGCCACTTCTTATTGTAACCCTTGCCTTACGTTAATTAGGTAAGGGAAATTATTAAGTGTAGACCAGTTGCTAGGTTCGTAAGGATTACAATAGGGAATTAAAATGAGTGTGGAATGAAATAGCTGGAGGCAAGAAATGAGCAATTCATGTCTGTTATTATTAAAGATAAAAAGAACAAAATATACAAACAATTTACAAATATACAAATATAACAACGGCCGGCATGAAATAAAACCCCAAAATTGTCCTACTTGTCCTAATTGTCCTATAATCGTTTTGAAAAACGATTATTTTGGGAAGAGGAAGTGTGATCCTCGTTACCCAACTTTTAAATTCCCGTTTCATGGTCATGTTGGGCGACCTTGGTCTTTTCATTCGTTAAGAGCGATATTAGCCCCGCCTTCCGAGCAGAGTGCCGAGGCGCGCACCCGGGTTTTCGGTCTTTTGCGATCTGAGAGCAGACGAGAGAGGCTGTGGACGATCTGTGTGGAGGCTTGTGGGTCTTCTTGGTCAGTTACTACTGAAAAGTGCAATAAATGGATCTAAACACTCTCCAAACGCTAATTTGAAACCTTGATTATCCTAAGTTGACGGGAGCATGAGCTTGAGAGGCATTGTGGCTGTGTCCTTTTGCTGTGTTCACACTGATACCTCATCTTGGTGAGTGAAAACCAAGTGTGTACTAAACAATACATGCTAATGTTAGCGTTATGCTAATGCTAATCGCGAGTGGATTTTTTTCTGTTTAAAAGCAATGGAAAAAGCTATTTTTGTGTCTGTATGGTTTTCCTAAATGTGATTTAGGAAAACAAAATTGTCCTACTGAGCTCAGTGTTTGTCTTTTTGTTTTAGTCATTTGACCAGTCAAGATATCTTGTATTTCCAGACTCAGGTTTCTTTTCCTCTTTTAAAGCGGCGGCTTGAGTTGTTACCACTTTGAATTTTGGGCACTGGAGAGAGGAAGGATGTTCTTCAACCGAGATCTTGGTTCAGATCTCGGTTCAGTCTCGGTTCAGGTCTCGGGGTCAGGCTCGCCATCTCCATTCGGAGAGAATCCAGGATCCAGAAGGTTCTTAATTGGCAACCAAAAACCTATCCTGCACAACAATAATGGTATTATTGTTTACAGCTAGAGTAATTCATTTTCCAATCCCTTCTTATATAACACTATAGCTTAGTGTTTAAATTCTTCCCTCATATTAGGTAAGGGAAATTATTAAGTGTAGACCAGTTGCTAGGTTCATAAGGATTACAATAGGGAATTAAAATGAGTGTGGAATGAAATAGCTGGAGGCAAGAAATGAGCAATTCATGTCTGTTATTATTAAAGATAAAAAGAACAAAATATACAAACAATTTACAAATATAACAACGGCCGGCATGAAAAAAACCCCCAAAATTGTCCTACTGAGCTCAGTGTTTGTCTGTCTTTTTGTTTTAGTCGTTTGACCGGTCAAGATATCCTGTATTTCCAGACTCATGTTTCTTTTCCTCTTTTAAAGTGGCGGCTTGAGTTGTTACCACTTTGAATTTTGGGCACTGGAGAGAGGAAGGATGTTCTTCAACCGAGATCTTGGTTCAGATCTCGGTTCAGTCTCGGTTCAGGTCTCGGGTCAGGCTCGCAATCTCCATTCGGAGAGAATCCAGGATCCAGAAGGTTCTTAATTGGCAACCAAAAAACCTAGCCTGCACAACAATAATGGTATTATTGTTTACAGCTAGAGTAATTCATTTTCCAGTCTCTTCTTATATAACACTATAGCTTAGTGTTTAAATTCTTCCCTCATATTACTATTGTTACAATCCAGTAATATAGTAATATCTTACAATTCACATTTCACATCTTACATGCATGTCTTCTTTTCTCACAATCTCTCTGGTAATACATGAAATACTTTTTTCTCATGTAACCAATTAAATGAATTTCTCTTTTTATCTCTACATCATTTAACCATGAAATTATGATTAATCCTTTTTAACCTTGTCTTTGTAAATCATGAAATGAATTACAATTAATTTATCACATGACCAGTGAATATACTGCCCCATTACTTCCAATATCCCCTTTTAAAATCAGTAAAACCCTGTCTGAGCTACTGGGTTTAGCATAACCTATGAATTTACATAGGAAACCAACACAATGTGCTTTTAGCATCAAACTACACATTATATTCGACAGAAATAGTGCAAAAGAACTAAAAGTACTTCAGCATACTGTTGTGAACTGAAATCACATTTAGGAAAACCATACAGACACAAAAATAGCCTTTTCCATTGCTTTTAAACAGAAAAAATCCACTCGCGATTAGCATTAGCATAACGCTAACATTAGCATGTATTGTTTAGTACACACTTGGTTTTCACTCACCAAGATGAGGTGTCAGTGTGAACACAGCAAAAGGACACAGCCACAATGCCTCTCAAGCTCGTGCTCCCGTCAACTTAGGATAATAAAGGTTTCAAATTAGCATTTGGAGAGTGTTTAGATCCATTTATAGCACCTTTCAGTAGTAACTCACCAAGACCCACAGGCCTCCACACAGACCGTCCACAGCCTCTCTCGTCCGCTCTCAGATCGCAAAAGACCGAAAACCCGGGTGCGCGCCTTGGCACTCTGCTCGGAAGGCGGAGCTAATATCGCTCTTAACGAATGAAAAGACCAAGGTCGCCCAACGTGACCATGAAACGGGAATTTAAAAGTTGGATAACGAGGATCACACTTCCTCTTCCCAAAATAATCGTTTTTCAAACTAAAATCACACAATTGTATTAATACAAATGAAATCTGAGAAAAAGGGTCATTTTCTCAGCTGGGTTACACCTTTCTCAGCTGGGTTACACTTAGGTTGTACAGTCTGACAGCCGTAGGTAGGAAGGACCTGCAAAACCTCTCCGTTGCACACCTAGGATGATGTAGTCTGCTGCTACAGTAAATGAGCTCCTCAGTGCATTCAGTATGTCCTGCATAGGGTGGGACTCGGACTCCAGCAGAGATGACAGTTTAGTGACCATCCTTCTCTCTCCTATCTCCTCCACTGGGTGAAGGCGCTGCCCCAGGACAGAGCTAGCTTTCTTGATCAGTTTGTTCAGTCTCTTCCTATCAGCTGCTGTAATGCCACTGCCCCAGCAGACCACTCCAAAAGTGATGGCTGATGCCACCACCGTGTCGTAGAATGTCTTCAGCAGCGCCCCTTGTACACCAAAAGACCTGAGTCTCCTCAGTAGGAACAGCCTGCGCTGTCCCTTCTTGTAGAGTGCGTCGGTATTGTGTGACCAGTCTAGTTTATTGTTCAGATGAACACCCAGGTACTTGTAGTATGTCACCATCTCAATGTCTGTTCCCTGTATGTTTACTGGTGCTGTGAGGGGTTGTCCTTGCCTGCGGTAGTCCACCACCAGCTCCTTAGTTTTCCTCGCGTTGATCTGGAGGCAGTTCCGATGGCACCAGTCCACGAAGTCCTGGATAAGTCCTCTGTACTCAGCTTCATCTCCGTTGGAGATGAGGCCGATGATCGCAGAGTCAGAGAACTTCTGTAGATGGCAGTGTGTTGTGTTGTGTGAGAAGTCTGCAGTATAAAGGGTGAACAGGAAGGGAGCCAAAACCGTTCCCTGGGGGGTCCCCGTGCTACCGATGATCATGTCGGACACACAGTCCTGGGTTCTCACAAACTATGGCCGGTTAGTGAGGTAGTCCAGGATCCATGATGACAGGTGCTGGTCCACTCCTGCGCACAGCAGCTTGTCCTTCAGGATCATCGGTTGGATGGTGTTGAAAGCACTGGAGAAGTCAAAGAACATGATCCTCACCACATTCCCGGGCTTCTCCAGGTGGGACAGAGAACGGTGAAGGAGGAAGATCACTGCATCCTCCACCCCGATGCCATGCTGGAAGGCGAACTGGAGTGGATCCATCGCTGGTCCCACCAGGGGGCGGAGGTGAGCAAGGAGCAGTCTCTCCAGGGTCATCATCATGTGGGACGTCAGGGCCACTGGTCTGTAGCTGTTCAATACCACATCCCTGAGGAGATCGCCAGACTTTCGGGTGCTCCGTGGTTCATTATGCCCTGCAAACAGCATAGACAACAGGATAGGAAGCAGAAACGAGACTACAGGGCTGGCCTCCACGCCCAGCTGCGGAAACTGCTCACCAAACCACCGTTGCCTTCAATTTTTCCTCACCAATGCCAGATCCCTCGCCATCAAAATGGATGAGCTGCGATCAGAGATTGCCTACAATCGTTACGTCCTGGGCTGTTGTATTCTGATTGTGGCCAAATCATGGCTGAACCCATGTACTCCTGTCGCCGCTGTGGAATTATCTGGCTGAACAACACACCGTTTCGACCGCAACGCTGATTCTGGTGAGGGAAGGGATGGAGGGCTCTGTGTTTATGTGCTTCAGACTTGGTGTAATAACAGCAGAATAATTCATAGCCACTGTTCATCGGACTTAGAGGCCATATCCTTCCTGTGTAGGCCTTTTTATCTTCCCCACGAGCGAACAGCAGTAATTTTAACAGCTGTTTAGGTTCCTCCAGACGCTAACAGCTTAGCACCATATCACCTCCAGCACACTGTCAGCAGGCAGCAGAGAGATCACCCCAACCCAGTCCACATTATTGCCGGGGATTTTAACAAAACATGCTTAAAGACTGTACTCCCTAAATTCTACCAACATGTTAGGTGTCCCACAAGAGGGGAAAGAACACTGGATCATGTTTACAGCAATATTAAGCATGCCTACAGAGCCACCCCCTCCCCCAATCAATCAATCAATCAATCAATCTTTATTTCGGATAGATTAAAAGTACAGATTAAAAGAAACAGAATAATATAACAAAGGGGGAAAGAAAATCCAACAAGGTCAAATTAGACAATAACTCCTCTGATTATACAGTTCAAGAAAAACAAACAAGAGCGATTACAATTCAGAGCAAAGCTAAAACAAAATGTGACAAAAAAAAACAACAAAAAAAAAAACTAAGCAACACAACGCAGACTGGATATGACAATCCTTATGTGATTTTATATGTCATCTTGTATATATGTTTGGAGTATTTCTTCCTTTAGTTTTTGTTTAAATTGTCCAAGCGTTGTACATGATTTTAATTCAGGTTCAAAATCGTTCCATAATCTGACTCCTTGCACTGAAACACAGTGTTGCTTGGTAGTAGTTCTCACTGAAAGTTTTTGAAATATACATGTTCCTCTGAAATGATATTGTTTCTCCCTTATTTGGAACAGCTTTTGGATATTTGCGGGCAGTGATAGATTTTTCACTTTAAACATTATTACTGCAGTTTTAAAGTCAACCAGATCTTTCAACTTGAGAGCTTTTAATTTAAGAAAAAGTGGGTTTGTTGGTTCCCTATAAGCTGCTTTGTTTATTATTCTAATAGCTCTCTTCTGAAGCATAAAGACTGGATATATGTTTGTTTTATATGTATTTCCCCATACTTCAGTACAATATGTCATGTATGGGAGTATTAATGAATGATACAGGGTATATAGTGTGGGTTGATTCAGCAAATATTTCACTCTGTGTAGTATTGCAATTGATTTGGATATTTTACCTTTAATATAATTAATATGTGACTTCCAACACAGTTTATTATCAATTATTACACCAAGAAATTTAGTTTCGGATACCCTTTCAATCTCTACACCATTTACATTGAGTTTAGATACTAAGTTGTTGTGATGGTTGTTAAAAACTATAAATTTTGTCTTACTTAAATTGAGCGTTAATTTGTTTGAATCAAACCAGAGTTTAAGCTTTCCTTTCCGAGTGTATCCAAAAGTTGTTCCAAATTGCTTCCACTGCATAATAAATTAGTGTCACCGGCAAACAATATTAAATCCATTTTTTCTGAAACTTTACATATATCATTTATATACATACTGAATAACAATGGCCCCAAAACTGAACCCTGTGGGACTCCACAAGTAACCTTCAGTAACTGTGAGTTTTTGTTACCAACGCATACATACTGATATCTATTCTTTAAGTAACTACATAACCAGGACAGTGCTACTCCCGTAATACCACAATTTTGTAGTTTCTTTAATAATAAGTTATGATCCACTGTATCAAATGCTTTTTTAAGATCCAGGAATACCCCAACTGAATACTCTTTATTTTCAACGGCAGTTGACATTTTTTCTATAAATTCCATTAGAGCAAATGCAGCTATTCTCTTGTGTCTGAACCCATATTGCTGCTCACACAATAAATTATTCTTCAGTATGAAGTTGTCAGTTCTCTCATAGGATATTTTTTCAAGTATCTTGGAAAATTGCGGCAATAGTGAAATTGGTCTATAGTTTGAAAGTTCCCCTCTGTCACCCGTCTTGTATATCGGAATTACTTTAGCTATTTTCATTGCATTGGGAAATATACCTGTTTGGAGAGACAGGTTACAGATATAAGTCAGTGGTTTCACTAAGCATTCAATAATAGTTTTGACTAAGAGCATGTCAATACCATCACAGTCCGTAGATGTTTTACTTTTAAACGATTTAACAATTTCAGTGACCTCTCTCTCGTCTGTGTTCTTTATGAAAATGGAGTCTTTTATAGCAGTGTTTTTGCTTATTGTATCACCTGTGGGTGCCGTAATGGGTATTTCTCGAGCCAAATTAGGACCAATGTTAACAAAAAAGTTATTAAATTCATCTGCAGGTGGACACTCACCTTGGACAATCGGACCATCTCTCTCTGCTTCTAATACCTGCCTACACCCCCCCTTAGGAAGAGTCCCCCACCCAAACAAACAATTAAAACCTGGCCTGAAAATGCTCTCCTCCAGCTACAAGACTGATTTGCCTGCACTGATTGGGGCATCTTTGAACAGCAGGACCTGGACCAGGACCTACACCGAATCTGTCCTTTTCTACATCAAATGCTGTGTAAAAAATGTGACAATCACCAAACACATCCGGGTCTTTTCAAACCACAAACCCTGGATGACCAGTGAAGTCCAGGCTCTGATCAGAGCCCGCAACTCAGCCTTCAGACAGAGGAGCAGCTCTCTGTACAGCACTGCTAGAGCCAACCTGAGGAGAGACATAAAACTCGCTAAGAACGCCTATAGTCGTAAGATGGAGGGCTCCCTCACAGACAACCCCCGACAGATGTGGAGAGGCATCCAAGCCCTCACCAAGTACAGGGGCCAGGGCCCCCCAACATCAGACGGCAGCCTCACTCAGAGGAGCTTAACACGCAGAGGAGCTTAACAGCTTCTTTGCCTGGTTTAAGCACATGTCCCCCCAAAAAACTTGCCCCCCCCTTCTCTCTACAGATACATGAGGTGAGGAGGCAACCAAGAGCAGTGAACCCCCGCAGAGCTGCTAGTCCCGACATCATCCCAGGAGCGGTGGTCAAAGCATGTGCAGACCAGCTGGCAGGGATCCTCACCAAGCTGTTCAACCTCTCCCTGACGTACGCCACTGTCCCTTCCTGCCTCAAGGCCTCCACCATCATCCCCATCCCCAAAAAGTCTGCAATCGACAGCTTGAATGATTTCAGACCCATAGCATTCACATCTGTAGTCATGAAGTGTTTTGAGCAACTGGTTTCCCAGCACATCAGGGACTGTCTTCCCCCCTCCTTTGACCCCCACCAATTCGCCTACAGCAGGGCTTTTCAGTTACAAAATCAGTTGGGCCACAATTTGAAATCAAGACATGTAACTGGGCTGCACATGTTCAGCGATCTGTTGAATATGACAAATTTCAAACAAACGGATTAATAAGATGAAAAATATGCACTTTTTATTCAATCTCTTGGTTTTAAATGTGCGCTTGGCACATGACAAAGGCACATCAAAAGTGCATAAAACACAATAACAGTGCTGGGGTTGAGCAGAAGTTGTAGTAGAAATATTTTTCCTCTTGAACAACAATTAAATAAATAGAATGGGGGGGGGGATAAAATTCTGTAAATAACCATTTTGATCACATCATAGGCATATCTCAAAGTGCATAAAAACTCAATGTGCACCATTGGTAGCATTAACATTTGTTTCCCTTTTGAAATAAAGTATACTACATGCTGGTCATAACTGACCTTGACACATCACAAAGTGCATTTAGCTGAATTAAAAAAAGAACTCAATTCAATTCAACTTTATTTATATAGCGCCATTTCACAACAACAGTCATCTCATAGCACTATCAACTGTAGGGGGGAACCCCCACAGTTGCAAAAAGACCCCAGCAATCAGGTGATCCCCTGTGAGCAAGCACTTGGCGACGGTGGAGAGGAAAAACTCCCTTTTAACAGGAAGAAACCTCCAGCAGAACCAGGCTCAGGGAGGGGCAGTCATCTGCTGCGACTGGCTGGGGGGTGAGGGGACAGAGAAGATGAAAAGAACAGACATGTAGAGAGCAAACAGCACGATGGGGACTCAATCTATGGGAGAGAACAAACAAATGTTAATGACCAGCAAAAAAAAATATTTCATAGAGAGTGAGGAAAGGAGTGAGGCCCAGTGCATTACTGGAGGTCCCCGGGCTGACTAAACCTATTAGCAGCATAACTAAGGGAGGGTTCAGAAACACATGATCCCTCCCTAATTGTAGGCTATATCAAAAAGGTAGGTTTTAACCCTAATCTTAAAAACAGAGATCGAGTCTGACTCCCGAATCCAGATTGGCAGCTGATTCCACAGGAGAGGAGCTTGATAACTGAAGGCTCTGCCTCCCATTGTACTTTTGGAGATTCTAGGTATTACAAGTAGTGCACTGTCAAACACTTCAGTGCACAAACCCCCCAAGAAAAGATTGATAACATTAACAGACATTGCACATCCACTATTGTGGTATCAGTCCAAACCGACGATTTTCATCAATTTTACGCTTCAGAGTTAAGGTGCCTTCACACCGACTTCCGGTTATGGCTGCCACGTAGGACGGACGTGTCTCGCTCTGCTCTGCTCCTGGAGAAAAAAAATCGGCAAATAACTCTCTCATTTGGGACAGAACGTATCCCAGCGTTTGGGCGAGGATATGTCGGCGAAGCCTAAGGCTGGAAAACCAGGAAAAGGAAAAAGCGAGCCGCCGAAACAGTCCAAATTAACGGACTTTCAGGTCTGTGACGCAGCAAACAGGGCTCCATATATGGCGGAGGAGGCTGGCAACGCTGCGATTTCTGCGGGGAATGGCGCAGATGCGCTGATGGCTGCCATGAGTTCAATGAGAGCGGACTTTTCCTCTAGATTTGATGGGATTATGACAGCGTTGGAAGGAATAAGAAAGGAATTGGGTGACTGTGTAGAACGAACGGCGCAGATGGAGCTCCGTCTCGCTAGTGCTGAAGATGACGTCACCCGTCTTCAATTAAAGGTGCGCACTTTGGAAAAAAAAAATAAATCTCTGGAAGATAATATTTTGGATTTGGAATCTCGGTCGAGACAGAATAATTTGAGGCTGGTGGGTCTTCCAGAGGAATCAGAAGGTCGGGACGTATGTTCCTTTCTGGAAAAGTGGATTCCGGAGGTGCTGGGCAGCGAGGAGTTGCAATCAGCAGTGGTTCTGGAAAAAGCACATCGCATTGGCCCACGGAGAGATAAGGGACCGCCGAGGACCTTAATTATGAAGTTTCTTAACAACAGAGACAGGATGAAGATCTTCAACGCTGCACGAGCTAAAAAAGGAGAGATTAAACACCAGGACCAGCAGGTGCGGTTCTACCCAGATTTGGCCACAGGAATCCAGCAATTGAGGAAGCAGTTTGATCCCGTACGTAAGGAGCTGCGCAACCTTGGGATTCGTCATGGTGTAATCTATCCTGCGAGACTGCTGACCACGTATGAGGGCAGAACCCACATCTTCAAGACCCCAGAGGAGGCGCAGGAGTTCATCAAGAAGATCAAAGAAGAAGAAGAGACTGGTGGGAGCTAAGCATGAACAAAATATAAGGTAGAATAATTAAGCATTTGCACAGGCATCTGACTGACTTGAAGTAAATAGTAAGTTTACAAAATATAGATTGTATTATATATTAAAAAAAAAAACAAAACAAAAACAAAACAAACAAAAAAAAAAAAACTATGATGTACAAAGTTGTTAAAAATTTTGGAGTTAAGTTGGAAAACTACAGAGGAGAGTTAATGTTACGTCATTAAAAGCAGTAGAGTTAGGGTGATTGGGAGGATGAAGAAGGAGTGGCTTAGGCTGTTCCCCGTGGGTGTGGAACGGTCGATGGCTATATCGGGAGACAGAATTTTTCTTTTGATTTTGGGGGGTTTGCCACAAGTGTGGGAAGGGGAAATTTGTTTGTGTGTAGTTTGTAGGATGAATGTTCAACCACTCATGTTTTTGCTTCTCTGTATGAGCATGTTTACACTGCAAGGTAATCCCAAACTCTCTATTGATCATGGACCAAAGTGTTAATCTTAATTTAACTTCATGGAATTGCAGAGGTCTACAAAATTTAAAAAAACTTAAACAAGTTATGAATAAAATAAAGGACATGGGTTCAAGAATTGTGTTTTTACAAGAAACTCATCTGATAGAGGAGGATGTTAAAAGAATTAGGAGTAGATGGCAGGGAAGTGTATTCACCTCTTCATTTTCATCCCGAGCCAGGGGAGTTATGACTCTCATACATAAATCAGTTCCTTTTCAAGTGAAAAATGTAATTGGAGACAAATTTGGAAGATATGTAATCATTCAAGGTTCTTTGCTATTAGAAAATATAAATCTTGTGAACTTATATGGTCCCAATATAGATGATCATAAGTTCTTTGCTAATTTATTTCTCATCTTATCATCACTTACAGGGCAACATATAATAGCAGGGGATTTTAATTGTACATTGAATCCAGGTGTGGATAGATCAACAGGACTGGATTGTACGCACATTGGATGTAGGATGACTATTAATCATTTTATGAAAGAATTGAGATTGTTAGATATATGGAGAGAAATGAAACCACAAGTTAAAGCCTATTCTTGTTATTCCAGTACCTACAAGACATTCTCACGTATTGATTATTTTTTGATTTCCACAGAATTAAGGTCCAAGATTCAAAACTGCTTTTATGATAACATCGTGATCTCTGATCATGCACCCTGTTGTCTAATATATGTAGATAAAAAATTGACAAAGGAATCAGGTAGATGGCAATTTCAGCATAAATGGCTTCAGGATGAGGAATTTGTCAAGTATATAGAAAAACAGATAGACGAGTTCTTTGACATCAATACTACACAAACATCAGCATGTGTAAAGTGGGAGGCTTTCAAAGCTTTTATTAGGGGGCATATTATTAGTTATACAGGATCAAAATCTAAGAAGACTCGAGAGGAGAGAGCTAAATTGGAACATAAAATAAAAAATCTTCAGGAAAAAGTGTATGCAGGAAGTGACCCAAGGTTGGAGAATGAATTACTGATTTTGAGAGCTGAATACGACAAAAAATCAGCGAATAGAGCTGCCTCGAGTCTTCTAAGATTGAAACAATCTTTTTATGAACAAGGTGAAAAATCAGGAAAATTATTAGCATGGCAGATTAAACAATTGGAAATTAAAACACCAATTACCAGTATTATAAGTCAGGGACAGGTAGTTATAGATCCTTTAGAAATTAATAGAGCCTTTAGAGATTACTATGAAAAATTATATGATACCAAAAATGAACCTGATTTAACAAAACTAAATGGGTTTTTGAACGAACTATCTATACCGTGTATTCCAAATGAAAACAGGGAGATATTGGAGTCTAAAATTAGTCAAGAAGAAGTTGGGCTAGCCATTGATAATATGAAATCAGGAAAAAGTGCAGGACCAGATGGTCTTCCAGTTGACCTTTATAAAAAATTTAAGAATAAATTAATAAAACCTTTTTTGGAAATGGTTTTAGAAGCATTTCAAAATAATAATTTACCATCATACATAAATAATGCCTTAATTATACTGCTGCCAAAACCAGGTAAGCCCTCTAATAAATGTGAAAATATGAGACCAATAAGCCTATTAAACGCCGACCTTAAGATAATCTGTAAAATTTTAGCAAGACGAATACAAGAAATTTTATCAAATATTATTAATCGAGATCAGAATGGCTTTATAAAGGGTAGACAAGGCTTCCATAATGTAAGAAGACTATTTAATATTATCTATTTTAATAAAGAAGCACCGGATACAGCTCTCCTATCATTGGACGCCGAAAAGGCCTTTGATAGAGTTGAATGGCCCTTTCTTTTTGAAGTCCTACAAAGGTTTGGACTTGGAAATAATTTCATAAAATGGGTTCAAATAATATACAATAATGCTACAGCAGAAATCCTAACAAATAACAATATTTCAAAACCAATAAAAATCAATAGAGGATGTCGACAAGGCTGTCCACTCTCACCTTTACTGTTTACTATGGCAATTGAACCTTTAGCGATAGCGATACGTTTACATTCACAAATATATGGAATTAAAGTTGGACCAACAGAACATAAAATCTCCCTGTACGCCGATGATATAATTTTGTTTATGTCGAATCTAAAAAAATCAATTCCAACCTTGTTGAATTTAATAAAGAATTTTGGGGAAATATCAGGATATAAAATAAATAAAACTAAATCTTCAATATTAATGCTAAATGAGACCCAGAGAAATTACCCAGCCCCTGAGGTAAATCAATTCAATGTTGTAAATCAGTTTAAATATTTAGGAATCCAAATTATGCCTAAGCTAGAATCAGTCGCCAGTGTCAACTATGAAGCCTTAATGTCAGATATCAGTGAGTTAACTCAGAGATGGATGTCACTACCAATGTCGATGATCGGGAGAACCAATATACTTAAAAGTAATATTTTACCTAAAATACTTTATTTATTTCAATACATTCCCTTATCACCACCTTTAGATCTATTCTCAAGAATAAAAAAAAAGTTAGTGGAATTTATATGGAACAACAGGAGGGCTAGATTACGTCTGTCTTTATTATATTTACCATTTGATCGTGGAGGTCTGAAATGTCCAAATTTTATGTTGTATTATTGGTCGGCACAACTGAGGTCTATGACATATTATTTTTCATCAAATGATCTCCCTCACTGGACTGAAATGGAATCATACAATTTACCTTTACCTCTTCCCATATTCATATACTCAGATTCGGCAAAAAAATTACAAAAACAAGTTAAAAATCCATTTGTAAAGCATATGATCAAAATATGGTGTGAAGCTAAAAACTATTTAAAAGAACCACAGTTATTGTCACAATTTAGTCCAATATGGGGTAATCAATATTTTAAACCAGGGAGAGCGGACGCTGTATTTAAAGTATGGAATTTAAAAGGGATACAAAAGATTCAGGATTTATATTTGCCATGTGCAGACAACATAATGTCTTTTGAAGAGCTGAGGATCAAATTTAATCTCAATAGAACACATTTTTTTAAATATCTTCAACTTAGAAACTTTATTCGATCAAATCAAAATAAAGCTCTCACTCGACCTATTTATTCATCCTTGGAAAAAATGATGATGAAAGATAGTAAAAGAAAGGGTATTATTTCAGAGTTTTATAACTCATTGACACTATCTTCAAGTGAAAATTCACTGAAAAGATTAAACTACTGGAAAGAAGATCTGCAAATTGAAATTTCAGAGGAACAATGGGAATTGGCTTGTACAGAAGCTCAAACCAAATCAATAAATGCACGCCTTAAATTGATACATTTCAAATGGTTAATGCGGATGTATGTTACACCGGAGGAGTTAAATAGATATAACAAAAATATACCAGATACATGCACAAAATGCATGGAAAGTAAAGGAACCCTATTTCATTGTTTATGGGAATGTAGATTAATAAGAATGTTTTGGGAAGAGGTGAGGGTAACAATTGAAAAAATAATCTCAAAACAAATCATATTGAATCCTAAACTGTTTTTGTTGGGTCTGTACCCAGAAAAGCATAATTTCAATAAAAGTGAAAGAACATTCATAGACCTCAGTTTGCTTAATGCCAAAAAATGTATTGCACTATTATGGAAAAAGACTTATAGACCAGATGTGACTCAGTGGTTAAGACAGATGTTAACAAACCTTCCATTAGAAAGAATAACATATATACTGAAATCAAAGGAAATTGTGTTTGAGAATATATGGAGACCTTTTATTGATTATGTAAAAAATTTAAACATAACTCTTGAAGAAGAAGGTGAATGATGTGTGTGGACCTTGTAAATTCCAAACTGGTGAACATAATATGTATACTTATGTATTGGATTGTCTAGACTAAACAGAGGAGCATTGTTGAAGACTTGATTTTGTTGGTGGTTGTTGGTGTTTTTAGTGCATTTTTTTTTTTTTTGTAGTACTTTAGTGTTAGTGTTTGATTGTTTGTATCATGTTTGTTAAAAAAAAAAAAAAAAAGGTTCAATAAAGATATTGTGGAAAAAAAAGGTGCCTTCACACCAAACGCGAATGGGTGAATTTTTCGCATGGTGCGATTACATTATAACTCAATATAAATGTGTGAATAGACGTGAATTCACCATCTGAGTGAGTTGCAGACAGGCGAAGTTGCCTTCATAACTTCTGCAGCTGTGTTCAACCTGCTGTTGAAATCCCCCAAATAACATGTTTAGGTTTACAGTATCCGATAGGGAACTCACCTGGGGGGTTGTCCCTGCCTCTGGGGCTTCGTGGGATGGTACGTGTTTGCATTGCTGGCCTTGTTGGTGTGTCTGTGGCAGGAGTCCGTGGGTGGGTGGTAGCAGCGTCCCAATTCGGCTGGGGAGCTCCCAGTCTTTCTTCCTCCGGGTGGGTGTCTCATTTTTAAGCTCGTTTGCTCTCCAATGTTGATGCTTTTGCTCTGATGACAGTGGCTGTCCCTCGGACATGAGTGTGGGATTTCAAGTGTGCTCACCTCTTTCCACTGACTTTGTGCGCCACCTGTTTGCATTTGGTATGGGCTTGGTGTCTTGCTGCTGGCACGGCCACAGTCATAATAATAGAGCCCATGCTTCAGGCAGGTGTGCTGCATTGTGGGTTGACGATTGCTCGGCTGTGCGGAGTGTTGCATTTGTGGTCTGTGGTTGATGGATTTCTGCAGTTCTGTGGGGCGTGTTGGCCTTTGCTTCTCTGGCTGGGCCATGGACTGGGCCTGGGCTGCTCGGGGGTTGGTTCTAGGCCACTATTTGAATAGGCCTGGCCTACAGGGAAAACGGGTCTATAGAAGACGCCATCGCCACCACTCTCCACAGAGTGCTGAGCCACCTGAAGAAACCAAGGAGCTATGTGAGGATGCTCTTTGTGGACTACAGCTCAGCTTTCAACACCATCATCCCAGACATCCTGATCAACAAACTGCACCTCCTCCAGATTTCCCACTACAACCACCTGCTCCTGGATAAAAATACTTTCTCACCAATCGCCCACAAACAGTCAGACTTGGCCCCCACCACTCCTCCACACTGACTCTTAGCACTGGCTCCCCCAGGGCTGTATGCTAAGCCCTCTACTTTTTTCCTTGTACACCTTTGACTGTATTCCAACCCACCCAACCACCGTCATCCTGAAATACACAGACGACACCACCTTGATTGGGCTCATCACCGACGACGATGAGAAGGCATACAGGGCAGAGGTAGAGAATTTGCTGCTGTGGTGCCAAGCAAACAACTTGAAACTGAATGTCCAAAAAAAAAAAAAAAAACAAAAACAAAGAACTCATACTGGACTTCAGGAAGAACAGACAGGACCACCCCCCTCCTCATAAATGGCGACCACATGGAAAACTTACTCTCCTGGACTGTCAACACCAAGGCCCTGGTGAAGAAAGCCTAGCAGCGGCTGCACTGCCTCCCTGTCCTGAGGAAGAACAACCTGGACCAGAAGCTGCTGCTGGCCTTGTATCACTGCTCAGTGGAGAGCATGCTCACCTACTGTCTGAGTGTGTGGTATTCCGGCTCCACAGCTGAGAACAGGAAGGCTGTGCAGAGGGTCATCAACACCACCCAAAAAATTATCAGCGGCCCTCTGCCCTCCCTGGAAGACATCTTCAGATCCCCCTGTCTCAGAAGGATCAGTTTGACCTGCTTCCCTCTGGATGACAGTTCCGATCAATCAGGTCCCACACCTCCAGACTCACAGTTCTTCCCCTGGGCCAGCCGAACTGCAAACAGTCAGAGGCCCCACCCCCCTCCCTCTGAACGTTCACATGCACAGAACTGAGGACCTTTTAATTATCACAATAACTCACCTGTCTTTGCACTCCGTACTTTCATGTTCTTTGACCCATCTGTGAAATCACTACTGTGCATATTTTCCGTAATCCTTGGGCCGTTTTACTCTATTGTGTTCAATTGTGTGTCTGCACTCTGCAATCTTATGCACATAGTTCCACTCGCATAGCCACTACCATACCTGTGTATATTTCCATAATCCTGGGCCATTTTTAGTTTTACTTCAGTTGTGTGTTTAATCGTGTGTTCTGTAACAGTGTTTTATCAAATCCTTCTCTCTTACTTTATTGCGCAGTAGATTGGTGGTGCATCTACAGTTTTGTTGTGCTGTACTGCTGTTGTTTTTCATCCGTCGTTCTCGATAATGACCAAGGACATCACAGGGAAGAGGACTGGGTGCGGTGTGTCCAGCTGTGGCTGATCAGTCCGATGCAGGCACGGAAGGCTCTGCCGCAAGTCGGGCACAGGTGGTCTGTACGGGCAGAAGATAGAGGGATGGCTCTGGACTTGCGAAGCTCATGTTTTCTCTGGGCCTTGGCAATCCTGTTCAGCTCAAAGAAGGCAGCACCTTTGCTGGTATGGCTACGCCAGTCTGGTCAGTCTAGCACTAGGGTCTCCCAGGTGTCAGGACTGATGTCAAAGCTTTTCAGGGAGGCCATAAGTGTCTTTGTAGCATTTCTTCTGACCACCTTGTGAGCGCTTGCCCTCTGCTAGTTCACCGTAGAACAGTCTCTTTGGTAGGCGTGAGTCAGGCATACAAACAAGGTGGTCAGCCCACCTAATCTGGGCTCTCTTGAGCAGGGTGTAGATGCTAGGCAGTTCAGCTCGGGAGAGGACCTGTGTGTCAGGGATTTTGTCCTGCCAGGTGATCTTCAGGAGCTTTCTGAGGCAGTTCAGGTGGAAGCGGTTTAGCTTTCTTGCATGGCGCTCGTAGACTGTCCAGGTCTCGCAGGCATAAAGTAGGGAAGGCAGGACAACTGCCTTGTACACCTTCAGTTTTGTGGCCAGCCTGATGCCTCTCCTTTCCCACACTGTTGCACGTAGCCGTCCAAATGCTGAGCTTGCCGTGGCAATGCGCGAATCGACCTCGTCGTCAATGTCGACAGACCTGGAGAGTGTGCTGCCGAGGTACATGAACTTGTCAACAGCCTTGAGGGTCTCCCCATTGACAGTGATGGCTGGTTCCATGCAAGTCATCTACAGTGCAGGTTGGTGCAGGACCTCTGTTCTCTTTGTACAGATTGTGAGCCCAAAGTTGTCGGAAGCAGTGGAGAAGCAGTTCATGCTTGCTGCATCTGGGCCTCTGTAGCGGCGTTGAGTGCACAGTCTGCGAACAGGAAGTCACGCATTGAGTCCCCTTCCACTTTAGTTTTGGCTTGGAGCCTCCACAGGTTGAAGAGCCTGCCATCCATCCTGTACCTAATCCTGATGGCGCTTTCTTCGTCGTTGCAGAAGGCATCAGACAGCATGGCTGTGAACATCATGCTGTAAAGTGTGGGCACGAGTACACAGCCCTGCTTGACCCCGTTGGTGACTGAGAAAGCTTTGGAGGAGTCTCCATCGTCCAGTACTCCAGCAAGCATGCCATTGAGGAACTGGCGCACAATGCTGATGAACTTGACTGGGCAGCCGAACTTCACCATGATCTTCCACAGTCCCTCACGGCTGACTGTATCAAAAGCCTTGGTCAGATCTACAAATGTTGTGTAGAGGTCCCTGTTCTGCTTATGACACTTCTTCTGAAGTTGGCGTGCGGCAAAGATCATGTCAGCAGTTCCACGACCCTCTCTGAAGCCACACTGGCTCTCCAGCAGGTGACCGCCTTCCATGTGCTGAATGAGGCGGTTGGGAAGGACTCTTGCGAGGATCTTGTCGGTGATGGTGAGGAGAGAGATTCCACAGTGGTTGTCGCAGGCCTGCCTGTTTCCTTTTCTCTTGTAGAGATGGAAAATGGAGGTGTCCTTGAGCTCCTGGGGGATACCTTCCTGCTGCCACATGATCTGAAAGAGCTTGGTGAGTTTCTGTATTAGAACTGGTCCTCCTGCCTTGTAGATTTCAACTGGGATGGAGTCAGAGCATGGTGCTTTGCCATTTGAAAGGAGTTTGATTGCGTTTTGGACTTCTGATTCTGTTGGAGCATCTGCCAAAGACGTGTTCACCTCTACTTGGGGCATGCGAGTGATAGCTTCTGCATTGATGGACGAAGGTCTGTTCAGGACGCTGCTGAAATGTTCTGCCCATCTTTCCAGGATTGTGTTCTTGTCGGTGAGGAGAGTGGACCAGTCAGCACTGAGCAGTGGTGATGTTCCAGAAGACTGAGGCCCGTAGATGGTCTTAAGGGCATCATAGAAGCATCTGGAGTTGTTGCTGTCAGTGTACTGTTGTATTTCATCAGCCTTTTTGCTAAGCCAGAAGCCCTGCATCTCTCTGAGCTTTGTCTGCACCTTTCCTTTGATGGAGTTGAAAGTTGCCTTCTTAGAGGCAGACCTGCTGTCTTACTGGTACGCTCTGTGGGCTTCACGCTTCTCGTCAAGCAGCTTTTGGATGTCCTCATCATTTTCATTGAACCAGTCTTGGTGTTTGTGCATGTTCTGGCCCAGTTGAGTGAGTGAGGTGTCGTACACCATGTCTCTGAAAGCTGCCCAGTCTTCTTCTACTCCGTATGCCTCGAGGTCGCGCTGACTAAGCTTGATGTCCAGGTCCTCACTGAGGTTCTGTCGCACAGAGTGCTGTTCCAGCTTGCTGACACTGAGTCGCTTGTTTGCCTTTTTCCCCCTGTGGACGCCGTTTGGGCTGGATGTGCATGTTGAGCTTTGAGAGAATGAGTCAGTGATCCCTCCAGCAGTCTGCGCCACACATCGCCTTCGTCACTAACATCCTGCCTGTCTCTCCTTCTCACAATGATGTAATCGATCAGATGCCAATGCTTGCTGCGTGGATGCATCCAGGAGGTCTTGTTGTGATTTAGCAAGCGGTAGACAGTATTGATGATCAGAAGGTCATGAGAGGCTCACGTCTTCAACAGGAGAAGGCCGCTGCTGTTGCACTTTCCAACTCCATTTCTCCCAAGGACTCCCTCCCATGTCTGGTAGTCTGTACCAACTCTGGTGTTAAAGTCTCCAAGAACAATGAGTTTGTTCTCCTTCGGTACACCTTCAATGAGTCTCTGAGTCCTCGTAAAACTTGTCTTTGATCTCATCTGGGTTCACCATGATGGGGGCATATGCACTGACGAATGTGGCATGGCATTTTCCTCGGAGGGGGAGCCGCAGGGTCATGAGGCAGTCGTTGGTTCCTTTGGGGAGGCTGGTAAGCTTGCTGATCAGATTGGATCTGATCGCGAAACCCACTCCTGCTTCACAGCGTTCTTTGCTGCCTTGGTTGTTCCAGAAAATGGTTTAGCCAGCTTTGACTTCTGTTGGCTGACCTTTGTTTGCAAACCTGGTCTCGCCCAGAGCTGCAATGTGGATGTTGTATCTGCTGAGTTCTCTTGCGACAAGTGCTGTCCGTTTCTCAGGTCTGTCCGCTTTGGAGCTGTCAATGAGTGTTCGTACATTCCAAGTGCCAATGGTGAGTGATGTCACCTTAATTGATTTCTTCTGAGAATTTCGATCGCTAGGGTGGGATCCCCACCAGCCGCGGCTTGCTGGCCAGGGGGAAGCAAAGCAGGCTATGTTTAGGGCACCTTTTCTAGTCCCTTCCTCAGGCCATGGAGGTGAGCAGAGCAAATCCAAAAGAGGGCTGCTCAAACACTCAGGGGGCTGCCAAACTCCACTGCTGCTTCGGTCCAGTCGAGAGCGACCCTGTGCCCTGGGATACCTGTATGTGGGATTGTGGCTACAGCTTCCAGTGTATCCGCATCTGCTGCATCGTCACTTGCCCATTGTCACAGGACTTGGAGGTGGGGGGGGGGTGATGTCTTGACTTGCGCGGGAATTTGATTTAAGTGAGGGAGAGTTGCACAGGGTTGTCAGCCTCACTCTCTCCTCCCAGCCTATGTAGATCCAGTGGCAAGATGTAGTCAAGACAGCTGGAGATAGGATGCAGCGGATGGCCAGCAGTGTCCTACGTGTCTCACTGTGCCCTAGTTGCACTCCACAACGCTTTGCTGGGTCTGCCTTCCTGCCCGTTGAGCCGCTCTGGTGATTTCCTCCGCGCAGTCTGCCAGGTCCAGTCTACGCATTTGTAGGTAGACAAGCCCTACCTCACAGAGGGTTTCAAACCCGTCTGCTACCCTCACCTGGTTTTGCCCGCCAGTCAAAGTGGTTTACTGGGGTGTGGCCGCTGTTGCATGCAAACAGCTACTTGGAGCCACAGGTGAGAGTTGAGTGCCAAGTGGGAACCAAAGCGGACCGACCACCCGGAGGTGTGACTGTTGCTCCGTTAGAGGTACTATCCCTCCCTGACACTCCATACACCCCACTGTACAATGACAATAAAGCCTATTCTATTCCTTAAATCTGCATTTCAGCAGTCTTAAAAATACTACTGACATGATAAATATGATTGCTATGTGTTCTTGCATTTACAAGGTAAGAGTTACCGTTTTTGCTTTTTATCATTATGTAAAATGTGGACCACATGGCTATCACTTGTCATAAATTTGCTAGTTTTTCTCAACAATTTTTGGCTTCTCATTAACTGGCGAGACTTTTCTTGTAAATTACCATTTTTTTTGTCTTCAGTGTGAAACTTTTGTCATAAAACTTTGCCCATTTTCTATAAATAGGAAACATTTTTCTTCTGAATTTACAAATCTTAATTTCTTTTTTTTTTTTTTTTTACATGATTTTGCAGCTTTTTCTTGTAAATTTGCAAAATGCTTCCTCAATTTGACTTTTTTTTTTTCTTCAAGTGACAGGCTAGTGAAAATCAAGGTTTTTTTTTTCCATTAACATGTCTGTAACATGTTTTTTGTTTGTTTTTGCCTTACAAGACACAAGAACTAAATAACTTGTGTCACATCTGTGTTTTTCTGCTATGAAAGTTCAGTTAAGCTCCACTTGGAAAAAGGCAAGTTTAGATGGGGCATTTTTGTGATTGGTGTAACTGGTGAACCAATCAGGACTAACTGGCTGTTCAAAATTCCCAGCTTGCAGACTTCTGTGTGCTGTGGTCTTGGAGGACAGGCAGCATATCAAGGTTCTCATAAGTGGGCTTAATAAGCGACTTTCGCATTACGAGTGCATATGTGCGGACTATGTGAGTTCAAAGTTCACGATTACCAAACATTCGGTAGCCGCCTTGTTTTTGTATAGAGACAGTACTGTCACACCTGAACAACTGTCGTTTAAAGTCTGCTTCAAGCTTTAAATCGCTGTTATGCCAGGTGCACATTGTGCCGTAGTGAAGTGTGGAACAGTATGTATCATCTAGAGTGTGGAAAAAGCAAACTTGCAGCATACATGCGTGTAACTTCGGGACCAGCGTGCGCACATGTCCGCCGCCATTCACGTTATATACATTCCCCACGGAGCTGAAGGATCCGGACGGACGTAATTGTTGGATTAAAGCAGTAAGTCTATATTATAACATAATTAAATAGTGTTGTGTATTGTTCAAGTTCTAGCCTAATTGACAAGAGTCTAAACCCTGAAGTAGTAGGTATGGACAGGCAGGCCTGGATCTAGGATATAGTTCTTTGTATATTGGTAATGAAGCTTGAGCTACACACACATGTAATTAAGGCCATTGAGAAGTAGGCTGGTATAAAATAAAACTGCAAATCATTGAAAACGTGTGGTACTTAAACTACAGTAGTGTCGATCTATAGATCTAGGTAAGCAGGCTATGCCTTGTAGTGAAATTTACTCAAAATGACAAAACCAAAGTTGAGCTGTCAAACCACTCACTTACCTTCTTTGTAGTCGTTTCGGAGCCTTGCAAGTAAGGGTGCTTGGTCCTTTGACAACAAAAAATCTGCTTTGTCAGCGTACATACAGGGGGGCCATTTTGGCCAATTTCTGCAATGTGGCCGCAAATGCAAACGCAACTAGTTCATCCTTGCGTTTGCAGGTACAATCGGGAAGACCCCTACGCATACAATATGCTCATAGATCAGGAACTTTCCATAAATTAAATGTATCGATAGAGCATGTTTGGTAGCCACGTTCCCATGATGCTTTGCGCGAGCCGAGATGCGAAAGCCGTTTATTAGATCCTGGTGTTTGAAGGAGGAGGAAAAGGGTAGAAACTTTCACCAGCAACTGTAAGATAATGAAAGTTCCTTTTTTGTGGAAAAAACATCATACATGCATACATACAATGGAAACAATTTTAGAGAATGTAGATTTGTCATTAAGGGAATTTATATCCACTGCAGTGCATCTTTAAGTTGTGACTTTTTGGTGCTGTGGTAAGGGCTAGTTTTTTACAACTCAAAATTTACAGTAATTTCAGTTTCAGTGAAAAATTGGACAAGGTTAAGGTGGTCACATCTGTTTTGCCATCTCACAAATGAAAGGTCTTGCATACATTAAATAAAGTAGCCTTAAACATTTTAAATTTTTTCCTTCTTATAGCTGCAGATATCCTGGTATAGCAGATGGAATGCATCAGGAGTCAGTTTAACCCTCACGTTCCATATTAGCGGGCGAACAATCCACTTCAGTGCATTACTTCCATTCACTGCTTTGGTTTGGTTTGTACAAATTACATGGTTTATGTAGAGGCAAATGTTTGGGTTAAAACGTACTCTACAAAAGTAAAGGGGCACGTTTATTCTGCTGCACAGCAAGCTCGCTCTCGAAGACACTTCTGATGGGTGTCCGTTCCGCCCCACTTATTGGAAGTCACAAAGCAACCACAGACTTGTTGGCTGGGACACAGAAAAGTGTCAGAAGCCACCCCATTGCTGACCATGACACGAATAGTTGTTAGTCACTTGCATAGACTCTGCTGGCAGAGGGAAGGTAGAAGAGGCACCGGTGATGGCTGGTGTGGCTGAATTACAGGTACATCTCAAAAAATTAGAATATCATGAAAAAGTTCAATATTTTTTGTCACTCATTTCAGAAAGTGAAACCCATATATAGATTCAGTACACAGACAGTGATATATTTCAAGTGTTTATTTATTTAAATTTGATGATTATGGCTTACAGCCCATGAAAACCCCAAATTCAGTTTCTCAAAAAATTAGAATATTACATAAAATTAATTTTAAAAAATATTTTTTTAATAGAAATGTTGGCCGACTGAAAAGTATGTCCATGTACACACTCAATACTTGGTCAGGGCAAACTTTGGATTAATTACTGCATCAGTGTGGCGTGGCATGGAGGTGATCAGCCTGTGGCACTGTTGAGGTACTATGAAGGTCCAGGTTGCTTTGATGGGGACCTTTAGCTCGTCTGCATTGTTGGGTCTGGTGTCTCATCTTCTTCTTGACAATACTCCATAGATTCTCTATGGGGTTTAGGTCAGGAGAGTTTGCTGGCCAATCAAACACAGTGATGCCATGGTCATTAAACCAGGTTTTGATACTTTTGGCAGTGTGGAGGGGTGCCAAGTCCTGCTGGAAAATAAAATCAGCTTCTCCATAAAGCTTGTCAGCAGAGGGAAGCATGAAGTGCTCTAAAATTTTCTGGTAGACTGCGCCTACTTTGGTCTTGATAAAACACAGTGGACAATCACCAGCAGATGACCTCTGTTCAGATAAAAGTAAATTTTGCATTTCATTTGGAAATCAAAGTCCCAGAGTCTGGAGAAAGAGTGGAGAGGCACAGAATCTAAGTTGCTTGAGGTTTAGTGTGACGTTTCCAAAGTCAGTGATGATTTGAGGAACCACGTCATCTGCTGGTGTTTGTCCACTGTGTTTTATCAAGACCCAAGTGGAGGCTGTTAATTACTATGGAGGAGACAGGTGGGCCATTACAGCACTTACCCGGAGAAGAGCGGCGAAGGGAGAAGAAAGGCCATGATTGCTTACATTAGACAGCTGTGCGTGGGACAGTGGACTCCGAACTTGGCAAAAAGACTGGATCAAGCATGCTTCCATAGAGTATGATGAAATTTGTGAGCTGGACTTAAAGGACATAATGAAGGATTTTTCTTCAAAGAAGGCCAGAAGAAAGAACTTCTAAAAAGACATGCTATTTGCAGTGCTCTCCAGCCACCTGTGCAGGTTTTTCAATTTGCTGCTGTTGTGCTTGTCTGAATCAGGAATACTTCACTGATGGAATTTTATGCTGAAGACAACATCTGTCACACTGTAAAAGGGGAAATCTCACAAAGAAAAAAAATATCCTAAATCAAGGCTTTATGCTTGTTTTTCTCTCACAAAATAATTTTGACAAGAATATTTTGTTGTGCAGTTTCCTGTAAGATTTTACTTGCTTTACTAAAGTTTTTATGTTTTAAGCAATTTAATCTTACTTTGTTGGCAGGTATTTTTTTTCCCTAATTTTAGCATTATCTATTGGCAGAATTTTTTTTAAGTAAAATTATCTGCCAACAGAGCAAGAAAATTTGACTTATCAAATTGCATAAAACAAGTTCTATTGGAAAACATGTAAAATTTTCTTGCACATAAACTGCACAGCAAGAATAAATATCTTGTCAGACAAAAAACAAAAACCAAGCATAAACAGCCTTATTTCATTTTACTTAGACTTTTTGCAGGGTACACCGCATTCCAAATTATTATGCAAATGATATTTCTGTCCTAAATAGCTGATGCAAATGACAGTATAATTTAAGGCATCAACTGTTAGAGCATAATAAAAAAAATTATTGAACAAACCTCCCAATGATAATTTTTTTGCAAAAATAAAAAAAAAACCTCAAAATGCACTGTTCCAAATTCTTATGCACAACAGAGGTTCAAAATATTTTATTGGTTGTAAAGAACTGAAAATGGTCATCTGCTGAATTTGCAGTATTGGGTCATATTTAAATCAAAAGCTATTTCAATCAAAAACATCTTAACAGGCCAAGTTACATGTTAACACAGGACCCCTTCTTTGATATAACCATCACAATGTGTGCATCCATCGAACTTGTGAGTTTTTGGAGTTTCTGCTTGAATTTCTTTACAAGATGTCAGAATAGCCACCCACAGCTGTTGTTTTGATGTGAACTGCCTCCCACCCTCATAGATCTTTTGCTTGAGGATGCTCCAAAGGTCCTCAATAGGGTTGAGGTCAGGGGAGGATGGGGGCCACACCATGAGTTTCTCTCATTTTATACCCATAGCAGCCAATGACACAGAGGTATTCTTTGCAGCATGAGATGGTGCATTGTCATGCATGAAGATAATTTTTCTATGGAAGGCACAGTTCTTTTTATACCATGGTAGAAAGTGGTCAGTCAGAAACTCTATACTTTCGCGAGGTCATTTACACACCTTCAGGGACCCTAAAGAGGCCTACCAGTTCTTTCCCCATGGTTCCGGCCCAAAACATGACTCCACCACCTCCTTGCTGATGTTGCTGCCTTGTTGGGACATGGTGGCCATCCACTACTTCATCCATCTGGACCATTCAGGGTTCCACAGCACTCATCAGTAAACAACACTTAAAATTAGTCTTCATGTATTTCTGGGCCCACTGCAACCATTTCTGCTTGTGAGCATTGGTTAGGGGTTGGCCGAATAGTAGGTTGATGCACAATTGCAAGCCTCTGGAGGATCCTACGTCTTGAAGGGTCATGGAACTCCAGAGACACCAGCATCTAAAAATACCTGTTTGCTGCTTTGTTATGGCATTTTAGCAGCTGCTCTTTTAATCTGATGAATATGTCCAGCAGAAACCTTCCTCATTATGCCTTTATCTGCACAAACCTGCCTGTGCTCTGAATTGGTCACAAATTTCTTCACAGTATGATGATCACACTTAAGTTTTCATGAAATATCTAATGTTTTCATATTTTGTCAAAGGTATTGCACTATTTGATGCTTTTCGGCAGCAGAGATCCTTTTTATTTCATTTCAGTGAACGTGTAACCATGATCCTCGGGTCAGGAGCATTATACCAATTAATCACACCTGTGGATGCACACCTTATACAGTGCATCCGGAAAGTACTCAGTGCTTCACTTTTTCCACATTTTGTTATGTTACAGCCTTATTCAAAAATGGAATAAATTCATTTTTTTTCCTCAAAATTCTACATAAAACACCCCATAAGGGCAACATGGAAAGTTTTTTTTTTTTTTTTTTAGATTTTTGCAAATTTATTAAAAAATTTTTTAAAAAAACCCCTCACATGTACATAAGTATTCACAGCCTTTGCTCAATACTTTGTTGATTCACCTTTGGCAGCAATTACAGCCTCAAGTCTTTTTGAATATGATGCCACAAGCTTGGCACACCTATCTCTGGGCAGATTCGCCCATTCCTCTTTGCAGCACCTCTCAAGTTCCATCAGATTGGATGGGAAGAGTCAGTGCACAGCCATTTTCAGATCTCTCCAGAGATGTTCAATTGGATTCAAGTCTGGGCTGTAGTTGGGCCACTCAAGGACATTCACAGAGTTGTCCTGAAGCCACTCCTTTGATATCTTGGCTGTGTGCTTAGGGCTGTTGTCCTGCTGAAAGATGAACCATCACCCCAGTCTGAGGTCAAAAGCGCTCTGGAGCAGGTTTTCATCCAGGATGTCTCTGTACATTGCTGCATTCATCTTTCCCTCTATCCTGAGTAGTCTCCCAGTTCTTGCCACTGAAAAGCAACCCCACAGCATGATGCTGCCACCACCATGCTACACTGTAGGGATGGTATTGGCCTGGTGATGAGCGGTGCCTGGTTTCCTCCAAACATGATGCCTTGTATTCACACCAAAGAATTCAATCTTTGTGTCATCAGACCAGAGAATTTTGTTTCTCATGGTCTGAGTCCTTCAGGTGCCTTTTGGCAAACTCCAGGTGGGCTGCCATATGCCTTTTACTAAGGAGTGGTTTCCATTTGGCCACTCTACTATACAGGCCTGATTGTTGGATTGCTGCAGAGATGGTTGTCCTTCTGGAAGGTTCTCCTCTCACCACAGAGGAACACTGGAGCTCTGACAGAGTGACCATCGGGTTCTTGGTCACCTTCCTGACGAAGGCCCTTCTCTCCTGATCACTCAGTTTAAACAGCTGGCCAGCTCTAGGAAGAGTCCTAGTGGTTCCGAACTTCTACCATTTACAGATGATGGAGGCCACTGTGCTCATTGTGACCTTCAAAGCAGCAGAAAATTTTCTGTACCCTTCCCTAGATTGGTGTCTCGAGACAATCCTGTCTTGGAGGTCTACAGACAATTCCTTTGACTTGCTTTGTTTGTGCTCTGACATGCACTGTCAGCTGTGGGACTGCGTGTGCCTTTCCAAATCATGTCCAATCAATTGAATTGACAACAGGTAGACTCCAGTTAAGCTGTAGAAACATCTCAAGGATGATCAGTGGAAACAGGATACACCTGACCTCAATTTTGGCAAAGGCTTTCAATACTTATATACGTGTGATTTTTTTTTTTTTAATAAATTTGCAAAAACCTCAAAAAAAACTTTTTTCCCACACTGTCATTATGGGGTGTTGTGTGTCTAATTTTGTGGAAAAAAAAATAATTTAATCCATTTTGGAATAAGGCTGTAACATAACAAAATGTGGAAAAAGTGAAGTGCTGTGAATACTTTCCATATGCACTGTTATGTTGTCTTCTGACTAGCATGCTTGTTCCTCCTGGAACAGCCCTTTGGCCTGGTTCTAACAATAACTGTCTTGTTTTCTCTCCTATTGTTTTCTTGAAGGAATAATGGCTTCTTTGGGGTGTGAGTAAGGGGGAAGTAGCCCAGACACTAGAATGTCACCATTCCAGGGCTCCATCTTTCCAGGTTTAAGTGCTCCAGCTGGAACTGGGAAGACCAGCAGGAAGTGGATTGAAAAAAGCTAGCTATGCAATCCACGGGTGAATTTCATGCAGAGGCAATTGCAGGAAATGCGTAAGACCATTGAACATATGGATGGAAATCAACATCACCTTTTGGATATGCCACACCAGGCTCCTGTATGTGCCCCTAGGCCGCATCCTGATGTAGTGTCTCTCATGGCCTCTGATAACTTGGGTAAGACCAGCATCTCTGGCTGTGGCTTCACTGGGTGAGTGGATGTCTCCAATGATGATGATGCAGTCGACAGTGACTCTCTGGTAGAGAAGGGTCTTCCTGAGCCCAATGATATATCTGTCAGGGCACTGCTCCCTAGAGCAGCCTCAGCTGCAGGGCTTCCTCCCCCATCTTCTCCACCTAGGGCTTCGGCTCCCTTGCCAGTTTATCCTGAGTTTGTGGAACATCGGCAGAAGTCTTGGGCTAGTCCAAAGGTGGCTGCTGCTCCTTGTTCTACACTCAGTATTTTGAGTGGTGCTGCAAAGCAGGGCTTAGATGGTGCATTGAGGGTGGGCCCTACATTTGCATTGCTGGCTGGGGCTCTCCCCACAGGCGGCAATTCTGTCCGCCACCCTAACAAGAAGTGTTGTGCCACTGATGGTTTAGTGGGTAGGGCCTACCAGTCTGTGGCTATGGCCTCTAGCCTGGCAAATACAAATACACTTTTAGCGTATTTAGAAGGTCTGATAAAGGACCTACAGTCAAAAAGCAGACCTGATTTTCTCCAGAGTTGGAAAGGGTTGTGGACATTGTAATTCAAGGAGCTAGCGTTCAAACTACAGCACTTGGAAATTCCTTGACCCAGCTGACCATGGTCCGGCAGCATGTGTGGTTGAGCCAGTCTGGATTGGCAGATACAGACAAGGCTGCTGTTTTGGAAGCTGCAATAGCGCCTAGTGAGGTCTTTGGGCCTGCAGCAGAGGCAGCGTTAGATAAAGTGCATAAGGTGAGACTGCGCACACAGGCCTTTCATCGGCCAGGACCATCCAGGTCAAGTGTCAGGAGACCAGTTGAGGGGTGTGAGAATCCACAACAGCTTCGTTTCACAGAGCCAAGTTCCTCTCGGAGTTCAAGTCACCCAAGGCAGAGGGCCTCTTGGCAGCAGGTGCAGGTTCAACAGCATTCACGTCTGTGCTCTCATGACCGCGTAGGGCGTGGTCCTGCCAGCGTCCCTGATGGTGCGCTTCCCCCAATGTCAACCTTCTCTGCAGCGCACCTCATGAGTTGGCATCAGTGCACCTCATGTCCATGGGCGATCAATACACTGGAATTTGGATACTGCCTACAATTCAGATCTCATCTGATCAGATCGGAGGGGACCGCCTGGTGGGCCCCTCCAATTTAATTGGCTTTTACTCGGCCCATTTTCTTGTCCCCAAGTAAACCAGGGGTCTCTGACCGATTCTAGACTTGAGGCGGTTGAACAGGTATCTCAAGATGCTCCCTTTCCGGATGCTCAGGCTGAGGACCTTATTTCAGGCCATAAGGGCAAGCACAACAGTGGACCTTCATGATGCCTATTTTCATATTCCCATAAATCCAGCTCACAGGAAGTTCCTCAGACTTTCCTTTCAGGGCAAAGTCTTCAAATACAGCATCCTACCTTTCGGTCTGTCCCTGTCACCTTGAACGTTCATAAAGTGCATGGATGCTCTACTCGCCCACTGTGGCAGAAGGGCATTCAAATTTTCAATTACCTGGACGGTTGGTTGGTTTGTGCTCCATCAGAGGCCGTAGCATGGAGCCACATGGAGACCATCTTGGCTCACCTGGCTGCACTCAGGTTGCATTTAAATGCAGAGAAAAGCTGCCTGGTTCCAACCAAGGTTGTTCAGTACTTGGGGCTCACCCTGGATTCAGATGCCATGAGGGCATCCTTCACTCCAAAGAGAAGGCATACTATCAGGGAATGCATCAAGAGCTGCATTTCACAAAGAACTGTATCAGTGCAGCAGTGCCAGAGGATCTTGAGTCTCTTTGCTACAGCTGCCCAGGTGGTGCCACTGGGTCTTTTACACACTCATCCCCTTCAATGGTGGTTTACACTTCAGAAGGTGGTTTTGCCCAGAGACAAGAGGAGGAAGCTTGTTCTTTCTGAAAGGAGCCTCATGGTCCTTAGGTGGTGGAGACACTCATTAGCAGTCCAAGATAGTGTTCCCCTGGGCCAAGAGGGCTGCAGGGTGACCATTACAACCAACGCCTCCCTAGCAGGCCGGGGTGTAGTCTGGGAGGGCAGGTTTGTTCAGGGACACTGGGGTCCGGCACAGCAGTCTTGGCATTCAATTCAATTCAACTTTATTTATATAGCGCCATTTCACAACAACAGTCATTTCATAGCACTTTCAACTGTAGGGGAAACCCCCACAATTGCAGAAAGACCCCAGCAATCAGGCGATCCCCTATGAGCAAGCGCTTGGCGACGGTGGAGAGAAAAAACTCCCTTTTAACAGGAAGAAACCTCCAGCAGAACCAGGCTCAGGGAGGGGCAGTCATCTGCTGCGACTGGCTGGAGGGTGAGGGGATAGAGAAGATGAAAAGAACAGACATGTAGAGAGCAAACAGCACGATGGGGACTCAATCTATGGGAGAGAACAAACAGATGTTAATGACCAGCAAAAAAAAAAAAAAAAAAAAAAAAAAAAAAAAAAAAAAAAAAATTCATTGAGAGTGAAGAAAGGAGTGAAGCCCAATGCAATTATTGGAGATCCCCCGGCTGTCTAAACCTAATAGCATAACTAAGGGAGGGTTCAGAAACACATGATCCCTCCCTAATTGTAGGCTATATCAAAAAGGAAGGTTTTAACCCTATTCTTAAAAACAGAGACCGAGTCTGACTCCCGAATCCAGATTGGCAGCTGGTTCCACAAGAGAGGAGCTTGATAACTGAAGGCTCTGCCCCCCATTGTACTTTTGGAGATTCTAGGTATTAAAAGTAATCCAGCATTTTGGGAGCGTAGTGCTCTGTTAGGGTAATAGGGTAATATCAGATCTTTTAAATAAAAATGGGCCTGATTGTTTAGAGCTTTAAAAGTGAGAAGAAGGATTTTAAACTTACAGTAATTCTAAACTCTATGGGAAGCCAATGAAGGGAGGCCAGAACCCAAGAGATATGATCTCTCTTTCTAGTACATGTTAAAACTCTTGCAGCAACATTTTGGATCAACTTAAGACTTTTTAGAGATGTTTTAGGACAACCTGATAATAAAGAGTTACAATAATCTAATCTAGAGCTAACAAAAGCGTGGATCAGTTTCTCAGCATCACTCTGAGACAAGATGCTCCTAATCTTGGCAATATTACGCAAATGACAGAAGGCAGTCTTAGAAACTAATTTAATGTGTGAATTGAAAAACAGATCTTGATCAAAAATAACTCCAAGGTTCCTCACAGAGTTATTAAGAGAAAGTAACTGCATCCAAACTAAAAGTTTGATTTGGAAGGGTATTTTTAAGGTTTTCTGGACCAACAAGAATGGCTTCAGTCTTATCTGAATTTAATAGCAGGAAATTACAAGTCATCCAAGCTTTGATTTCCTTAAGACAGGCTTCTAACTTGGCTAATTGATTACTATCATCTGGCTTCATTGACAGGTATAATTGTGTGTCATCTACATATAAACCATCTCGACATGGAAGCAGTGCTTTTGTCTCTGGGGTATTTTCTACCAGTCATTCAGGGCAGACAAATTCTGGTGAGGATGGACAGCACAGTTGTGGTGTCGTACATCAACCGGCAGGGCGGACTGGGGTCTCCCTCTCTCCATGCGAGAGCACGCAGTTTGTTCTTGTGGGCTCAAGCCAAAGGCATGTCCCTGAGGGCTTTTCACCTGCCGGGGCTCCAGAACATAGTGGCAGATCTGCTGTCATGAGAGGGTCCCCATCCCGGCGAGTGGCAACTGCATCCAGAGATAGTCGGGCAGATCTGGCTTTGGTTTGGCCAGGCGGAAGCAGACCTGTTTGCGACAGTGGTGAACACCCACTGTACTCTTTGGGACTCGATGCCCGGCCTGCCAGGTCCCCTAGGTACAGATGCTCTGAGCACTGCCTGGCCTCCAGTGAAACTTTTGCATTTCCACCACTGCCTCTTCTGCTGGCTTTCCTCGCGAAGGTGAGACTACTGTCTGTTCAAGTAATTTTGATAGCCCCAAATTGGCCACAAAGACCATGGATAGCGGAGATCCACGAGATGCTGGAGGGCCATCCTTGGCCTCTCCCAGTCAGACAGGACATGCTCTCACACGCACAGGGCAGGATTTGGCATTCAAATCCCCAGCAACTGAGGCTTCATGTATGGTCATTGAACGGAAGCAATTGTGTAAACTTGACTTAGAGGAGGTGGTTATAGACACCGTGCAAGCTTCATGGGCCCCATCTACTCCGCTGCAATACAGTGTGAAGTGGAGAGTGTTTTCGAACTGGTGTCAGACCAAGGGGGAGATAGTCAGGCAGATCTGGCTTTGGTTTGGCCAGGCGGAAGCAGACCTGTTTGCGACAGTGGTGAACACCCACTGTACTCTTTGGGACTCGATGCCCCTGTCAAAGGAGAATCCTTTGACACGTCACATCTCTGTCATCTTGTCTTTCCTCCAGTACCTCTTCACCCAAGTTTGGGTGGAGTCGACTATCAGGGGCTACCTGGCAGCAGTGCCAACTGTCCATGAAAAATGTGATGGCTTGTCTCCTTGGGCACGTCGCTTGGCTAAGCAATTTTTAAGAGGCGTGAGACAAAGCCCTCCATCTCGGCGTCCTTTGCTGCCCACTTAGGATCTCTAGACTGTTTCAGGGCTCTATGCTTGCCCCCTTTTGAGCCACTCCCCATTGCAGACCTTCGTATGATCTCCTGGAAGACTGCTTTTCTCTTGGCAATTGTCTCAGAGTCCTTTCAGAACTGAATGGACTCTCTATGGACACAGAGACACGTGTGCCTTGTGCTCGAAAATGCTTTTTGAGCTCCAGTTACATGGAAGAACTGGCTTAACTTGTACGCATTCAGTTAAGTACTATAAAGCAGTTGAACTCATCTGGTTGTGTTGTGTGCTTAATGGCGATTGGAGCATTGTGCTCCCTCGGCCTGTGGGTGACGCCACCGCCATTCTCCTCAGGACTGATTTGGTATACTGTTGTCACATGGTTACAGGTTCACTGAAATGAAATAAAATGTTTACATATGTAAACATGGTTTTATGAATGAAAGTGAACCTGTAACCATTCATTGTCCTTCGTCGGTGGAGGCTGGCTCCTCCCAGTCGTTAGAAAGAGGAAGAAGCGGTGGATGCAAGGGATATATATATGGTGTGCATTCCCAGGTGTGATTAATTTGATATAATGCTCCTGACCTGAGGATCATAGTCAAATGGTTAGAGATTCACTTTTTCATAAAACCATGTTTACATATGTAAACATTTTTCCTTCCCATGTTGCTTGAAACCTGTGACATGTTTAATAATGTGGAACATCCTTCTTAAGTAGTTTTCCTTTAATTGGGCTCACCTGGCAAACTAAGTATGACAGGTGTCTGAAATTGATATTAGTGATCCAAAGCGCCCCGAGATACAATACCATCCATGAGTTTAATTGAAAAACAAAAAATTGAATGTTTGACACTAAAATCCTATTTTCATAATAATTTGGAACACGGTGTAGTTGTGTTTTCTAGCTCAAAGTTGCATTATTTCTCAAAGAGAAACAAAAATGAGGCCGTAGTGGCTCAGGAGGTAGAGCAGGTCGCCCAATAACCGGAGGGTTGGCAGTTTGAATTCCACTCCCCCCACCTTGCTGTTGTGTCCTTGGGCAAGACACTTTACCCACCTTGCCTCCAGTGTGTTCATGACACTGATGCATGAATGTGAATAAACGTTGGGTGGTGGTCCGAGAGGCCATTGGCATGGATTAGCAGCCATGTTTTTGGCAGTCTGCCCCAGGGCAGCTGTGGCTACAGTGGTAGCTTACCACTATCATTGTCTGTGGAGTGAATGAATAATGGACTCATTGTAAAGTGTCTTTGGGCGTCATGAAAACTGCTATATAAATGCAATCCATTATTAAAAACATAGCTATTGCACATTTTAAACAGATTCTGTAAACTGAAATTTCTAGGTATACATTGCAGTACTTTTTCCCTTGTAGTATTAAACATGACACTGCATGTTAGGATTTTTTTAAGGCATTATCAAGGCAAAAAAAAAAAATCCAGTATTATGACAACACTAATGTCCACAACATAGTGGCACTGAGCAATAGTTAAAACCCTGTGGCCCTTATTTGGCTGTGAGAAAGTTGGCAACCCTACCGCCCAGGCCCATCTAAAATCAGTGACTGATTAGCCCACCTATTGTCAGAGTTACCCATTCACTCATTTCAGGTTGTTTCAGTGTTTTTTGTCATATCCTTTTGACCACTCACACAACACACCCCTGTCCCTGATAACACTGGTCAACACCAAATTTATTGTCTAAATTTTTTTTAGCTGATATAGGACAATTTTGATGTGCTGAATCCAAAAATCACATTGGTTTTGCTCAATCAGGTCAACTTTTTGAATTATGGCCACATGTTGTTTTATACGTTTTTGTTTACATGTACGGGCATTTTCGCTTTATATGATGCAAAATTCTTTTTTATGTCTTAATTCTCTGAATTTTGAACAATGATGACGTAACATTCGATTTACATGTACTTAACTTTATATAAAGGTAAATACATGCATAGTACTAAGTGAGTACAGGTTTTTACTTAGCACCTGATCGAGAGAAACAAATGTCATTTTCGGATTCAGCAGTGTAAAACTGTCTTAAATCAGTTGAAAAAACACAGACAACTTACAAAAAAATTATTTTTGTAACCCTGTGCAATGCTTCATGTGGGGTTTTACATAATCACATTCAGCCATTAGTTATGCTAGTTCAGTCAGTCTCATCTCAGTGTAAAGATCTTTTTTTTGCCTCTTTCCTCTCAAATTTCTGCAGAGACTTTGCCTTCCTCGCCTCCTGATGAGCCACCGCTGAAGCACGCTGAGGTAAAAACTTCAACCTAACATAAAAGTGGTACGTGTTTACACAATTTTTCTGGCTGAAGAGGACTGAAAAGCATTAGAAGATCTGTAGAGCATTTTTTTTTAAACTGACCAAAGTTCAGTTCTGGTCACTAAGGCCATGAAAAAAAAAAAAGGGTCAGCACACACTCAAACACCTTTAAATAAAAACTGTTTATTCTCTTTTAATATAGCTTTTGTTCTATCCATAGCAGAAAAGAGCCTCCACGTAACCCAGTGCTAAAACCTGGCCACAGGATCTCAGGTCAGCACTGCGCCACGATAAATGGGGAGGAGGGGGGCAAACGTCTTTACAGCAACAACACTGGCTTTGATACCGATCCAACAAAAGTCACTTAAGCTCATTTTAAAAACAAGTGGAGGAGAAATAGGAGGAGAGTGGGGGTGGGTTGGGGATAGGGGTGGGTTGGATCCATGTTTTGGATCCAGTTTATTTGTGACTCGGACCAAGCAGCGCAGGTTTCCCAGGGATTTGACGGGAGAAAAGTTTAATCCGTGCGTGATCGTTTGTGCTGCAGAATTGACATCTTGCTCCTTGATGGCTGTTGATGTGGAGGCAGAGGTTTCTGCCACGAAAAGGTCACAAGTTGAGGTAACAAAGATTCTTCCTGGGTGGAAACGGGAAACAAAACAAAATCAGATCAAACCATGGAAGGATCCTTCATCTGGACACATTATCCCTGTCCTGCTACCTGAGCAGGTCCACCTCCATCACCTCTGACCCCTCCCACCCAGCCCATCATCTGATCAGCTGACGCTACAGATCTATCAAATCACGGCCCTTGAATACACAAAAAAAACAACTTTGCATAATACCTGCATGCAATTTACTGTCCATTTGCAAGACAAATTGATGCATACTTTTCTGCATTAATTTTAATCCGGTTTCACCTTGTCTTTAATTATTACTCTCTATTACACACGTGGACAAAATTGTTGGTACCCCTCTGTTAATGAAAGAAAAACCCACAATGCTCACAGAAATAACTTGAATCTGACAAAAGTGGTAATAAATAAAAAAGTCTATGAAAATTAACCACTGAAAATCAGACAATGCTTTTGAATTGTGGTCCAACAGAATTATTTTAAAGAACAAACTCATGAAACAGGCCTGGACAAAAATGATGGTACCCTTAACTTAATATTTTGTTGCACAACCTTTTGAGGCAATCACTGCAATCAAATGATTTCTGTAACTGTCAATGAGACTTCTGCACCTCTCAGCAGGTATTTTGGCCCACTCCTCATGAGCAAACTGCTCCAGTTGTCTCAGGTTTGAAGGGTGCCTTCTCCAGACGGCATGTTTCAGCTCCTTCCACAGATGTTCAATAGGATTTAGATCAGGGCTCATAGAAGGCCACTTTAGAATAGTCCAATGTTTCGCTCTTAGCCATTCTTGGGTGTTTTTAGCTGTGTGTTTTGGGTCATTATCCTGTTGCAAGACCCATGACAAGCGACTGAGACCAAGCTGTCTGACACTGGGCAACACATTTCTCTCTAGAATACCTTGATAGTCTTGAGATTTCATTGTACCCTGCACAGATTCAGGACACCCTGTGCCAGATGCAGCAAAGCAGCCCCAGAACATAACAGAACCTCCTCCATGTTTCGCAGTAGAGACGGTGTTCTTTTCTTGGTATGCTTCATTTTTGCGTCTGTGAACATTGAGCTGATGTGCCTTGCCAAAAAGTTCCAGTTTTGTCTCGTCTGTCCATAGGACATTCTCCCAGAAACTTTGTGGCTTGTCAACATGCAGTTTGGCAAATTCCAGTCTGGCTTTTTTATGATTTGTTTTCAACAGTGGTGTCCTCCTTGGTCGTCTCCCATGAAGTCCACTTTGGCTCAAACAACGACGGATGGTGCGATCTGACACTGATGTACCTTGACCTTGGAGTTCACCATGAATGTGTTTAGAGGTTGTTCTGGGCTCTTTTGTTGCCATTCCTATTATCCGTCTTCTCCTGTGGCCATGTCCAGGGAGGTTGGCTACAGTCCCATGGATCTTAAATTTCTGAATAATATGTGCAACTGTAGTCACAGGAACATCAAGCTGCTTGGGGATCGTCTTATAGCCTTTACCTTTAACATGCTCATCTATAATTTTCTTTCTTATCTCCTGAGACAACTCTCTCCTTTGCTTCCTCTGGTCCATGTTTAGTGTGGTACACACCATGTCACCAAACAGCACAGTGACTACTTGTCACCCTTTAAATAGGCCGACTGACTGATTACAAGTTTGTAGACACCTGTGATGTTTATTAGAGGACACATCTTGGTTGAACATGTCCCTGTGGTCACATTATTTTCAATCTTTTCTAGGGGTACCATCATTTTTGTCCAGGCCTGTTTCGAGTTTGTTTTTTAAAGTAATTCTGTTGAACCACAATTCAAAAGCATTGTCTGATTTTCATTGGTTAATTTTTATAGAATTTTTATTTATTACCACTTTTGTCAGATTCAAGTTATTTCTGTGACCATTGTGGGTTTTTCTTTCATTAACAGAGGGGTACCAACAATTTTGTCCATGTCTGTATTATATAGATTCATTACACAGACAGTGATATATTTCAAGTGTTTAATTTAATTTTGATGATTATGGCTTACAGTTCATGAAAACCCCAAATTCAGTTTCTCAAAAAATTAGAATATTACATACAATTAATTTAAAAAAAAAATAATTTCTTAATATTACCACTTTTTTCAGATTCGTTATTTCTGTGACCATTGTGGGTTTTTCTTTCATTAACAGAGGGGTGCCAACAATTTTGTCCACAGCTGTAATATTTTACATCCTCGTACACCATTTTATGCAATAAATGTATCCAGAATCCAACTTCTTTGTACCTGGGTACAGTGACAATAACGGTGATTCTGATTTCACTGGACACTAAACATTTGAAATTACACAAAATAATAGTTATTACCTCCGCCAAGGAGGTAATGTAGAAATGGAGACTGCCGCCACCCCTATACACCATATGGTATAAGATAAGATAAGATAAGCCTTTATTAGTCCCACAATGGGGAAATTCCAGGATTGCAACAGCACAGGGATAGCAACACTCAGAGCAACAATCAGAAGGCAAGAAAAAACAAGAGCAGCTAGTATACATATGTACATATAAATATAAATATATAGACACACAGTGCGGAGCATTGTAGCTCGATGGAATGAACAGCATAAGTATCCCACATGCTGTGGAAGGGAGTTAACCAACTGAAGGAGATAACGTGATCGAGGCAGTTTGTATGTTAGCAGGATTACACAATAACTACTGGATGAATTCTGATGAAATTTTTAACAAAGGTGGCCTTTGGACTACAGATTAACCCATTAGATTTTGGAGGTGATCTGAGAACGCATACCTCCACCAAAGTCCCATCTTGCAATGTTGAAGAAAGCAAAAAAAAAAACTGATCCAGAATCTGCATCCTGACCCAGTTCACCTCCAAAATCTAACTGGTTTATTCATAGCCCAAGGGCCACCTTAGCTGAAAATTTCATCAAAATCCATCCAGCAGTTTTTTTTCCTGTAATCCTGCTCACAGACAGATGGCTAGACCTTGGTGGAGGTATGCGCTCTCCGGGGGCCCTCTAGTTCTACTAGTTTTGCACTTGCTTGAACACATTAATCAGTTAAAGCGTACCTGTGATGGTTGTGAAGACGCATTTGACTTGAAAACATTATGAAAAAGTATTTCTTATTTTGGTAAATTTTTGCCAGCCATATACCACCAGACATACAGTATATTCAAATAGGACCTTGGCCATGGGCAGCCAATGAAAACTGTGGGCGCAGCCATGACACATGCAGATGTGACGTCACTTCGTTGATACTCAACAGTCAATGCTCCGCCTGTATGAGAGACTAGGGTGCTGTTGAGTGTTTTTATTCTATTATGGCTGAATTGTCGGACTCTGAGGAAGAATTTGTCCAACATGGCTACAGGTTTGAGCCAGAAAGGTCTTCTGAGGGTTAAAGTGACGAAGTGGTCCTCACACACAACGCAATTTCGTCTGAAATTATTCGTCTGTGCCCTGTTTCCGCTCCGATCTTCTGACAAGGTGAGCTGGGTTTGGGTACACAAAAAAAGTGTTTCTTTGTTTTTTTCGCTTATTATTCAGACATCCAAAGGCTTTACATTCCACCATGTTGCGATATCCATATCGCATTGTATGTTTTTGTTTTTCCAAGAGCACCGAGTGTCTGCTGCTCTGTATATAGTTGTAGAATCATCTTCCGTGTTGCGGCAGTTAGGAGCTCAGATCACATGAGACAAGCCGCTGAATTTAAGCATTTATTTATTTATTTATTTATCTACTCGTTTCAGTTCTGCATTTAATATGAACCCTGAGTTTGAAATAAACGTTTGAATTTTGGTCATCACACAACGCAACGCACTGTCTGCCGCTCTTTATAGCGGCGAGGGAAGAGCCGAATTAATCTGCCGTGTTGCGGCTGTTAACGACCTCAGATCAAACAATAGGACCCGCCGAATTTAAGCATTTATTTATTTATTTATCTACTCGTTTCAGTTCTGCATTTAATATGAACTCTGAGTTTGAAATAAACGTTTGAATTTTGGTCATCACAAAACGCAACGCACTGTCTGCCGCTCTTTATAGCGGCGAGGGAAGAGCCGAATTAATCTGCCCTGTTGCGGCTGTTAACGACCTCAGATCAGACAATGGGACCCGCCGAATTTAAGCATTTATTTATTTTCTACTCGTTTCAGTTCTGCATTTAATATGAACCCTGAGTTCGAAATAAACGTTTGAATTTGAATTTGAATATCCCCAAAGCCACTGCACATCCGGGTGCTCGAGGCACAGCCAATACTGATCCAGATCGCGGTAGCCACGAAATTACGTCACAGGAAGCGTCCTGGAAGGCCATGTAGCCGCTAGTATGGCTGCATCCATGTTTTGCTGACATAGCTGAACCAGCACATCAGCAATGGATTTATATCAAATTGCTTTGAACGTGAATTTCAACTTAAACTTGAACTAGAACGTGAGACAGGGGCTCAATATAATATCTTTTTTTTCACGACCACCACAGGTACACTTTAATTGAATCTGTTTAAAGTGAATTCAGAGCATCTGGTGCAGATACATAGAATGGTTTTTATAAACAAGAGCAGCGCACACGTTACATCACACGCTCATCCATGGCCAATAGCGATAGTGCATAGATGGCACACCAACAACCAGAAAATTGATTTCAAATTTACAATTCAGTGTGGTGTAGATCAGTAATAAATCTAATAACCATGTAAATTACAACTCAATCTACAACTCAAAGTGGAACAGATTTAGAGGAAAGTATCAGAAACTCAATGTGCACGTCTTCAATACATGTACAAACACGGAAATTAAAATGTCCTAGCTTGAAAACTGTGGGAGGAGTTTGCCGGACAAGTCGTATGGATGGATGGACAGACATCATGCCATGATACGTCTTTAGAGACTGGCACATTCTGGCCATCTTGGGTGCTTTTTTTTTTTTTTTGTTTTGTTTTTTAAATATATTCTCCAGATCCTCTAAGGTAAATCATGATCTCTAAAGCATGTACTGTATCTCACAAAGATACAAACATTGCAATTTGGGGGGTTTCACCACTCTGAGATACCTGCTTTAAGCTACGGTCACAAATACCCTTATGGACAGCTGCGAACACCATACAAACAATTTTTGGACCATTTCATATGGCCTTCTTAAGGCGGCTGTAAAAGAATCCACCATTTGTAGACTGTAAGCTCGTGGCCAGGTCAATGGTCTTGTCCAAGATTTCTACGAATGCCCCACAAAAACCCCTCATCGTAGGGTGGCTGTACGAATGCCATAGGAACAATGTAAGAACTACGCAAGTTGTTGGCCATAAGTATGCCTCAAGAACACCTTAAGTTGTTCTTGAGGGCCCCTTACAGCGGCCATAGGAAACACCGCATGAATCCCTGTTCGTACGGAGATTCATAAGGCGGTAGTGAGGCACTCATAAGGCAAAAGTATGTCATTCGTGCAACGTTTGTGCCGACAAAATGTGCTGAAAGCCATAAGATCTTCCTACCAACGACGTGAGAGTACCATGAGTTGCACAAAAATTTTCATAAGATGCCAGTAAGTATGCAGTAGGAAGATCCCAAGGCACCCTTACGAAGAAGAACGTAAGAACTCTACGGCTACTGTACGACAGGAAAGTACCTCATTTGTCAAGAATGCCTCAAAAGTTGCTCTTGCAAACTGAATGGCAGTCGTAAGAAACTATGGCCCCCTCCACGAATGTCTGCGAACTTCAGATTTCGTAGGAACTGAGATTCTTATGAACCCATTGTTCGTAAGAATCTTTGTGACTATAGCTTTAGATCAGGAAGGAATTATGAATAGTTTTCACACAAAAAACCCTCCAAATCTGCATGGAGCCACAGACTATTTGAGTCTTTAAGTGAATGTAAAACAGCAGAGTCAGAGGTATGTATACACTGGCCTGAAAACATTAGTAAGAGTAATACTGTTTTCGGGAGAAACATTTTTTTTCCCTAAAATTTCATTTCATGAGACTGTTGCAAATCTGCAAGTTTTTCCTCAAAAAGTGACTGCCATTTTTTGAGTAAATCTGTCACTTTTTCTTTTAAATCTGCAACTTTTTTTTTTCTTTTTTACATTGGAAAATGTCATTTGTGGGATTTTTTTGTAAACTTGCAGCTTTTCTTTTAAATGTGAGATTTTTCTTGTAAATTTCAGACTTTCATCTCCTATTTCACATCTGACTTTTTGCTTTTAGGGATTTTTCATTATAAATTTATAACTTCTTTTCTAAATTAGAGACTTTTCTCAAAAATTAAATGTATGACTTTTTTTTTTTTTACTCAATTCGCTTACCTTACTGTATGAATTGTTTTCCCCCCTTAGTTTTTATTTGTTCAAAGCCACATTGTGCAGTTGATCATGAGTAGAAAAACCACATGTACAAAATATTTATTTGCGTCTCTTCAAATCTGTGAATAGCCATGGATCATGAAGCCAAGGCCTGGTTGCCACATTGGCTGCTGGGTCTGTTTACGTCAAACCTCAGAGATGAAGTTTTGCATTCATGCACTTATTTGAATATGGCTGTGTGTATTACAGCCGTAGGCACACTTTTCTTTTCAATATGCAATGGCATGCAAAGGTGTTATGTGCCATGTGCGTTCCTACCTGCTCTGTGGTTATCATGTTGCATTGGAGCTGCTTATTGCCTTTGTGCCGTCTGTGTTGGCGTTTGCCTGTTCCTTCACAACAGGGTCTGAGGGGACACACACAGAGACCGCTGAATTAGCTGAGAAAACATCAAACACGCACTGAATAGATAGATAGATGTACTTTATCGATCCCAAACTGGGAAATTACAGTGTAACAGCAGCATGACAGTAGACAACCAAACAACAGAAACACACACTTGACAGACAAAGGGATTACCCATGGAAAATAAAAACTAACACGACTATAAAACCTATATACATCATAGCTTAATATATGATGACCCGTATAAACACATGAATCATCCCATTGCACAAAGAAGGACTATCAGGAGCAGAGTGAAAATGTGATGTACCAGTTTGTCTGTAAGGTGCAGTGTGGCAGCATAGCTATGACCAGAATACAACATCATAGTGAGTTATTGTACAGTGAAATTGCATGTGGCAGGAAAGATTTCCTGTACCTGGCCGTTCGACAATGAAGCTGTAGTAGTCTACTGGAGAAAGTGCTTTGCTGTCTATCTAGTGTGTGGTGGAGGGGGTGATCAGGATTGTCCATGATGGATCGCAGTTTTTTTTTTTTTTTTTTTGTTACTTATTTGTACCCGTAGGTAGATTTGTTTTGCAGTCTGGTGACAAGCCACCAGCTGCCGGTCGCTGCGTGCACAAGCGCCCCGTATCCCTAACCTGCATGTTTTTGGCTTGTGGGAGGAAACCGGAGAAATCCCGGAGTAAACCCACGCAACACGGGGAGAACATGCAAACTCCACACAGATCACTGTTGGTCGGGGGCTGGGATCGAACCCACGATCTCACGATCCCCGCGATCCCCCGGCCGAGGGTAAACTGTGCTGCCACAGTGCTAACCACTGCGCCACCGTGCAACCACGGTTTATTTAGTGTTCTCCTCTCCACCACTGTCTCAAAGGTCTCCGGTTTGAGACCAATTACAGAGCCAGCCCTCTTGATAATCTTGTTAAGTCTGTTGGTATCTCTGGCCCTGATACTGCTACCCCAACAGACAGCAGCAAAGAAGATGGCGCTGGCGACAACAGTCTGGTAGAAAAGCTCCAGCATCCTGCTGCACACGTTGAAGGATCTCAGCTTCCTCAGGAAGTAGAGTCTGCTCATCCCCTTCTTGTGCGCAGCATCGGTGTTGGATCGCCAGTCCAACCCGCTGCTGATCCTAACACCCACATATTTGTAGTCCTCAACCACTCCAACATCCTCCCCCCTAATCTGCAGTGACTGAGAAGGAGCCTTCCTCTTCCTGAAGACGATCACCATCTCTCTGGTCTTGCTGTCATTCAACCTCAGATGATTCTGCTCCGTCCACTCCACAAATCTGTCTACTAGTGCCCTGTACTTCCCCTCCTCTCCTCCTCTTATACACCCCACAACAGCTGAGTCATCAGAGAATTTTTGTACGTGGCATGACTCAGTGTTGTACTGAAAGTCAGTGGTGTATAGGGTAAAAAGAAAAGGAGAGAGCACAATCCCCTGTGGAGCTCCCGTATCACTAGCCACCACTCCAGACAAGACACTGCCCAGCCGGACAAACTGTGGTCTGCCTGTCAGGTAGTCAGTAATCCAGGAGATCACAGAGCTGTCAACCCCCATCACCCGCGGCAGTGGCTGGATGGTGTTAAAGACACTGGAGAAATCAAAAAAAGTGATTCTCACAGTATCTCCTCCACCATCCAGGAGCAGATGGGCTCGTTGCAGCAGGTAGATGACAGCATCTTCAACTCCTAAATGGGGCTGATATGCAAACTGCAGAGGGTCCAGCCACGTCTTCACCTGCGGCCTCAGGTGGGCTAAGACCAGTCTCTCCAGGACCTTCATCACATGTGAGGGCAACTGGTCGATAGTCACTCAGAAACGATGGAGATGACTTCTTGGGGACAGGAACCAGGCAGGATGTCTTCCACAGCACCGGTACTCTCTTCAGACTTAGGCTGTACAGGTGTTTCAGTACCGGAGCTAGTTGGTTGGCACAGGTCCTCAGGATCCTTGCGGAGATGCCATCCAGGCCCGAAGCCTTCCACTGACGGAGTCTCTCCAGCTGTTTCTCCACCTGATCTGTAGTCACCGTGAAGCGAGGGAAGGTCCTGGTGCCCCCTGAGGAGGAGGAGGGGGGAGTTGGGGCTGCACGGTGGCGCAGTGGTTAGCACTGCGGCAGCACAGTTTACCCTTGGCCGGGGGATTGTGGGGATCGTGGGATCGTGGGTTCGATCCCAGCCCCCGACCAACAGTGATCTGTGTGGAGTTTGCATGTTCTCCCCGTGTTGCGTGGGTTTACTCCGGGATTTCTCCGGTTTCCTCCCACATGCCAAAAACATGCATGTTAGGTTAACTGGCTGTTCTAAATTGTCCCTAGATATCTGTTTCCTATAGGCCCTTAGAATAGAGGGTTAGTGTTGATGAAAGCGCTTTGAGTGGTCTTTGTGACTAGAAAAGCGCTATATAAGTACAGGTTAGTTAGTTAGTTAGATGGAGAGAGGTTCTGCACGGGAGCGTGGGTGGGGAGGGGTGCGTGGGGGTCTGGTTGTGTTGCTCGGGTGACAGACTGTGAGTTGAACCTATTAAAAAACAGATTCAGTTCCTCAGCTCTTTCCTGGCTCCCAGATGGCTGCCCGACTCTCCCCTTGCACCCAGTTATTTGTTTCATTCCCTCCCACACATCTTCAGTGTTGTTTTGCCTGAGTTTCTCTTCCAACTTCCTCCTATAATTGTCCTTGCACCTCCTCAGCATCTCTCTCAGCTCATGCTACACTCCCCTCAGCTTCTCCTTGTCTCCAGCCCTAAAAGCTCTCTTCTTTTTGTTCAGAAGTGCTTTCAGGTCACTGGTGACCCATGGTCTGTTGTTGGAGAAGCAGTGTAACAGTTGCATTAACACTGTTTTAAAACATTTACATGCACACACAAGGAGTGTGACAGGAGTGTTTCAGAGTGCCAAACTGATACAATCCCTGTCCAGCACTTCTGGGTTCAAAATGATGATTATTTTACAAGTGGATTTATTCCTCATTCCACATAGCAGTAAAGTCAATTAATGGAGCAGCTGTTTGAAAAAAGTTACCAAACGTGTTGAAAAATGAAATTTAAAAACTGTTACAGACAAATCCAGTGACTGCTTCATGTGCTGTGGCATTTTGCAAAGCTGCCATGACTGCGGCAGACAGGCTGCCGCACACATTGTTGTTCTGTTAGTGGTTCAGACATAATTATATTTATTTTGTGGTCATTAAGTTGCCCTAAGCTTGAGCAATTAATTTAATAATTACTGAAGACAACGGGGCAATTTGCCTCTGGAAGGGTCACCCAAGATAAACTGGTCCTGGGTGAAGCGCCAGACTAAGAACGATCCAACAGACTCTCATGATGAATGCTCAAACAAGGATTCAGTGTACCCCGCCTGATATGGGGTGATCAGGGCCCCACCCTAGAGCCAGGACTGGGGGAGGGGCTCGATGGCTAGCTGGTGGTGGGGTTTCTGCCCATGGGACCCGGCCGGGCTCAGCCCGAAGGAGTTACATGGGTCTGCCCTCTCCAGTGGGCTCACCACCTGCATGAGGGACCATGGGGGTCCAGTGCTAGGTGGATCAGGTGGCGGTCAAAGGCAGAGACCTTGACGGTCTGATCCCAGGCTTCCTAAACTGGCTTTTGAGATGTGGAATGTCACCTCTCTGGTGGGGAAGGAGCCTGAGCTGGTGCATGCGGTTGAGGGATACCGGCGAGATACAGTTGGCCTCACCTCAACACACAGCTCTGGTTCTGGAACCAGTCTCCTGGAGCAGGGCTGGAGCTTGGCCTACTCTGGAGTTGCCCCGGGTGAGAGGCAGCAAGCAGGGGTGGGTATTCTTGTATCCCCCCACCTTGCTGCCTCTATACTGGAGTTTTGGATGAGATTCGCCCTGGGTACCTCAAGGCCCTGGATATTGTAGGGCTGTCATGGTTGACACACCTCTGCAACATTGCGTGGAGGTTGGGGACAGTGCCTTTGGCGTGGCAAACCGGGGTGGTGGTTCCTCTCTTCAAGAAAGGGGACCGGAGGGTGTGCTCTAACTTTAGAGGGATCACACTCCTCAGCCTCCTTGGGAAGGTCTATGCCAAGGTACTGGAGAGGAGAGTCCGACCGTTGGTCGAACCTCGGACTCAGGAGGAGCAATATGGTTTTCATCCTGGCCGTGGCACATCGGACCAACTCCTCAAGAGTTTGTGGGAGTTTGCCCAACCAGTTTACATGTGTTTTTTGGACTTGTGTAAGGCATTCAACCGCGTCCCTCATGTTTTTTTGTGTGGGGGGGGGTGCTTCGGGAGTGTGAGGTATCGGGCTTGTTGTTATGAGCTACCTGGTCTCTATATGACCGTTGTGAGAGTTTGGTTTGTATTGGCAACACTTGGTCGGACTCATTCCCAGTGAGAGTTGGACTCTGCCAGGGCTGCCCTTTGTCACCGATCCTGTTCACAATTTTTATGGACAGGATTTCTAGGCGCAGCCAGGGAATGGAGGGTGTCATGCTTGGTGACCACAGGATCTCATCTCTGTTGTTTGCAGATGATGATGTCCTGTTGGCTTCATCCAGCAATGACGTACAGGTCTTACTAGGACAGTTTACTGCTGAGTGTGAAGCGGCTGGAATGAGAATCAGCACCTCCAAGTCAGAGTCCATGGTCCTCAGCTGGAAAAAGGTGAATTATCCTTTCCAGGTTGGGGACAGGCTCCTGCCCCAAATGGAGGAGTTTAAGTATCTTGGGGTCTTATTCATGAGTGAGGGGAGAATGGAGCGAGAGATTGTCAGACTGATTGAGGCAGCCTCTGCAGTGATGCAGACGTTGTACCGGTCCATTGTGGTGAAGAGTGAGCTAAGCTCTAAGGTAAAGCTGTCAATTTATCAGTCAATCTACATTCCTACCCTCACCTATGGTCACGAACTTTGGGTAATGACCGAAAGAATGAGATTGTGGATACAAGCGGCTGAAATGAGCTTTCTTTGTAAGATTGCTAGAGGTAGGGTGAGGAACTCAGTCATCCGGGAGAGACTCAGAGTAGAACCGCTGCTCCTCCACATTGAAAGGAGCCAGTTGAGATGGTTTGGTAATATGATTAGGATGCTTCCTGGACGCCTCCCACTTGACGTGTTTCGGGCACGTCTCACCGGGAGAAGACTCCGGGGCAGACCCTGGACTCGCTGGACAGACTATGTCTCCCAGATGGTCTGGGAACACCTTGATATCCTCTCTGAAGAGCTGGAGCAGGTGGCTGGAGCGAGAGAAGTCTGGGCTTCTCTGCTGGAACTGCTGCCTCCGTGACCCGGACCTCTGGAAAAGCGGTAGAAGATGGATGGAGGGATGGAATTACTGAAGTTATGCGTGACTACTGCGGCCCCTGGAAAATGTTAGCCCATTAAAGGTAGCTGGCTGAGCAGTGTTAAAAACATTACTGTAGCATAGGGCTGGGTGATATAGCCAAAAAAAAGAGAGAGCACTCCTAAGGTGAGTGCAGTATCCCCTGCCCCTGTTTTCTTTGAAGATCCAAATATTAAGGCCCCGTCACACCTTGACGATTTATGCAGCGTTCGCCAAATGTATAAAAATTGGTCTTAAACACTGGCATACGGCGAAATTTTCAACTCTTGGCCATATGCATCATGTATCCCTAACGAGTTGGACGTATACATAATGTATTCGTAACTTGTATAGAATACTTCTATAACATCTATAAATAACTTAAACCAACAACTGCTTGGCGTGTTGCTTTGACCACTTATGCGCAACAATAACCTAACTTATGCATAACTTATGCAAAGCTTATCCTAACTTCTGCATAGCACGATCATGCCAAACTGCCGTTGCCTCCCGATCCATGAATCCTAGGTGTGCGAGGGATCATTTGTTCAATCAAAATTATTCTCCCCTCCAAAGACCACAGCGGGGGGCATGACTGACCTGGCAGAGCTGTCAAATCTGTCAGGTCAGTCACGCTGCCTAGAACAGCTGATGTGACACTCAGGAACATCAGATCAATACGAAAAAGTAAGTGTGTTTACTAGGTGTGTGTGTGTGTGTGTGTGTGCGCGCGCGCTGCAGGCACTAGTTGAGCTCTGGACGGGTTTTTCCTGTGAACCAACACTGCAAATACACCATTATAAGGTAGCTGTAAGTTAGAAATCCATTCAGTTGGTTACACATAGCTTCAAAGAGCATTATTCATGTGTTAGAAATAAGTTTTGGGTACCCTAGACATTTATCTCAACGTATTTTGACTTATGAGTAACTTGTGAGTCGCTTACAAGTAACGTGTGAACAAATGTGTAACTTCCCTACAACTTATGCCCTGCTTATGAGGGATGTTTTAGCCATACGCTGGATACGTTGGAAAATTTTCAGAGGAGCTCGGCATACAATTCCATATACCAGGATGGTTCAGCGTTCTTCAGCATGCTCTTAACTTATTCAAAACTTACCCATAACTGATTCAATGTCCACTAGCGTATTCTCCAAGTTTTTCCATACGTTTGACAAACGCATGCCTAAATAGTCTACAGTTGGGGCAAAAAAGTATTTAGTCAGCCACCAATTGTGCAAGTTCTCTCACTTAAAAGATGAGAGGGGTCTCCAATTTTCATCATAGGTATACCTCAACTATGAGAGACAAAATGAGAAAAAAAAAATCCATAAAATCACATTGTCTGATTTTTAAAGAATTTCCTGTATTTGCAAATTATGGTGGAAAGTAAGTATTTGGTCAATAACAAAAGTTCATTGCAATACTTTGTTATATACCCTTTGTTGGCAATGACAGAGGTCAAACGTTTTCTGTAAGTCTTCACAAGGTTTTCACACACTGTTGCTGGTATTTTGGCCCATTCCTCCATGCAGATCTCCTCTAGAGCAGTGATGTTTTGGGGCTGTTGCTGGGCAACATGGACTTTCAACTCCCTCCAAAGATGTTCTATGGAGTTGAGATCTGGAGACTGGCTAGGCCACTCCAGGACCTTGAAATGCTTCTTACGAAGCCACTCCTTCGTTGCCCGGGTGGTGTGTTTGGGATCACTGTCATGCTGAAAGACCCAGCCATGTTTCATCTTCAATGCCCTTGGTGATGGAAGGAGGTTTTCACTCAAAATCTCACGATACATGGCCCCATTCATTCTTTCCTTTACACGGATCAGTCGTCCTGGTCCCTTTGCAGAAAAACAGCCCCAAAGCATGATGTTTCCACCCCCATGCTTCACAGTAGGTATGGTGTTCTTTGGATGCAACTCAGCATTCTTTCTCCTCCAAATACGACAAGTTGAGTTTTTACCAAAAAGTTCTATTTTGGTTTCATCTGACCATATGACATTCTCCCAATCCTCTTCTGGATCATCCAAATGCTCTCTAGCAAACTTCAGACGGGCCTGGACATGTACTGGCTTAAGCAGGGGGACATGTCTGGCACTGCAGGATTTGAGTCCCTGGTGGCGTAGTGTGTTACTGATGGTAGCCTTTGTTACTTTGGACCCAGCTCTCTGCAGGTCATTCACTAGGTCCCCCCATGTGGTTCTGGGATTTTTGCTCACCGTTCTCATGATCATTTTGACCCCACAGGGTGAGATCTTGCGTGGAGCCCCAGATTGAGGGAGATTATCAGTGGTCTTGTATGTCTTCCATTTTCTAATAATTGCTCCCACAGTTGATTTCTTCACACCAAGCTGCTTACCTATTGCAGATTCAGTCTTCCCAGCCTGGTGCAGGTCTACAATTTTGTTTCTGGTGTCCTTTGACAGCTCTTTGGTCTTGGCCATAGTGGAGTTTGGAGTCTGACTGTTTGAGGTTGTGGACAGGTGTCTTTTATACTGATAACGAGTTCAAACAGGTGCCATTAATACAGGTAACGAGTGGAGGACAGAGGAGCCTCTTAAAGAAGAAGTTACAGGTCTGTGAGAGCCAGAAATCTTGCTTGTTTGTAGGTGACCAAATACTTATTTTCCACCATAATTTGCAAATAAATTCTTTAAAAATCCTTCAATGTGATTCTGGATTTTTTTTTCCCCCTCATTTTGTCTCTCATAGTTGAGGTATACCTATGATGAACATTGGAGACCTCTCTCATCTTTTAAGTGGGAGAACTTGCACAATTGGTGGCTGACTAAATACTTTTTTGCCCCACTGTAGGTGTGATGGGGCCTTTACTGAAGGAAAGCAGTTTTTAACATTTCCATATAATTATTGGGGCAGAACCAAATTATGATAACCCTATTGTCCATGAATATACAACAAAAATAATAGTATACAACTAGGGCTGGGAATCATCACTAATTTCCAGTATCAATCCGATTCTTGAGTAGTGGTGTGCCATATCGAATCGTTCACGATAATACCGGCATAAAAATGAATATCGCAATATTTAGGGTCTGCTGCGTCGGAAGACGGAAGTTGCGCACCAGCATAGAAACAGCAAAACAAACATGGTGCGGAAATCTGCAGTTCCTGAAGTCAGACGGTCTACATCAAATTGAGTGGAAATATTTAATGTAATGTACTTTATTTATATAGCCCTTTAACCTGTTGCACTCCGGGATACTGCGGGCGGTCACGTACTCTGTCGGTACAAGTCGGTCACGACTCTGCGTCCTTGTGCGTCTCAGTGCGCACTGAAAAAAAGAAAAAAGCTGCATTTCCGTTCTTCCAGTACAGACACAGCCTTGAACAGAAAGCCAAAGGAGTGTTTTGATTGGTTTAGATTTGACTGACCTCTCATTCGACTAATAAGAGCCTTGAATTGGGTTTCTGAAACCTTGAAGAACCAATGACTGAAAACCTAGCAAGAAGGACCTGCCTACCAACGACCGTGAATACAACGAGTCAATTGAAGCAGAGAAGTTTGACGATTGAAACGCGTGCATCCAGTGCGTAAAATCTGTTTGGTCTAAGCCGCTGGGTGACACACATTCAGACCTGTGTGTAACAGTAGTGTTTGCCACTCTCAGCTGTTAGCCAGTCTTTTTTTATTACTACTGTTCTTATTTGCTTTGAAAAATCGTTCGCAAAAACTGCCATCATGGAAGTGGAGATGGTTTGATCGGGTCGCGTGACCAGAACCACGAGTCCGTAACAAGCGGACAAGCTTCATGTTCGTCTGACAATGAGGAACAGATGTTCGCCAACGATACTGCTGTTGTGGACAGGTAAGTGTTATATGCTAAATTATTCTTTATCACTGAAAATAGTAATAAAAATGACTTTTGACCAATCGTAATTACAACGGTGAGTCATGGCCACATGACGGACCGTTGATGGACCGTTTTTTGTGCGCCAAGCTCCTCTGTAGCGGGGGGGGGGGGCAGTTATCCTCTACACTGCAGATATTTTAGTATAATTTTTAATGCACTGTAGGTTATTTTTTCTTGTAAAAAAAGACATTTTTTACGTGGCGTGCTTCTTTGTGTGTGGAGGGCTTGTTTGTTCATTCATTCATTCATGAATGAATAAACAACCACCACCCCACACACAGCCCTGAGTGTCACCTTTCATTAGAGCCCAAGATCAAACTTCTATGTTGAAGCATTCAAAAGTTATAGATGTTTTTCCAAACTGTGCCATTTGGCACAATTTGGCACAGTTCAAAAATGCCTGGGAACAACCTGAGAAAAAAGCTGTGTAATATATTCATTTTCTGTGGTATTGTTAAAAATTTTTGACCTCGGCTTGATAACACTTGGTTCTACATTTCTGTTGCATTTTCCAGCCAGTATCTGACAGCTGTGTGTTATTTGCAAGCATTTGTATCTAAAAAAAAAAAAAAAAACACCCAGGCAAACTTTATTTTCTTCAGATTCAGTATGTTTAGATGACTGTTACTCAGTGGCAGGAGCACTTAGAGAAATTATGACTGTTTTGCCAAAAAATTCAAAGTGTTTTCTTTTAAATGAGACCAACCCCATGAAGATGCTGCAAAGGGTTGAAGAACAGCTTTTGATTTACTTTGGGTGTTATTTTTAGGCGTTTTTAGGGAAATTGACCAGAGTGTAAGGGGTTAAAACAACCTGTAGGTGACCAAAGTGCTTTACAGAAAAGTAAACAACATTAAAAACACACAGAGCATTAAAAACAAATAAACAAAGAAATAAGAATAAATACCTGAAAATAAAAATAAGAATAAAATAAAAACAAATGTCAAGATAAATATCACCACTACTGGGTATTAAAAACCATCCTAAACAAATATGTTAAGTTCTGATTTAAAAACGGCCAGGTCAGAGATAGCACATAGGTCAGGAGTGAGATTATTCCAAAGCCTTTAAGTTTCCCTTTCCATCTCAGACTGCTGTCATGTTAAAAAAAAAACAAAAAAAAAAACAGTGCAGCAGTGTGGATAATCTACAACACCGCTGGAGTGGTATTAACATCGGACAACATGCCGCTTGAAGTGGCTGTAGTTGTATCTCAGTTGATTTTATTCAACCACCCCATGGGAGAAGAAAAAACCCATCCATTCAGAGCAACGACAGCCAAAAAGCCTCAGGAGAGGTCCGTGCAACAAGAGTAATGCAGGTAAAGTGATTCAGCATAAAACCAAACATCTGTGTGCAGTTAATAAATATATCATTTTCTTGTAATCATCATCATAGCAGTCTGTCGGGGGCGACAATGACTGTATCATTTAGGTCTGATCAGATTCCTCCACGCAGCTCTGTCCTTCGCCCTCCGCTGCCAGGAACTCCTGACCTTGTTAACCCGGGTGACGTCTGAGCTGGTATGAGTTGCTTTCTGACTGACCATTTCATGAAACTGCTTGCAAAGTATTTGAGTACCACTAGCTTTTGCTGGACTAGCGGCACATTCTTGGCAGACAGAGGTATTATCAGTGGCAAGGGCAGGCCAAGACAAACTGACTCCAGTTTCTGCTGCAGTGACTGACCAGATGATAGGTTTGTTTATCTCTGCTCTTTGTGTGGTGCATGTCACGATGCACCGACTGGCAAAAGATCACCACAGACCTTGCAACAGATGTGCTTATCTGCCAGAATGTCCAGTCTCACCCCGTGTAACTGGGAGTGGTCCACCACAGACCTGTGACAGATATTGTTTTTAGTTCTGCCAGGATGCCCAGTTTCACCCTCCACACCCTCGAAAGGGCGAGGTTGCCGGTTGAGTCGCCAACGGCCCGACCCATGAGACAGGTAGTACAAGTTTTCATGATTATCCGGTAGGAAGCAAATGTAACCCTGTGTTAAATACGTGATTAAAATTATGAATGTCGATACCGCTTTAAGAAGAAGGGGGGACATTCATTTCACAATGGGAGTAGATAGTTTAACGTGAATTAAATTATAAATATTGATACCGCTTTTAAAAAGAAAAACACCCATTTCACAATGGGAATACATAATTTGAATATGAATATTTAAATAAATATATATTCATAAATAGTTGGGAACATTTTCCAGAAGGTTCTGATAAAGTTCCTAGTATTGTGTGTTGATATTTTGAATAACCAATGGCTACGCCGTTGCTGGGTCATGCCACCCAATGGGTTAAGCGCTCTCTCCCTGGGTCTGGGATGACTTGCATTTTTGGCTCAGTCACGCCAGACGCCGAAAGACACAGACCAGAGAGAGAGAGACGGTCCTTGGTGATATGGCGACGCTAACGTGCTAATAGCAGCTTTTGCCTGGATAAAACCCTTGAAATTGTTAAGCCTAAACCAAAAAGAGAAATGAGACATTGCGGTATTGCCAAATTCTAATGCCCCGTCTATTAAATTTTAAGATTGGGATCCAAAGGCTGCCGACGCCATTGAGCGCAGGAACCCCATTGACGCACGAGCCACTTAGCATGGTGAGTGCTATTTATTCATTGTGTATGTGGATGCTAACCGCTAGCTTAAAAACGCTAGCCGCCGATGCTAAATTCAGCTAGTTTTGTCATCAGAAAAAGCTATTTTTCAAGGCTGTAACGGTTAGCAAAGGTCCCAGTTCCCTTGCTATTAATTGGTACTTAATGGTGAAAGTTATATCTGTGATTTATATGTGCTTTAAAGTGCGGAAATGGTGATAAATTGTTGTGCTAGCTTAACATGCTAAACCTCCAATGCTAAATCTGGCTAGGATTTACACAGAAGGAGGTTGTGTTCAGAGCTGTAATGGTTAGCAGAAGGATCCATTTCACTTGCCATTGAGTGCATTTGATGGTAAATAATACATCTATGGTTTAAAGATGTTTAAAAATATTATTGTTGTACCATTGGAAATATTTGGTAATAAGCTTGGAGCAATAGCTTGTTTGTTGTTGTTCTGATCTATTTTATAGGTCAGGTTCTTCTTTTTTTTTTTTTTTTTTCCTCCTTTGGACTGGTTTGACCAGAGCATGGATCTCCAGATCTGGATGGCGAGCCAAAGCCCGAACCCTAGAAACTGCTAGAGGTGACCCAACTGGTCACCTGGATCTGATACAACAAGAACTGTGAATATTGTAACTATATTTTGGGGTATTGTATTTTTTATTTTTTTTTATTATTATTATTGTGACAAGTGGTTTTTTTTTTTGATTGTACATATTTGTAAATAATACACATTTGTTAAAATAATATATATAGTTCCAAGTTCCATACACTGTGTGTGTGTGTGTGTGTGTGCGCGTCATCTGTTGTTGCACCTCCCAGGCTCCTACGAACCCAGAGTCGGTCTGACCTGGCCCAATTATCCCTCTGCCTCAGGTAGTAAAGTTAAGGTAAATACATTGCCATAACACACCACTACCAAAAAGGGTACTACACCTAAAGTGAGTAGGGTGAGTGGGTGTTAGTAAGGGTTACACACAAAAATCTGGCGAGTGCAGGTGTTAGTGGGTGTTACCCAATTACCCAGTGATATTATACCCTGTGTGGTACCCATTGTATTAAGATAAGATAAGATAAGATAAGCCTTTATTAGTCCCACAACGGGGAAATTCCAGGATTGCAACAGCACAGGGATAGCAACACTCAGAGCGACAATCAGAAGGCAAGAAAAAAAACAAGCAAGCGAGAGCAGCTAATATACATATGTACATATTACTATAAAATATATATATATACACACACACACAGACAGTGCAGAGCATTGTAGCTGGATGGAATAAATATATGAATATATGAACACACAGTGCAGAGCATTGTAGCTAGATGGAATAAATATGTAAATATATAAACACCCACAGTACGGAGCATTGCAGCTAGGTGGAATAAATATGCAAGTATATAAACACACACAGTGCGGAGCAATGTAGCTAGATGGAATAATATGTAAATATATAAACACACACAGTGCAGAGCATTGTTGCTAGATGGAATGAAACAGCATAACCGTCTATTTAGTTATCCTACATGGTATGATTATGTGCCCATACATATTCTCACCCTCCATAGCGACCGGTATGTTCCTAGTTGTATGCCGGAGGGGACCATTGTGTAAGTCTATTGCATCTTTTGCATTCAAAAAACTATTAGTTTGTTACGTCTTTTTGCTATCTCTGTGAGCAGCCCTGCTTAGGTTGTACAGTCTGACAGCCGTTGGTAGGAAGGACCTACGAAACCTCTCGGTTGTGCACCTGGGATGATGTAGTCTGCTGCTAAATGAGCTCCTCAGTGCATTCAGTATGTCCTGCATAGGGTGGAACTCGGACTCCAGCAGAGATGACAGTTTAGCCACCGTCGTCCTCTCTCCTATCTCCTCCATCGGATCAAGGCGCTGCCCCAGGACAGAGCTAGCTTTCTTAATCAGTTTGTTCAGTCTCTTCCTATCGGCTGCAGTAATGCCACTGCCCCAGCAGACCACTCCAAAAGTGATGGCTGATGCCACCACCGTGTCATAGAATGACTTCAGCAGCGCCCCTTGTACACCAAAAGACCTGAGTCTCCTCAGCAGGAACAGCCTGCGCTGTCCCTTCTTGTAGAGTGCATCAGTATTGTGTGACCAGTCTAGTTTATTGTTCAGATGAATACCCAGGTACTTATAGGATGTCACCATCTCGATGTCTGTTCCCTGTATATTTACTGGTACTGTGAGGGGCTGCCCATGCCTGCGGCAGTCCACCACCAGCTCCTTAGTTTTCCTCGCGTTGATCTGGAGGCAGTTCCGATGGCACCAGTCCACGAAGTCCTGGATAAGCCCTCTGTACTCAGCTTCATCTCCATTGGAGATGAGGCCAACGATCGCAGAGTCATCAGAGAACTTCTGTAGATGGCAGTGTGTTGTGTTGTGTGAGAAGTCCGCAGTATAAAGAGTGAACAGGAAGGGAGCCAGCACCGTTCCCTGGGGGGCCCCCGTGCTACTGATGATCGTGTCGGACACACAGTCCCGGGTTCTCACAAACTGAGGCCGGTTCGTGAGGTAGTCCAGGATCCATGATGACAGGTGCTGGTCCACCCCTGCGCGCAGCAGCTTGTCCTTCAGGATCATCGGTTGGATGGTGTTGAAAGCACTGGAGAAGTCAAAGAACATGATCCTCACCATATTCCCGGGCTTCTCCAGGTGGGACAGAGAACGGTGAAGGAGGAAGATCACCGCATCCTCCACCCCAATGCCATGCTGGTAGGCGAACTGGAGTGGATCCATCGCTGGTTCCACCAGGGGGCGGAGGTGAGCAAGGAGCAGTCTCTCCAGGGTCTTCATCAAGTGGGACGTCAAGGCCACCGGTCTGTAGCTGTTCAGGTCTTTGGGGTGGGAAGTTTTTGGTACAGGTACCACACAAGATGTTTTCCACAGCTGTGGTACCCTCCCCAGTTTCAGGCTCATGTTGAAGATATACGTCACAATCCCACACAGCTGGTCTGCACAGGACTTGAGGAGCTTTGCGCTGATGCCGTCCGGTCCCGGCGCCTTCCTCGCCTTGATCTTCCTCAGCTCCGTCCTCACCTGGGTCCTGGTCAGGGTCAGGATGGGGGGCTGTGTGTTGGGAGTGGGGGGGTGTTGGTGGAGTGGGGAGTGGGCAGCAGGACTTGATTTCTTTAGAGGAAATTACAGTGGTATATTACTGGTATATGTTACACAAACCAGTGCCTGACCTGACATGAATGAAAGCAAGAAACAAGAGCACCAATAAGACCAGCATACAAGGGACAGAGCTTGAAGAAGTCAATATTTGATACATAACTAAAAGCTATTTAAACTACGTCTGAGCTGCTGTTTATAAACTGGAGAAGTAAGTTTTTGTTTTGTTTATCCTGAATATGTTGAAGGTAAATAATGCTGGTTTGTGAAACTGTCCTTTTTGCATAAATTTAAAAAGAAAAAAGCTTTATGCTGCAATATTGTAAAAAATATCATGAAAATTAACAAATATCTATCATTTTTAGGCCATATTGCCCACCCCATTCTTAAGGTTCTGAATCGATTCAATCAGGAAAATTACCATGTTAACAGCTATTTTACCTGCCAGAAAAAAAGAATCTTGGAGATCTAATGCTGCAAATTGTACCAGGAATACTCTAATACACAAATTATCGCATCAAGAACTGACCCAAAATCAGTTACAATAATGCACTTTTTATTATTTAACTTATGATTTCAGAAAGTGCTCACACGTGCTTTCTTTAGTGCAAAGGTAGTGTAGTGTCAAGTTAACAATCCAGAGTCAGTAAACAAATTCAGTGCATGAAGCATGTAGACATGATCTCACTGTATTTCAGTCCCTCCAGGGTTTCGTTGGCTGTTTTTGTGACTGTTGTAGCCCAAAAAGTCTGAATTAATGTGAGCTTTTCCAAAAGTTGCAACTTTTTTAGAGGTTTTTTGCACTGAAAGTTGTTTGAGGAAGTACAGATTTTAAAGTAGCTGCTTTTTTCAAAGTTTACAGTGATGCTGTTCTGCGTAACACCACAAGAAAAGCACAGGATTGCCAAAAATTTCCTGTTAAACAATGATTTATGTAGAATTAAATACTAAGTAAAGTTGTCAAAAAATTACCAACATTGTATTCTTGCTGAGAACTTAAAAAAAAAAAAAAAAAAAAAAAAAAGAAATACAAGAATTAGCCATTACAGCCATTGTAAATTGCACTGAATGGATGTTAGAGTATGGACAACATTATGGCAGCACCTTCTTGAATCCTGAATGTGAAAACTAAGACCCCTGAAAACTTTGAGGTCTTCTCCTGTGCTGAAATCCACATGAAGCAGGGATGCTCCTCCACTGACACTCCTTTCAGAAGGTCTCAGTGCAGGATGGACGTTGGAGTGGAAACCCAGTCTTCACGCATCTGAAGGGGAGATGAAAAGTTAGTTCAGTTATTCCCATGCCAATGGCATAGGGCGGCGTCCACCTCCGCCTATTGCTGTTTCAGATATGAAAAGGAGAATATATTTCAAAGTAAAATTAATAATCATATTTTTAAATCCCCACACCACAGTAAGGTTTAATAATTTAGTTTTTTAATTGCTTATATTTTAACTGCAAATTAACTTTCAATTTTTGAAAACGGTTTCAATTCATTTCTTGGAAGATTTGGTCATTTCAGTTTAGTTCTACTGAGTAAAAATAGCTTGTACTGCAGCCTTTATTAATTCTGCCATTTTCATTTTATTGTAATTATCATCATCTTTAAATCTCTCAACAGAAGTCCAAAATTAAATGTAATTCATTGCAAACGTTACTTGGAGACAGCTGCTTCTGCCATGAAACCCTGAAGTCCTGACTAAAAATAAGCCTTTATTCTGTATTTATTTACCGTGCTTAACCAACAGGTAACTACTGTACCCATAGTTTGTAAAAGAAAACTCCATCATGCTGGACGAATTATTATTTATGACACAAATGTTTAAAAAAAAAAAAAAAAAGCAACCAAAAATGATATTTTACTTACCCCCAGAAGCTCCAACAGTCTCCTGCTCTGTCTGGTCTGTTGTCCATTCTCCGTGTGTTTTACATTTCAAAATTGTTAATCATCAACTTTTGTTTATGTTCCAACACAGTCCTGCATGTAGTACAAAACATTTCATCCCCACTTTATGAAAAACATTCAGAAACTGTTGAGCATAGTCTTTAGCCGTGACTTTTGTTGATAAATTAACATCGGCAACTCCGCTCGTATAGACACGGAAGTAACGTGAGCGTGCGGCACAGGGAACTCAGGCAGCCGCTTGCGTTTCACAGACGTAAAAGCATTATATTAAAAGATTGATCTGCGGATATTGTGGATGGATATCGGCTCAGTCAAACATGAATCAATTCGAATCAACTCATAGCTGTTGGTCACCATCCCAAGGTGAACCTGTGTAGCAAGTTTGGTGACCCTAGCTTTCTTTGTTGTTGAGATATAGTTTAGAAGCCATTTTGATGTTGACCTTTGACCCTGTGATCCCAAATCCATAGTCAGAGGTCAGGATCCCAAGGTGAACCCGTGTACCAGGTTTGGTGGCCCTAGTTTTACTCGTTTTATAGTAATCGTAGTCGTTTACCAGAGTGGAAATGGAATGTTAACTTTGACCTTTCGACCCCAAACCCATAGTTAGGTCAGGGTGTCAGGCATCCAAGATGTGTCTTAGATACAACTACGGTATCAATCTGAAATGCCTACATCAATCATTTGTTCTGTTGTCATTGAATCCTTATTTAAATCCTTCACCTGAACAACGAGAGCAAGTTTTTAGCCAAAGTCAAATTCCTTGTATGTGTTGTGCATACTTGGCCAATAAAGCTGATTCTGATTTCTTTCAGTTATTGTTTTTACAAGAGTTAGGGAAAAATCAGACCTCACGGTCATCCGATCAGAGTCAAACTGCAATATGCGCATCATCAGTGTATATTAAACTGTGGCACCAAGTTTTGAAACAATCAGAACAAAACTGTAGGAGTTGATTTCACAAAAGTGGTATGGACAGACGGACAGAGGGCCCATAACATAATCTCCTCATTGGTCTTTGTTTTATCATGTCTACATTTCCTAATTTCTTCATTCTCTCTTCTCCCAGCATTTGGCTGGAACATGTGAGCGGCAGTTTGGCATGCACACGTGTGTCCTGGAGGTTGTTTTCTGCTTTGGTGGGGAACTGACATCATATGAGGCAGGGGAGACAAGTCAAACAGATCTGAATCATGCTGTCGGGTCAAATTACAGTGACAAATTATATTTGATATATAGTGATATAGACTATATCATATATATGTCCCTCAATTCTAGAATCACTGTATTATTGAGGGTGGGAATCTACAGACCCAATGATACATTATCAACACCACACTTTGGTCACAATGTGATAAACTGAGTGACGCAATACCATTTAGTGCAATTTATTTATTCACATTCCTTTACACTTCGTCTCTGGGTGTCGATCCCACCACATGGTGAGCTCTTAACCCCATCTAGTGGACTAAAAAGTCCACAGATTTTTACACGGTCACACAGAGGTCCAGAGGAACCAGACTGTCAATGAGAGTGCACCCCCAAACTTTAATATCTCTCTCTCTCTCTCTCTCTCTCTCTCTCACACACACACACACACACCTGGTGAACAACTGGATAACTGCCTAAAAGTAGTGGTGATTCTTGGGAAATGTGGACATGCAGATGGACAGACACAGTGTCACAACTCTGCCTTGGCTGGAATGAGCCAAAAGTCCAAGATCTTTCTGACAACAAAACACTCAATCCACTCGACCAGCGAGCAAACGGAGACATCAGAAACGGACAATGTGCCTCATGCTAACACGACAATAATGACATCATCAAATGAGAATGCGCAGCACCTGGAGCAAAGCACAAAGTAGGAGGAATGACCCCCCCCCCCCCCACACACACACAAATAAATGTACAATTTTCTTATTAACCCTCAAGCGACCAAGCTATTTTACGGACTGAAATGACCAAGTGGGGTCATTTATGACCCCATTGTGCTCTGTACAGGGATCCTTATTATAAATGGCTGGTTGGAGGTTTATCATACCAAAACTACTCCCTGTATTTAAGACAGGTATTTTATAATGATCTAATGTAAAATGTGTTTGCTAATAATACTTTTATTGCAAGAAATAACCAAAACGCAGACTGTAAGAACAACATTACATTTATTTAGACAGTCCTCGTCAGTTCACTCTTGGAACATCATCATCATAGTTATTATCATCATAGTTACAATAATAGGTATCATCATCATCATCATCATCATCATAGTCATCATAGTCATCATATCATCATCACGATGATGATGATACCTATTATTGTAGTTACGATGATGATCATGATACCCATTATGGCATTTTGCGTAATGGCGGTTTTCTTGTGGACGGTGATCCGGATCACCACCAAAATCTAATCATCTGTAGGATACCCCATTTCTGACAATCTGTGAAAATTTCATGAAAATCCGTCCATAACTTTTTGAGTTATCTTGCTAACAAACAGACAAACAAACAGACAGACAAATCCAGACAAACAGACAAATGTAAATCTTGCTATCCTAGGTCTGTTAGCCATGGTTCACTGCAATACAATATAAAGTACTGATTAGAAGTGGAAACCGGAGTGGTGGCTCAGTTGGTAGAGCATCCGCCCCACACCCGGGAGGCAGGGGTTCAAATCCCGGCCGGGTCATACCAAAGACCATATAAAAATGGTGCTTTCTGCCTTCTAGCGTGGTGCTCCGCATAATGGAATGGGGAAAGTAAAGTTACACACAGAGCTACCAGAGGACTGACCCCCCGCTGTAGCTTTCACTACTTACAGTAGCTGTGTGCCCTAGGGTCAGAGAAACGGAGATAGGCGCCGCCCATATACACCTTCAGGTGTGAAGGGATTAACTAACTAACTATTAGAAGTGGAACATTTGAATAAAATTTATAAAACCAATGTTTAAAAACCAGTGCTTCTCTTCGGGGTCATAAATGACCCCATAAGAGTTTGTGATGTCTACGCCACACCAATTGGTGGATCCCTGCAAAAAACTATGAAAGTGTGTAGGATTAGTAGACTGACAAATTCATGCTAGGAAAGAAAATTTGGATAAAAAATAAAGAGACGGCACATTAAATTATATGGCTGGGGTCGTAAATGACCCCACTCGGTCGCTTGAGGGTTAATGTGCAGTTTCTCTCATTAAAAAAAAATCTAGTTTTTCTCTTAAGTTTGCAACAACACATTTTGTTGTAAATGTAACTTTTTCTTATAAATATGCGACAATTTTCTTGGAAAGCTAAGAAAATGACCAATTTTCTTTCATATATTTGCATCTTGTTCTTTTAAATGTGTGACTTTTCTAGTTAATTTATATTTTTTGCTTTTTCCCCTAGCAAAATTAAGTTTCTCTTAAATTTGTATTTTTTTTTAAGCTTAAACTTGCAGCTTTCCTGGTAAAATTGCAATATCGTCCCAAAAATATCGCTTGTTTTACTTTTCTTCTAAAAACAGGTTTTAGGGGGATAAGGACCTGTACTTATATAGCGCTTTTCTACTCTCAAAGCACTTCACTAGTACTAACCCTCTACTGTAAGAACCTATCGGAGCTAGATGCCTAGGGACAATTTGGAATCACCAATTAACCTAACATGCATGTCTTTGGATTGTGGGAGGAAACCGGAACTCCCGGAGTCAACCCACGCAGCACAGGGAGAACATGACTCCACACAGAAAGGTTCCCACCCTTGCCAGCCTGGGGATCTGAACCTGGAACCTTCTAGCTGTTTGGCAACAGTGCTGACCCCAGTACCACCGTGCTGCTTTAACTGGCACTTATTATTTTATTAGGTACCAGACTTATATTTAGAAACAGCAGCATCTGCTCCAGAATTTCATGACTGGAAAACAGTGAAACTACTATAAGAATTTAAAAAAAGAAGGTATGCATTTCTATGTGGTTGCTTTTTAGTAATTATTGCACTTGTGTTCTATTTTTAATGGTTTTATTTGTGATTATTTTATTATTAATATTAATTACTGTATTTATGTTGCTCTGAAAATTCTTTTAACTTTGTCTGGTGGTTTTTAAGTATGAAACGTCATTTGTTTTTATGTACCCTTGGTTCTGGGTGTTACTGTGCAGACTGTCCTGCTTTACTTCTGACCTTATAAGATTAACCTGAAAAACCATTTAAGCTGATTAGATTTCTGAATGCAAGTTACTGTTCTCCTGTGCTGAAGCAGACGTGCTTCGTAGTAAGAGGTGTACTCACAGAAGTACGGGTGCTGCATGGCCTCGGCTGCCGTCAGTCTCTGCTGGTGGTCGTAGCGCAGCAGTTTGTCCAGCAGGTCCAGAGCCTCCGGACTGACCAGGTGCTGGTTCTCTGATTGAATGAACTGCTCCCAGCGCTTCCGGGTTTGCCTGGAAACACACGGCGGAATTACAGTATCAGTGATGTATGATGATCTGTACTTTTCCCACCTTTAATGTGATTTATAACTTCTTCACCTGAAAAACAAACAAATCTGTTAGGTGAAAAAATATAATTAATAAAAAAAAATTAAACATACAATAAGCTGGTTACATAAGCCTGTACACCCTTACCCCCTTACCATTCCAGCCAATGTAAAACATCCCACAGGCGGGACACCGGAATGGTTTAAACTAGTACTTTGTGAAAGCACTCTTTGATTCAGTTACAGCATTCAATAGTTTGTGGCACCATCTTTTTTTTGGAATATGATCATATATAGATTAATATCAGATTACTGCTGTGCATGCAAATGTAGTCCCTGAGAAAAGCCAAACTAAAAATAATTGAATGCATGGTGGCTTAATATTGAATTTTAGGCTTCAATGTCAGCTTATTTGCGTTATTCTAATTCTCACTGATCAAAAACTGCTGTGATGACCAGTAATGGGTGTCCAGCAGGAACATTTTGCCTTCTCATTTCCCAGCAGAACTTCAGGCTGATGGGACATGTTAAATGTTGGAAAATAAGCATCATCTCCTTCGTTAGACTCCAACGGCCCTTTTCCACTAGCACCTACTCAGCCCCACTCGCCTCGACTTCTAGGGTTTTCCATTAGTACCTAGGTACTATTTTGGTACCTGCTCCAGTTGGGTTTCAATCGTGCTGAGTTGAGCTGAAAATGTGACATCAACAGATTGCAGGCCACTGATTGGCCAGGGCATAACGTCAGTGGATGAGAGCAACGTCTTCACAAGATTCAAAACTGCCATTTGTAAATTCGGCCATGAGTCTTTATTACTTCTGTGATAGTCAACAAAATAAATGGCTAAACACAAATCAACAGTGTGGTCCAACGATGAGGTGCGGACTCTTCTGTGCTTGGTGGCTGATGAGAGAATCCAGAGGGCGCTATGGGGCTGAAAAGTTCATATAGTGGTCAAATTTGACCAAGTGTGGTTTATTTTTCAACGTTCTCTCCAATGGTCCACACACTTCTTCCATCGGTGTTGCAGCGCTTAAGACACCTGCAGTTGAAAATAAACGACATTTGGTCAAATTTGACCAATATGAAATTTTCAGCCCCGTTGCTGGCGGAGCGACCCGAATTGAAATGCCTGGAGGTCTCCGAGCTGATGGCTGCTCATAGGGAAGATGGTGAGTGTTTTGTGATTTTTAAGCATCTTTTATGTTATTTATCACATTGATGGCAAGCTCACTTTGAACAAACAAGGATATTGCCATTGTCTCCTGTATGCAGACAATGAGCTAGTTAGCTAGCTAGCCAGCCATCAACGCCAACTCCGTGCTCTGCTTGTATTTTACGCTTGCTGTAATAAGTATTGGCTTCTGATAGCAAAACGTCAGCATGTCAACAACATAACGGGATAGCGGGCTGCCTTCCTGTGATGAACCCACCCACGGTGAGGTGCTAATCAGTTGTAATAGAAAACGACCTAAACCGTGTCAGACCCTGTAGAGTCGGGGTGAGTCAAGCTGAGTAGGTGCTAGTGGGAAAGTGGCCCAAGTTTACTGCTGTACACATGTTCCAAGGGTTGGCTGCTGTGGTATTTGAGTTTTAGATAACATCTGTGCACTATTTAAAGCTTTGTACACCCCACCCCCAATTTACCAATCACAGTTCTCAGAAGACAGCATCATACCTAGCAATGGGGTCAACTACAGCTCCTCATGAAAAAAAAAAAAAAAAATTAAGCCAAGATAGGAGCTCTCGCAGAGGACTTTCAGAAGGCCCAGAAGTGTGATAACCCATCACACAACCCTGTCTCCTGTGGAAAAATGAAGCTCTACTTCTTGAACTTGGGTGCTGCTATCCTGTGCTGGGATGCCATTTGCAGCATAGTCTCCACAGTAGAGATGCAGAAGTGGAACTGCGGTGAGTTTTTTGCCCCATGTGGACGCCCATCACAGTCGATGCAACAGCTAATAGACCACTCCCTCACTAACAATTACACCTAGTTCCTATAGCATCAAATAACAAATCAAAGACTTCCGGTTATGGCGGCCACGTAGGAAGACTTATTTCACACTGCTCTGCTTGTAAAACTAAAAATTTTACTAAAACTCTCTCAATTGGAACAAAAACCCATCCCAGCGTTTTGGCGTGGATATGGTAAAGACCAAGGTTGGAAAATTAGGTGGAGGAAAAGGCAACTCGACAAAACAATCCAAGCTAACGGACTTCCACGCTCAAGGCAAGGCAGGGAAAACTCCAGAGGCAGTGGCAGAGGATGGAGCCAGTGGCGGTGCGGGAACTGCTGGGGAGGGGACAAACGCAGTGCTCACTGCCATCAACTCCATGAGAACAGAGTTTTCGTCTAAATTTGATGGGATTATAGCAGCGATAGAAGGTATGAGGAAAGAAATAAACGACTGTTTGGAGCGAGTGTCGCAGGCGGAGCTCCGAATATCAAGCGCTGAGGATGATGTCACCAGCCTGCAAATTAAACTGCAAACAATGGAATTAAAATGTAAATGTCTGGAAGATAACGTCCTAGACTTGGAATCCCGCTCGCAACGGAATAATTTGAGGCTGGTGGGCCTCCCGGAGGGAGCGGAGGGACGGGACTCATGTTCCTTTTTGGAAAAGTGGATTCCAGAAGCACTGAACAACGCGGACCTGCAGTCATCGGTCGTTTTAGAGCGCGCTCACCGAATTGGCAGACCGAGAGATAATAAGACACCACCAAGGACACTGATTATGAAGTTCCTCAACATATTCATTCATGAATGAATGAATGAATGAACAAACAAGCCCCCACACACAAAGAAGAATGCCACATAAAAAATGTGTGGCTTTTTTTTTTTTTACAAGAAAAAATAACCTACAGTGCACTAAAAATTATACTAAAATATTTGTAATGTAGAAGATAACTCCCACCCCCCACCCCCCGCTACAGAGGACGGACATCGCCCATCGCTACATGACGGAAAGCGGTGACGGTGCGCCGCAGTCTACTACGCACAGTTGGACTAAAATATCTGCAATCCGCTACAGAAGAGTAGCGGGGGGGGGGGGGCGTTCACAACATGACGGGGGGCCATGACGGGGGGACCGCTCCCGGTCCGGGTCCGTCATGTTGCGATAACGCACAGTTGTAATTTACCGATCAGTCAAAAGTCATTTGGATTACAATTTTAAGGGATAAAGAATAATTCAGCTTATAACACTTACCTGTCCACAACAGCAAAGTCGCTGGCGAACTTCTCTTCCTCATTGTCAGACGAACATGACGCTGGTCCGCTTGTTACGGACTCGTGGTTCTGGTCACGCGACCCGGTCAAACCATAATTCCATTATTGCGGTTTTGCGCTTCCATGATTGCGGTTTTGGCGAACGATTTTTCAAAACAAATAACAGTAGTCAGAAAAAAAGACTGGCGAACGCCTGTGTGTCACCCAGCCTTACACAAAACAGCTTTCGAACTTCTATGCTTCAATCGGCTGGCTGTATTCGCAGCCGTTGGTAGGCGGGTCCTTCTTGCTAGATTTTCAGTCATTGGTTCTTCAAGGTTTCAGAAACCCAATTCAAGGCTCTTATTAGTCGAATGAGAGGTCAATCACATCTAAACCAATCAAAGCACTCCTTTGGCTTTCTGTTCGCGGCTGGGTCTGTAGTGGAAGAACGGAAATGCAGCTTTTTTTTCAGTGCGCTCTAGGACGCAGTGCCCTCGTGCGCTCTAGGACGCAGAGACGTGTCCGCCCGCGGTACACCGGAGTGCAAGAGGTTAATACTACACAAACAACGGCATGTATAAAGTGGGAGGCTTTCAAAGCTTTTATTAGGGGGCATATTATTAGTTATACAGGTTCAAAATCTAAGAAGACCCGAGAGGAGAGAGTCCAATTGGAACGTAAAATAAAAATTCTTCAAGAAAAAGTGTATGCAGGAAGTAACCCACAGTTAGAGAACGAATTACTGATTCTGAGAGCTGAATATGACAAAAAAAAAAAAAAAAAATCAGCGAATAGAGCTGCCTCGAGTCTTAAGATTGAAGCAAACTTTTTATGAACAAGGTGAAAAATCAGGAAAATTACTGGCATGGCAGATTAAACAATTAGAATTTAAAACACCAATTACCAGTATTATAAGTAACGGACAGGTAGTTATAGACCCTTTAGAAATTAATAGTGCCTTTAGAGATTATTATGAAAAACTATATGATACAAAAAAATGAAACTGACTTAACAAAACTAAATGGGTTTTTGGGTGGATTATCTATACCGTGTATTCCAAATGAAAACAGGGAGATACTGGAGTCTAAAATTAGTCAAGAAGAAGTTGGGCTAGCCATTGATAATATGAAATCAGGAAAAAGAGCAGGACCAGATGGTCTTCCAGTCGACCTCTATAAAAAATTTAAGAATAAATTAATAAAACCACTTTTGGAAATGGTTTTAGAAGCATTTCAAAATGGTAATTTACCACCATACATGAATAATGCCTTAATTATACTGTTGCCAAAACCAGGTAAACCCCCTAATAAATATGAAAACATGAGACCAATAAGCCTATTAAATGCTGATCTTAAAATAATCTGTAAAATTTTAGCAAAACGACTACAAGAAATATTACCAAATATTATTAACCGAGATCAGAATGGCTTTATAATGGGAAGACAAGGCTTCCATAATGTAAGAAGACTATTTAATATTATTTATTCCAATAAAGAAGCACCGGATACAGCTCTCCTATCATTGGACGCCGAAAAGGCCTTTGATAGGGTCGAATGGCCCTATCTTTTTCAAGTCCTACAAAGGTTTGGACTTGAAAATAATTTCATAAAATGGGTCCAGATAATATACAATAATGCTACAGCAGAAATCCTAACAAACAGCAATATCTCAAAATCAATAAAAATCAATAGAGGATGTCGACAAGGCTGTCCACTTTCACCTTTACTGTTTAGTATGGCTATTGAACCTTTAGCGATGGCAGTACGTTTACATCCACAAATATATGGAATTAAAGTAGGACCAACAGAATATAAAATCTCCCTGTATGCCGATGACAATTTTGTTTATGTCGAATTTTAAAAAAATCAATTCAGACTTTGTTAAATTTAATAAAGAACTTTGGGGAAATATCAGGATATAAAATAAAACAAAATCTTCAATATTAATGCTAAATGAGACCCAGAGAAATCACCCAGCTCCTGAGGTAAATCAATTCAAAGTTGTAAATCAGTTTAAATATTTAGGAATTCAAATTTTGCCTAAGCTAGAATCAGTCGCCAGTGCCAACTATGAAGCCTTAATGACAGATATTAATGAGTTACTTCAGAGATGGATGTCACTACCAATGTCGAAGATCGGGAGAATTAATATACTTAAAAGTAATATCTTACCAAAAATACTTTATTTCAAAACATTCCTTTACCACCACCTTCAGACCTATTCTCAAGAATTAAAAAAAAAAGTTGGTGGAATGGAACAATAGGAAGGCTAGATTACGTCTGTCCTTACTATATTTACCATTTGATCGTGGAGGTCTGAAATGTCCAAACTTTATTTTGTATTACTGGTCAGCACAACTGAGGTCTATGACATTATTTTTCATCAAATGATCTTCCTCACTGGACTGAAATGGAATCATACAATTTATCTTTACCTCTTCCCTTATTCATATACTCGGCTAAAAAATTACAGAAACAAGTTAAAAATCCAATTGTAAAGCACATGATTAAAATATGGTGTGAAACCAAAAAATATTTAAAAGAACCACACTCACTGTCACAATTTAGCCCAATATGGGGTAATCAATATTTTACACCAGGGAGAGCGGATGCTGTATTTAAAGTATGGAATTTAAAAGGGATTCAAAAGATTCAAGACTTATATTTGTCACGCTCAGATAACATAATGTCTTTTGAAGAACTGAGGATTAAATTCAATCTTAATAGAACACACTTTTTTAAATATCTTCAGCTAGAAATTTTATTCGATCAAATCAAAAATAATACTCTCACCCGACCTACTTATTCATCTTTGGAAAAAATTTTGACAAAAGATAGTAAGAGAAAGGGTATTATTTCAGAGTTTTATAAATCATTGACACTATTCTCAAGTGAAAACTCACAGAAAAGACTGAATTATTGGAAAGAAGACCTGCAAATTGAAATTTCAGAGGAACAATGGGAAATGGCTTGTGGAGGAGCTCAAACCAAATCAATAAATGTACGTCTTAAACTGATACACTTTAAATGGTTAATGCGGATGTATGTTACACCAGTGGAATTAAATACATATAACAAAAACATACCAGATATATGCACAAAATGTATGGAAAGTAAAGGAACCCTATTTCACTGTCTATGGGAATGTAGAAAAATCAGAATGTTTTGGGAAGACGTGAGGGTAACAACTGAAAAAATAATTTCAAAACAATTCACAATGAACCCTAAACTGTTTTTGTTGGGTCTGTATCCAGAAAAACATAACTTTAATAAGAGTGGAAGAGCATTCATAGACCTCGGTTTGCTTAATGCCAAAAAATGTATTGCACTACTGTGGAAAAAGACTCATAGACCAGATGTGACTCAGTAGTTAAGACAGATGTTAACAAACCTTCCACTAGAAAGAATAACATATATACATAAGGAAAATGTGTTTGAGAATATATGGAGACCTTTCATTGATTATGTAAAGAAATTAAACATAACTTCTGAAGAAGAAGGTGAATGATATGTGTGGACCTTGCAAATTCCAAGCTGGTGAATGTACAGTGGGGCAAAAAAGTATTTAGTCAGCCACCAATTGTGCAAGTTCTCCCACTTAAAAGATGAGAGAGGTCTCCAATTTTCATCATAGGTATACCTCAACTATGAGAGACAAAATGAGAAAAAAAAAATCCAGAAAATCACATTGAAGGATTTTTAAAGAATTTATTTGCAAATTATGGTGGAAAATAAGTATTTGGTCACCTACAAACAAGCAAGATTTCTGGCTCTCACAGACCTGTAACTTCTTCTTTAAGAGGCTCCTCTGTCCTCCACTTGTTACCTGTATTAATGGCACCTGTTTGAAGCCATTATCAGTATAAAAGACACCTATCCACAACCTCAAACAGTCAGACTCCAAACTCCACTATAGCCAAGACCAAAGAGCTGTCAAAGGACACCAGAAACAAAATTGTAGACCTGCACCAGGCTGGGAAGACTGAATCTGCAATAGGTAAGCAGCTTGGTGTGAAGAAATCAACTGTGGGAGCAATTATTAGGAAATGGAAGACATACAAGACCACTGATAATCTCCCTCGATCTGGGGTTCCACGCAAGATCTCACCCCGTAGGATCAAAATGATCACATGAACGGTGAGCAAAAATCCCAGAACCACACGGGGGGACCTAGTGAATGACCTGCAGAGAGCTGGGACCAAAGTAACAAAGGCTACCATCAGTAACACACTACGCCGCCAGGGACTCAAATCCTGCAGCGCCAGACGTGTCCCCCTGCTTAAGCCAGTACATGTCCAGGCCCGTCTGAAGTTTGCTAGAGAGCATTTGGATGATCCAGAAGAGGATTGGGAGAATGTCATATGGTCAGATGAAACCAAAATAGAACTTTTTGGTAAAAACTCAACTTGTCGTGTTTGGAGGAGAAAGAACACCATACCTACTGTGAAGCATGGGGGTGGAAACATCATGCTTTGGGGCTGTTTTTCTGCAAAGGGACCAGGACGACTGATCCGTGTAAAGGAAAGAATGAATGGGGCCATGTATCGTGAGATTTTGAGTGAAAACCTCCTTCCATCAGCAAGGGCATTGAAGATGAAACGTGGCTGGGTCTTTCAGCATGACAATGATCCCAAACACACCGCCCGGGCAATGAAGGAGTGGCTTCGTAAGAAGCATTTCAAGGTCCTGGAGTGGCCTAGCCAGTCTCCAGATCTCAACCCCATAGAAAATCTTTGGAGGGAGTTGAAAGTCTGTGTTGCCCAGTGACAGCCCCAAAACATCACTGCTCTAGAGGAGATCTGCATGGAGGAATGGGCCAAAATACCAGCAACAGTGTGTGAAAACCTTGTGAAGACTTACAGAAAACGTTTGACCTCTGTCATTGCCAACAAAGGGTATATAACAAAGTATTGAGATGAACTTTTGTTATTGACCAAATAATTATTTTACCGAGGAATTTACCAATTAATTCATTAAAAATCCTTCATTGTGATTTTCTGGATTTTTTTTCTCATTTTGTCTCTCATAGTTGAGGTATACCTATGATGAAAATTGGAGACCTCTCTCATCTTTTAAGTGGGAGAACTTGCACAACTGGTGGCTGACTAAATACTTTTTTACCCCACTGTATATTATGTATTCTTATGTAATAGATTACCTAGACTAAACAGGGGAGCATTGTTGTTGACTTGCTTTTGTTAATGGTTGTTATTTTTAGTACATTTTTTTGTTGTTGTGTTTTTTTTTAATTTTTAAATTACTTGAGTGTTAGTGTCTGACTGTTTATGCCATATTTGTAAAAAAAAAAAAGGTTCAATAAAAAATATTGTGGAAAAAAAAAATAACAAATCAAAGCTAAATGGATCCCCCAAAAATGAATATTTGAACACCAACTGGCATAATTAAGAATTGGTGCATGACGTCACTCAACTGAAAAACTGCAAGGAATTGTGGGAATAGTGTTCTGCCTGTCTGTTTAGTACTGAGCAATGAACGACAGTTAAACTGAAGTTTTTGAGAGGGTTGCTTCAGTCTGTTATTTACACTGGTCAACACCAAATTTATTGTCTCCGTTTTTTAGCTGATTTAGAACAGTTTTGATGTGCTGAATCCAAAAAAATCACATTGGTTTTGCTCAATCAGGTCAACGTTTTGAACTATGGCCACATGTTTTCTTACGTTTTTGTTTACATGTACGGGTATTTTCGTTTTATATGAAGCAAAATTCCTTATTTCTTGAAATTCTCTGAATTTTGAACAATGATGATGTAACATTCAATTTACATGTACTTACCTTTATCAGCGTCTACTATTCAATTTACAGTACAACTGTACAACTGCTGTACAACTGCTTATAACTTCGTATAAAAACCTGACCTGATTGAGAGAAACGGATGTCATTTTCGGATTCAGCGGTGCTAAACTGTCTTAAATCAGTTGAAAAAAACAAGGACAACTTGCAAAAAAATTATTTTTGTTATGTTGTGTTATTTATTTGAATAAAAATGACACTCAACATGGCATAGAAACATAAAAAATGTAAAGATAAAACCTCATACAAAATCCAGGACAACGCATGAAAGTGAAAACACTTATTTCCAGTGTGGTCCTTTCAATCACATTATCATTCATCCAAATACTACACAGCGTTAGAATGGGGAAGTTTTGCTGTGTTATCAAATGTAACAACCGCTCTCATGATTGCCATGGAAACCCCCTTTTTTTTTTTTTTTTTTTTTACACTTCCCAACTTGGAAGAAAAGTGGAGAGAATCACGCTGATAAATCTATCACAAACAAACAAAAAAAAAACCCTGGACACAAATCGCTACGCAGCCACAGAATGTTTGGCATCATTAAATTAATCAGATTCTCCTCTTTCAGGTGACTTTCAGTGTATATACTTATCAAGCATCATAAGATAAATCTGAACATAAATCCAACATTTCACCACTGGGACTTAGAAATGCCTGTAGTCGCAGACACGCATGCTAGTGCAGAAAACTATAGAAACAATGACTGCTTACTTTTGTGCAAACAACGGTTTTCTGGTCATTCACCCAGAAGATCTGAGGCGGGTGGACCAGCCACTGGTTAATTGAACATGAGCCTCTAATAATTTATAGTTTTTAAATTTCTCATGGGTTTATGCGCTCACCCCACAAACCAGGTAGGCAAACACATCTGATAGCATGACTCGAGGCAGTTGGTCGAGATCCGTGGTCCATTTCTTGTGCTCATATCGATCAATCCGATTTATTTCTTAAATTTTTTGGAGGTAGCGCTCCTTTGCTTCCTTATTCAGCTTCTCCGACTAAGGAATTTTAATTTTCTGTTTGCTTCGTTCCATCGCAAATATGTCAGTTCACGTTAGCAATTGCCTAGACCACAGGTAAACAAAGAAGCCAGACCATGACGATGGCGACAACGGCCCAGAATGCAGTGCAGCATGACGTCAATGCCCATTCTCTGTAAGGATAAGAACTATGTATAAAGACAGAAACTATCTTTTGAGAAAATTTTCATTCAAAATAAATATAGGCTTTAAGTCGTACGGTGATCAGCATGTGTTGGCTTCACCTGGAGAGCTCTCATGTGGTCCATCTTTATTTCATAGTCAAGGGTAAAAGTGATCACACTGCTGATACTCACTGTCCCAGCATGTCTTTGAAACGAGTGTCCAGTTCTATGTGATATTTGTGCAGATAGCTGAAGAGCTCATCGGTGCCAAGAACCTTGGCAATGCGAACCAGCTGGAAAACAAGAGAAATGCACTGTTAATCTATCTGAACATTACACTAAAATGATGATAGGCCTCAAATACACAATAAATTAACTGAAAAACTATCACAATAAACAATACTGTAGAGATCAAGAAGACCATTTTCTGCCACTGATATATATGATCCAAGTCCATCCTTTCAAAGAGAATTGAACTTTTATTTATAAATATATTATTAAAATATATATAAATAAATAATGGCCTCATTCCCTGTTGAGTTAGAGCAAGGACATAGCCGGCCGGGAAGCTGGCCACAGACAGCTTCAACTGCTCTACCACACAACTCATCAGCATGAATAATTATGCCTTGGTGAAAACAGAGGTATACGGCAATCAGTCAATGTGTCTGTGTGTGTGTGGGTGGTTGTATCTGTCTGTTACCAGCTTTTCAGCTCGCCCACTCAAAATTAAGTGCAACTAAAGGCTTGTATCATTGTATGGCCATATTTTCTCGACTTTTAATTTGCCAGAATTTCAAGATAAGGCATTGTTTTTAAAATAAACAAAAAAATAACGCACCTTCACCGTCAATGGAATGATATTGTAATAAGTATGCTGGGCCACTACAGGCAGCAGTACAAGTCCAAACATTCCTCCCCCACAAATAGCCACAGTAAACTGCACATGCACCCAGAAACTCCCACCAGAGTGAAGTACTGAGCAATCCGCCAATACTGGGACACAAACAAATGTCCGTCTTTTTGCCCATCTGTTTTCTTCCTCTGCCACTAAACAGCAAAAGCTCCTGTTCGTCTTGATTGTCATTGTATTCATGTACCTCCATCGCCTCCACCATTTAAAATGTCTGCCACCGTGCTCTTCTTTTGTTTCGATTGCAGCTGTTCAAATCAGGTTGGTGGCTCTTGGCTGCCACCGACAGTATGGGCATGTGAACTGCAGATTACCTTCACTGCGCATGCATGTACTCCAAAACTACTGGATGGATTTGGATGAAATTTTTACCAGAGGTGGTCCTTGGGCTAGAGAGGAACCCATAACATTTTGGTAATGATCCAAGAATGCATACCTCCACTAAGGCTCTGGTACCAAGGCATCAGCACCTTGGTGCTTTCATTAAAAGCAGTATTATTTAATCAAAATCCATATTGTATCAGATGCAATAAAAATATAAGATTTTAAAACTCTGAACAGTGCAATCTCACATAAGGCAATGGTGATGGCTGGCTGATCGGTAAGTGACTAATCATCATAATGCAAATTACAAGGATAGATTTTTACTGCTTTCACATGAGGCGTGGGCTTTGCTTCTGAGTTGGGGTGCAGAGCAGGATCCATTTTGATAAGTAATTTTGATAAAGCACTGGGATGTATTTTCATATTAACTGTGTAAAACTGTGTAAAAAGCACCGTTCCCCCCCAGGGAACGGTGCTGGCTCCCTTCCTGTTCACTCTTTATACTGCGGACTTCTCACACAACACAACACATTGCCATCTACAGAAGTTCTCTGATGACTCTGCGATCGTTGGTCTCATCTCCAGCGGAGATGAAGCTGAGTACAGAGGGCTTATCCAGGACTTTGTGGACTGGTGCCATCGGAACTGCCTCCAGATCAACGCGAGGAAAACTAAGGAGCTGGTGGTGGACTGCCGCAGGCATGGGCAGCCCCTCACAGCACCAGTAAATATACAGGGAACAGACATCGAGATGGTGACATCCTACAAGTACCTGGGTATTCATCTGAACAATAAACTAGACTGGTCACACAATATTGACGCACTCTACAAGAAGGGACAGCGCAGGCTGTTCCTGCTGAGGAGACTCAGGTCTTTTGGTGTACAAGGGGCGCTGCTGAAGTCATTCTATGACACGGTGGTGGCATCAGCCATCACTTTTGGAGTGGTCTGCTGGGGCAGTGGCATTACTGCAGCCGATAGGAAGAGACTGAACAAACTGATTAAGAAAGCTAGCTCTGTCCTGGGGCAACGCCTTGATCCGATGGAGGAGATAGGAGAGAGAAGGACGGTGGCTAAACTGTCATCTCTGCTGGAGTCCGAGTTCCACCCTATGCAGGACATACTGGATGCACTGAGGAGCTCATTTAGCAGCAGACTACATCATCCCAGGTGCACAACCGAGAGGTTTCGTAGGTCCTTCCTACCAACGGCTGTCAGACTGTACAACCTAAGCAGGGCTGCTCGCAGAGATAGCAAAAAGACGTAACAAACTAATAGTTTTTTGAATGCAAAAGATGCAATAGACTTACACAATGGTCCTCTCCGGCATACAACTAGGAACATACCGGTCGCTATGGAGGGTGAGAATATGTATGGGCACATAATCATACCATGTAGGATAACTAAATAGACGGTTATGCTGTTTCATCCCACCTAGCAACAATGCTCTGCACTGTGTGTGTTTATATATTTACATATTTATTCCATCTAGCTACAATGCTCTGCACTGGGTGTGTTTATATTTATATATCTATATATTTATTCCATCTAGCTACAATGCTCAGCACTGGGTGTGTTTATATTTATATATCTATATATTTATTCCATCTAGCTACAATGCTCCGCACTGTGTTTTTATATATCTACATATTATTCCATCTAGCTACATTGCTCCGCACTGTGTGTGTTTATATACTTGCATATTTATTCCACCTAGCTGCAATGCTCCGTACTGTGGGTGTTTATATATATATTTACATATTTATTCCATCTAGCTACAATGCTCTGCACTGTGTGTTCATATAGTCATATATTTATTCCATCCAGCTACAATGCTCTGCACTGTGTGTCTGTGTGTGTGTGTGTGTATATATATATTTTATAGTAATATGTACATATGTATATTAGCTGCTCTTGCTTGCTTGTTTTTTTTTTCTTGCCTTCTGATTGTTGCTCTGAGTGTTGCTATCCCTGTGCTGTTGCAATCCTGGAATTTCCCCGTTGTGGGACTAATAAAGGCTTATCTTATCTTAAAATTAGTAAAGTCATTTTTTTAATGCGTTTTTAATGCTGAGTTGCTGTTGACGACAGAGGAGCTGGCCCAAAACCGGCAATGTTGGCACGCACTGGTTAACCTGATTGGCTCTACACATAGTGATGGCCACCAAGCCCTCACCACTCAGGAGTAGTTAGTAAGATTTTTAATGCACACATTTTAAGGCTAAATTGTTGAAATGCGTCATACTACTCAGCAAAATGGGACCGTTTCAACAGAAATCATCATTTCACCAAAATGCGCTGCAGTCAACTGTGTCTTCATGCCAGGCACCGTTAAAGGGCCTATATCATGCAAAATCGACTTTTTTGAGCTTTTAAGCATGTTATAATGTTAATTCCTCACCAAAAACACCCCTAAAGTGGTATTTTGCTCCATTCACGCATCTCTGAGTATTCCTCCTCAACCCTGCTCTCTGAGCTGCTGCTCCGCCCTGTCCCTGATAATGACTGGGTCCCCACGTGTTCATATGTATGAACGTGGGTGAGCCGCCCACTCCAGGAAGTGCCTGTGCTGCCAGCACTGCCCCCAGGCTAACGCACACACCCACTTTCTCCGCGCAGCTAAGGGAGCGGTGATCGGCAAAACTCTTTCACTTTAGCATTGACGCTGTGAAGAAGTAGTTCCTCTCGCACCTAATCTGCTCAGTGACAACAACTGTTTGCTTTTTTACGTAAGACAATGTCTTCTGGGGACTTCCGGTCTGGACACCATGGTGATAGCAGCTTAACGCTGAAGCTCCAAGACCCCATCCGTGAAAATACTTTGAAAATCAATTTAACGGATTTTTGGAAGAGTGAAAATCAAAAGACAGTCATTATGCCTAAAGGAAAGCAGAAGAGATCGACATTTGCCAGGCCAAGACGCGTATCGGCCGGAGAATCTGGCCTGGAAGACATCCACTCGGAAACAGAGGAGCTGAATGAGGCTAGCAACACGGTTAGCTTAAAAACGATAATTCAAGAATTAAGAGAATTTCGCCGTGAGTGTTGGGCCGAATTTCGTGAAATTAAACACGAAATAAAAAGGACAAACAACAGAGTGGACCAGGCTGAGGACCGAATCATGGAAGCAGAGGAAAGAATAAAAGGGCTGGAAGAAACCGTGCTGGATTTACTTAAACGACAGACAAGACTGGAGGCTAAGCTAACCGACCAAGAAGGAAGACTAAGAAGGGCCAACATAAGAATTCATGGTCTGAAAGAAGGAGTCGAGGACGGTTTCACCACAATGGCTGCATGCGTGGAATCCATACTGAGAGAGAAGTTGGAAATTCCCCAATCCACTGACTTGAAGATAGAAAGGGCGCACCGTTCATTAGCCCCAAGGCCGTCGGCGGAAGCGCCTCCACGATCGGTGGTAGTGAAGTTTTCCAACTTCAGAACAAAAGAAGAGGTTGTGAGACTGGCTTGGCAGAAAAAAGGATTTATGCACCAAGAAAGAAAAGTTTTTGTGGAGCACGACTATGCCCCGGAGGTCTTTAAAAAGCGTCGGGAATACAACGACGCTAAAAAGCTACTAAGAGAGAAGAAACTGCGCTTTCAAACTCCATTTCCGGCGAAGCTGAGGGTTTTTTACGGGGATGAGACGTGTCTCTACAACTCGGCGGAAGAAGCAACCAGGGATATGGCGAGAAGAGGGCTCCCGGTAACGGTGTATAAACCCGCAGCAGACCCGATCGAAAGAATCAAGGCTCAAACGTGGTGCACACAGAGACCCTCAAAATCCATGGGCCAGCAGCGGGAAACCCAGCGCCAGGGCTATAAGGAAAAACTGAGCGCTTTCAGGAGGGAATAACGATATTTTTAGTCAATCTGCGCATCCAACCCTCCTCCTACAAGGTAACAAACATTAAAGGAGATGCAGAATCAGAAAGTGGTAAAACATTTCATGGATCAGTCATAATATTAGAAACAAGTAAGTCTTAAAAAAAAAAAAAAAAAAACTTGTTGAAATAGAAATGTGACAATGAACCACATGAACTCTCCACACTAACAAATACTGTATTAACGTGATTGTTTGCTGTGACGGTGGTGGGAGGTTGCGCACAATTTCATAGGGTATAGGCATTAAAAAAAAAAAAAAAAAAAATCATTACAAGTTCGGATTGGGATCTGAAATTCACGTTAAAAATATGGGACAACTTACAGGGGTAAGAGAGGACCCTCAACACGTAACAGAGTTTGAGGAATTTCCCTCAGAGCAAACACACCAGCAAGGCTCTTCTAAGGTCACTAAAAAGACCTCAGCTCAGGAAGATCTTTTGACAGTTTTTTGTTTTAAAGTTTTATATACTATGTTCTTAATGTTTTTTATGTTCTTAATGTTCTTTCAGTTTCAGAGTAGCATAAAAGAGGGCCACTACACTGTTATACCAAATAAGACAATACAATGGAGAAACAGGGTGTAACCAAAATAATCTCATAATGTAAAAGGGATCCTGAATCCAGTTAAAAGATCCAAGATTCTTGGCAAAATGAAAAAAGACAAAGCAGGAATAATATTTTTACAGGAAACCCACCTAACAGACTTGGAGCACACTAAACTTAATAGACAAGGGTTTAAACTGACCTCTTCATCCTCATATAAGTCAGGGAGGAGGAGGGGGGTAGCGACATTGATCTCAACCAAAATTATGTTTGAAAAAAATTCAGAACACAAAGATAAAGAAGGAAGATTTAGCATCGTACTTGGTCGGCTAGAGGGAGAAGATATCACCCTGCTGAATGTATATGCACCTCCAGGGGCTAACCGGAAATTTTTTAAAAATGTATTTGACCTAATGATAACTAAAGCCAAAGGTTTAGTGATATGTGGTGGAGACTTCAATCTAAGACTGAACCCATACTGGGATGCATCAGGTAATTCTCCACATCAAAATAACATTCAAAGTAGAAAAACTCGGATGCTACTAAAAGAAATGGGAATCTGTGACGTGTGGAGGGAACTCAACCCCAGTGTAAAAGATTATATATTTTACTCAGCACCACATTCATCATACTCAAGGATTGACTATTTTTTTATGTTTAATAGAGACATTAGAAGAGTAAAAACATGTAAAATAGGACTGATGGATCTCTCTGACCACAGTCCGATCTATATGGACTTAAATATCCCAAAATACACAAATAATACATTTTCTTGGAGGTTAACTTCAAATGTGCTGAAAGGACCACTGAAAGATGAATTGGAATCAGATACTCTCAGATATTTGGAAGAAAATGATAATGGAGAAGTCTCCCCTTTAATACTGTGGGACGCATGCAAAGCTGTAATAAGGGGAAAGATTATCGCAAAACTGGCAACCCAAAAGAAACCGAGACAAGAAAAACTAATCACATTAGAGTCAGAACTTAAGAAACTAGAAAAAGAGCACAAAGACAACACTCAAATGACTCGCTCAAAATTAAGGAAATTAAAAAACAAATAAATGAAATCTACACAATAGAAATCCAGAAGAAACTTACATTTCTGAAACAAAAATACTATGAAACAGGTAGCAAATCGGCAAAATTACTAGCCTATAAATTGAGGAAACAACAAACAGAGAGAGCAGTCTACAAAATCAGAGACCCAGTATCAAAGGAAATAAAATTTAGAATTCAGGAAATTCTTAAAAGCTTCGAGAATTACTACAAGAACTTATACTCCCTCAAAAAACAAAAACGCATCCGAAGCCTTCCTAAATACATTAAATCTTCCCCAACTTACTGAGTCACAAAATAAAACACTACTGTCAGAAATACAACCTAAAGAATTAGAAAAAGCAATTATGAAACTTAAAGCTAACAAATCCCTAGGAGCAGATGGCTATACAGCAGTGGTACAAAACCTTTAAACAGCAACTATCTCCTCTCCTCCTGAAAACATTTAACTATGTCCTCCACACAGGGGAAATCCCCCCCTCCTGGAGAGAAGGGGTCATTGCAGTCATACCTAAACCTGAAAAGAATAAACTAGACTGCTCCAACTACAGACCAATCAGTGTGTTAAATCAGGACTATAAACTTTTTACCGCTATCCTTGCCAAAAGGTTAGAAAATATACTGACAGACTTAATTCATTTAGACCAAACAGGTTTTATAAGACAAAGAAAGACACAAGATAACATTAGACGCACTTTACACATAATTCATCATATAAAAAAATATAATTTAAATGCAGCCATATTGGGATTAGATGCTGAAAAAGCATTTGATTCAGTTGACTGGTCTTTCCTATATAGAATCTTATCCAGTTTCAATTTTCATAATAACTTCATTAGAACTATCCAGGCATTATATAAAAAACCAACAGTTAAAATAAGGATTAACGGTAAATTATCATCATCTTTTGAACTGGAAAGAGGATGTCGTCAGGGCTGCCCCTTGTCTCCACTGCTCTTTGCAATCTTCATAGAACCTCTGAGCCAATGGATAAGACAGAATCAAAAAATTCAAGGTATTACACTTGGTCAGAAGGAACATAAAATAGCACTCTTTGCCGATGACATCTTAATATACCTGGGGCAGCCGGACACCTCTTTTCCAGAACTAATCTCAGTTTTTTCAGAGTATGGAGAGTTATCGGGGTACGAATTAAACATGCATAAAACCCAAATTTTAACATTCAACTATGACCCAAATCAATATTTACTAAGCAAACTCAAAACTAACTGGGAGATGGAATCTATGAAATATCTGGGGGTCAATATCCCAAAACAACTCAACAAAATTATAACACTAAACTATGATCCACTGATGGCAAAAATAAAATCTGATCTAGCAAGATGGAATATGATACCATTCTTGGGTACTGCACAAAGAATTGAAGCAGCCAAAATGAATATACACTACCGTTCAAAAGTTTGGGGTCACTTAGAAATTTCCTTATTTTTGAAAGAAAAGCACTGTTTTTTTCAATGAAGGTAACTAAACTAATCAGAAATACACTCTAATATCTAATATACATTGCTAATGTGGTAAATGACTATTCTAACTGCAAATGTCTGTTTTTTTGGTGCAATATTTACATAGGTGTATAGAGGCCCATTTCCAACAACTATCACTCCAGTGTTCTAATGGTACAATGTGTTTGCTCATTGCGTCAGAAGGCTAATGGATGATTAGAAAACCCTTGTGCAATCATGTTAGCACAGCTGAAAACAGTTTAGCTGGTTAGAGAAGCTATAAAACTGACCTTCCTTTGAGCAGGTTGAGTATCTGGAAAAAATTATTATTTCAAATACAAATCATTATTTCTAACCTTGTCAATGTCTTGACTATATTTTCTATTCATTTTACAACTCATGGTGGTAAATAAGTGAGACTTTTCATGGAAAACACAAAATGATTGTCTGGGTGACCCCAAACTTTTGAACGGTAGTGTACTTCCACGTCTTCTATACCTTTTCCAAACAATACTGGTAGAACCTCCCAAAAAAACATGGCAAGAACTGGACAGAAGGATCTCAAGATTCATATGGCAGGACAAGAGACCAAGAATCAGGTATAGAACCCTACAGCTAAAAAAAAGACAAAGGTGGGCTCGCACTGCCAAATATCAGGGACTATTTTAAAGCCGCACAAATTAAAACTTTAGTAGAGATATGTAACCCAGTCTACACTGCACAATGGAAGGAGATGGAATGCCAAATAACAAGTGACATTCCCCTACAGGCGGTAATAGGGAACAACGCCTTACCTAATCTTTTGAATAACACTAACCCGTGGATAGAGACCCCGCTAAAAATTTGGCTTAAGATAGTCAGAGAGAATCAAACTAAAGAACCCTATCGATTATTGCAATGGATTTCCTATGATCAGGACTTTACTCCTAATAAAACAGACACTAGATTTAAAAAGTGGAAAGAGAACAGACTGATAAAATATTATGATTTTTTTAAAGGTCAAACTTTAAGAAGTTTTGAAGATTTGAAAAAACAAGGTCTAGTAAATCAAGACCTTTACAGGTTCTTTCAGCTTAAGACACCACATAAACAAAATACTTAAAAAGGAGGATTTGGAAAGGGCCCAGTCAGGTGTTCTGAAGGTTTTCTTAATGGCATATAAAGGGATCCCAGGGATCAGATACATTTCTAAAATATACCATGGTCTTCAAGACTTAAAAGGAGACAACACATCATATATAAAAGAGAGATGGGAAAAAGAGGGGAATTTCACTTTACAACTGGAAATATGGGAAAAGCTAAATAAACAACAATGGAAAAGTACTTCATCCCTGCAGTGGAGAGAATTTGGATGGAAAAATTTGGTAAGATTTTTCAGAACACCTGCACAAAACAAATTTACTCGTAAGGGGTTGAATTGTTGGCGCCTGTGTGGTGAAAAGACTGCAAATCATTTTCATGTGTTTTGGTCATGCCCAGTTATCCACCAATATTGGACCAATGTACAGACAATATTGGGGAAAATATTCAAAGTAACAGTTCCCTTTTCTTTTGTAACTTTGTATTTGGGTTTACTACCGGAATCACTGGAAAGACGAGGGGAAAAATACCTATTCACTGTTTTAATATTGGCAAGTAAAAAAGCTCCAACAAAAAAATGGATGTTGAAAGACTGTCCTACACCTGAAGATTGGATTAACGTGATTCAAGATATTTATTCGATGGAAAAGTTGAACTTTTGGCAACCCTGGAACGCATATGTGTCTTCCATCAGATCTAATCTTTGACAAATACCATTTCAATAATGGCACCTCTCTTTGCTCCAACACTACTCAGATGCTCTTATTTTTCTGCTCTTTTGTTTTGTTTTTTTTCCTGTTTGTTTTGTTTTGCTTTTTTGTTCTTCTAATTTCTCTTTTTCTTTCACTTAAAAAAAAAAGGGTGTTGTAATAATTTTTTTCCAATGTTGTCAAAAAACAAAAAAGGGGGAATATGTGATGAAAATGTAAACAATGCAATGCTGTAATGACATGTATACCCTTTACAAAAACTTAAATTAAAAAAAAAAAAAAAGACAATGTCTTCTAAGTGGCGTAAATGTGTAAGGCTCCACAACATGCTCATCCATCTTTTCTAAAGTTTACTGTAGATGTTGTTTTCGTGGGCGGAACCCAGCGACACGCTGCAGCAGCTGGCTCAGGGGTCACGTCATGAAATGGGTGGCAGCCACAAGAAGGAGAGACAGAGCCTCAGAGATCGAGGCATCTTACTTCCGGGTTGGAAAAGTAGCTCGCGAAAATAACTCATATTTCGTAAGAAATTCATTCTCCAGTGTACCAAAGGTAATATACTATCACATACATGCATATAGTTTACTCTGAAAGGCTTAAAATAGCATGATATAGGCCGTTTAGATAAGATAAGCCTTTATTAGTCCCACAACGGGGAAATTCCAGGATTGCAACAGCACAGGGATAGCAACACTCAGAGCAACAATCAGAAGGCAAGAAAAAAAACAAGCAAGCAAGAGCAGCTAATATACATATGTACATATTACTATAAAATATATATATATACACACACACACACAGACACACAGTGCAGAGCATTGTAGCTGGATGGAATAAATATATGAATATATGAACACAGTGCAGAGCATTGTAGCTAGATGGAATAAATATGTAAATATATAAACACCCACAGTACGGAGCATTGCAGCTAGGTGGAATAAATATGCAAGTATATAAACACACACAGTGCGGAGCAATGTAGCTAGATGGAATAATATGTAGATATATAAAAACACAGTGCGGAGCATTGTAGCTAGATGGAATAAATATATAGATATATAAATATAAACACACCCAGTGCTGAGCATTGTAGCTAGATGGAATAAATATGTAAATATATAAACACACACAGTGCAGAGCATTGTTGCTAGGTGGGATGAAACAGCATAACCGTCTATTTAGTTATCCTACATGGTATGATTATGTGCCCATACATATTCTCACCCTCCATAGCGACCGGTATGTTCCTAGTTGTATGCCGGAGAGGACCATTGTGTAAGTCTATTGCATCTTTTGCATTCAAAAAAACTATTAGTTTGTTACGTCTTTTTGCTATCTCTGCGAGCAGCCCTGCTTAGGTTGTACAGTCTGACAGCCGTTGGTAGGAAGGACCTACGAAACCTCTCGGTTGTGCACCTGGGATGATGTAGTCTGCTGCTAAATGAGCTCCTCAGTGCATCCAGTATGTCCTGCATAGGGTGGAACTCGGACTCCAGCAGAGATGACAGTTTAGCCACCGTCCTTCTCTCTCCTATCTCCTCCATCGGATCAAGGCGCTGCCCCAGGACAGAGCTAGCTTTCTTAATCAGTTTGTTCAGTCTCTTCCTATCGGCTGCAGTAATGCCACTGCCCCAGCAGACCACTCCAAAAGTGATGGCTGATGCCACCACCGTGTCATAGAATGACTTCAGCAGCGCCCCTTGTACACCAAAAGACCTGAGTCTCCTCAGCAGGAACAGCCTGCGCTGTCCCTTCTTGTAGAGTGCGTCAGTATTGTGTGACCAGTCTAGTTTATTGTTCAGATGAATACCCAGGTACTTATAGGATGTCACCATCTCGATGTCTGTTCCCTGTATATTTACTGGTGCTGTGAGGGGCTGCCCATGCCTGCGGCAGTCCACCACCAGCTCCTTAGTTTTCCTCGCGTTGATCTGGAGGCAGTTCCGATGGCACCAGTCCACAAAGTCCTGGATAAGCCCTCTGTACTCAGCTTCATCTCCGTTGGAGATGAGACCAACGATCGCAGAGTCATCAGAGAACTTCTGTAGATGGCAATGTGTTGTGTTGTGTGAGAAGTCCGCAGTATAAAGAGTGAACAGGAAGGGAGCCAGCACCGTTCCCTGGGGGGCCCCCGTGCTACTGATGATCGTGTCGGAAACACAGTCCCGGGTTCTCACAAACTGAGGCCGGTTCGTGAGGTAGTCCAGGATCCATGATGACAGGTGCTGGTCCACCCCTGCGCGCAGCAGCTTGTCCTTCAGGATCATCGGTTGGATGGTGTTGAAAGCACTGGAGAAGTCAAAGAACATGATCCTCACCATATTCCCGGGCTTCTCCAGGTGGGACAGAGAACGGTGAAGGAGGAAGATCACCGCATCCTCCACCCCAATGCCATGCTGGTAGGCGAACTGGAGTGGATCCATCGCTGGTTCCACCAGGGGGCGGAGATGAGCAAGGAGCAGTCTCTCCAGGGTCTTCATCAAGTGGGACGTCAAGGCCACCGGTCTGTAGCTGTTCAGGTCTTTGGGGTGGGAAGTTTTTGGTACAGGTACCACACAAGATGTTTTCCACAGCTGTGGTACCCTCCCCAGTTTCAGGCTCATGTTGAAGATATACGTCACAATCCCACACAGCTGGTCTGCACAGGACTTGAGGAGCTTTGCGCTGATGCCGTCCGGTCCCGACGCCTTCCTCGCCTTGATCTTCCTCAGCTCCGTCCTCACCTGGGTCTTGGTCAGGGTCAGGATGGGGGGCTGTGTGTTGGGAGTGGGGGGGATGTCGGTGGAGTGGGGAGTGGGCAGCAGGACTTGATTTCTTAGAGGCAGCAGTGGTTGTTGTGCAGACAGGGGGGAGGGCGGTTGGTCAAATCTATTGAAAAACAGATTCAGGTTGTTCGCCCACTCCCTGCCCCCCGTGGCCTGGGGGGAGGTATTCTGGAGCCCCGAGATGGTTTTGAGGTTTCTCCAGACCCCGCTGATGTCGCTCTGTTGCAGCTTGTCCTCCATCTTCTTCCTGAAGCTGTCCTTGCCTTCTCTGATCTTTCTCCTCAGCTCCCTCTGTACGGACTTCAGCATCTCCCTGTTCCCCGACCTGAAGATCCTCTTCTTCTCTCTCAGAAGTGTTTTTATCTCAGGGTTGATCCAGGGTTTGTTGTTTGAGTGACGCCGTATGGTCTTGGTGGGAACGGATTTGTCCACACAGAAGCTGAGGTAGTCCGTGAAGGTGTGAATGAGGCCATCGATGTCCTCACCATGTGGATCGCAGAGCTGCTTCCAGGCAGTGGCTTCAAAACAGTCCTTTAGAGTGTCCATTGTCTCCTCAGACCATAACTCCACAGTGTGCATGGCCGGAGGTTGTCTGTGCACTAGGGGTTTGTACACCGGTCGGAGATGAACCAAGTTGTGATCCGATCTCCCAAGTGGGGGGAGTTGTGATGAGGTGTACGCCTCCTTAGTGTTTGCGTAGAACAAATCCAGTGTTTTATTGTCTCTAGTGTGGCATGTGACATACTGGGTGAAAGTGGGCAGAATGGGAGACAGTGAAACGTGGTTGAAATCGCCTGAGATGAGGAGAAGAGCATCTGGGTGTTCTGTCTGCAGCCTGCTGCAGACAGATGTTTAAGAGGAACATCTGCAGAAACACTGTCCCTTTGCTGGTTCTTTGATTTTATTTTTTCCTTTTTTTGGATCTCAAAAAGGAGAATTTCAATTTTGCTCTAAGTTTTTTCCCCCTTGGGCTTTGAAGCCATTTTAGATAGATAGTTTATTTCGAACACAAAAATATAACAAATACAAGCAAATGGCAAATGCAATAAAGTAACATTATACACTGTTCGAAAGGGAGAAGGAAGAAGTGAACACTTATTAATTCCATCTTCTCTTTTCCATAGATACACCCATGTGAATTTTATACAAATTACCACTTTTAAGACCCCAAGTAAACAATTTACTGGATTTTTTACAAATCAACATTAACACCCATCCATTCTAACATACAATGATGTCCATACAACAAAACCAGCCTCAAACAACACAGATATACACAGTGCTGTCCTACCCACCATTCCATAGTGTCCCATAATATCCCAGAGTGAACATAATGAATCGTACATATAACTACTACCCTTCTAACATATACCCTTTCAGCAAATGATGCTTATACCTCTTTTTGAATTGATTTCTGTTTGTACATAGTTTCAGTTCCGGCTCTAGATTGTTCCACAAATCCACCCCACAGACAGATATGCACATACTTTTCTTGGTAGTACGTATCTTGGGTTTTGTAAAGTTTAAGTCTCCCCTCAAATTATGATCATTGTCTCTTTTTTTAAATATTTTTTGTATATTAGTTGGTAGTTGATTATTAATTGCCCTGTACATTACTTGTGCTGTCTTAAATTTAACTAAATCGATTAACTTTATGACATGTGACTTTAAGAACAACGAATTGGTATGGTCTCTATATCCTGCATTGTTTATTATCCTTATAGCTCTTTTTTGTAATGTGCATATTGACTGTAGGTTGGTTTTGTAGGTGTTTCCCCAGACTTCTACACAGTAGTTAAGATACGGTAAAAACAGTGAATTGTACAATAAGACCAATGATTTATAGTCCAAGAAGTGTCTTGTCTTCCCCAGTATGCCTATACATTTTGCTAATTTGGCCCGGATGTGACTGATGTGAGGTTTCCAGCAGATTTTATTGTCAAGCGTCACCCCCAGGAACTTATTTTCCTGTACCGTTTCTATTCTGGTATCATCTATCGTTACCATTATTTCACGATTTATTTTATAATTTCCAAACAACATAATCTTTGTTTTTTTTAGATTTAGAGATAATTTATTTTTGTTGAACCACTGCGTTAATTTTTTCATTTCAGTTGTGACCACCTCTAAAACCTGCTGCAAATTCTCACCAGTGCAGAGGATATTTGTGTCATCCGCAAACAAAATAAATTTCAGAATTTTTGATACTTGGCATATGTCATTTATATATAAAATAAAGAGTTTGGGTCCCAAAACTGACCCCTGGGGCACACCACAAGTGATGTCCATGAAGGGTGATTTGTGCTCTCCAATTTGTACAAATTGTTGTCTGTTACTTAAATAACTTTCCATCCAACTCAGTCCAACCCCTCTTATCCCATACCTTTCCAGTTTCCTTAGTAGTATTCTGTGGTCAATGGTGTCAAAAGCTTTCTTTAAATCTATGAATACTCCTACAGCAACATTTTTTTTTTATCTATACAACTAGTAATTTCTTCTATAAGTTCGATCAGTGCCAAAGATGTAGATTTATCTGCTCTAAAACCATACTGGCTATCTGTAAGGAGGTTGTGTTTTTCAGTGAAATCATCCAGTCTCTTAGTGAAGATTTTTTCAAGTATTTTGGAGAATTGTGAGAGTAAAGAGACTGGCCTGTAATTTGTGAAGCGATGACTGTCTCCTGTTTTGTATAGAGGTATTACTTTTGCTATTTTCATTTTGTCTGGAAATGTACCAGTTTGAAATGACAGGTTACAGATGTGGGTGAGTGGCTTAACAATTCGCTCAATTACTTTTTTCACTATTGTCATGTCAATTTCATTCCAGTCCGTTGATTTTTTGTTCTTAAATTTACTCAGTCTCGATAATTTCCTTTTCAGTAACTGCATCCAAAAAGATTGTGTTTGGATTTCTATCTTCTATTTCATTCACAGAACCACTGTAGTTTGTTTCTGGTGTCACTATTGATTTTGCTAATTCAGGACCAACGTTTACAAAAAATTTATTCAAACCACTGACCACATCTTCCATATTATTTATCAAATTGCCATTTTCGATAAAATATTCTGGATAATTTGCATTCTTAGGACGATTACTAATAATCCCATTGAGTACTTGCCATATTCCTTTTATGTTATTTTTGTTATCCTCTAGTGTTCTGTTGTAATATTCTTTCTTACAGGTCCTCATTATAGTAGTAAGCTTATTTTTGTATCTTTTATATTTGATCTCAGCTTCCACCATTCTGCATTTAATGAATTGTTTATATAATGTATTCTTCTTTTTACATGCATTTATTAACCCCTTGGTGACCCAAGGAATATTTTTTTTTTGTTGTCTGTCACTGTATTGTTTTATAGGACAGTATTTATTGTACAATGATTGAAATATTTGTAAAAATTTATCATATGCTCTATTTATGTCATTTTCATCATAAACTATTTTCCAATCTTGTATTAATAATTCCTTTGTCAGTAAATGCATTGATTCTTCGGTTCTTATTCTTTTATATTTTTAATATTTTTGGAATACTTTTTCTTCCTATAATCACATTGATAGACGACAAAAATCAGCAGGTGGTCACTGATATCATTCAATAAAAGCCCACTCCTGATATTATTTTCCATAATGTTTGTGAATATGTTATCTATTAGTGTGGCACTGTGTGACATGATTCTGCTAGGTCCGGTAATTGTTGGATGTAAACCCATACTGTACATTGTGTTGATAAATTCTTCTGTCAAACTATGTTGTTTTGAGTTCATCAGATCTATATTGAAATCCCCACAGATGACCATAACTTTATGAGTTAGTTTTGCATACATTTTTTTCCATCCAGTCCTTAAATAAGTCAATGTTTGATCCAGGTGTTCTATATACACAGCTCACTACTACATTCTTCACATTGTCCAGACAGATTTCTATTGTAATACATTCAAATAAATCATCCACAGTTACTGACAGATTTTCAACAACCTTGTATTTCAAGCTCTTGTCAACAAAAATTGCAACTCCTCCTCCTTTTTTCACTTTTCTATTTATATAATTTAGTTCATAGCCATCCATGGTAAAATCCACTCCTTTCTCTTCACTGAGCCACGTCTCTGATATTGCCACAATATTGAAGGGCTCTTTAAACTGGTGTAAATAATCTTTAATGTTATTAAAGTTTGCATAGAGACTCCTGCTGTTGAAGTGGATCATAGAAATATTGAAATCAGATGTGACCATTGTGTTAACCTGTTCATCTGTGTAGTAATTACAGTCATTATTGATGGAGCTAAATAAATTATTATCAGGGTCTATGTTATATTCTATGTCCTGTGGGTTGTGATCTGTGTATTCAAAAACTTTCAGTTCCTGTTGTCCCTGTTTGTTGATTTTTTGATTCATGTTGTTGAATGTTTTTTGCAGATGAGTAAAATCCTTCAGTGTCCTACAGTTGTCTGAATTGTTGCTGTGACTCCAGTTCATAATATTCATTGATAATTGTCCAGTTCCATAATATTACGGATGTTAATGACCTTGGCTTCTTCAGGTGATCCGTTTAATTTGATGTATATTTTACAGTTTGATGTCCAGGTGTTTTGAATCTTTTTCTGCTTTTTCAGGTATCTTGCTTTCCTGGCTATTTCTGCGTTTTCCTTCGTGAGGTGCTCGTTAATGTAAATGTTTGTTTCTTTTAGCTTCCTACCTTGTTTCAGTAGCGCAGTCTTGTGTTTTTTGTTCAAACCTCATGATCACAGCCGGTTTGTCGCCGCTTTTCCTGGGCAGAGGGTGGCAGGACTCTATGGCGTTGCAGTCCAGCTGGATTCCTTTGGCCTGCATGAAGGCCGTCACTTGTTGCTCAGCGGATTCCTCATCCAGCTGACTTCCACTGCTGTCTGCGGCCACTGCTCTCGTGTATGATCAGGGTTTGATGTGGAGCCCCGTGATGATCACGTCGTTCGCCCGAGAGCTCTGGTCCATCTCAGCCATTCTGCTCTCCAGATACGCCAGCCTCTTGTCTTTCTCAGCGTTCTGGTACCGCTGCGCTTTAATCTCCTCCATTAGGTCCAGGATGCTTCTTTGCTGTGCCTTTACAGCGGAAATCTCTTCCGCCAAGAAATCCAGCGCTTTTTTTATTTCATCTTCATTTTGCAGAGCTTTCTTGGGACCCATTTTCCCAGCCGATGATCGCTGAATCCGATCGTAGGGAAAAAAAAAAAAAAAAAAAAAAAAAAACACGTGGGAGAAATCCCTTTGTTTTCCTGAGCGCGAGGGGCGAGAGGCCAATTGCTACACCAGCTACACCAGCCACTACTGACAAATTCCCCTTATTTCTCACGAGTAGGTTCACACTCCAGCGGCAGCAACAAAAAAAGGTCAAAACGCCAGCTCCAAACTGCGTTCATCTGCCTTTTAACCAGAAACGAACTGGGAGCCTTTACCCGTGCGTCCTTACCCGTCCTCACCCGGAACCGGAAGTTCCGGGTGAGGACGGGTTTCATTTTTGTGAATGAAACTTCTGTCATAGCTACAGAAACATGGCATTATATAAAGGATTTGCAGCAATGTCACCAAATCACGTGACGTTCTGTCTACACCCCGTAGTGGTAGGCAAGCTCTGAATGGGCACGTATTGCTCTAATACATTTGTGCTACACTAGAGCACCTTTTTTATACTTTTACCAACATTTTTATACAGTCTACAGATTAGAGTGGCATAGATTTCATCTCTGACCATGGTCACTACATGCATGGTGGTCATAATAGGCAAGATGAAGCCACAGGAAAATCTTTTTATTGCTTTCCATCGGATCTAGTTCAAAGAGCCAAGTATATAATGGCAGGCAGACAGAGGGTTGACAGACTTCCACCATAAGTCAGATCTGCAGCGATCATTTCATCAAGGGTAAGAACATGTATGAACATGGCCTAGGCTATGAATATTATATTTTTCATAGAGGCACAGCAAAACGAGGGCGGAGAATAAGCAGGTTATTTTATTATTTTAGAACTGTGGTAGGGGCTAAATGTTTAGGCCAGGGGAGAAATCTTTCCCACTGGAGACAGAGTTGAGTTTATATTTATTTGTTTATATTTTAAATAAATTATCAATTAAAAAAAATTTGCAGAATTTTTTTTGACCACTCTCTGGCTGGCTGAGACTGCTTGTGTCTGTTCGTTAAATTTAGGATATTTTCCTATTGAATAGTTGAAATGTTACTCCACTGCTGGAAAATGGGGCAGACGAGCTGTTTAGTTCTCAGTTTAACATCGGCCGGTAAGCTCCAGTGGCCGCATAAAGCCAGCAGAAGCACTCAGAGACTGGTCTCATCATTGCTGGCTGTGTTGGGAAAGCCGGTGTTGATGTGATCCATGACTGTCTCCGCTCACTTGAAAAAAATATTCTAGCGGTACAAAGTAAATATAATTTAAACCTAGGAAGCTAAAAAAATAAAAATGTGAACAGCACCGGGACACTGAATAGTGAGGTCTGCCCTGGAGCCCCGTCGTAGGGTGTGGGTTAAGCGGTTTCAGCTATTCAGTAGGAACAAATCCTCAATTTATACCTATTTTGTTGTCACTCTCACTATTAATTACCAATTTTTAAAATGGATGCAGCCTGCTCAGCTGAATAACAGCTACCACACAGCTTCAAGCCTCTGCAGAGCAAGGCAGTGAGAGCCGCCCTTAATCACCCCCGTTTTTCCTGTAACACTCCAGATGACTCTTAGTGACAGATTTTGCATATTCCGATAAAATACTGTCACATGCCATGCTTGCTTGTTTTTTTCTTGCCTTCTGATTGTTGCTCTGAGTGTTGCTATCCCTGTGCTGTTGCAATCCTGGAATTTCCCCGTTGTGGGACTAATAAAGGCTTATCTTATCTTATCTTAAACCATTTCTGTTGTCGTTCATTTCACAGAGCTTGCCTACCAATGTGGCGACCCAAACAAACAGCAGGTGACTAGCATGTGACCAGTGACAACACTTGCAAATCCTCTAGAGTAGTTTTTGGGTATCAATTATGCATATCTTCAATTCTCATGATCAAGTGCTCACTTAAACACATTTTTACATGGGCTGTTTACACATTTTGTAGAAAATACAAGCATTTGTTCAAACTGGAGTGGCTCATTAGTACTAATGTGGCTTACTAACAAATACACACGATTTACACATTCTAATACTATCTTACATGAGGCCCAATATTTCCTTTTCCTTCAGCACAATTACTTCTGTAACCAACTATGAGTATCAGTTTAGAGCAGCAGTGGCTCAGGAAGCAGAGCGGGTTGTCCAGTAACCAGAGGGTTGGCGGTTCGAATCCTGCTCTCCCCAGACATCCTGCCGTTGTGTCCCTGGGCAAGACACTTTACCCACCTTGCCTCCAGTGTCCATGACACTGGGTATGAATGTGTATAAATGTTTGGTAGTGGTCAGAGAGGCTGTTGGCGCGGATTGGCAGCCATGTTTCTATCAGTCTGCCCCAGGACAACTGTGGCTACAGTAGTAGCTTACCACTACAGTGTCTGTCTGTGAAGTGAATGAATAATGTATCCATTATAAAACGTCTTTTAGTGTCCATGAAAAGCGCTATATAAATCCGATCCATTATTATTTATTATTAACAGTTTCAATACAAAAACTCCACCAACTGATTGTCTAGGTCGGAGATATAACACAGACAGTTACTGATAGCCTAGAACTGTTAATAGTTATCTACTGATTTCCAAATGAAAACTTACAAGGGTAGTCTGATTTTTAGGATTCATTAGAAACATAATTGCTAGCCTTGGGAAATGTCTAAGGAATTTCACACATTTTAAGACCATGTTTTTCCTCCGTCAAACCAAATGTGTAGCAAAGTCTTTTGAGTTTTTTCCACTTGCCCTCATTAATCTTACCTGGTCATAATTGTCTTGGCCATGAAAAAATGGTTCCTTCAGAAAGATCATGCTGGCCAACATGCAGCCAAGACTCCACATGTCCAAACTGTAGTCATACATCTGAAAATCAAAAACAAAATCAAAAACTAAGAATATAGTAAAACAGAGACAGGCTGACAGTTGACTCTGTATCTCCCTGAATAAAGTGTGCATACCTGATAGTCCACTAGCAGCTCGGGCCCTTTGAAGTAGCGAGAGGCCACCCTGACATTGTATTCCTGAGCGGGATGGTAAAATTCAGCCAAACCCCAATCTATAAGACGTAGCTGTGAAAGATAACATTTTAGAATATCAGACTGGCACTCAAATTGGAGGCTTTACCACCATAAACATTACAACATTGTTTCTGATATGTTATTACAGCAATTTCACACCAATGAGGCTCCCATTCTAGTTTCAAAAACCTTGGTGCTTTCTGGAGAACCAATGAGCATTCATGTCAGTTTCAGTGGAAGTTCCTTTGCCCTTCACCCATGAAATGCACCGCACAACACATTAAGACAGACGGGACTAGACAACAGTTGCAATATGATGGACCATGAGAAAGAAAAAGTATTGATAGCTTATGGCTTAATGCACAAATGTGGACATCTGTAATTGTGGGCGGGTTCTTCATGGACTTTCAAACCTGGAAACGTGGTCAGTTGGCAGTAAACATTTTGATATCTTTAAACAAAACAGCAAAAAGTGTTTCTGAAAACATTTGATACAAGAAATGAAAGAACCTTAGTGAGAAAGCTCACATACCCCACAAATCCCCATATCATGGGCCCCAATGAGAACTCTGATCAACATAAAATGGACTAGAAAAAAAATAAGTCCCCCTCTCCAAAATTGGACCTCCCCATTTGAGCCAAAGCTTCTGTATAAATAGGAAGTCAATCTGATAAGAAATGGAGAAGGTATTGTGGTGACAACATAAAAGGGACTGTGCCCCTCCTCCAAAAATGGAAGTCTTCATTAGACCGATTTCAAAATTGAACTCATCCAAGGTATTGAGGAGTTCAAGCTTCTGTTTGAATTTTAAGTCAATCCAATCAGAATTGTAGAAGCTTTTCCCTTCCAAGAAACAGCACAGAAGAAATACACACAAAGCGTTGCTGTTCTATTTGAACAGTTACAGGGTTAACCATTTTATCAGTAATATGCAATTACAGAGATTAATATTGTTTTAATTTATGTTTATTCATGACTTTTGTGTACGTTCATCTGGCATATATGTTCATTTTGTGCATTTTGATATTGTTTCTTTGTGTCTTATCCATCTACAGTGGTATGAACTTCAGGCCTCACTTGCCTCAGTTACGGTCAGTGTTCATGACTCCACCACAAAAAAAAAGAGACTGGGCAAAATTGGCCTGCATGGCAGAGTTCAAAGACGAAAACCACGGCTGAGCAAAAAGAACAAAGGCTCATCTCAATTTTGCCAGAAAACATCATGATGATCCCCAAGACTTTTGGGAGAATACTCTGTGGACTGACGAGACAAAAGTTTAACTTTTTGGAAGGTGTGTGCCCCATTACATCCGGTGTAAAAGTAAAACAGCATTTCAGAAAAGGAACATCATACCAACAGTAAAATATGGTGGTGGTAGTGTGATGGTCTGGGGCTGTTTTGCTGCTTCAGGACCTGGAAGACCTGCTGTGGTAAATGGAAGTATGAATTCTGCTGTCTACCAAAAAATCCTGAAGGAGAATGTCCGGCCATCTGTTCATGACCTCAAGCTGAAGCGCACATGGGTTCTGCAGCAGGACAATGATCCAAAACAAGCCTGCAAGTCCACCTCTGAATGGCTTAAGAAAAACAAAATGAAGACTTTGGAGTGGCCTAATCAAAGTCCTGACCTGAATCCGATTAAGATGCTGTGGCATGACCTTAAAAAGGCGGTTCATGCTCAAAAACCCTTCAATGTGGCTGAATTACAACAATTCTGCAAAGATGAGTGGGTCAAAATTCCTCCACAGCGCTGTAAAAGACTCATTGCCAGTTATCACAAATGCTTGATTGCAGTTGCTGCTGCTAAGGGTGGCCCAACCAGTTATTAGGTTTAGGGGCAATCACTTTTTCACACAGGGCCATATAAGTTTGGATTTTTTTCCCCCTTTAATAATAAACACCTTCATTTAAAAACTGCATTTTATGTTTGTGTTATCTTTGTCTAATATTTAAATTTGTTTGATGATCTGAAACATTTAAACGTGACATACAAAAAAAAAAAAAAAAAAAAAAAAAATAAAACAGGAAGGGGGCAAACACTTTTTCACACCACTATCTATACAGCGGGGAAAATAAGTGTTTAACATGTCATTTTTCTCATTAAGCATATTTCTGATTGAGCCATTGAACTGACATTTTCACCAGATATCAGTAACAACCCAAGTAATTCATACATACAAAGAAATTAAGGCAACTGTGTTCACAAAACAAGTCATATTTAATAAAGTGGAATCACACAGGGAATAAGTATTGAACACACGGTGAAATTCATTTAATATTTAGTAGAAAAGCCTTTGTTGATATTACCAGTTTCCAGACGCCTCCTGTATGGAGAAACTAGGCGTAGGCATTGCTCAGGAATGACTTTTAGCCCATTCTTCCACACAAACAAGTCTTCAAATCTTGAAGGTTCCATGGGTGTCTTCTATGAACACTGATCTTCAGTTCGTTCCATAGAGTTTCAATTGGATTCAGGTCAGGGGACTGACTGGGCCATTCTAGCAGCTTTATTTTCCCTCTCTGGACCCAGTTGAGTTTCCTTGGCTGTGTGTTTGGGTCGTTGTCTTGTTTGGGTCTTTGTCTTGCTAAAATGTTCACCCCCATTTCATCTTCAGCATCTTGGCAGATGGCAACAGGTTCTTATCAAGGACGTCTTCTGTACATTTGCCCATTCATCTTTTCTTCATTTGTATGAAGTCTGCCTGTACCATGTGCTGAAAAACACCCCCACACCATGATGCTCCCACCTCCAAACTTTCCTGTCGGTATGGTGTTTTGGGGCTGATGTGCAGTGCCATTTCTCCTCCAAACATGCTGACTGTTGTGGCATCCAAAAAGTTCAATTTTGGTCTCATCTGACCAGACTATATTCTCCCAGTATTTTAGTGGCTTGCCCAAATGTTGTGCAGCAAACTTTAAATGAGCTTCAACATGCTTTTCGGGCATAGAGCCCATGTCGGTTAAGTGCATTACTTATTGTTTTCTTTGAAACAGCAGTATCTGCTAACTCCAGGTCTTTCAGGAGCTATCCATGAGTGGTCTTAAGCTCTTGGATAACTCTTCTGATACTTCTTTTGATTCCTCTGTCAGAAATCTTGCGAGGAGCTCCTGGTCATGGCCAGTTTATGGTAAAATGATGTTCTTTCCACTTCCAAATAATGGCTCCAAGAGTGCTCACTGGAACATTCAGCAGTTTAGAAATGCACCTGTAACCAATACCACCATTATGTTTTGCAACAATAAGGTTGTGAAGGTCTAGGGAGAGCTCTTTGCTTCTACCCATCATGAGTTCTTTGTGGTGTGACAATCTTATATTCACAGACCTTTTTAAAGGCTATCAGTCAGGACTTCACCAGCTGAAATTAATTTGCAATGATGGGGTGAGGGATGGCTTCCTAAATTCTGATGGATTTCAGCTGGTTTCTTGGTTTTCTATGCCTTTTTGCACCTTGTTTTCTTTGTGTTCAATACTTATTCCCTGAGTTATTCCACTTTATTAAATATAACTTGTTTTGTGACCATAGTTACCTTGATTTCTTTGTATGTGTGGATTACTTGGGTTGTTACAGATATCTGGTGAAAATCTCCAGTCAATGGCTCCATCACAAATATGTTTAATGACAAAAATGTTGATGTGTTCAATACTTACTTTCTCTGCTGTAAATGCAAGGGATCTTTGTCTGTGTGTGTCTGTTCCTCACATGTCTCTCAAATAGGGCTGAAACTATTAGTCGATGTTGTCGATAACGTCAATCATAAAAATTTGCCGATGCAGATTTTTACTGCTAACAAATCGGTTAATTTTAAAGTTTATATGCATACCACAGAAATGTTCATTTTAATTGTTCCAGCGAAGAAGATGAACGCATCATGGCGACACAAAGAGAAAATCATGGAGAAGGCCAAAAGTTTCCAAAGTATGGGAGGATTTTACCAAAGAGTGAGTGAGTGAGTGTTCCTGTTAAGTGCCATGTTGGCATCTATGGCCATGGCAAAGAAAATTGAGTTAAACATTATATAAAGATAGGATGATAAATGAAAGAATAAGTAGATGGACAGATGGATAAATAGAGCGAGATAGATATGTAGATACAATAAAACAGAAAAATTAAATAAGATGCTTCAGATGCACATGCTAAAAACCCTAAAACTTTCTTTGGTGGTGCCTTATTAAAAATATCTTTCAGTGACTTTTGAGAATAAAAACATTGTCTTGTTGTCATGAGAGCAGGACAGTCAAGTAAAATGTAGTTTGATTTAAAAAAAAAAAACCTCCGTAGAACTGACAATATGGTGGGGTTTCACCTGTTAATAAAAAGCTGTGCGTGAGCCTTGAGTGGCCAATACGGCATCTAGTGTACACTACCTCATCATGTCGGTTTTGAAAGTGATGCAAGTGTCTCTGACTTATGGCAGGTTTAATATCATGCAGTTCATTTGCAGTACATGTGTCCATTCAGTCTGCCACTTCTTCAAAATACAGGAGGCTATTAGAGGTCTGAGGTCTGAGGCTGGGACCTGGCATTGAGTGACTTCTTGGTTAAGGGCTCTCTTGGCAGCATTGTCTGCCTGCTCGTTACCCGACAGGCCAACATGGCTGGGGATCCAACAGACAATATTAAAATTGTGTTTCTGTAAAAAAAAACTTGTTTCTCTAAAATCCAAATAATAAAGGGGTGATCAGTGTTTAAAAACCCTAGCACCTGAAGACAGGACCTGGAGTCAGTAAAAATTAAGGAGCTGTGTTGTCTGGTTCTTTCAATGTGTTCCAATGCTAGAAGCAAAGCACGAGCCTCTGTTGTAAAAATTGAACATTGTTTGGGAATCCGCAAACCATACTGATTGTGCCCGGTGACAATTGCAGCTGAGACTGAGCCATCTACTTTAGATCTATCAGAGTACATGGAAATAGGGCGCGAAAAACAACATTTTATGTCTAAGATCTGCTGCTGGTACACATTCGGGTGAGTGTCTTTTTGTTTTGGCTCAGATCCAGAATGATATTGGGTTTCCTCAAACTCCATGGAGGAATGGGACAAAACTGTGTCCGTGTTACGTTGCTCATATCAGGGTGTAATTTTACCAGGTGAGGTTCTATACGGAGTCCAAAAGGAGTGACACTCTTAGGTCTGACCTGTCAAGGGTGAAAAACTGCAGAGTAGGCTGGATTTCTATGGTTTGCTTCAAGTTTAACCATATACTGGACAGCCAATTTCAGGCGCCTGTTTTGAAGTGAAGGCTCGTTTGCTTCAATACACAAACTTTTAACAGGAGAGGTTCTGAAAGCCCCCAAGGAAAGCCTTAGACCTTGGTGATAGACAGTTGCCAGCGTCCTCGTGTACGATTTCTTTGCTGATCCATAAACTATGCTCCCATACTCTAACCAAGATCTTACAAGTGCTCTGTAGAGACGCAGCAGCACAGTGGCGTCCGCACCCCATTTAGTTTTTGCCAAAACTTTAATAATATCAAGGGCTTTAAAACATCTGACTCATAGAAATTTTATATGTGGAATAAAAGACAGCTTATCAAAAATAGGTCCAAGGAATTTGGTTTCTTTTACCACCTTGATAGCTTCTCCATCTATGAAAAGCTCAGGGTCGAGGTGAAGAGACCGCAGCAGGCAAAAGTGCATACAGACAGTTTTTGTTTTTGAAAATTTAAAACCATTACTGACTGACCACATATTAATCTTGTTAATGCACAGCTGTAGTTGCTTTTCGATTGTGCTCATGCCTTTCCCCCGTAGCAAATACAGAGGTCATCTACGTAAAGACTACAGAAGGTATTTGGTCTAACAGCACCAACTACACCATTAATCTTAATGCTAAAAAGGGTAACCGAGAGGATGCTTCCCTAGGGGACTCCTTGTTCATAGGATTTTACCAAAAATTAATAAGTAAAACAAGTTAAATATAGACTGTAAAGCAGCCTCATCATATCACAGCTGCACTATAGTGATGCATCCATTCCCTCCTCCTCTCCGTTCCTCCGTCTCCGGCCACCTGTCAGCGGACTGCACCGGTAAGGTTAGCAAGTAATGTTACCACTTCTTATTTTCAATGAGCAACTCTCTCAGCTTTAGAAAACTGACCACACTAGTATTGTGTGCCGTTTAAATAGTTTACCTGCTGTCGGACAATAATCTCGCTTACGATGGTTGCTGACAGCTGAGCTGCTTCAGTTATGCTGGCTAGATGTTAACTGCAGTAAATGGGTGAATTACATGAGCAACTTTTTTTTTTTGTATTCTCCATTATTGTCACCGTAATATCAGCCTTCATTCTGAATATTAGTGCATCTCGGTAAATCAGAATATCATGATTTGCAATTTAATTAGAAAAAGATAACCATAATCATCACAAATAAATTTAAAACAGCATAAATATTTCACTGTATGTACAGTGGAGGCTCATATTCCTGCACTGATATTTAAAGTGTTTTGGGGTTTTTTTTAAATTTTGGACTAGAAGGGCTTTTAATTTTCATCTGAAGCCTAATTAAACTTTGAGACCCAGCAAGGTTTCAAACAGGATGGACTAGCTTGTTATTTTCTTTTTTTAACTTTAATGGAGTTGAATGCAGTTACCACAGCTTTTATGGAGCAGCAGAGCTGCTATTTGAGTTTTTACACTTTAACATCTATTATTTGTGTTGCGACAAACACTTCTGATTAAGCTGTCAAGTTCATTGATTAAGCTATCAAGTCATTTTATTTAGCTATGGGAACTTTTTATAATAGGCTACGTTATGTTAAGGCAGAGCCTGACAACAAAAGTGATTTTCACAGGTCTGCAGGCTTAAATAGGCGAGGTAAAACATGACCTAGAGCCACAAACAGGAATTGTGCCAACAGGAAACTGAGCTGGCGGACATTACAGAAATAATCGCGATTAGTCGACTAATCGAAAAAATAGTTGTCAGATTAGTCGACTACCAAAATAATCGTTAGTTGCAGCCCTAGTTTCAAACCGTTCGTCAGACTGACCTCAGATTTTATAAATGCTTTGCTGAGGTTGCGAGGGTGTGCATCCCCGAGTATGGAGTCACCCAGTCAAAATATGTAATTTTTAATCAATAAAAGTTTAGCCACCACTCTGTCACCATTGTCTCTTCCTGCCCTGGCTTCAGGACGTGTGGGCGAGGTTTCGGCTAGACTCCATGCTGATTGTATAATATGCTGCATCACGGCCATGCTGATTGGATAATACGCAGCATCACAGCCATGCTGACTGGATAACACACGGCATCACGGCCTGTCAGTCACCATAGCGCTTCGCAAACAAAGATTTTATAAGTGCTCTGCTGAGGTTACGAGGGTGTGAATCCGCAAGTATGGAGTCGCTGAGTCAAAATATGCAATTCTTATCAAAAAAGATTTAGCCACCGCTCTGTCTCATGCCCAGGTTTCTAGAAGTGTGGGCAGGGTTTCAGATTGACTCCAACTGAATGGATAATACACGGCATTAGTAACCACAGCACTCCATGAGCAAAACAAGGAAGTGAAAAGCAACAAATTTGACTAGAAAAAGATAATACTTAAGATTTAATGCTTAAAAAATTATACCATAAAGTTGCTGTGGTTGTGTTGGTCTCATGGATAATTCAGCATGGAGAGCACAAGGTGTGTGTGTGTGTGTGTGTGGGGGGGGGGGGGCAGGGACCCATGGTGCTGCAAAGGACGTCACTGGCACACAGATAAAGCAGCAGCTGAGACTCCCGTTAACCGGGCAGGCTGGGCTTGGCTCCCTGTGAAGGACTGCGATCCGCCGGTTCAGCTGCTGCTTCTCCAACACCGGTGTCTGACTGGGTGCTCCATGATCATTCGTGGAGAGGGACACCCACCCTGCCCAGTCAGTGGTAGATGGCAGTCTCAACTGCTGCTTCATTGTGGAGCAGAATGGCCAGCTCAACTGCATATTACATGCGGACACATATGCACGCTTTGACTAAACGACAACAAGATGCAAAAATGCCCAAATAACAAAATAAATAATTTTTATTTAAATATTTACAGATAAATGGGCAACACTGATGCAACAGTTGCAGCCTAACGGGTCATTCTGCTCTGTGTGTGTGTGTGTGTGTGTGTGTGTGTGTGTGTGTGTGTGTGTGTGTGTGCGTGTGTGCGTGAGTGAGTGAGTGAGAGAGAGAGAGAGTAGTGATGGAATCGGCGCCGTACCATGGATGCCCTGAATTTCCCTCTGGAGATCAATAAAGTATACAAGATACAAATACAAAAACGTTCAGTGTTTTGTACTTATAATATTGCTAAAATATAAAAGGATGCACTACAATGGGTCTCAAATATTTGTAAACGTGTCCTGTTATAGTACTGCATGAGTTTATTGATGATAGACTATAAACTACACATATAAAGTAAAACAATTATAATGGTAACTAAACAACTCCCATTCCCCAAAGTGCAAGATACACTACAGTGATCCCTCGCTACTTTGCGCTTCACCTTTCGCACCCTCAGTGCATCGCGAATTTTTCAAAAATATTCATCAAAAATTCAAAATTGAGAAAAAATACATTAGAACATCACGTATCAACACGGAGAGCCCGCACAACTCAAAATTCACCTCTCTGATTCGCTGGCCAGCATCTCCCCCCTAAGAGATCGCTCCCGACTCTAGATTTTGTTCTCGTGTTGACTCGGCTCGAGAATCTCGCGAGATTCTTTTCATTCTCTCGCTCTTTCTCTCTCCCGAGAGAGAGTGAGTGAACGTACGTATTATTTATATTATTTATACATTATTTTATGTATCAAAAAACTAACGAGATCAGCCTGGAATTCCACAAAGGGGGGTGACGCTACTTCACGGTTTTTCACTTTTCGCGGTCGGTTCTGGAACCCATTAACCGTGATAAGTGAGGGATCACTGTATTATGAACGTAACTCATAAAAGATCACACAAATAAGTGATCTGACAAGCGGTTCTTAAACAGTGGCTAATATTGGATGTCCCATTCATTTTCAATTATCCCAGTTACACAGGGTGAGACTGGACATCCTGGCAGATAAACACATCTGTCACAAGGTCTGTGGTGGACTGTGCCAGTCGGCGCATTGTGACATGCACTACACAAAGAGCAGAGATAAACAAACCTATCATCTGCTCAGTCACTGCAACAGATACTGGAGTCAGTTTGTCTTGGCTTGCCCTTGCCACTGATATTACCTTTATCTGCCAAGAATGTGCTGCTAGTCCAGCAAAAGCTAGCAGTACTCAAATACTTTGCAAGCAGTTTCATGAAATGGTCAATCAGAAAGCAACTCATACCCGCTCGGACGCCGCCCGGGCTTACAAGGTCCGCGCTGATCTGTTCACACTCTGACAGGCAGCGAAAAGTAAGCTAGGAGCAGGAAGACAAAAGAAGAGGAAAACAGCAACCTTGTGTGTAGCAGAATGGAATGTACACACTCTGCTGGACAGAACAACATCACAGCGCCCAGAAAGACAGACCACGCTTGTGGCCCTGGAAATGAACAGGTACAATGTAGACATAGCTGCACTTAGTGAAACAAGATTGCCTGGATATGACAGCTTGGAAGACCATGGGTACATCTTTTGGAGTGGGAGATCAACTCAAGAAAGGAGAGAAGCAGGAGTGGGCTTTTCAGTTAGAAAGGAGATAGCAGCAATGCTTGATGAGGAACCGGTGCCAATCAACGACAGGATAATGACTATGAGACTCCCACTACAGCGGAAGATGTATGCCACACTCATCAGTGTATATGCCCCAACAATGACCAACACAGAGGAGGTGAAGGAAGAGTTCTACAGTGATTTACATGAGACTATCAGGCGTGTACCGACTGATGACAGGCTGGTACTCGGAGATTTTAATGCCAGAGTTGGTTCGGATACCAAGAAATGGAAAGGAGTGCTAGGCAGTCATGGAGTAAGCAAGTACAATGCTAATGGAGAACTTCTACTTGCACTATGCTCAGAGTACAGCCTTGTGATAACCAACACTCTATTTAAGCACAAGGACACACACAAGAAGACATGGATGCACCCAAGATCCAAGCACTGGCACTTATTAGACTACATCATAGTCAGGCAGAGAGACAGAAGGGATGTATTGGACACCAGAGCAATGAGAGGCGCGGACTGTGGCACTGATCATGTTATGCTGAGATCTAGATTAAGGATTTGCAGACGAAAACAGCACTGCAGGATGGGTGCGAAGCCACCACGGAAGCTAAACACTAGTGCACTGAAAGGCCAAAAGAAGCAGGAAGAACTTACACAGGAAATGGATGAAAATTTGAAAGACTGGGACAGGAACAACTCAGAGAATGACATAGAGAAATGGGCAACACTGAAGGATATGGTGTATCAGACTGCGAGTGATGTATTAGGCTACCCTGAGAGGAAACATCAAGACTGGTTTGATGAGCATGATGAACACCTGAAGAAACGACTAGAAGCGAGGAATACAGCTAGGCAGGAAAACATACAGTGTAACACAAGGTCGAAGAAGAAGAAATCCTCAAAGGCTCAGAGTGAGCTACAGAAGTACACCAGAGAGATGAAGTCCAACCGGTGGGATGAAAAAGCGGAGAAACTTCAAACTACAGTAGACAGGAAGGACATGAAAACATTCTTCACAGGTTTGAGAGAAATCTACGGCCCTAAACCAATAGGATTGATTCAACTAAAGGCTATGGATGGTGAAACGGTTTTGCAGGAGAAACAAGATCCTGGACAGATTTGCAGACCACTTTGACCAACTACTAAACAACCCTGGAGATCTCACTGAAGAGGCTAAAGAAGCTCTAGTGCAGCGACAAGCTGTATCAAGTCTGGATGAACCACCAAATTTTGATGAACTAATGGCAGCTATCAGGACAACACAGGATGGTAAAGCTCCAGGAAGGGATGGAATTCCAGCAGAAGTGTGGAAATTTGGTGGTGTTCAGCTGACCAACTGCCTGCACAAGCTCATCCAAGAGATATGGGATGCCCAGAAAGTACCTCAAGACTGGAAGGATGCAAGTATTGTGCCTTTGTTCAAGAAAGGTGACAGGAAGGATTGTGGAAATTACCGAGGTATATCACTACTAGCCACTGTTGGTAAGATTCTCTCACGTGTACTACTTAACAGACTCAGTGAACACATCTCGCAGAATGTACTACCGGAAACCCAGTGCGGCTTTAGAAGTGGAAGAAGCACAATGGACATGATTTTCTGCTTGAAACAGGTTCACGAAAAGTGTATCGAACAGAACATGCCGCTTTATGTAGTCTTCATAGACTTCAGTAAAGCCTTTGATACTGTTTCGCTACAAGGACTTTGGCAGGTAATCAAGAAATATGGTTGTACAGAAAAGTTTGTCAGCCTGATCGAGGCACTCCATACAGGTATGCAAGCAAACGTGGCAATGAGTGGTTCAGTATCTAAAGACTTTTCAGTAAGCAACGGGGTGAAACAAGGGTGTGTGCTGGCACCTACACTCTTCTTGCTATATCTGGCAGCCATGCTTGAGGTGGTCTTCAAAGACACTTCAGAAGGAGTATACGTTCAAACAAGAAAAGCAGCAGACTTGTCCAATGTGGCACAGTTTAAAGCCAAGAGTAAGACATCGATAAAGATAGTAAGAGAAATGCTCTTTGCTGACGACAGTGCTCTAGTTGCACACAGCGTGGAAGATTTGCAATCTTTAGTGGAGAAATTTGCAAGAGCAGCTAGCCAATTCAGCCTCCAAATCAACATCAAGAAGACAGAGTGCCTTTATCAACCACCAAAGTTCCAATTATCAACATCACTACCAGAAGAGATCAGCATTGGTACAGAGCCACTAGTCAAGTGCAAGACTTTCAAGTACCTAGGGAGTACTGTTTCAGAGAATGCTAGGCTGGAGGATAAACCATCTCTCAGAATGGGAAGAGCGAGCGCTGTGTTTGGAAACTTGAGGGAGAGACTGTGGAGCAATCAACGTGTCAATCCGTGTGAAATGCAAAGTGTACAGTGCAACAGTACTGGCTACTCTATTGTACGGTGCTGAAACTTGGACTGCACAGAGTGCAGGTGAAGAAACTCCACGCGTACATGATGAGACACCTTCGAGCCATAATGAACATCTCATGGAAAGACAAGATAACCAACACAGAAGTGTTGAAACAAGCTGGTCTACCATCAATGGAGGACATGCTAATACAGATGAACCTGAGATGGCTCGGACATGTTGAGAGGATGGACCACCAGCATCTCCCTCAGCAGTTACTCTACTCACAGTTATGCGAGGGCAAACACAATCAGGGTAGACCAAGGCTCAGATTTAAAGACACTGTAAAAAGAAACTTGAAGAAGTTGGACATAGACAGGAGTTCCTGGCAGCAGAAGGCTAAGGACAGAGCTGTGTGGAGGAATCTGATCAGACCTAAATGAAACAGTCACTGTTGCCCACGACAGACTGCTATGATGATGATGATGATGATTCTGTAGTTAATATTCACACAATCAAATAAATCTCAGTTTAGTCCCTTTTATAGCTGTCAAAGTCTAACATGTGTGAGTGCCTAAATATAGGCTACACCTCTGTATTCCACTTTCAAACACAGCCTACATTTGGGCCTGTAATGCCTGATTGGGCTACCTGTTTCAGACAGGAATACTTACTTTCTACAGGCATGCACTAGTCAGGTTGGATGGGAAGCATCGGTGCACAGCCATTTTCAGATCTCTCCAGAGATGTTCAATTGAATTCAAGTCTGGGCTCTGGCTAGGCCACTCAAGAACATTCACAGAGTTGTCCTGAATTCACTCCTTTGATATCTTAGCTGTGTGCTTAAGGTCGTTGCCCTGCTGAAAGATGAACCGTCACCCCAGTCTGAGGTCAAGAGCACTCTGGAGCAGGTTTTCATCCAGGATGTCTCTGTACATTGCTGCATTCATCTTTCCTTCTATCCTGACTAGTCTCCCAGTTCCTGTCACTGAAAAACATCCCCACAGCATGATGCTGCCACCACCATGCTTCACTGTAGGGGTGGTATTGGCCTGGTGATAAGCAGTGCCTAGTTTCCTCCCAACATGACACCTGGCATTCAAGCCAAATAGTTCAATCTTTGTCTCATTGGACAAGAGAATTTTGTTTCTCATGGTCTGAGAGTCCTTCAGGTGCCTTTTGGCAAACTCCAGGTGGGCTGCCATGTGCCTTTTACTTAGGAGTGGTTTCCTCCCTCATGCCAAAAACATGCAAGTTAGGTTAATTGGCATCAAAACTGGGGATTCTAAATTGTCCTTAAGTATGACTGTGAGAGTGAATAGTTGTCTGTCTCTCTGTGTTGGACCTGTGATGGACTGGCGATCTGTCAGAATCAGAATCAGAATCAGAATCAGGTTTATTGCCATTGTTCATGTAGTACACAAACTAGGAATTTGTCTCGGTACAATGCTGCAACATTAAACATGATAAGATAAGAGAAATAAACTATACATGTAATAAAGTGTAGGGTAAGATTAAGTGATACTGGTCAACAGTTAAAATATATATTAGCCAGCAGCAGATACTGTGGAGAACTATATAGTGCAGTCGGTAATGCAGGAAGAAAACAGTGATGATTGACATGAGTCTGGTTGAGCTGCTGTACATGGTGCACGAGAGTCTAATAAGTCACTTAGTGTTCAGCAGTCTAATGGCAGAGGGGAAGAAGCTGTTCATGTGACGGGAGGTTTTAGTCTGGATGGACCGAAGTCTTCTACCAGAGGGGAGGGGGGCAAACAGTACATGACCAGGGTGTGAGGGATCGGCTATGATCCGGCCAGCACGCCTCCGGGTCCTGGAGATGTACAGATCCTGGAGAGATGGGAGCTTGCAGCCGATCACCTTCTCAGCAGTGCGCACGACGCGCTGCAGCCTTAGTCTGTCCCTGGCAGTGGCTCCTGCGTACCACACGGTTATGGAGGTGGTGAGGATGGACTCGATGATGGCTGTGTAGAACTGCACTAACATCTTGGTGGGTAGCTTGAGTTTCCTCAGCTGCCGCAGGAAGAACATCCTCTGCTGGGCTTTTTTGATGAGTGAGCTGATGGTCAGCTCCCATTTGAGGTCCCTGGTGATGGTAGTGCCTAGGAAGCGGAAGGAATCAGCAGTGGTGATGGGAGAGCCTGAGAGGGTGAGGGGGGGCAGAGGAGTAGTGACTTTCCTGAAGTCTACAATCATCTCCACTGTCTTCAGAGCGTTCAGCTGCAGGTTGTTATTGCTGCACCAGGACGCCAGCTGGGCCACCTCTCTCCTGTAGGCGGACTCGTCGCCGTTGGAGATGAGCCCGATGAGGGTGGTGTCGTCCGCAAACTTGATCAACTTGACAGACTGGTGGCTGGAGGTGCAGGAGTTGGTGTAAAGGGAGAAGAGTAGGGGGGAAAGTACACAGCCCTGGGGTGATCCGGTGCTGATGCTAGTATAGTCTGAGACAGTCTTTCCCAGCCGCACATGCTGCCTCCGGTCCGTCAGGAAGTCGATGATCCACCTGCAGAGGGAGTCAGGCACGTTGAGCAGGGACAGCTTGTCCCGGAGCAGAGCGGGGCGGATGGTGTTGAATGCGGAGCTGAAGTCCACAAACAGGATCCTGGCGTAGGTTCCCGGGGAGTCCAGGTGCTGCAGGATGGAGTGGAGGGCCAGGTTGACTGCATCGTCTACAGACCTGTTGGCTCGGTAGGCAAACTGCAGCGGGTCCAGGAGAGGGGTGGTGATGGACTTGAGGTGGGACAGGACCAGGCGCTCAAAGGACTTCATGACTACAGAGGTGAGCGCTACAGGTCTGTAGTCATTAAGTCCAGTGATCCGTGGCTTCTTGGGGACAGGGATGATGGTGGAGGATTTGAGGCAGGATGGCACGTGGCATAACTTAAGGGAGGTGTTAAAAATGTCTGTGAATACAGGAGCCAGCTGTTTCGCACAGAGTCTCAGGGTGGAGGGAGACACGCCGTCTGGGCCGGGGGCCTTGCGCGGGTTCAGTCTGGAGAACTGTTTGAGCACATCCTGCTCACTGATGATAAGGGGAGGGGGGGAGGTGGGGGGGGGGTGCCTTAAATGAAGTAGGGAATGTGGAAGCTGTGGAGCTGGAGGGAGGGGGGGAGTTGGACACAGATGACGAGGTGTCAAAACGGGCATAGTGTTGGGACAGTCTCTGACAAAGGGCTTTGTCATCCTGACCTTTAGGAGCCTGAGGCCGATAGTTGGTGATCTGCCTCAGTCCTCTCCACACGGAAGCCGAATCATTAGCAGTGAACTGCTGCTGGAGTCTCTCTGAGTACACAGATTTAGCCCTCTTCAGCTCTCTGTTAAACCGGTATTTAACCTCCCTGTAGCAGTCCCTGTCTCCACTTTTCAGCGCTGCTTCCTTCTCCTTCCTGATCTGTCTGAGCTTAGCTGTGAACCAGGGTTTGTCATTAGAGTAACTCACCCTGGTGCGTGATGGAAGAATGTTCTCTTCACAAAAGTGGATATATGAGTTCACAGTGTCCGTGTACTCATCCAGATCATGCGTGGCTCCTTTAAGCATGCCCCAGTCAGATATTTCCATGCACGTTTCCAGCTTCTCCTCAGCATCACTGGTCCGTATCTTCGTAGTGCTCACAACAGGTTTAGTGAGCTTCAATCTCTGTCTGTATGTGGGAATGAGGTGAACCATCACGTGATCAGATAATCCCAGCGCAGCTCGAGGGACAGCGCGATATGCGTCTTTCACTGTGGTGTAACAGTGATCCAGTGTGTTTAATCCTCTGGTGGGGCATTTAATAAACTGTTTGTAGCGGGGGAGATCGTGGCTCAGATTGCACTGATTAAAGTCGCCAGCCACAATAATCAGCGAGTCTGGAAAACTCCGCTCTGTGTGTTGAATGTGATCCGCGAGCACGCGCTGAGCTTCGCGCGTGTCCGCGTCGGGAGGGGCGTACACAGCGATCAGTATAAAAGGGTCCAGGGTGTACCCTGCCTCTCGCCCAAAGACGCTGAGATAGGCTCCAGCCCCCCCGCGACCCGAAAAGGATTAAGCAGAAGAAGATGAATGAAAAGATGAATGGCTTCCATCTTGCCACTCTACCATATAGGCCTGATTCCTTCTGAAAGGTTTTCCTCTCTCCACAGAGGAATGCTGGAGCTCTGACAGCGTGACCATCGGGTTCTTGGTCACCTCCCTGACTAAGGGCCTTCTTCCCTGATTGCCCAGTTTAGACGGCCGGCCAGCTCTAAGAAGAGTCCTAGTGGTTCCGAACTTCTTCCATTTATGGATGATGGAGGCCACTGTGTTCATTGGGACCTTCAAAGCAGCAGAAATTTCTCTGTACCCTTCCCCAGATTTGTGCCTCGAGACAATCCTGTCTCGGAGGTCTACAGACAATTCCTTTGATTTCATACTTGGTTTGTGCTCTGACATGCACTGTCAACTGTGGGACCTTATATTTTATCCATCCATCCATCCATCCTCTACCGCTTTTCCGGAGGTCCGGGTCGCGGAGGCAGCAGTTCAAGCAGAGAAGCCCAGACTTCCCTCTCCCCAGCCACCTGCTCCAGCTCTTCAGAGGGGATACCAAGGCGTTCCCAGACCAGCTGGGAGACATAGTCTCTCCACCGAGTCCTGGGTCTGCCCCGGGGTCTCCTCCCAGTGGGACGTGCCTGAAACACCTCAAGTGGGAGGCGTCCAGGAGGCATCCTAATCAGATGCCCATACCACCTCAACTGACTCCTTTCAATGTGGAGGAGCAGCGGTTCTACTCTGAGCCTCTCCCGGATGACTGAGCTCCTCACCCTATCTCTGAGGGCGAGTCCAGCAATCCTACGGAGAAAGCTCATTTCAGCCGCTTGTATCCGCGATCTCATTCTTTCGGTCATTACCCAAAGCTCGGGACCATAGGTGAGAGTAGGAACGTAGATTGACTGGTAAATCGACAGCTTTGCCTTAGAACTAAGCTCCCTCTTCACCACAACAGACTGGTACAACGTCCGCATCACTGCAGATGCTGCTCCAATCCGTCTGCCGATCTCTCGCTCCATTTTCCCCTCACTCGTGAACAAGACCCCAAGATACTTAAACTCCTCCACTTGGGGCAGGAGCCTGTCCCCAACCCGGAGAGGACAATCCACCTTTTTCCGGCTGAGGACCATGGACTCGGACTTGGAAGTGCTGATTCTCATCCCAGCCGCTTCACACTCAGCGACAAACCGTCCCAGCAAGAGTTGTAGGTCATTGCTGGATGAAGCCAACAGGACAACATCATCTGCAAACAACAGAGATGAGATCCTGTGGTCACCAAGCATGACACCCTCCATTCCCTGGCTGCGCCTAGAAATCCTGTCCATAAAAATTATGAACAGGATCGGTGACAAAGGGCAGCCCTGGCGGAGTCCAACTCTCACTGGGAATGACTCCGACCGAGTGTTGGCAATATGAACCAAACTCTCACAACGGTCGTACAGAGACCGAATAGCTCGTAACAACAAGCCCGATACCCCATACTCCCGAAGCACCCCCCACAAAAATCCACGAGGGACGCGGTCAAATGCCTTCTCCAAGTCCACAAAACACATGTAAACTGGTTGGGCAAACTCCCACGAACCCTCAAGAATTCTCGGGAGGGTAAAGAGCTGGTCCGATGTGCCACGGCCAGGACGAAAACCACATTGCTCCTCCTGAATCCGAGGTTCGACCAACGGCCGGACTCTCCTCTCCAGTACCTTGGCATAGACCTTCCCAGGGAGGCTGAGAAGTGTGATCCCTCTAAAGTTGGAGCACACCCTCCGGTCCCCTTTTTTGAAGAGAGGAACCACCACCCCGGTTTTCCATGCCAAAGGCACTGCCCCCGACCTCCACGCAATGTTGCAGAGGCGTGTCAACCATGACAACCCAACAACATCCAGGGCCTTGAGGTACTCAGGGCGAATCTCGTCCATCCCCGGGGCCCGGCCACCAAGGAGATTTTTAACCACCTTGGCGATATTTGGTTATATTATGGTTATATATATTTTTTTTTTTATTTGTTTATTTGTCAGGGACAGTGCAATAAACAGACAAAAAAGAAAATCTGATGTGCTGCACATAGAGTGTATAGCATTAAGCTAGTTTGCAACTCTTGTCCCTGGATGGGCTTTAGAGAAAAGAAACAGATTAAAAAGAGAAAAAGATGGAGAAAAAACAAAATGAAAACAGTATAAACATTATCCACATACATCAATGCAAACACAATTATAAATACACAATATAAAAACCTGATTCACATTTGCCTGTTACAGTAAAATGCCTGTATAGACATATAGACAGGTGTGTACCTTTCCAAATCATGTCCAATCAACTGAATTTGCCACAGGTGGACTCCAGTTAAGCTGTAGAAATATCTCAAGAATGATCAGTGGAAACAGGATGCACCTGAGCTCAATTTTGAGCTTCATGGGAAAGACTTGGGTACATGTGATTTCTTAGTGTTAAAAATAAAAATCTCAAAAAAAAACTTTTTCATGTTGTCATTATGGGGTATTGCGTGTAGAATTTTGAGTAAAAAAACAAATTTAATCCATTTTGGGAAAAGGCTGTAACATAACAAAATGTGAAAAAAAGTGAGGCACCGTGAATACTTTCTGGATGCACTGTAAAAAACATGTTCAAGTGGGCATCAACCAATAAAATGAATCATTATGAAAAGAATTGTTGATACTATACTGGCGACAACAGAAAATGCCAAACAGGCAAACGAACGAACGAACGCACACGTCAAAAACATAATGTTTTGATATCAATAAAAAATCCATATGACTTATTTTAAGTATTCAGTGGTTACCGCAGCCCTAGCACCCATTGTTGTTGTGATTTAAATAAGCCAAATCTTAAAGTGACACTCTGCCAAAAATCAGATAATTGGGTGGCCTGCGGTCTACTCACAAGACTCTCTGCAGAGCTATTATATGTATTACATATACAGTAGTTACATATACATATACTGTAGTTATTACATGTATAGTTTATTTCTCTTATCTTATCATGTTTAATGTTGCAGCATTGTACCGAGACAAATTCCTAGTTTGTGTACTACATGAACAATGGCAATAAACCTGATTCTGATTCTCAGAGCTGGTAGAATAGACAATTATAACTCCAGAGCTCAACTACAGGAATACTTTTAATGCACTGCTACAATTAGCACACGTCTAATGTCCATATAAACAAAACGGCACATGAAGGGTTGGGTAGAATTGGAATATTGTGTTCCACATATCGTCGCTGTCAGATGCAAATCTTGTATCTCCATAACAGACATTTTTCAGAAAATGAGAAAAACCCTGTATTTTCCATTTGATTTAGCAGGTATTACAATTATTCACATGGCTTTTCTAATGTTTATCATTGGTTTGATATTAGTTAAAAAAAAAAAACATCCAAAGAAATGAATAATGACCAATAGAATGAGTTCATACAAACCAGACTGTCAATGATGGAGTTGCTCATTCTGGCCTGATGAAATCACCCCGAGTGCGCTCAGACTTCCTGACCATTGACCTTAAGCATAGCTTAGATACAGACCCATCTAGGATGTGTGCAAAGTTAAGGTCAGTAGCCTAGGAGGAGTAACATTTTTTTCTGAAATCATAAGTGCCCGAATCTCCTGACCTTTGACCTTAACCACAATCTGGATGCAGACCTACCTGAGGATCATTGTGCATGAGTTTGATGCCCATTGAGGCAAATTCCTAGGAGTAACAGCGATTTTTCTGAACTCACATAAGTGCCCAGATCTCGTGACATTTGACCTTGAGCATAATTTGAATGCAGACCACCTGGGGATCATTGTAAATGAGTTTAGTGAGCATCGGGACAAATGCCTAGAAGGAGTAGTGAAATGTGAACGGATGGACAGACGGACGCCACATCACATTAGCTACTTTCAGCTTTGCTGAAATTAGTTAAAAACTAAATATGGAGATATGAGGTTTGTGCCCAACAGCAATGATGTGTAAGAGAAATAATCCTTTAACCTGTTGCACTTCTGTGTACCGCGGGCGGGCATGTCTCTGCGTCCTAGAGCACACGAGGGCACACGAGGGCGCTGCGTCCTAGAGCGCACTGAAAAAAAAAGCTGCATTTCCGTTCTTCCACTACAGACACAGCCGCAAACAGATTAGATATGACTGACCTCTCATTCGACTAATAAGAGCCTTGAATTGGGTTTCTGAAACCTTAAAGAACCAATGACTGAAAACCTAGCAAAAAGGACCCGCCTACCAACGGCTGCGAATGCAGCGAGTCAATTGAAGCACAGAAGTTCGAAAGCTGTTTTGTGTAAGGCTGGGTGAAGAGAGACTGACTGCTGCAGCAGTTGAAAAAAGGACCCGCAGGAAGAACCGCCACAGACCCAGCAGCACGGAGACCACCCACAAGTGCGACCTGTGTGACAGGGACTGCCATTCGCGCATCGGCCTGTTTAGCCACAGGCGGTGCTGTCCCAGCAGAGTAGACGTTTAGGATTCTCTTCCATGGTCATCATAGACCGACGGAGGCCGACGACGAAGGCTGGGTGACACACACGCGTTCGCCAGTCTTTTTTTATTACTACTGTTATTTTGAAAAATCGTTCGCCAAAACCGCAATCATGGAAGCGCAAAACCGCAATAATGGAATTATGTTTTGACCGGGTCGTGAGACCAGAACCACGAGTCCGTAATAAGCGGACCAGGTTCATGTTCGTCTGACAATGAGGAAGAGAAGTTTGCCAGCTATGCTGCTGTTGTGAAGAGGTAAGTGTTATAAGCTAAATTATTCTTTATCCCTGAAAATTGTAATCAAAAATGACTTTTGACCAATCGGTAAATTACAACTGTGCGTCATCGCCACATGACAGACCGCGGTGCATTAACCCGTGCACCGGGCGATGTCCGTCCTCTGTAGCTGGGGGGGCCCCCCACACACACACACAGCCCGATGAAGCTTCTATATTGAATCATTCAAAAGTTACAGACGTTTTTCCAAACTGTGCCATTTGGCACAATTTGGCACAGTTCCAAAACGCCTGGGAACAACCTGAGAACAAAGCTGTGTAATATATTCATTTTTTGTGGTATTGTTACAAAATTTTGACCTCAGCTGGATAACACTTGGTTCTACATTTCTGTTGCATTTTCCAGCCCGGATCTGAAGCTGTGTGTTATTTGCAAGCATTTGTATCCAAAAAAACACCCAGGTGAAATTTATTTTCTTCATGTTCACTATGTTTAGATGACTGTTACTCAGTGGCCGGAGCACTTGAAGAGATTATGACTGTTTTGCCAAAAAATTCAAAGTGTTTTCTTTTAAATGAGACCAACCCCATGAAGATGCTGCAAAGGGTTGAAGAACAGCTTTTGATTTACTTTGGGCACGTTATTTTTTGGCGTTTTTAGGGAAATTGACCAGAGTGCAAGGGGTTAATGTATCCAAGTATTCCTTTTAGTTAATGAAATAATAGAGAACTTCTGGAACATAAATACTAAGGGCAGAAACTGCAAACTTTTCAGACCATAAAGAATTAAGGGTACATTCAAGTTGATAAAAAAAAAGGCAGCAGCACCTTCCTCATCTGGTGGTCAATCATCACATTGTGGGGCTTCACATCCCTGTGCATGATGCCCATACTGTGACAGTAGTCCAGAGCCTGTAAAAGACATAGAAAGGACTAAATTAGAACGCACAGTTTTACAAATCCAGCAGGACCCTTTGTGACCCTGAGACAGAAACCCATGTGCACCCTTTAATCTTAGGATCAGAGTTCCTACAACTTAAAGTAAGCAGAAATGGACAGTTTTCTTTTTTACAAAATGTTTTAAAGATCAACTTTAAAACTAATGAAATTGAAAAGGAATATATAAATGGAACATACTGGACAACCTCACATTTTATGTGCTTTTTTTAAAACCTATTTGGTTATCTGAAATGGCTACCAATTGGCAAAATTGAAAAAAAACAAAAACAAAAAAACCAGCCCTGTCAATTTATTAGGGTCAGCCTTAAGGTGCGTTCAGACCAAAAGCAAAGTGAATTTTTCACGCAACACAAATACATAAAAAGTCAATGGAAAGAGGCGAGCACACGTGAATCTTGTGCATTCTCGCATTCACGTTCGACGGATAGCACTAGCATGTAATGGCTTTGAGATTCTGCCGTCACCAGAGTAACAGTATCAACATTGGAGAGTAAAGCAGTTTGAAAATGAGACTGACACCTGGAGACAGATGGACCGGGAGCTCTGCAGCTGAATCGGAGTGTCTGAGCTTTTTTACCAACAGACTCTTGCCACGGGTGTGCTAACAAGGCTGGCAGGCCAGCAATGCAAACAACCCATCATCCAGGTGAAATTTTGGAGGCAAGGACAATTTTTTTTCAGGTGAGACCCTGTCAGATAATGTAAACCTAAGCATGATGTATTTGGGGAATTTCCACAGCTGGTTGAACACAGGTGCAGAAGTTATAAAGGCAACTTCACCTGTCTGCAACTCACTCAGACAGTGAATTCATGTCTATTCGCGTGTTTACATTGTAATCGCGCCATGCAAAAAATTTGACCATTCGCCTTTGGTCTGAACGCCTCTTTAGTCTCAACACCGCCCTCTAAATGAGGAGTTTTGACTTTGCTCCAGCTGTGACGTGAGAAATGGAGCTCATTGGAATGATATCACCCTCCCACCGTCATCGCCATCCTTTTTAACAGCAATGGGAGGGTCTCCATGAATGTCCAAACCCACACTGACAGTGCTACTCTGGCTGCTAGCCTGCTACCGAGTTAGGTTGGTGAATGCAGGTTTTATTCCCATTCTCTTTAAACGTGTACCCACCAGGTTCACTGATCCACTTGTGATTATACACTCCTGTCATTTCTGGATTATTTTGTTACATTTAACATATGCCTTGTTCTTTAGTTTTCTTGTCCACTTGTTGCAAATCCGTATGCGGCAAAAACATCTGGCATCTTCACTGATCTGAAAGACCACTGTGACCTCTGGAATTCCATACCAATATGGTGGTGGTATTGATACATGGTGAGAAGCCGGATGCGAGATATCCATGAGAGCTAGCCAGCTAACATTAGCAATATGGTGTCAACAACAGACCTCATAAGGCAGGGGTGTCCAATCATGTGCCATGGAGGGCCAAGACCCTGCAGGCTTTACCTCCAACCAGTGTCTTCAACAGCAGATTTCACTGAACTTCTTCCCACTGATTGCTGATCAGTGAAAACACCTGCTGAAAGAGACTGGGTAGAACAGAAAACCTGCAGGGTCTTGGCCCTCCATGGCACATGATTGGATACCCCTGTCATAAGGGACCAAAGAGGGAGGGGTGGGGTGAACTGGGGTTCATTTAAAGAGATATGCACTGAAATGAACTATTCTGAAGAAGTCTGCAGAAGATGGGTGAAAATGATCCTGCAATATCTAAACTCTGAGGTAGTTTGACCAAAGCATGTCACAGACCAACATGTGTCAACATGTGGGAAAAGTGCATTAAGTCTTTTTTTTTTTTTTTTAAAGAATTTTAAGACTTGCACACACCCCTGTTCACTATTGCTGTTAGGGCGGCATCATGTTAATGTTATATCCGATGATTAACTGAAGTGAGAGCAGGAGGGATATAAACATGATGAAATTACCTTAAGAAGCTCATACATGTAGTAGCGGATATCATAGTCTGTCAGCTTCTGGTAAAGCTCCTGTGGATCACATGACAGATGTTAGGTGCGTAAAAAATGTCACGCCATGTTAGCAGATAACCTAACCTCTGCACTGAATATGTGCAACATTAACTTGGAGGGTTATGCGGGTCGTTAATAATGTATGTCATAGTAGGACCGGGTACCTTAAAATCTGTGTTATTGATGCACTCAAAGACAAGTGCCGGTGTTCTGGACTGGAAAGAGAAGATGACAGGGTGCAGTTTGTTATCACAGAGTTACAGAGCAGGACTGGTTAATGACGCCAACATGCCGCTGAAGTTTTTGGAACTCACCACCGGGTCCTTGACGGTGTCCACCAGCCGGATGATGTTGGTGCCCCCTCGCAGGTTTTCAAGAATTTTGATTTCCCGTTTGATCTTCTTCTTCTTGACAGGCTGAGGGTTAAACAAAAAAAAAAAGGATTCTGTCAACCACTAAAACAAGCAGTACAAAAGAGAACTGACTGCTTTAACTGGATACGTTCTGATTTTCTATGATTCTCGGTTTTCACATCAACACACACGAAGCTGGACTGATGTATCTGATGACTATGTTGACAAGCTACTTCAGAGCCCACACGGAGGATGACCAAGCCTCAAGTTTCTAGTCAAGTGGATGTGATCTCTGACCAGCCAATGTCAGCAAAAGATGATGCAAGTGCAATATTTTAAAGGATCCATTCAATAAACAATAAAATGCGTCTTTTGGGCTTTTAAGATAAGATAAGATAAGCCTTTATTAGTCCCACAACGGGGAAATTCCAGGATTGCAACAGCACAGGGATAGCAACACTCAGAGCAACAATCAGAAGGCAAGAAAAAAACAAGCAAGCAAGAGCAGCTAATATACATATGTACATATTACTATAAAATATACAGTATATATATATACACACACACACACAGTGCAGAGCATTGTAGCTGGATGGAATAAATATATAGATATATAAATATAAACACACCCAGTGCGGAGCATTGTAGCTAGATGGAATAAATATGTAAATATATAAACACACACAGTGCAGAGCATTGTTGCTAGATGGGATGAAACAGCATAACCGTCTACTTAGTTATCCTACATGGTATGATTATGTGCACATACATATTCTCACCCTCCATAGTGACCAGTATTTTCCTAGTTGTATGCCGGAGGGGACCACTGGGTAAGTCTATTGCATCTTTTGCATTCAAAAAACTATTAGTTTGTTACGTCTTTTTGCTATCTCTGCGAGCAGCCCTGCTTAGGTTGTACAGTCTGACAGCCGTTGGTAGGAAGGACCTACGAAACCTCTCGGTTGTGCACCTGGGATGATGTAGTCTGCTGCTAAATGAGCTCCTCAGTGCATTCAGTATGTCCTGCATAGGGTGGAACTTGGACTCCAGCAGAGATGACAGTTTAGCCACCATCCTTCTCTCTCCTATCTCCTCCACCGGATCAAGGCGCTGCCCCAGGACAGAGCTAGCTTTCTTGATCAGTTTGTTCAGTCTCTTCCTATCAGCTGCAGTAATGCCACTGCCCCAGCAGACCACTCCAAAAGTGATGGCTGATGCCACCACCGTGTCATAGAATGTCTTCAGCAGCGCCCCTTGTACACCAAAAGACCTGAGTCTCCTCAGCAGGAACAGCCTGCGCTGTCCCTTCTTGTAGAGTGCGTCAGTATTGTGTGACCAGTCTAGTTTATTGTTCAGATGAACACCCAGGTACTTATAGGATGTCACCATCTCGATGCCTTCTAAAATGCATTTTAGCCTTCTAAAATGCTCTCTCCTGAGTCATGTGATTAGAGGAAAAATTTTAAAATCTCTCTTTACTTGGGTAAAGTTATATTTTATACACTCTGGTAGAAGCTGGTGAAGCTCTTCCGGGTTACATTTTCCCTATGTCACAAAATTAAAACCTGCCTTAAGTTACTCCAGTACTACTGACTATGACATCAATTCGGTCTATGCCTGCAATGGGGATCCTAGTCACAGCATCATTACTAACAACAACACTGACTGGACCAAAACAAAAATGCAATACTGGGGGCAGAATGGTTCTAAATCCACCTCTGTAGAGATAATTACTGATAAACATATGCTGTACATGCCAGGTTATCAGTATAGAAGCATCTCAATAAATTAGAATATCATCGTAAAGATGATTTATTTCAATAATTCAATTCAAAAAGTGAAACATTTATAGACTCATTACACAGTGACATATTTCAAGTGTTTGTTTCTTTTAATTTTAATGATTACAGCTTATAGCTAATGAAAACGCCAAATTCAGTTTTTCAGAAAATTAGAATATTATATAAGAGCAATTAAAATAATACATTTTTAAAAGAAATGTTAGCCGACTGAAAAACATGTCAATGTGCACATTCGATACGTGGTTGGGGCTCCTTTTGCAAGAATTAATGCATCAATGTGGTGTGGCATGAAGGCGATCAGCCTGTGGTACTGCTGAGATGTTATGGCAGCTCAGGTTGCTTTGATAGAGGCCTTCCTCTCGTCTGCATTGTTGGGTCTGGTGTCTCATCTTCCTCTTGACAATACCCCATAGAGGAGGGGTCACCAACTGGCGGACTCTGGTCTGGATCCCAAGAGTCCTCCGTCTGGATCCCAAAGGCGTTTGATGCAATTTGGGGGAAAAGGGAGACCATTTTATTTTGGTGAGGGAAAAAAGCAAAAAAAAAAGTGGAACTGAACTGCTGCATCAGCGACGGCCTGGACAGATTATGGCACGAGCCCTTGGGTGCTCTTTTCCTGCTGCAAACTCCCTTCTTCGCTGTCCCAGAGACTCTGCAGCACCAACCATTCCAGAGAGTCAGTGAGTTGCAAAATCGGGTTTGCTGTGCCCACCCACCCCCAACACACACACACACACACACACATATACAAGGCCAACAGCCAGGACATCCACCCCGGACAGACCCACTTCGTTTCAGGTCTGTATCCATAAAAAGAAGGGCTGTTGTGAAACTGAATGTATTTACCGGGGCACTTCTTCCTCTATTCTGCTGAGAGTAGTCTGTGCTGGGATGCAGAGGTGAGGTCACTGGTTACAGAGGTCCTTTTCGTAGCGTCCGATATCATGTAAAAACTCAATAAAAACTCCACCTCCCCTCTCCCTGTAATCATGGAGTTACAGCTCCAGCCATGCTGTGACAGTTTACTGTCGAGATAAAAAATTTTTTTTTAAATGGCCGTGTTTTTTTGTCTTACAGTTTGAAACAGTTTTTTCTGCACTGAAAATATTGTATAGAGGTAGACTTTTTGTGAAATTTGGGGGGGGGGGTTAGATGTTAATCCTTTTTTAAAAAAAAGCAATACAATTTAGTTTGTGTTCTCCTGTAGAACATTTTTTAGGATTTTATTTGGACATTTTAGAATTTTAGACTTATTTATTTGGAGTCAACACACACATTTAGTGTTCTCCTGTATTATAAAGTTTTATATTACATTTTGTTTGAAATTGAACAAAGAATTCATTTTAACTTTTTTGTTTAAAAATTAATATAGAGCTAAAAGCAGCAAAAACATGAGCTTAATAAAATAATGTGTGAAAGCAAGTTAAATATACTGGCCTGTCTGTAGACAGCTGTGGTCTTCTGAAAGAATGTCCATGAAAGGATGACAGTTCTTAAAAGCACATTTTGAGATAAATTTGTCCATGTGTCAGATTTCTCTTCAATTTGTTTTAATAAAAGATGCTGGAAGTAAATGCATGGATCACTGCAAACACTTTACTTTGAAAGGGGCAAGTTGTCACACTGTAGGAGGGAAAAATTTTGACTAGAAAAAAAAAATGCATCAAGAGGCACTGAGAATGGTTTTAGAATCAAATCTGAGTTCTGAATCATAATGGAATCATGAGGTGCCTAAAGATTCCCACACCTAGTTCGGACCTCAGCGGGGGAGGAGGACTGACTTATCGGACCTTTTGCAGCTTTAGTTGGTGATCTCTGCCATAGAGAATCTATGGGGTTTAGGCCAAACCAGTTTGCTGGCCAATCTAGCACAGTGATACCATGGTCATTAAACCAGGTTTTGGTACTTTTGTCAGTGTGGGCAGGTGCCAAATCCTGCTGGAAAATGAAATCAGCACCTCCATAAAACTTGTCAGCAGAGGGAAGCATGGAGTACTCTAAAATTTCCTAGTAGATGACTGAGCCGACTTTGGACTTGATAAAACATAGTGGACCAATACCAGCGGATGACATGGCTCCCTAAATCATCACTGACTGCAGAAACTTCACACTGGATCTCAAGCAACTTAAGCAACTTGGAATTTGTGCATCTCCACTCTTCCTTCAGACTCTGGGACCTTGATTTCCAAATGACAGGAACTTGGTACCTGATTTGGGGGGCCATGTGCAGTGGTGTGAAAAAGTGTTTGCTCCCTTCCTGATTTCTCATTTTTTTTTGTATGTTTGTCACACTTAAATGTTTCAGATCATCAAACAAATTTAAATATTAGACAAAGATAAAACAAGTAAACACAAAATGCAGTTTTTAAATGGTGTTTATTATTGAGGGAAAAAAATCCAAACCTACATGGCCCTGTGTGGAAAAAGTGACTGCCCCCTAAGCCTAATAACTGGTTGGGTCACCCTTAGCAGCAACAACTGCAATCAAGCATTTGCGATAACTGCCAATGAGTCTTTTACAGCACTGTGGAGGAATTTTGGCCCAATCATCTTTGCAGAATTGTTGTAATTCAGCCACATTGGAGTTTTCGAGCATGAACCGCCTTTTTAAAGTCATGCCACAGCATCTCAATCAGATTCAGGTCAGGACTTTGACTAGGCCACTCCAAAGTCTTCATTTTGTTTTTCTTAAGCCATTCAGAGGTGGACTTACTGGTGTGTTTTGGATCATTGTCCTGCTGCAGAACCCAAGTGCGCTTCAGCTTGAGGTCATGAACAGATGGCCGGATATTCTCTTTCAGGATTTTTTGGTAGACAGCAGAATTCATGGTTCCATTTACAACAGCAAGTCTTCCAGGTCTTGAAGCAGCAAAACAGCCCCAGACCATCACACTACCACCAATATATTTTACTGCTGGTATGATGTTCCTTTTCTGAAATGCTGTTATTTTTACGCCGGCTGTAATGGGACACACACCTTCCAAAAAGTTCAGCTTTTGTCTCGTCAGTCCACAGAGTATTTTCCCAAAAGTCTTGTGGATCATCATGATGTTTTCTGGCAAAACTGAGATGAGCCTTTATGTTCTTTTTGCTCAGCAGTGGTTTTCGTCTAGGAACTCTGTCATGCAGGCCATTTTTGCCCAATTTCTTTCTTATGGTGGAGTCATGAACAATGACCTTAACTGAGGCAAGTGAGACCTGCAGTTGTTTGGATGTTGTTGTGGGGTCTTTTGTGACCTCGTGGATGAGTTATCGCTGCACTCTTGGGGTAATTTTGGACGGACTGCCACTCCTGGGAAGGTTCACCACTGTTCCATGTTTTCGCCATTTGTGGAAAATTGCTCTCACTGTAGTTCGCTGGAGTCCCAAAGCTACGGGTACAAATAAGTTAAAAAAAAAAAAAAAAAAAAAAAAAAAAAAAAGCTTTAGAAATGGCTTTATAACCTTTTCCAGACTTATAGATCTCAATTTGTTTCTTATTTGTTCCTGAATTTCTTTGGATCACTGCATGATGTCTAGCTTTTGAGGATCTTTTGGTCAACTTCACTTTGTCAGGCAGGTCCTATTTAAGTGATTTCTTGATTGAGACCAGGTGTGGTCGTAATCAGGACTGGGTGTGGCTAGAAAAATTGAACTCAGCTTTCCAAAGATGGAGATTAACCACAGTTAATTTATGTTTGGGGGGGGTCCTCACTTTTTCCACATAGGGGCATGGAGGTTTGGATTTTTTTTTACCTTTAATAATAAACACCTTCATTTAAAAACTGCATTTTGTGTTTACTTGTGTTACCTTTGTCTAATACTTAAATTTATTTGATGCTCTGAAACATTTAGATGTAACAAACGTGCAATAAAATGAGAAATCAGGAAGGAAGGAGCCAAAAACTTTTTCACACCACTGTATATGGCATACTTTTCAGTAGGCCAATATTTCTATTAAAAATCTATTTTTTTCTTTTGGGTCTTATGTAATAATCTAATTTTCTGAGAAACTGAATTTGGGGTTTTCAGTAGCTATAAGCTATAATCATCAAAATTAAAAGAAATAAACACTTGAAATATATCAAACGTGTAAAATTAATCTACACTCAAGGGATTGAGATACATTTATTTGTAAATTCATTGGTGTACTTTGTGTTGTATGCAAATGACCATTCAAATTTTGTTTCTCATTACCTTTCAATGAACATCCTATGTCAATCAGTGCCAAAACAAACAAACAAAAAATTGCCAAGAAACATAGGTCTTTCTGCAACTGTGGGGGTTCCCCCCTACAGTTGATAGTGCTATGAGATGACTGTTGTTGTGAAATGGCGCTATATAAATAAAGTTGAATTGAATTGAATAAGCACCATACATTGAAGTACTGTGACTTCTTCTGAAAACTGTGTTTTGAGATACAGGACTACTCACAATAATCAGTCAGGCATGACCAAATCCCAAATGTCGGGAATAACCCTACATGTATTTGTACAACTTATTTTCTTAATAGAGAAAAGCTCTTCTCAAATTGGATGAAAAATATTAATATTAATAATATTATTAAATCCCTTGAGTGTATATACAAGTTTCACTTTTTGAACTGAATTACTGAAATAAATGGTAAATGGCGTTCACTTATATAGTGCTTTTTCTCATCTCTGGATGACCAAAGCGCTTTCCACATCCTCCTATCCACCCATTCACATACACATTCACACACTGATGGCAGCAGAGCTGCCATACAGACACAGGTGCTAGCTTGGCCACCAGAAGCAACTGGGGGTTCAGTGTCTTGCTCAAGGACACTTCGACATACAGACTGCAGACAGAGCGGGAATCAAACCCATGACCCTCTGATCAGTAGTCGGTCACACACCTGTGCCACAGCCGCCCCAAAATAAATCAACTTTTCAATGATATTTTAATTTAATGAGATGCACCTGTAATTGTTAGACAAACACCAAAGTGGCTTCCTGTTCCACCACCATGATCACCACTTCTCCCCTTCAAGCTCTGGCCTCATCAGGCTCAAGAGCCTTCACTCAGAGCCAGGCATTAGCAGGGCCTGTTAGCAACAGATCCTGTGCTGTACCCGGGGGCGCGTGCTAAGCAAGCACAGAATTGGACTGCTGCTTCCCTACTAAGCATGTTGTAAGAGGCGACTAAAGAGGGTTGCGTGTTGGGCTAGCACCCCACCACGTAAAAAACATCCTTTGCTATAGAAACACTGACAACAACTAAAAGACCCTTAAGTGATGTGCTGGGGACAGAGGCTTCAATGCCTTGGATTAAGACTAGGGATGAAATCCAAAAGGAGTTTCTTCTTCGATGGAGTCTTTGGCAAAACCCAAACAACAAGTGAGAATAGCAGCATGGAATGTACAGTGCACCCGGAAAGTATTCACAGCACTTCACTTTTCCTACATTTTGTTATGTTACAGCCTTGTTCCAAAATGGATTAAATTCATTTTTTCCCCTCAAAATTCTACACACAATACCCCATAAAGAAAACATGAAAAAAGGTTTTGTTTTGGGTTTTTTTTTTTTAGATTTTTGCAAGTTTATTAAAAATAAAATAAGAAATCACAGGTACATAAGCATTCACAGCTTTTGCCATGAAGCACAAAATTGAGCTCAGGTGCATCCTGTTTCCACTGATCATCCTTGAGATGTTTCTACAGCTTAATTGGAGTCCACCTGTGGTAAATTCAGTTGATTAGACATGGTTTAGAAAGGAACACACCTGTCATTATAAGGTCCCACAGTTGACAGTGTATGTCAGAACACAAACCAAGCATGAAGTCAAAGGAACTGTCTGTAGACCACCAAGACAGAATTGTCTCAAGGCACAAATGTGGGAAAGGGTACAGAAAAATTTCTAATGCTTTGAAGGTCCCAATGAGCACAGTGGCCTCCATCATCCCTAAACAGAAGAAGCTGGGAACCACTAGGACTCTTCCTAGAGCTGGCCGGTCGTTTAAACTGAGCGATCGGGGGAGAAGGACATTAGTCAGGGAGGTGACCAAGAACCTGATGGTCACTCTGTCAGAGCTCCAGTGTTCCTCCGTGGAGAGAGGTGAACTTTCCAGAAGGACAACCATCTCTGCAGCAATCCACCAATCAGGCCTGAATGGTAGAGTGGTCAGATGGAAGCCACTCCTTAGTAAAATGCACATGGCAGCCACCTAAAGTTTGCCAAAAGGCACCTGAAGGGCTCTCAGACCATGAGAAACAAAATTCTCTTGTCTGATGATACAAATATTGAACTCTTTAGTGTGAATGTCAGGTGTTATGTTTGGAGGAAACCAGGCACCACTCATAACTATGCCAATGGTGGTGGCAGCATCATGCTGTGGGGATGTCTTTCAGTGGCAGGAACTGGGAGACTAATCAGGATGGAGGGAAAGATGAATGCAGCAATGTACAGAGACATCCTGGATGAAAACCTGCTCTAGAGCACTCTTGACCTCAGACTGGGGTGACGGATCATCTTTCAGAAGGACAACGACCCTAAGCACACAGCCAAGATATCAAAGGAGTGGCTTCAGGACAACTCTGTGAATGTCACTGAATGGCCCAACCAGAGCTCTGACATGAATTCAATTGAACATCTCTGGAGAGATCTGAAAATGGCTGTGCACTGACGCTTCCCATCCAACCTGATGGAGCTTGGTGCTGCATAGAGGAATGGGCAAAACTGCCCAAAGATAGGTGTACCAAGCTTGTAGCATCATATTCAACAAGACTTGAGGCTGTAATTGCAGCCAAAGATGCATCAACAAAGTATTGAGTAAAGGCTGTGGATACTTAAGTACATGTGATTTCTTAGTTCTTCATTTTTAATAAATTTGCAAAAATCTAAAAAAAAAAAAAAAAACACCTTTTCATGTCATTAAGGGGTGTTGTGTGCTGTAACGTACAGTGGGGAAAAAAGTATTTAGTCAGCCACCAATTGTGCAAGTTCTCCCAATTAAAAGATGAGAGGTCTCCAATTTTCATCATAGGTATACCTCAACTATGAGAGACAAAATGAGAAAAAAAAAAAAATCCAGAAAATCACATTGAAGGATTTTTAATGAATTAATTGGTAAATTCCTCGGTAAAATAAGTATTTGGTCAATAACAAAAGTTCATCTCAATACTTTGTTATATACCCTTTGTTGGCAATGACAGAGGTCAAACGTTTTCTGTAAGTCTTCACAAGGTTTTCACACACTGTTGCTGGTATTTTGGCCCATTCCTTCATGCAGATCTCCTCTAGAGCAGTGATGTTTTGGGGCTGTCGCTGGGCAACACGGACTTTCAACTCCCTCCAAAGATTTTCTATGGGGTTGAGATCTGGAGACTGGCTAGGCAACTCCAGGACCTTGAAATGCTTCTTACGAAGCCACTCCTTCGTTGCCCGGGCAGTGTGTTTGGGATCACTGTCATGCTGAAAGACCCAGCCACGTTTCATCTTCAATGCCCTTGCTGATGGAAAGAGGTTTTCACTCAAAATCTCACAATACATGGCCCCATTCATTCTTTCCTTTACACGAATCAGTCGTCCTGGTCCCTTTGCAGAAAAAACAGCCCCAAAGTATAATGTTTTCACCCCCATGCTTCACAGTAGGTATGGTGTTCTTTCTCCTCCAAACACGACAAGTTGAGTTTTTACCAAAAAGTTCTATTTTGGTTTCATCTGACCTTCTCCCAATCCTCTTCTGGATCATCCAAAAGCTCTCTAGCAAACTTCAGACGGGCCTGGACATGTACTGGCTTAAGCAGGGGGACACATCTGGCACTGCAGGATTTGAGTCCCTGGCGGCGTAGTGTGTTACTGACGTAGCCTTTGTTACTTTGGTCCCAGCTCTCTGCAGGTCATTCACTAGGTCCCCCCGTGTGGTTCTGGGATTTTTGCTCACCGTTCTCATGATCATTTTGACCTCACGGGGTGAGATCTTGCGTGGAGCCCCAGATCGAGGGAGATTATCAGTGGTCTTGTATGTCTTCCATTTTCTAATAATTGCTCCCACTGTTGATTTCTTCACACCAAGCTGCTTACCTATTGCAGATTCAGTCTTCCCAGCCTGGTGCAGGTCTACAATTTTGTTTCTGGTGTCTTTTGACAGCTCTTTGGTCTTGGCCATAGTGGAGTTTGGAGTCTGACTGTTTGAGGTTGTGGACAGGTGTCTTTTATACTGATAAAGAGTTCAAACAGGTGCCATTAATACAGGTAACAAGTGGAGGACAGAGGAGCCTCTTAAAGAAGAAGTTACAGGTCTGTGAGAGCCAGAAATCTTGCTTGTTTGTAGGTGACCAAATACTTATTTTACCAAGGAATTTACCAATTAATTCATTAAAAATCATTCAATGTGATTTTCTGGATTTTTTTTTTTCCTCATTTTGTCTCTCATAGTTGAGGTATACCTGTAATGAAAATTGGAGACCTCTCTCATCTTTTAAGTGGGAGAACTTGCACAATTGGTGGCTGACTAAATACTTTTTTGCCCCACTGTAACAAAATGTGGAAAAAGTGAAGCGCTGTACGAACAATGTACGAGACAGCGAGATCGGCCCAAATTGTCAAAGAGATGAGAAGATAACAACATCCTTGGAGTCAGTGAAATGAGGTGGACTGATTCTGGGATTTTAACACTAAACTCAGGACAGACTGTCTGCTACTCTGGGCGAACGGATGGACAACACCAGGAAGGAGTGGGCATCATTATGAACAGGAAAACAAGGAAAAGCCTATTAAGTTGGGAGCTGATCAACGCTCGCATCATCAGAGCCAGATCTTTTTCAAAATTTGCAAAGATGACCATCATTCAAGCCTATGCTCCCACAGAACAAGCATCAGATGAAGAAAAAAGACACCTTTTACAGCAAACTCCAAGAGGAGATCGACAAAACACCTCGACATGACATCATCATCATCGTCACGGGAGACTTCAATGCAAAGGTTGGCGCACACAATGTAGGATATGAATCCTGTATGGGGAGAGAGGGCGCTGGAGAAAGGAACAACAACGGACAATGGTTCATAAACACATGTTTAGAGAATGGACTCGTGATAGGTGGCACCATCTTTCAGCACAAGACCATCCACAAGCTGACATGGTTTCCCCAGATGGACGAACTAGTAATCAGACTGACCACACCGCCATCAGCCAGAAGTGGAAAAGATTGATGAAAGATGTGAAAGCAGTTAGAGGAGCAGATGCCAGCAGTGATCACCATCTCATTCTCTGCAAACTGCAACTCAAGATGAGAAGAACAATGAAGAAAACTAGTAAACAGTTCTTTGACTCTGGCAAATTAAAAGATACAGAAGTGAAGTCGAAATTTGTCTTGGAATTGAAGAATAGGTTCCAGCTTCTAGAAGACACTCCAGCTGATGACCTCAATGCTCTGTGTGTCAACATACAGAACACTTTCCTTGAAACAAGCAAAAGTATGCTTGGATACAAGAGAAGAGGAAGGAAAGAATGGATTTCTGATGAGACCTGGAAACTCACTGAAAAAAGGAGAATAGCAAAATACAATTTTCTGGCAGGAAATGACGAGGAGAGGGCAACAGTAGCTGAAGCTTATAGACATCTGAATATAACCGTAAAAAGGAGTGCAAGGAAAGACAAAAGAGACTACAGACAACTTAGTAAAGAAAGCCCAGTTAGCAGCTGACAGAGGCGACACAAGAACAGTATATAAGATTACAAAGACACTTGCTGGAGGCTTTAACAAGACAGAAGTGGTGAAGGAAAAAGAGGGAAAGGTGCTGATGAAGGAAGAAGACAAACAGAAAAGATGAGCAGAACACTTTAAAGAGACACTTAATAGACCAGATCCTGAAGAAAAGGCTAACATCAAGAGCATGGGATTCCAAATTGAAATGAAACAAGGACAAATAAAGCAGGAGACAGAAGAGGCCATCAAACAGATCAAAGGAAACAGAGCACCAGGAGAAGATAAAGTCAATGCAGACATGCTGAAGGCAGACCCTACAACAAGTGCAGAATCACTCCAGGAGCTTTTCAACAATGTTTGGGAAAAGGAGAAAGTTCCCAAAGCATGGAAGAAAGGCATTATTGTCAAACTACCAAAGAAAGGTGATCTATCCATTTGTGGCAACTGGAGAGCTGTCCCAGGAAAGATATTTTACAGAGTCCTTCTTCAAAAAATGAAATTGGAAATTGAGAGAATTCTAAGAGAAGAACAGGCTGGATTTCGAAGCGGCAGAGGATCCATAGACCAGATCTTCGTACTGCGCTCAATAGTCGAACAGTCACTTGAATGGAATTCCTCGCTCTACATCAATCACATTAATTTCGAGAAGGCATTCGACAGCATCCACCATCCATCACTGTGGAAGATTCTAGTAGCATATAGATTTCCATCAAAAGTCATCACAGGGGTTAAAGCAAAAAAATTTCCTGAGCCTGAACTTTTTTTCCAGGGGCAGGGTCATCGGGGTGGACACGCACACATCATTTTATTTATTTCTTTATAAACAGCAACAGTGAACTTTATATAATACTCTAAATTGCATTATTTCCATAATTGTTTTGTTCAAAAGAAATAATCCCTAGGCTTCAAAAACGTACTCTTTATCCTACGTAAAGTATGAAAGGTTTTGTCTACATTGAAGGATAAAACACTCGCACAGGGCTGGAGTGGGACCAATTTTCAGCCCAGGAGTTTCATGCCCAAGACCAGCCCACTTTTTGCCAAGTGGGGGAAATTGGGGCATAAGTTCTATTTCTATCCAATAGTTTTTATTGCAGACATGTTTTGACAAGAATATAGAACAAGAATATAGAACTTTAACTTAGTTCACCTCAGACTAGCTGACAAATAAATGAGAAACTGAAAAATAAATCACAAACGGGAACATCAGTTCAGTGGCATAAAAATTCTACAGAAACAAAATAGCTATTCATGAGACAACTTTAACCTAGTATGTAATAATAATATATACAGTGTTATGTCAGTTCAATGTCAGTAATGATATCATTGTGTAATTTCCCCATATAGACTTTTTTTTGTCCTGTTCCAATATATGCATGTCTGTGTCACAAATTTACCAGATAAGTTAAAAATGTCCAAGAATGTTTACAAGAAAAACCTCACTAATTACATACAAAATAGGGAAAAACTAAAACATTTATACTAATCTGCAGCTTCTGTTCTTTAAATGTTTGACTTCATTCTTGTGAATTTGTAATTATTTTTTGTCGAAATGTGCCATTTCTCCCCTGCATTCATTATGTTTATCCTCACAAATTTTCTATTTTACTTGTAAATTGGTCTCTGTCATATTTTACAGCTTTATTCTTGCAAATTTATCCACCTTATTCCTAGCCCCCACGGTGTCTTGCGTGAATTATGTGCACAACGTTCGGTATTAGTTTAGAATGTGGATTTGTCATTGAAATGGGATGCTATTTACTTGTTAAAAACAATGACTTTGGCATCGCAAATGTGGGAACACAATCATTTGGGGATGGAAAGATGACCTTAAAAAGTGGCCTGGCAGATTGTAGCTCCGTTAGTTTGCTACGCTGCTAAGATGCTAACGCTACAAACAAACAAAACCTCTGAGATCTATCAATATTTCCACTGCAATAAAGTTGGTCACATTTTGTTAAAAGATGTTGGACATAATCTTAATTTACCTTACAGCAGACGCAGAATCTAGTCAGAGCCACAAAGAACCACAACACTGTGTTTGGATGTCATGGTAGCTGTCCATTTTACCATGACATTAAAATGCTCATGCTGCTGTCATGCCGTGAATGCTTGTTGTTTAACTTAACATGTACTTTTATTGATCTATATTTTGTGATAATTTAAAAATTAATTAATGCATGCCAAAGCAGCTAATATCAAGTCCACATCATTGCACTGCAAAACTGAGCAGTGCAACAAAAAACTATTTGATATCTTTCTTTAATCATTAAGCCGTAAGAAGCAAACTGACAACTATTTTTATTCATTATTTTACTTCCTGCAGCCTTGCATGAAGTAAAATATCTGTACAATCTGTAACATTCACACAAGTGAAAACAGACCTGGTGCTCGTGTCTGTACCACTGATCACTACAAACCAACAGTCCTTTTTAAGTTTCAGTGAATGATCTATGCTAGGGCTGTGCGATATGGCCAAAATTTCATATCACGATATAAGTAATCTTATATCACGATAACGATATACTGTATATCACAATCTACATTTTCTGTTAACTCTACAGTTTAGATATTCACATAAAAAGGACCACCTCTTTTTATTTTTAACAGTACATGTACCGTTTCCCCTCATAATTTTGCAGTGTTGTTAAAAATATTTTTTAATGTACATTTGAGACTTGATTCTCATAAATTTTAGGTTTTTCTTCTAAATCATATATGAATAAAAAGTAAACATCAGTAAGTTAAATATTTCCTGAGCCAGTGGAGAATAGCAAAAAAAACAAAAATACAAAAAATACAAAAAAAACCCCCCACAAAAATAAAAAATGTCTGAAAAAGAAAATTACCCATGGCTGTCACCTACAGATATAAATGAGCTATTTTAAATCAGTGAAAATTTAAGTGTAGACCTGCAGCCTGCCATTCTGGCCTGATTTAATCTGTTTGCTTCTTGGTAAAAATATTTCAGATCGGTCATGATCTGACAATCAAAGACACAAAAGATAATGTAATGAAGTACATGTGATGACTAACTTTATTCATTATCACTACTTGACTAATTAAAATGATTAGAAATCAAAGAAATTACATTAAGAGCCAACTTGCTACTCCAACCCATTTTTTTTCCCACAATATCTTTATTGAAGCTTTTTTTTTTTTTAACAAACATGATACAAACAATCAAACACTAACACTAAAGTACTACAAAAAAAAAAAAATGCACTAAAAAACACCAACAACCACCAACAAAATCAAATCTTCAACAATGCTCCTCTGTTTAGTCTAGACAATCCAACACATAAGTATACATATTATGTTCACCAGTTTGGAATTTACAAGGTCCACACACATCATTCACCTTCTTCTTCAAGAGTTATGTTTAAATTTTTTACATAATCAATAAAAGGTCTCCATATATTCTCAAACACAATTTCCTTTGATTTCAGTATATATGTTATTCTTTCTAATGGAAGGTTTGTTAACATCTGTCTTAACCACTGAGTCACATCTGGTCTATGAGTCTTTTTCCATAATAGTGCAATACATTTTTTGGCATTAAGCAAACTGAGGTCTATGAATGTTCTTTCACTTTTATTAAAATTATGCTTTTCTGGGTACAGACCCAACAAAAACAGTTTAGGATTCAATATGATTTGTTTTGAGATTATTTTTTCAATTGTTACCCTCACCTCTTCCCAAAACATTCTTATTAATCTACATTCCCATACACAATGAAATAGAGTTCCTTTACTTTCCATGCATTTTGTGCATGTATCTGGTATATTTTTATTATATCTATTTAACTCCTCCGGTGTAACATACATCCGCATTAACCATTTGAAATGTATCAATTTAAGGCGTACATTTATTGATTTGGTTTGAGCTTCTGTACAAGCCAATTCCCATTGTTCCTCTGAAATTTCAGTTTGCAGATCTTCTTTCCAGTAGTTTAATCTTTTCAGTGAATTTTCACTTGAAAATAGTGTCAATGAGTTATAAAACTCTGAAATAATACCCTTTCTTTTACTATCTTTCATCAACATTTTTTCCAAGGATGAATAGATAGGTCGAGTGAGAGCTTTATTTTGATTTGATCGAATAAAGTTTCTAAGTTGAAGATATTTAAAAAAATGTGTTCTATTGAGATTAAATTTGATCCTCAGCTCTTCAAAAGACATTATGTTTTCTGCACATGGCAAATATAAATCCTGAATCTTTTGTATCCCTTTTAAATTCCATACTTTAAATACAGCGTCCGCTCTCCCTGGTTTAAAATATTGATTACCCCATATTGGACTAAATTGTGACAATAACTGTGGTTCTTTTAAATAGTTTTTAGCTTCACACCATATTTTGATCATATGCTTTACAAATGGATTTTTAACTTGTTTTTGTAATTTTTTTGCCGAATCTGAGTATATGAATATGGGAAGAGGTAAAGGCAAATTGTATGATTCCATTTCAGTCCAGTGAGGGAGATCATTTGATGAAAAATAATATGTCATAGACCTCAGTTGTGCCGACCAATAATACAACATAAAATTTGGACATTTCAGACCTCCACGATCAAATGGTAAATATAATAAAGACAGACGTAATCTAGCCCTCCTGTTGTTCCATATAAATTCCACTAACTTTTTTTTAATTCTTGAGAATAAATCTAAAGGTGGTGGTAAGGGAATGTATTGAAATAAATAAAGTATTTTAGGTAAGATATTACTTTTAAGTATATTAATTCTCCCGATCATCGACATTGGTAGTGACATCCATCTCTGAAGTAACTCATCAATATCTGTCATTAAGGCTTCATAATTGACACTGGCGATTGATTCTAGCTTAGGCACAATTTGGATTCCTAAATATTTAAACTGATTTACAACATTGAATTGATTTACCTCAGGGGCTGGGTAATTTCTCTGGGTCTCATTTAGCATTAATATTGAAGATTTAGTTTTATTTATTTTATATCCTGATATTTCCCCAAAATTCTTTATTAAATTCAACAAGGTCGGAATTGATTTTTTAAGATTCGACATAAACAAAATTATGTCATCGGCATACAGGGAGATTTTATGTTCTGTTGGTCCAACTTTAATTCCATATATTTGTGACTGTAGACGTATCGCCATCGCTAAAGGTTCAATTGCCATAGTAAACGGTAATGGTGAAAGTGGACAGCCTTGTCGACATCCTCTATTGATTTTTATTGATTTTGAAATATTGTTATTTGTTAGGATTTCTGCAGTAGCATTATTATATATTATCTGAACCCATTTTATGAAATTATTTCCAAGTCCAAACCTTTGTAAGACTTCAAAAAGAAAGGGCCATTCAACTCTATCAAAGGCTTTTTCGGCATCCAGTGATAAGAGAGCTGTATCCGGTGCTTCTTTATTAGAATAAATAATATTAAAAAGTCTTCTTACATTATGGAAGCCTTGTCTTCCCTTTATAAAGCCATTCTGATCTCGATTAATAATATTTGGTAAAATTTCTTGTATTCGTCTTGCTAAAATTTTACAGATTATCTTAAGGTCGGCATTTAATAGGCTTATTGGTCTCATATTTTCACATTTATTAGAGGGCTTACCTGGTTTTGGCAACAGTATAATTAAGGCATTATTCATATATGATGGTAAATTACTATTTTGAAATGCTTCTAAAACCATTTCCAAAAAAGGTTTTGTTAATTTATTTTTAAATTTTTTATAAAGGTCAACTGGAAGACCATCTGGTCCTGCACTTTTTCCTGATTTCATATTATCAATAGCTAGTCCAACTTCTTCTTGACTAATTTTAGACTCCAGTATCTCCCTATTTTCATTTGGAATACACGGTATAAATAGTTCGTTCAGAAACCCATGTAGTTTTGTTAAGTCAGATTCATTTTTGGTATCATATAATTTTTCATAGTAATCTCTAAAGGCTCTAAGATAAGATAAGATAAGATAAGCCTTTATTAGTCCCACAACGGGGAAATTCCAGGATTGCAACAGCACAGGGATAGCAACACTCAGAGCAACAATCAGAAGGCAAGAAAAAAAACAAGCAAGCAAGAGCAGCTAATAAACATATGTACGTATTACTATAAAATATATATATATACACACACACACACAGACACAGTGCAGAGCATTGTAGCTGGATGGAATAAATATATGAATATATGAACACACAGTGCAGAGCATTGTAGCTAGATGGAATAAATATGTAAATATATAAACACCCACAGTACGGAGCATTGCAGCTAGGTGGAATAAATATGCAAGTATATAAACACACACAGTGCGGAGCAATGTAGCTAGATGGAATAATATGTAGATATATAAATATATAAACACACCCAGTGCTGAGCATTGTAGCTAGATGGAATAAATATGCAAATATATAAACACACACAGTGCAGAGCATTGTTGCTAGATGGAATGAAACAGCATAACCGTCTACTTAGTTATCCTACATGGTATGATTATGTGCCCATACATATTCTCACCCTCCATAGCGACCGGTATGTTCCTAGTTGTATGCCGGAGGGGACCATTGTGTAAGTCTATTGCATCTTTTGCATTCAAAAAACTATTAGTTTGTTACGTCTTTTTGCTATCTCTGCGAGCAGCCCTGCTTAGGTTGTACAGTCTGACAGCCGTTGGTAGGAAGGACCTACGAAACCTCTCGGTTGTGCACCTGGGATGATGTAGTCTGCTGCTAAATGAGCTCCTCAGTGCATTCAGTATGTCCTGCATAGGGTGGAACTCGGACTCCAGCAGAGATGACAGTTTAGCCACCGTCCTTCTCTCTCCTATCTCCTCCATTGGATCAAGGCGCTGCCCCAGGACAGAGCTAGCTTTCTTAATCAGTTTGTTCAGTCTCTTCCTATCGGCTGCAGTAATGCCACTGCCCCAGCAGACCACTCCAAAAGTGATGGCTGATGCCACCACCGTGTCATAGAATGACTTCAGCAGCGCCCCTTGTACACCAAAAGACCTGAGTCTCCTCAGCAGGAACAGCCTGCGCTGTCCCTTCTTGTAGAGTGCATCAGTATTGTGTGACCAGTCTAGTTTATTGTTCAGATGAATACCCAGGTACTTATAGGATGTCACCATCTCGATGTCTGTTCCCTGTATATTTACTGGTACTGTGAGGGGCTGCCCATGCCTGCGGCAGTCCACCACCAGCTCCTTAGTTTTCCTCGCGTTGATCTGGAGGCAGTTCCGATGGCACCAGTCCACGAAGTCCTGGATAAGCCCTCTGTACTCAGCTTCATCTCCATTGGAGATGAGGCCAACGATCGCAGAGTCATCAGAGAACTTCTGTAGATGGCAGTGTGTTGTGTTGTGTGAGAAGTCCGCAGTATAAAGAGTGAACAGGAAGGGAGCCAGCACCGTTCCCTGGGGGGCCCCCGTGCTACTGATGATCGTGTCGGACACACAGTCCCGGGTTCTCACAAACTGAGGCCGGTTCGTGAGGTAGTCCAGGATCCATGATGACAGGTGCTGGTCCACCCCTGCGCGCAGCAGCTTGTCCTTCAGGATCATCGGTTGGATGGTGTTGAAAGCACTGGAGAAGTCAAAGAACATGATCCTCACCATATTCCCGGGCTTCTCCAGGTGGGACAGAGAACGGTGAAGGAGGAAGATCACCGCATCCTCCACCCCAATGCCATGCTGGTAGGCGAACTGGAGTGGATCCATCGCTGGTTCCACCAGGGGGCGGAGGTGAGCAAGGAGCAGTCTCTCCAGGGTCTTCATCAAGTGGGATGTCAAGGCCACCGGTCTGTAGCTGTTCAGGTCTTTGGGGTGGGAAGTTTTTGGTACAGGTACCACACAAGATGTTTTCCACAGCTGTGGTACCCTCCCCAGTTTCAGGCTCATGTTGAAGATATACTACATCACAATTTATCTATTAATTTCTAAAGGATCTATAACTACCTGTCCATTACTTATAATACTGGTAATTGGTGTTTTAGATTCTAATTGTTTAATCTGCCATGCCAATAACTTTCCTGATTTTTCACCTTGTTCATAAAAAGATTGTTTCAATCTTAGAAGACTCGAGGCAGCTCTATTCGCTGATTTTTTGTCATATTCAGCTCTCAAAATCAGTAATTCGTTCTCCAACCTTGGATCTCTTCCTGCATATACTCTTTCTTGAAGAATTTTTATTTTATGTTCCAGTTGGACTCTCTCCTCTCGAGTCTTCTTAGATTTTGAACCTGTATAACTAATAATGTGTCCCCTAATAAAAGCTTTGAAAGCCTCCCACTTTACACATGCTGATGTTTGTGTAGTATTGATGTCAAAGAACTCATCTGTTTTTCTATGTATTTAACAAATTCCTCATCCTGAAGCCATTTATGCTGAAATTGCCATCTACCTGGTTCCTTTGTCAATTTCTTATCTACATATATTAGACAGCAGGGTGCATGATCAGAGATCACGATGTTATCATAAAAACAGTTTTGAATCTTGGACCTTAATTCTGTGGAGATCAAAAAATAATCTATACGTGAGAATGTCTTGTAGGTATTGGAATAACAAGAGTATGCTTTAACTTGTGGTTTCATTTCTCTCCATATATCTATCAATTTCAATTCTTTCATAAAATGATTAATGGTCATCCTACATCCATTGTGCGTACAGTCCAGTCCTGTTGATCTATCTATACAGGGATTCAATGTACAATTAAAATCCCCTGCTATTATATGTCGCCCTGTAAGTGATGATAAGATAAGAAATAAATTAGCAAAGAACTTATGATCATCTATATTGGGACCATATAAGTTCACCAAATTTATGTTTTCTAATAGCAAAGATCCTTGAATGATTACATATCTTCCAAATTTGTCTCCAATTACATTTTTCACTTGAAATGGGACTGATTTATGTATGAGAGTCATAACTCCCCTGGCTCGGGATGAAAATGATGAGGTGAAAACATTTCCTTGCCATCTACTCCTAATTCTTTTTAGATCTTCCTCTATTAGATGAGTTTCTTGTAAAAACACAATTTTTGAACCCATGTCTTTTATTTTATTCATAACTTGTTTAAGTATTTTTAAATTTTGTAGACCTCTGCAATTCCATGAAGTTAAGTTAAGATTAACGCTTTGATTTATGATCAATAGGGAGTTTGGGATTACCTAGCAGTGTAAACATGCTCAAACAGAAAAGCAAAAAAATGAGCGGTTGAACATTCACCCTACAAACTCCACACAAACAAATTCCCCCTTCCCACATTTGTGGCAATCCCCCCAAAAGCAAAAGAAAAATTCCGTCTCCCGATATAGCCATCGACCGTTCCACACCCACGAGGATCAGCCAAAGCCACTCCTTCATCCTCCCAATCACCCTAACTCTACTGCTTTTAATAACGTAACATTAACTCTCTTCTGTAATTTTCCAATTTAACTCCAAAATTTTTTAGCAATTTTGTACTTTTTTTTTTTTTTAATATGTAATACAATCTATATTTTGTAATCTTGTTATATGCTTCTAATCAGTTAAATGCTCAAATATTCTACCCTATATTCTGTTCCTGCTTAGCTCCCACCAGTCTCTTCCTGGATCTTCTTGATGAGCTCCTGCGCCTCCTCGGGGGTCTTGAAGATGTGTGTTCTGCCCTCATATGTGACCAGAAGTCTTGCAGGGTGAATCACTCCATGACGAATCTCAAGGTTGCGCAGTTCTTTGCGGATGGGGTCAAACTGCTTCCTTAATTGTTGGATTCCTGAGGCCAAATCTGGGTAGAACCGCACCTGCTGATCTTGATATTTAATTTCTCCTTTGGCCCGCACCGCGTTGGAGATCGTCATCCTGTCTCTGTAGCTGAGAAACTTCATAATTAACGTCCTCGGTGCTGCCTTGTTACCTCTCGGTGGGCCAATTCGGTGGGAGCTTTCCAAGACGACTGATGATTTTAGCTCCGCGTTGTTCAGCGCCTCCGGGATCCACCCCTCCAAAAAGGAGCATGAATCACGACCTTCGGCTCCCTCCGGTAAACCCACCAGCCTCAGGTTGTTCCGTCTGGACCGAGATTCCAAATCCAGAACGCTATTTCCCAGATCTTTATTTTTTTTTTTCCAAAGTGCGCACCTTTATTTGAAGTCCGCTAATTTCATCCTCCGCACTTGAAACACGAAGCTCCGCCTGCGTCACTCGCTCCACGCAGTCACCCAACTCCTTTCTCATTGCATCCAACGCTGCCATAATTCCATCAAGTTTAGCGGAAAAGTCTGCTCTCATTGAGCTAATGGCAGCCAGCACTGCACCTGTGCCGCCATCGTCAGCAGTTACCGCATCACCGCTAGTTTCATCCGCCATATCCGCAGCTTTTTCTACTGCGCCACAAACTTTAAAGTCCGTTAATTTGGACTGCTTCGGCGATTCAATTTTTCCCCCTCCTGATTTCCCAGCCTTAGTCTTCACCGGCATATCCTCACCCAAACGCTGGGAAAAGTTCTGTTCCGAATGAGAGAGTTATTTGCCGAATTTTTATTTCCAGGAGCAGAGCAGAGTGATACGTGTCCTTCTAGGCGGCCGCCATAACCGGAAGTCACTCCAACCCATTTTAATTTATTTGTTTTGCGTGTATGTGCCACCATCATGCACTTGTGCAGCTTTAATACATTTTTTTCCAGACAAAACTAAGAAACTCAGCAGTAATTTAAACCAAAGAAACAATGGTCTGCTACGGTTTCCAGTTAGCACAACTTAGCATCATCATTTAGCATTTTATAATTAGACATGGTGTTAATGCTAATTACCTCCTATTAAAACAAGGTTAACGAACTATCCTCTCTGACGCAGCATGATGAAAAACAGTCCCACATCCCTGGCAAACAGGGGTAGCAGCTATCTGAACCGGTAGTTTGGAGTTAGCATTAGCAACCACCGGACTGAAGCTTAGCCACACACCTACACATCTGTTCCACTGTGCACAGTCGCGCACTGCGGGGGAGAGACTGGGCACTGACAAGTAGCGGTGAGGAGCTTTACTGAATAAACGTAAGTACAGTATGTGCGTTTTAAATCACAGTATAAACGATAAGAGTATTCTATGAAACGACAGACGTTTTTATATCGCCATCTGATATATATTGTCATATTGCACAGCCCTAATCTACACACTGCTGTTGAAGCCACAAATTTGGCTGTGCTTGTTTGTCAAGAGCCTCCATTTATCCAGTCTATGGCACAACCACGAGCAGCAGCAACAAGTACCAGAAGTATGCAAAAACATTCAAAAATATAAAACAGACAAGTGTGGAAATTAGCTGCCACTTGACTGCAAAACACATATGTGGACTATACATTAAAACGACTTTTAAAAAAAAGGCGCTATTTTAAATGTCCCGCTACTCCTGACTGACTTAACACTACTTCCAGCTGAAAGCAGACGTTGTACACAATTATTTCTACAGCAGCACCCTCAGGAATAAGGTGCATACTTAATTTACATTTATCGGCTTTACCTTAGACTAAATGTGTGAGTCCACCACCATTACCATCCCCCCTTGTTAAACAATAACAAATCACCTGAGAACAAGCAAGGGTTTTTTTTTTTTTCTTCATTCAGCAGCATCTACTGTGGAAAGAGGCTTTTTCACCAAACTGTGTCCACAAAAATCTGCATGGAGCAGTATTTGATCTTAAAAATCAAGATAACAGGAATGTTTAGGCTATTATAAATATGCAACTTTTTCTATAAATGTGATTTTCTTCACGTAAAAAATCATATTCTTATAATTTTAGAACTTTTTGAATGTATTTTTTTCCTTTTTACCATAAAAATTGCAGCTTTTGCTTATATATTTTCATATTAACATATACTGGTGGTTCATGTAGCAAAGTTTTTCTTGGAAATTTAGAACTTTATTTAAAAAATCTTTGCAATGAGAAATTAATTAGTTTTTCATTTTATGAGAAAAATACGTGGGAGTCAGAACTGTGAAGTATTTGATGGCAGCTAAATATTATAGAATTTATTCTGAGAGTCACTTCACTAACCTGAGGTGCTGAAAATCTCACGGCTGCTCTGCTGTAACAAGAACACACTCCTCTGCAGCCTCCTCTCCCCTCACCTGTGCCGTCTGACTCATTTTTCTTCGGGAAAATCACCTCTTCTATAAATTTCTGCCATTTGTTAACCACCAAAATGTGAACACACCTTCTGGAGTCCCGCGCCCTGCTGAATGCTGTCCGTCTGTCTTTCAGTCAGACCAATCATCAGTGGCACCACATTCTGAGGGATGCTCTGGTGCGTAGTTCAGTCAAGCAGATTATGGGCTATTAAGCATCATATCAAATCAACATCATATCAAACATGCCTGCTGCAGATTATATTAATGTTAATTAATTATACTTCCAACTAGAACACTGGCCCATCAGTGAAGCAGCCCACTGGGATATGGGCCACTGCAGTCCTGCACTCTCGCCTCCAGTTCACTCACTTGTACGCCATCACTACCCGAATTAGGACCGCACAAGCGCAATATGGTCTGCCATCTTGGATCGCTACAGAGGGCAACAACGCTTGGACAAAAAGTAGTTCTGCGTATAGAAATGGGAAGTAAATCTTGTTTTTATAGGAGTATCATTTTTCCCCGCAGCCAAATGGCACACGCTGGAAATCCGGCACGGTGCCGGAAAACTTTAAGCCCTGGTCATCAACATCCTGAAAGACAAGTATGCCAACAACCAGTGCTGTGTGAGATATGACGGGTAGCAAAGAGAGTGGTTCCATGTAAAGATTGGGTTCAGACAAGGATGTGCGATTTCACCAGTCCTCTTCCTCGTTGTCATTGATTGGGTGATGATGAGAGCCACTAAAGGCCAACCAAGAGGGCTTGTTTGGGGACTCACAGCTCAACTTGAAGACAGCGACTTTGCAGATGACATCGCTCCACTTTCTCATACCCAGAAAGACATTCAGGACAAGACGGCCAAAGTGGACCAGTTTGAAGAAGTGTAGGGCTCAAGATAAACCCTGACAAGACCAAAATCATGAAAGCAAGAAACATCATCATCATAGCAGTCTGTCGGGGGCAACAATGACTGTATCATTTAGGTTTGATCAGATTCCTCCACGCAGCTTTGTACTCCGTTGCCAGGAACTCCTGACCTTGTTAACCCGGGCGACGTCCAAGCCAGTATGAGTTGCTTTCTGACTGACTATTTCATGAAACTGCTTGCAAAGTATTTGAGCAATGCTAGCTTTTGCTGGACTAGCGGCACATTCTTGGCAGATAGTGGTATTATCAGTGGCAAGGACAGGCCAAGACAAACTGACTCCACTATCTGTTGCAGTGACTGACCAGATGATAGGTTTGTTTATCTCTGCTCTTTGTGTGGTGCATGTCACAATGCACCGACTGACAAAAGATCATCACAGACCTTGCGACAGATGTGCTTATCTGCCAGGATGTCCAGTCTCACCCCGTGTAACTGGGAGTGGTCCACCACAGACCTGTGACAGATATCGTTTTTAGTTCTGCCAGGATGCCCAGTTTCACCCTCCACACCCTCGAAAGGGTGGGGTTGCCGGTTGAGTCGCCGACGGCCCGACCCATGAGACAGGTAGTACTGGTTTTCATGGTTATCCAGTAGCAAGCAAACCAATGCCTGACCCGACATGAATGAAAGCAAGAAACAAGAGCACCAATAAGACCAGCATACAAGGGACAGAGCTTGAAGAAGTCGAACACTTCAAGTACCTTGGTAGTTATAGCTCTGCGGAGAGCAACATTGAGAAAGAAATTACAACAATAGGTCTTGCAGCACAAGCCTTCAATAGACTGCAGAATATCTGGAAATCTTCCTATCTGACAACAAAGACCAAGTTGAAGATCTACAAATCCAATACAGATGTGGACAAAATTGTTGGTACCCCTCTGTTAATGAAAGAAAAACCCACAGTAGTCACAGAAATAACTTGAATCTGACAAAAGTGGTAATAAATAAAAATTCTATGAAAATTAACCAATGAAAATCAGACAAAGCTTTTGAATTGTGGTTCAACAGAATTATTTTAAAAAACAAACTCATGAAACAGGCCTGGACAAAAATGAAGGTACCCTTAACTTCATATTTTGTTGCACAACCTTTTGAGGCAATCACTGCAATCAAACGATTTCTGTTAAGTGTCAATGAGACTTCTACACTTCTCAGCAGGTATTTTGGCCCACTCCTCATAAGCAAACTGCTCCAGTTGTCTCAGGTTTGAAGGGTGCCTTCTCCAGACGGCATGTTTCAGCTCCTTCCACAGATGTTCAATAGGATTTAGATCAGGGCTTATAGAAGGCCACTTCAGAATAGTCCAATGTTTCACACTTAGCCATTCTTGGGTGTTTTTATCTGTGTTTTGGGTCATTATCCTGTTGCAAGACCCATGACCTGTGACTGAGACCAAGCTGTCGGACACTGGGCAGCATATTTCTCTCTAGAATACCTTGATAGTCTTGAGATTTCATTGTACCCTGCACAGATTCAAGACACCCTGTGCCAGATGCAGCAAAGCAGCCCCAGAACATAACAGAACCTCCTCCATGTTTCACAGTGTTCTTTTCTTGGTATGCTTCATTTTTGCGTCTGTGAACATAGAGCTGATGTGCCTTGCCAAAAAGTTCCAGTTTTGTCTCCTCTGTCCATAGGACATTCTCCCAGAAGCTTTGTGGCTTGTAATTCCAGTCTGGCTTTTTTATGATTTGTTTTCAACAGTGGTGTCCTCCTTGGTCGTCTCCCATGAAGTCCACTTTGGCTCAAACAACGACGGATGGTGCAATCTGATACTGATGTACCTTGACCTTGGAGTTCACCATGAATGTGTTTAGAGGTTGTTCTGGGCTCTTTTGTTGCCATTCGCATTATCCGTCTCCTCCTGTGGCCATGTCCAGGGAGGTTGGCTACAGTCCCGTGGACCTTAAATTTCTGAATAATGTGCGCAACTGTAGTCACAGGAACATCAAGCTGCTTGGAGATGGTCTTTATAGCCTTTACCTTTAACATGCTTGTCTATAATTTTCTTTCTAATCTCCTGAGACAACCCTCTCTTTTGCTTCCTCTTGTCCACGTTTAGTGTGGTACACACCATGTCAACAAACAGCACAGTGACTACTTGTCACCCTTTAAAATAGGCCGACTGACTGATTACAAGTTTGTAGACACCTGTGATGTTAATTAGAGGACACATCTTGGTTGAACATGTCCCTATGGTCACATTATTTTCAATCTTTTCTAGGGGTACTATCATTTTTGTCCAGGCCTGTTTCATGAGTTTGTTTTTGAAAATAATTCTGTTGAACCACAATTCAAAAGCATTGTCTGATTTTCACTGGTTAATTTTCATCCATCCATCCATCCATCTTCTACCGCTTTTCCGGAGGTCCGGGTCGCGGAGGCAGCAGTTCAAGCAGAGAAGCCCAGACTTCCCTCTCCCCAGCCACCTGCTCCAGCTCTTTCAGAGAGGATACCAAGGCGTTTCCAGACCAGCTGGGGGAGACAGTCTCTCCACCGAGTCCTAGGTCTGCCCCGGGGTAATTTTTATAGAATTTTTATTTATTACCACTTTTGTCAGATTCAAGTTATTTCTGTGACCATTGTGGGTTTTTCTTTCATTAACAGAGGGGTACCAACAATTTTGTCCACATAAGATCAGTCCTCCTCTATGCCTCAGAAATTTGGAGAACATATAAGAAGACTGAAAGTCAACTGAGAGGTTTTGAGGGAAGATGTCTCTGCCGGATCCTCAGGATTCATTGGGAACAACCGGTTACCAACAAAGATGTGAGTAAACGGACAGGCATCAACAGCATCGTCCTGGAGGTGAAACATTGCAGATGGAGATGGCCTGGCCATGTCCTTAGGATGAACAACACCAGACACCCAAACACTGCTCTGAGATGGGCACCACCTGGGAAAAGGAAGAGGGGCAGGTCACTGGGTACTTGAAGAAGAACTGTGGAAAATGAAATGAAGGAGGCAGGTAAGACCTGGGATGAGATCAGCTGGCTTGCCCAAGACAGAGAAGCCTGGAATAAGTTTATCAGCACCTTATGGACCACCGGGAATGACGAGAATTAAGTGAGTGAGATAGCAACAGAACTAATGTCAATGAGACTAAAACAAAGTTAGTGTTTTGCTGTGAAGCCACTTCTTCGGGATGCTGCTGTCTGTCACTACAGTAGTGCTTCAGACTCAACCTCTAACACTGACATGCTGTTGAAATACATGTAACTGAAGATGTGTATACTTTGTTACATAGGACAGTATTTTTTTAATTGCTGGATTTGGTGCTGTCCTGCTCTTTGTACAAACGCCAGCTGTGGTGGCACAGGACTTTAATGGACCAAGTATAACAGGTAGGGTTAGCTGTTATTCAGGGTTGTTTCTGTATTTATTACACCCCGGAGACCAGTCATGTCAAACCATAAACCCCTCTCTCTGATAATGCTTTATTTGGGTTTTTACATTCTCACATTTAGCCAGTTGTACAGTAGTTAGCTCAGGCTGCGTTTGTTGACGAAGCTACCAGCCGTTAGCCTCAATATGGTGCCAACCCAACAGAACTCACAAATGAGAAAAGAGAGAAGGTAGGATGAACTGGGGCTCATTAGCATTTATAGAAACATGCACTGAAATTTGCACATTTTGAGGAAAGGTCCTTCAGCTGGGAGGAAAATGGTACTTCAATATTTAAACCCTGATGCGTTTTGACCAAAGAAGATAGTATCACAGACATTTAATTAACACATCTGGGAGTTGTGTTTACATGTAGATAAAGTGCATAATGTGGCACTAATGCAGAAACATAACCAAACCCATTTCTTCAATCATTTAGTATATGTGGAAATATACAAGACTTTTATAAGACATGTTTACTTTGAGTAAACCACACTTTGAGTTCACACAAAGATTTTTTTTTGGTATTGGCAGTCATCTATATCATCCAACTATGTTCCTCTATAAAAATGATAAATATAACCTGAAAAATATTGTTCATCTCTTTTGAAAACACCCCCATCATTTCTGATCTTGAAGACATCACAGACTATAAAGCATAAAATCAAGGCTGACAAAGTAGGGGAGTTCAGTCTCAGACCTGATGGAAGAAGTTAAAACTTAACAAAAATTATGTGTAAAACTCTTACAACACTCTCTTTATTCCCTCAGCACATATTTACCAAAAAGATCATCTGAAGTGCAGCTTTGCCATCCTGCCCTCTGGTGGAATTCATGAGATATCACAATGGCTCAAATGTAATTTTTTTGGGGAGCCCTAATATATGTACACCAATCGAGAAAAAAACAAAACATAAAAATATCGGTCCTAGAGGCTTACCTTAAGGATTTTCACCACCACTTTTTCATTGTTGGTCACATTTATGGCCTCAAATACTTCACTGTACTTCCCTCTGCCCAGCTTACGCACCAGCTGATAGTTGTCTTGATTGCTGAAAAACACAAGACATACATTAGACACAAATCTTTTCTTTTAATCAAAAAACACTGATCAAGAATTAATATGAAACCATTGGCTGTACCTCCAGTTTGGCACATGAGCATCATAGTCCCAGTATTCTCTGTTCTTCTGTGTGTTGACGTCGGTGTACACCCGAGCCTTGCTGATGGTCGGCGTGGGTCCGGGCATCGCTAGCTTTGAGGCTCCGTGTCGGGGGCCTTCAGCTTTTTCTGAATACTTGCTGGCACAATACTGAAAGGCAGCGCACCGGTGTGCAAGACTATCTGCCTCTAGGATCGCTGCACTGCGTTTACCATTGGCCTTGGCTGATTGGGCACGGTAAGGACAGGTGTCGGGCTGGTCCGACACAGCCGCCGTGCAGACTGACAGAGCTACGATGACCGACTGAGTGAAGCCCCTGAGCAAGACCTTGGGCAGGAGGGAATAAAGAGTCGCCAGCTGCCAAAAGATGAGGGAGAGGAAAAAATTATAAGATGGATGATGTGTTAAATTCAGAACTTTTTTAGACCTTTAAATGGCTCTGTGCACGAGTGCGGAGACGAGCTTCCGGTTGTGCCAGGAGTCCGGAAACCTGTTTCCCATTTACATCCCTTCTCCATTCAAGAAATATCATCTTTTTTGAGGTGTCTGCAAAATTTACCGAAAATAGACATACAGTTGCAAAAAAAAGAATGTGAACCCTTTAGAGTTACCCTCGTATTTCTGATGATAAAGTGCACTAAACTTTTATAAAATAAAACTTTTAAGGATGGGGTGGGGGGTGAAAGTTGGAGGCTAGCATATTTACCGCCGCCAAAGAGATAATGTGATTGATGTGGTTTGTTTGTCTGTTTATTAGGTGAAAATTTCATCCAAATCCGTCCAGTTGTTTTTGCGCAATCCTGCTAACAGACATACAGACATACAAACAAACCAAGATTCTGAGAGATAGAGCCTTGCCAGAGGTATATGCTCTCTGGATGTGCTCTAATTACTCTTGTGAATTGGGGGGAAAAAAAAAAATCAATTTTCACAACATTACTTTTTTTTTCTTTTTTTTTTTTAATTGTCCAAAAATATTTGAATTTCAATTTAAAATTGATTTTTTTGCCCAGCCCTAACAGAAACTACATCATCCTATTCCTATTTTTATGCATTCCTACCAAGAGTTCTATTTTTTTTATCCCAGAAAAATCTTTTTTAGGAACTGATTTAGCTGCCACTCATGCACTGAGCCCCTTCTTGTTTGACAGACCTGGTCAGACAGGAATGTCCATGGACCATGACGTTTGCAGACAACATTGTGATCTGTAGTGAACAGGGAGCAGATGGAAGAGAGCTTGGAGACGAGGCAGTGTGCTCTGGAGAGGAGGGGAATGAAAGTCAATAGAAGCAAGACAGAATACGTGTGTAAATGAGAGGGGGCAGGTGCAATGGTAAAGCTGCAAGGAGCAAAGGCAGTGAAAGTAAAGGAGTTTAAATACCTGGGGTCAGCCATCCAAAGCAATGGAAAATGCACAAGAGAAGTGAAGAAGAGAGTGCAGGCAGGGTGGAGACAAATGTCAGGGGTGATTTGGGACAGAAGTATAGCAACTAGAGTGAAAGGGAAGATTTACAAGACAGTAGTTAGACCTGTTATGATGTGTGGCTTGGAGATGGTGGCACTGACAAAAAGACAGGAGGTGGAGCTGGCAGAGTTGAAGATACCAAGATTCTCATTGGGAGTGACTAGGAGGGATGGGATTAGAAATGAGTATATCAGCGGGACAACTCAAGTTGTGTGGTTTGGAGACAAAGTAAGAGACAAGGCGGAGATGGTTTGGACATGTGCAGAGGAAGGATAGTGGATATACTGGATAAAGAATGTTGAAGATGACGACCACAGAGAAGATTCGTGGATGTAGTGAAGGAGGGCATAGAGAGGGTTGGTGTAAAAGAAGAGGATGCAAGGGATAGGGTGTGGTGGTGGCAGATGCTCTCGGCTGTGGCGACCCCTAAAGGGAACAGCCCAAAGAAGAAAAAGAAGATTTAGCTGATACTCATGAGCATGGACTCTTGGAAAGTTGTGGAATCTTCTGATGAGGTGGTATAATCTTGGTCAAACTAACAAGACTCCTACAGCAAACCATTAAAGACACACTACAGTGGACAGAAATCCACAAAAACAAATCCACACTGTATAAAATGGTATCTTATGCCCTGTTCACCAAAGAAAACTTTCATTGCCTTGCAGTTGCTTGTGAACATCTTTTCCCTTTTCCTCCTCCTTCAAATGCCAGGATCTAATTAGGCCCACCCACATCCCGTCCATTAGGGGTGGGAGAAAAGATTGATTCAGTGATGGATTGTGATACTTAGCACTGGCAACAGTGCATTGATCCACAAATGCACGGATCAATCTTTTATTTAAAAAAAAAAAAAAAAAGCACACATATACTTTTGGGTTATGTTAATCAATAGCGTTTTCAGTCCACTAGATGGCGCAAAGCAAACACCCAGTCAAGTGAAGTGATAGCTTGATTCTGATTTGCAACCAGCTTTGAAAGTTAGGAAGCAGTTATCTGAAAGTTAGCTCAAATGTTGGGCCATTTTGGATTTTATAACAAAGATGGAAGGAAAGACCATGACATGAAACAACCCGTACAAAGCGCTGCTCGAAACAAAAAGAAAAAAACAGTCGGAACACAGCGGGCCACACACATCTCAGAGCAGCATTAGCAACAGCTAAGCTAAAGAGACACCGGCATGGAGCTTTTCCTCCAAGCATTAAGTAAAGTTTATTTATGAAGCGCTTTTCAGAGGCATGTAGTCACAAAGAGCTGTACAATAAAATGGAATGAAAGGAAGTTGATAGATAAAAATCATTTTAAAAATATAAAAATAAAAAACAAGTTAAAACACAGGATTAAAATAATTAAAAAATATCAGACTGACCATTAAAAAGCAACTGAAACTCAATGGAAATCCTTGTTAAACAAAAAAGTTTTCAGCTGCTTTTTAAGAGTCCACAGTCAGCTAAACGTATCTGGAGTGGGAGTCTATTCCAAACAGCACCGTCCACCACCCTCCCCGTGTGCAGCAACGCGTCACCGCAAAAAATGAGGCCCCGAGAATACTTTATTATATCAAAGAGATGTTAACAGTTTTACTTTGGGACATGATTTGAGGTTGAACAAGGTGAAAATATTTGAAATATTCAACGATAATCACGATAATCGAATATCATGATATTCGATTATCGTATTATCGTTGAATCGTGATAGGATCTAATCATGACCCACCCTCGCAATTCCCACCCCTACCGTCCACCAGGACACGGAAGTCTGCAAGCTGGAAAATTTGAACAGCCAGTGTTCAGTCCTGAATGGTTCACCTGTTACAGTGACATCACAAAAACACTGTCTAAACTTGCCTTTTTCCAAGGGGAGGAGCTTAACTGAACTTTCACAATATTAAAAAAAAAAGACAAGATACAGGATAGTAATGATTTCGCTCGATATGGCAACAAGTCATAAAAACATGGTAAAGAAGTTAAGAAAAAAAAGTTGATTTTCACTGGTGTGTCACTTTAAATGCTGTCAATCAAAAGGGGCTTCAACAAAATGATATGGTATTTTTATTCCCCAAAAATTGTAATATTCCTTGCAAACATTTTCTGCTCTTCTCAGAAAAATGTATTTTTCATCGCTTTTTTTTTTTTTTTAATTTTCAAGTAAAAGTGCAACATTTTTCATGTACATTTTTCCTTAGAAAACCCCCAACATTCCCAATTTTTTTTTTTCATTTTGGAAATTGAGACTTTTTCTTTTCAAATTTGTAAGGGTCTTTTCCCTCAAATATATAAATTTACCCTAAATTTCAAGATTTTTTTACATAAGCGTTATGATTTTTTCATATATTTGTCATTTTCTTGCAAGGTTATCATTCTTGCAGTCTTTCATGTACATTTGTGACTTTTTTCTTTCAATTTTTTTTGGGGTGTTTTCCTCAAAACCAACATTTTTTGGCATATTTTTTCAGCTTTTTCAAAAATTTCATGTTTTTCCTTTGTAATTTTTTTTTACATTGTTAAAATGGAAACCCTTTTTTAAATTATGCAACCTTTTATTACAGTAGATATCAAAAAAATGACTTTACCACAGAACATGAATCAATGCTTGCATAGGTACAGTGCATCTGGAAAGTATTCACTGCGCTTCACGTTTTTCATATTTTATGTTATGTTGCAGCCTTATTCCAAAATGGAATCAATTCACTTTTTCCTCAAAATTCTACACACAAGATCCCATAATGACAACATGAAAAAAAGTTGAGATTTTTGCAAATTTATTAAAAATAAAAAACTGTTAAGTGTACTTTTATTGCCAACAGCATGTTTGCACCCGGTACTAACAGCAGCAGCACCCAGTACTGTGGAAGCTTCCATAACACTGGGTGCTGACAGCGTCAGTGCCATGTGGGCCACTCTCCAGACGGACTCCAGCAGGCAGACAATGGTGGAAGCATTTGGACTCCTTGCTAAATAGAGCCGTGACAGTGAACACTGAAAGGGCACAAAGCATGTCATTTCCTTCTGTGCGGAGTGTTTATAATTGAGTTCCAAGAGTAAAAGAACTACTGCATAGTGCACTGCTTGTTTGAACGTGATTTTTTGGACAGCGGCAAAAATCCAAAAATCACGGTGACAAGAGCCACGCTGTACGGAGGCTGTCCTGTTTAAATAAGCTGAATGCCACTGCAGTCTCCAGTCCATACACACTGCAGTTGAAATACTGGAGTTCCCGCAACTGCTTTATGAAAAAGATCTTTTTTTTTTTTTTTTAACAGAATCAGCAGTTCATGCCTAGTACAACTGGAGCCACACACAATTGTCACACACGCACATGAAGTTGAGGGCGGAGCTGCAGCGAGTTTCTCACAGCTTCCATTGTGTGCTGCATAAGTTATGAACCATTTAAATTATGAGATCACAGGGTTCTAAAAACATTTGAAATATTTTGTTTTTAATATTGTTACATTTGTAAAATTGTAATATTTCACTGCAAATATATTTATATATTGATGTGTATGTATGTATATCCACTGCTTTTATTTATATCTTCCGTATCTTCTTAATTATTGCTCTGAGTGTTGCTGTCCCTGTGCTGTTGCAATCCTGGAATTTCCCCATTGTGGGACTAATAAAGGCTTATCTTATCTTATCATATTGTGATGTTGAGCTGTCCATCACTGCATGGGAAATTCCTCTACCGTGACAGCCCTATTCTGTACCCTTCCCCAGATTTGTGCCTTGAGACAATCCTGTCTAAAGTCTACAGACAATTCCTTTGACCTCATGCTTGGTTTGTGCTCTGACATGCACTGTCAACTGTGGGACCTTACACAGTATAGACAGGTGTGTGCCTTTCCAAATCGTGTCCAATCACCTGAATTTACCACAGGTGGACTCCAATTAAGCTGTAGTAACATCTCAAGGATGATAAGTGGAAACAGGATGCACCTGAGCTCAATTTTGTGTTTCATGGCAAAGGCTGAATACTTATGTACATGTGATTATGTTTTTTTTCTAATTTTTAATGAATTTGCAAAAATCTCAAAAAAAAAAAAAAAAAAAAAAAAACCTTTTTCACATCGTCATTAAGGGGTATTGTGTGTAGAATTTTGAGGGAAAAAATGAATTTAATCTATTTTGGAATAAGGCTGTAACATAAAATGTGTAAAAAGTGAAGCGCTGTGAATACTATACGGATGCACTGCACTTTTACTTTATTAAATGAACAGAAATAAATATATACATAATTCTGGCATGTCAAAAAGTCCGGGTACCCTACATGGTTAAATAAACACACAAATTTAAACCAAAAATCATCAAAATATACTATTTTGTCAAGAGGTGGACACCACTATATCTAGGAAAAAAGGTTAATCATATTTTTTCCAAATGTGATTTTTTTTCTCTCTCAATATTATCTCAGCTCCATTAAAAAACAGAAAAATATGTATTTCTATTTCTGTATAACCATAATTACCTCGACCAAGAAGGTAATGTGACTGAGGCAGTTGGTTTGTCTCTCTGTTAGCAGGATTTGCGCAAAAACTACCTGATGGGAGTTTGATGACATTTTCTCCACAGGTGGCCCTTCAGCTACAGATGAACCAGTCAGCTTTCAGAGGCAATCCAGGCCAGGAGGAGGATTCTGGGTCACTTTTTCCCCCTCGGTCTTTAACACTGCAAGATGGAGCCTTGGCAGATGCATCTGCTCTCTGAGGGCCCTCGAGTTTCATAATGCAACACTGTATGGTTTTATTATAATGAAAAATACAGAACCGACATACCAATTTATCATCATATACGCAAAACGTTTCTCACAAAGCTCATTCGGTTTTAATGCTAAATTGACTCATTCATTCATTCAATCGTGGCCCAACACCCCAAACACTAAATGCATACTCAACAGTCGGTTCTGCTTTCCTTCTACAGGCATAAATGTGTGTTGTGGTTCTTTATTTTCGGGTGCAAACACATGCAGAACGTTTCTTGGTGATAACTCTTCGAGCTCAAAACCGTGGACCTTCTGGGCCAGTAGGCCTGTTAAAAAAAAACAACAACCTATCAGCCTATATTTATTATTAAACTGCTTTTAATAACCATGTTTCCTCTGAGACCTAAATCTAGTAGGTGAAGTGGGCCACGACCAGAAATACTTGCCTCCTCATATAACGGGACGTCTAACGAGTCAGCATCCACCTACCAGAGGATAACCAGCATCTCCACCGATGCACCGCCAGCGCTAACTAGCAGGCTAACTAGTTACGACGACCGAGCTAGCGTCACATTTAGCTGAATACTTTTAAAATTTGAACCACTGAGGTAGCAGAATACAGAGAAATACACGGTGGGTGTAGATATCTGGGGTCGTGCAGCGAGCATTAGACAGCTATGTGTGACTGACTGTGTCGGAACTGAAATGCGAAATGAGTGTCGGGGCCAAAGTTAGCCGGCTAACCTCGTCCTTAAACCGCGGGGCTCAGAGGAAGTCCTCCCGACGCCGGTACGACGCTCCACTGCTCCGGCCTGATGGGTGGGGATGTCTGCGGCGTCAGCGGTTTGGTCGGTGTGTGGCGGTGGGTCTGGTGGTTCCGATGGGGGTGGGTTGCTTCCATAGACTGTGTAACAGCGGGTGTTTGGCAGCAGAATCAGGATGGTCTCCTGACCTGTTCTGCAGTAAACATCACCCGGAAGTAAACGCTCCATCACTCCATACATATGGAAAAATGTCATTAACTAGCAAACAGGCCTTTAAATGTCGCTGATGTCTCCTAACTTTTATTACATAAACAATAAACGATGAGCATGCGTATTTTTTTAAAAGCACACCTACATTTATATTTACCCCCAAGTCAAATTTGATATTACTTTTTCATTTCTGTTCAAAAGTTCTGTATTTAATATCTGATCATTCTTTTTTGTTCAAGTTCACACTGAATGTATAGAAATGCATGCAGAATACATTATGTCGGTCAATCAGCAATAACATATTTTAAACACATTGCCCATTTTAACTTATCAGTCACACAGCGTGGACAGCGCCCCCCCCCCCCAGGAGAGACTCATCAGGCAGGTCTCGACCAGAACGTTGTTTCTTTTTGGCGCCCGGGGATGACCCATGCCGGTACCAAAGCACCTCACCTTCCTCATAAACACGCTGCAGCTCGTTGGGGTGTCTCTCCATACCATCTGTCAGCTGCAGGTAACCGTCCTCCCGAACAGCCACCACCTGTAGCCGCCCCCGGTCATCCTGTCTCCTCCGCTTCCTGTGGGCTTCTCTCAGTTGGGCCTCCTCTCTGGGTCAGACCAAATCAGCGACCCCCAGAGGAGCCCTACTTGGCTTCCAGTGTTCCTGAGTGGCACGTTGTTTAACCGTGCCAGCTGGTCCTGCCCTGATTGCTTTCATTTGAAACCCTGGCGAAGCCGTTGTCACCCCCTGTTTCTCGATTCATCCCAGGCGAACTCCGGAAGCAGGCTAAGCCATCCACTCGGCTCCATCCGCCGTCACAGGCATCCCACGGCGCTGCCCAGTTCCCTCAGCTAAGGCAACTTGGGCTCTGGCACAGGAACTCTCCTGCAATGGCCCTGGATGGGGTTGGTCCTGTTCGCTTTTCAGATTACTAGGCCAAGGTTCGTCCCATATTGCATCAACCATCACCGCTGGCATCAGTCGGTTCCATAAACCACAGCCCGACCACTCCTCCTCAATGCCGCTGATGGAAAACCCCAGTCTGTAGAAGAGGTCGCAGCCCATCACATTCTGGCCACCGCCAGTAACAATAAACTTCAGGTTAATGGCCACCGATGATTTATAATGGGCCGTCAGCTCCACCGAACCCACGATGGGCAGCCTCCATCCTCCATAGCCGCACAACGGTTCTAAATGACCTCTCAGCTGATGATATGGGAAGAAACTCTTCACGGTGGGCCAATTCAACAACGACCTCACTGCACCCGTGTCAACCATCAATGGTACCTCCACTCCGTCCAGTTCCACTGCACAGTACATACAGCCGTCCGTGTCTGGGGAAACAGTGTGGATAACCGTGGGAGTTGGAGCAGGGGTGTCCGCTTTACATCGCCATTAACCTCCCTCGAACCTATTACAGGCCCTGGCAAAGTGATACAGGAGTCCGCACTTGCCACAGCGTTTGCCTCTTGCTGGACACTCTCTCGCCTTGTACCGGTGCTTAGTGGGCCCACAACCCGAACACTTGGGTGATCTCGGGGTGGACCTCATCTTTACAGCTGCAGCGCATTCCTCTTCTTCGTTCTCTTCGCTGTCCGGATCTACAGCCTGCATCGTTGATTGTGAGTCATGGCGGCGTAGCGTAGCTCCCTCACCGAGGTCGTGTGATAACTTGCCCTCCGCTTCACACTGTTGGGCTATCTCCACAGCCCTGGCTAGAGTTAATTCGCCGGAGTGTGTAAGCAATCTCAATCAAGCTGATGAACACAGAATGTGCTCTGCTAGCTGATCGCAGACCATTTCTTCCTCTAAGTCACCAAACTGGCAGTCCCCAGCCAGCTGCCGCAGGTCTGCAACATAGTGCTGCACCGACTCACCGGCCTGCTGGAGGTGCTGCCGAAACTGGACCCTCCTGACGATGACATTTGTAGGCACGCGAAAATGTTGCACCATTCGCTCAACCACGTCATCGAAGCTATCGCTAGCTCCCAAGGTAGAAAGGATACATTGTCCTTCCATGCCCAAATTGTGGACCAAAATCGCCCTTGCTCGTACCTTCTTCAGTCCACCCAGGTTTAGTGCCACCAAGTAGTTTTTAAATGCAGTGAACCATCTCGCCCAAGGCACCAGAGGCTCCCCCGGAGACTCCAAAACGGCTGAATTGCAGACATGCCAGCATCCATAACTTTATCTTTGTCGCAAATGTTATGTCTGTAAAACATAGGTCAATGATGAGGCGAGTGGTGAACTACACAGGACTTTATTATAGAACTCACAGTGTATATACAGATGCTCCCGATAGGCTGAGAGGTGGTCGAGAGACCGCCCCTCTGCCACGCAGCCCTCTTATACTCTGGGTGACATCACCACCCGTGTCACACCATAAAGAGTCCTAATAACAACACTACACTCCCTTTAAGGGTCTCCAAAGTGGATCATCTGCATCCATCTCAACCTATTCCTTGCATCTTCCTCTTTTTTTAATTGCTTTATTTAAACAGAAAAGACATTACAGACAGATCAACACACTTTGCATAACGGTATGCTAGGGGGTATACAAAAGAATTAATAAAGCAAGATAAAAGGGTGAAACAGAATAAAGACCAATGCAATAAAAACAGCACCAGAGGGAAGTTACATAAAAACGTTATAAAGCTTTAGGAGATTATAACATTTAACAGCCTTTGAATTTGAGCTGTCAGCAATAGTGGAGAAGTAAAGTTTAAAATAAGCATACAGTTCTGGATAATTAGGTAATCTTTTAAGGAATTTAGAACAGTGAATGTAATATTTGGTTACAATGATAATTAGATTAATAACATAAAATTCAGATCTGAGTTTTTGGTTATCATCAGTAATACCAAATAGGACATGTTTCCACAGCAAGGAGAAACTAGGATATACGTATATTGTCAATAATAAGGCGAGAAAATTAACTCCATAATTTTTTCACATAGGGACAGGACCAAAAGAAATGCACCACAGTTTCTCTGTGCAGACCACAGACAGAACAATTAACTTCAATGTCTTTTTTGAATTTTTGCATATAAAAATGAGTGAGGTAAAACCTGCGCAGCAGTTGATAAGAAATTTCTTTGACTTTATTAGTAAGAAAGAATTTTTGTGGCAGTAGCCAAACCGTTTTCCAACAAATATTATCAGTATAACTACTCCACTGATACATGGAGGCTGGCATATTTACAGTGTCTTGTAGGAAAAACTTTCTGATAGCCTTGTTTGGATTTTTGACACGAGCAGAGAGACAGGTTTTACCAACACTAGTGTGCATTGCATCAATCAGAATAGGACAATTACTTTCTTCCCAACCTTTATAGAGATAACGGACACAAGATGGGATAGCATCGAAAACAATAGAATATTCTTTGGGGGGGATAGGGATCCTTGCATCTTCCTCTGTAACACCAACCTGTGGTGTTTGGACGTGGTGGCTCACTGTAGGTGACATCATCACGTGGCGAACTGGCCATGGCGCGATACGGTGCCCTCCTTCCATATATTGTTCAGTTGTGTGTTGAATAAAGGAGCGTGCAGTTCATACCTGCTGTCCGCACCTCCTTCTCAGACATAACAAATGGCAACAAGGATAAACCTTAATAACTCTGGCATGAAAGCATGCACAGAGCCGCTGCAGCTGTTTCTCGCTCTACCAGGTGAGTCACCGATCCCCTGGCTCTGCTGGCATAAGATATTTCAGAATTATATCACCACTACTGGCTTGAACAATGCTAACGATGAGAAGCTAAAGAGGATGCTAACCTGCTACCTTGGCGCCGAAGAACAGCAGATACTTCACTCTCTGGGCCCTAAGGACACATACGCAAACTATGTGATCGTGATGAATATGCTTTACGCTGACAAGAGCAGTGTGACGGCATGGAGAGCGATGTTCTTCCAGCGCCACCAGCGTGAGGGTGAGTCACTCCAGCATTATATAACAGACCTCCGGGACCAAGCAAGCACCTGTGATTTTGGAGGGTTGAAGGAAGAGTTGATACACGATAAGCTAGCGGAGAGTACTAACAACAGGAGACTGCGGAGTAGGCTGTTTTCAACAGCAGACAAGCTAACACTGGATGAGACTGTGAAATTGGCATCCCAGATGGAGGCAGAGGACAAGCTATTATCACAGCTAACGCCGCCTAACCAACAAGTGCGTTGTACAACCCTGCGAACACAGGTCGCCGCCGTCACTGCGCAGGACTCTGGCCCCACACCTCCCCACTGTAACTGAAAGAAGAAGGGCAGGAAAAGGGACAACGCAGGTCAGTGCCCGCACTACAGTGGCCGTGGTTCTTCGAGACATCAGACTCAATCATCCACCTGCCGAGCCAGAAGGATGAAATGCTACTGGTGCAAGAAGCTAAACCTGCACAGACTCAACGACCCGCTCACCAGGCTCAGCCACCATTCACTCAGTTGGCGCCAAATACTCATCATTCAGGCAATGCATGGTGGAACTGGACGGTGTTGACGTGCCACTGCTGCTGGACACGGGGGCCTCGAGTTCCCTTCTGAGCGTGTCTACAGTCAGCTGATGCGGAGGACTTATTCACTTATGGCCACACCAGAGTCAGTATTGTAGGGATGGTCAGTTTTTCTGTGAGGTACGGCTCCAAGGCCACTCCATCGTTCACCTTCCAAGTGGCGCACCAGGGGGCAGATCTGATGGGCATCAACCTGATCAGCGAGCTGGCTTTCTCCATCACTGACCCAATAGGTGCCACCGTTCTAGCAGTCACCTCATCCTGGCAACACTGCTGGCCAACGCTTTTCATGGGACTGGGCTGCCTCATCTCTTTCAACCAATGACCGCTCATTGACACGACAGTGCCCCTGAAAGTTCAGTCTCTGTGCCGGCTACCCCTTGTACTATGGGACGACATCCTAACAGAGCTACAGAAGCTGTTGGATGCCAGCATCATCGAGCAGAACAACACATCTCCCTGGATCTCAGACTTGGTGGTAACAAAGAAGAAGATGGGTGGCCTATGACCGTTTATCAACCTCAGAATGGTAAACAAAGTGGTGATCCCCAACAATATCCCCTGCCCAAGACAGAGGAGCTGACGGCAGCGTTCCATGGTTCGAAGGTTTTTTCCAAACTAGACCTCCGCCAAGGCTACCTACAGGTTCCCCTTCACACGGACAGCCACAACCTGACATCCTTCATCACCCACATGGGAGTATTCAGGTACACCCGCATGCCCTTCAGCCTTATCAAAAGATCATGGCTACCATCGTCACCGGTCTCCCAGGAGTGGTGGTGTACTTGGACGACATCGTGGTGCACGGCGCAACAGCAGCCTCCCACGACACCCGCCTTGATAAAGTTATGGTGGTGCTAGCAAAACACGGCCTCACATTCAGTGGAGAGAAGTGCATCTTTGGAGCAATGACCATCGAGTTTGTGGGGTTCTGCCTGTCTGCCGAGGGTCTGAGTCCCCTGCACTCAAACATCGAGTTGATCCTGCAGCTGCCTGAACCATCATGCCCCGTGCAGCTTTCGTCCTTAGGCATGGTCAATTTTTATGGGCATTTTATCTGTTGTTACTCAGAGACGATGGACCCACTATGCGCCCTCCTGAAGCAGGATGCAACTTAGGTATGGACTCCAGCGGGCTCCGCCGCTGTCAATGAATTAAGAGACGCAGTTCACCTCCCCACCAATACTCGCCCACTTTGACCCACAAAGCCCCACGTTTGTGACGTGCAACGCTTCCAACACAGCAGTGGGAGCTGTTCTATCACAACTGTAAGGAAGAACCGAGTGCCCAGTGGCATTTGCCTCAAGGTCACTCACCTCTGCCAAGCAGAAGTACTCATTTGGTGAGAGGGAGGCACTGGCATGCGTTTGGGCGTGCGAATGATGGCACATGTATCTATATGGATGATGCTTCACGCTGTGGACAGACCACAGAGCCCTCATGACACTGCTGGAAACATCAGAGTCGGGGCACAGATGCCTGCACATCTACAGGTCAACAGAAATACTACAGGCGTACAGCTTTAACACCCAGTTTACACCGGGCAGAGAAAATGTGGTGGTGGACCTCCTGTCCCAGGCCACACCTAACCCTGCTCTGAACGTCAACCAAGACCCCCTGGAGCCAGAATTGATTCACATGCTGGATGGGCCACTCTAAAATGCCGTCTAACTACAAGAGCTCCAGGAGGCGTCTGAACAGCACCCGATACTGACCCAGCTGCGTGCTTTCATTTGCAAGCGGTGGCCGGCCAAGGTGCCGGGGGAATTGGCACCTTTCCACAGAGTCAAGGACAATTTATCATGCTGGAACGACGTCTGCATGGCAAGGGGGCACTGCACGGTGATTCCAGAGGCACTTAAAGGCCGCACCCTGACCATGCTACACGAGGGCCACCTGGGTGTCGTCAGGGTTAAACAACGGTGTAGAGGCTCAGTAAGCTGGCCAGGAATTGACAAAAATGTGGAGGTCATGGTGAAAGACTGTACGCCCTGCCAAGCCAGTGGAAAAACTGGCATGCTGCCACCCCCACCCCTGCAACCACTGCCATGGCCATCAGTCCCGTGGAAACACGTCCAATTGGACATATGCGGTGAACTGCATAGCACCCTCCAGCACCTATGCTTTTTATTAGTGGCCTATGACCTCCACTCAAAATGACCTGAGGTGTGGCCCACCAGCTCAGTCACCACCGACGTAGTCACCAATTTCCTCACCTCCCTTTTCACCCATTGGGGTGTGCTGGACACAATCACAATGGATAACGGACCACAGTTCACCTCAACGGATTTCGAGGCCTTCGTGAAAGAAAGGGGCATCAAACACATAAGAACTGCCTTCTACCACCCTCAGGTGAAGGGGGGGGGGGAATTCAACCAGACCCTCAAGAACAGTCTCAAGGCACATCTCGTGGATGGGCTCCCATTTTCAGCCACACTACAAAGCAAAGGTTTGACAAGAAGTGCAGGGCGAGGGGACTCAGACTCACAGTGCTGGACTGGGTTTGGATCCGACATCCTAACCACGCCCACAAATTGCAGTCATTTTGGACAACGCCAATACAGATCACAGCACAGTTGGGTCCAGCCACTTTTTGTCTCACTGATGGGTCACGGTGGCACACCAGCTGCCTCAGAAAAGTGACACTGACTTCGGCCCCAGATCAGGAGACGGCTGCGGACACGGTAAGATACAGGTTGGGAATTTGCCGACACAAGAACCACAACCCCTGACGAGCGTCCATCAGAACCAGCAACGGTAACACAGTCTGAGTGCCACTCGGCCTGGGTTCAACAGAGACCCCGCAACCTTAGGGACTTTGTAACTAAATAATGGAGTCTTAAGTGTAACCAGGACATGACTGTTTGCCCCCTTCCTGATTTCTCATTTTTTTTGTATGTCTGTCACACTTAAATGTTTTAGATCATCATCCATCCCATCCATCACCACCTGCAGGAGGGATCATGGGGGTCCGGTGCTATGTGGATCAGGTGTCGGTCAAAGGCGGAGACTTTGGTGGTCTGAGCCCAAGCTTCCTAAACTGGTTTCAGATCATCAAACAAATTTAAATATTAGACAAAGATAACACAAGTAAACACAAAATGCAGTTTTTAAATCTAGGTGTTTAGGGGAAAAAAAATCCAAACTTACATGGCCCTGTGTGAAAAAGTGATTGCCCCCCATGTTAAAACATAAATTAACTGTGGTTTATCACATCTTTGGAAAGCTGAGTTCAATTTCTCTAGCCACACCCAGGCTGGATTACTGCCATACCTGTTCTCAATCAAGAAACCAGTTAAACAGGACCTGCCTGACAAAGTGAAGTAGACCAAAAGATTCTCAAAAGCTAGACACGCTGCGATCCAGAGAAGTGCAGCAACAAATGAGAAAGTAATTGAGATCTATCAGTCTGGAAAAGGTTATAAAGCCATTCCTAATGCTTTGGGACTCCAGCGAACCACAGTGACAGCCATTATCCACAAATGATGAAAATATGGAACAGTGGTGAACCTTCCCAGGAGTGGCCGGCTGATCAAAATTACCCCAAGAGCGCAGTAACGACTCATCCAAGAGGTCACAAAAGACCCTACAACAGCATCCAAAGAACTGCAGGCCTCACTTGCCTCAGTTAAGGTCATTGTTCATGACTCCACCATAAGAAAGAGACTGGGAAAAAATATCCTGCATGGCAGCGTTCCAAGACGAAAACCACTGCTGAGCAAAAAGAACATAAAGGCTCGTCTCAGTTTTGCCAAAAAAAATCTTGATGATCCCCAAGACTTTGGGGAAAATACTCTGTGGACTGACGAGACAAGAAGTGAACTTTTTGGAAGGTGTGTGTCCCATTACAGCCGGCATAAAAATAACACAGCATTTCAGAAAAAGAACATCATACCAACAGTAAAATATGTTGGTGGTAGTGTGATGATCTGGGGCTGTTTTGCTGCTTCAGGACCTGGAAGACTTGCTGTGGTTAATAGAACCATGAATTCTGCTGGCTGCCAAAAAATCCTGAAGGAGAATGTTTGGCCATCTGTTTGTGACCTCAAGCTGAAGCACACTTGGGTTCTGCAGCACAACAATGATCCAAAACACACCAGTAAGTCCACCTCTGAATGGCTTAAGAAAAACAAAATGAAGACTTTGGAGTGGCCTAGTCAAAGTCCTGACCTGAATCCGATTGAGATGCTGTGGCATGACCTTAAAAAGGCGGTTCATGCTTGAAAACCCTCTAATGTGGCTGAATTACAATAATTCTGCAAAGATGAGTGGACCAAAATTCCTCCACAATGCTGTAAAAGACTCATTGGCAGCTATCGCAAACGCTTGATTGCAGTTGTTGCTGCTAAGGGTGGCCCAACCAGTTTTTAGGTTTAGGGGGCAATCACTTTTTCACACAGAACCATGTAGGTTTGGATTTTTCCCCCTTAATAATAAACACCTTCATTTAAAAACTGCATTTTGTGTTTACTTGTGTTATCTTTGTCTAATATTTAAATTTGTTTGATGATCTGAAACATTTTAGTGTGACAAACATCCCCAAAAAAATAAGAAATCAGGAAGGGGGCAAACACTTTTTGAATAAAGCAGAGTGCAGTTCATACCCGCTGTCTGCGCCTCATTCTCAGACATACCCTCACCCTCTCCATGTCTTCCTTCACTGTATACATGAATCTTCTCTGTGGTCTTCCTCTTTTACTCCTGCCTGGCAGCTCCATCTTCAACATCCTTTGTCCAATAAATCCACAATCCCTCCTCTGCATGTGTATGTCCAAACCATCTCAGTCTTGCCTCTCTTTTTTTTTCCACAATATCTTTATTGAACCTTTTTTTTTTTTTTAACAAACATGATACAAACAATCAAACACTAACACTAAAGTACTACAAAAAAAAAAAATGCACTAAAAACACCAACAACCACCAACAAAATCAAGTCTTCAACAATGCTCCTCTGTTTAGTCTAGACAATCCAATACATAAGTATACATATTATGTTCACCAGTTTGGAATTTACAAGGTCCACACACATCATTCACCTTCTTCTTCAAGAGTTATGTTTAAATTTTTTACATAATCAATAAAAGGTCTCCATATATTCTCAAACACAATTTCCTTTGATTTCAGTGTATATGTTATTCTTTCTAATGGAAGGTTTGTTAACATCTGTCTTAACCACTGAGTCACATCTGGTCTATGAGTCTTTTTCCATAATAGTGCAATACATTTTTTGGCATTAAGCAAACTGAGGTCTATGAATGTTCTTTCACTTTTATTAAAATTATGCTTTTCTGGGTACAGACCCAACAAAAACAGTTTAGGATTCAATATGATTTGTTTTGAGATTATTTTTTCAATTGTTACCCTCACCTCTTCCCAAAACATTCTTATTAATCTACATTCCCATAAACAATGAAATAGGGTTCCTTTACTTTCCATGCATTTTGTGCATGTATCTGGTATATTTTTGTTATATCTATTTAACTCCTCCGGTGTAACATACATCCGCATTAACCATTTGAAATGTATCAATTTAAGGCGTGCATTTATTGATTTGGTTTGAGCTTCTGTACAAGCCAATTCCCATTGTTCCTCTGAAATTTCAGTTTGCAGATCTTCTTTCCAGTAGTTTAATCTTTTCAGTGAATTTTCACTTGAAGATAGTGTCAATGAGTTATAAAACTCTGAAATAATACCCTTTCTTTTACTATCTTTCATCATCATTTTTTCCAAGGATGAATAAATAGGTCGAGTGAGAGCTTTATTTTGATTTGATCGAATAAAGTTTCTAAGTTGAAGATATTTAAAAAAATGTGTTCTATTGAGATTAAATTTGATCCTCAGCTCTTCAAAAGACATTATGTTGTCTGCACATGGCAAATATAAATCCTGAATCTTTTGTATCCCTTTTAAATTCCATACTTTAAATACAGCGTCCGCTCTCCCTGGTTTAAAATATTGATTACCCCATATTGGACTAAATTGTGACAATAACTGTGGTTCTTTTAAATAGTTTTTAGCTTCACACCATATTTTGATCATATGCTTTACAAATGGATTTTTAACTTGTTTTTGTAATTTTTTTGCCGAATCTGAGTATATGAATATGGGAAGAGGTAAAGGTAAATTGTATGATTCCATTTCAGTCCAGTGAGGGAGATCATTTGATGAAAAATAATATGTCATAGACCTCAGTTGTGCCGACCAATAATACAACATAAAATTTGGACATTTCAGACCTCCACGATCAAATGGTAAATATAATAAAGACAAACGTAATCTAGCCCTCCTGTTGTTCCATATAAATTCCACTAACTTTTTTTTTATTCTTGAGAATAGATCTAAAGGTGGTGATAAGGGAATGTATTGAAATAAATAAAGTATTTTAGGTAAAATATTACTTTTAAGTATATTGATTCTCCCGATCATCGACATTGGTAGTGACATCCATCTCTGAGTTAACTCACTGATATCTGACATTAAGGCTTCATAGTTGACACTGGCGACTGATTCTAGCTTAGGCATAATTTGGATTCCTAAATATTTAAACTGATTTACAACATTGAATTGATTTACCTCAGGGGCTGGGTAATTTCTCTGGGTCTCATTTAGCATTAATATTGAAGATTTAGTTTTATTTATTTTATATCCTGATATTTCCCCCAAATTCTTTATTAAATTCAACAAGGTTGGAATTGATTTTTTTAGATTCGACATAAACAAAATTATATCATCGGCGTACAGGGAGATTTTATGTTCTGTTGGTCCAACTTTAATTCCATATATTTGTGAATGTAAACGCATCGCTATCGCTAAAGGTTCAATTGCCATAGTAAACAGTAAAGGTGAAAGTGGACAGCCTTGTCGACATCCTCTATTGATTTTTATTGGTTTTGAAATATTGTTATTTGTTAGGATTTCTGCTGTAGCATTATTGTATATTATTTGAACCCATTTTATGAAATTATTTCCAAGTCCAAACCTTTGTAGGACTTCAAAAAGAAAGGGCCATTCAACTCTATCAAAGGCCTTTTCGGCGTCCAATGATAGGAGAGCTGTATCCGGTGCTTCTTTATTAAAATAGATAATATTAAATAGTCTTCTTACATTATGGAAGCCTTGTCTACCCTTTATAAAGCCATTCTGATCTCGATTAATAATATTTGGTAAAATTTCTTGTATTCGTCTTGCTAAAATTTTACAGATTATCTTAAGGTCGGCGTTTAATAGGCTTATTGGTCTCATATTTTCACATTTATTAGAGGGTTTACCTGGTTTTGGCAGCAGTATAATTAAGGCATTATTTATGTATGATGGTAAATTATTATTTTGAAATGCTTCTAAAACCATTTCCAAAAAAGGTTTTATTAATTTATTCTTAAATTTTTTATAAAGGTCAACTGGAAGACCATCTGGTCCTGCACTTTTTCCTGATTTCATATTATCAATGGCTAGCCCAACTTCTTCTTGACTAATTTTAGACTCCAATATCTCCCTGTTTTCATTTGGAATACACGGTATAGATAGTTCGTTCAAAAACCCATTTAGTTTTGTTAAATCAGGTTCATTTTTGGTATCATATAATTTTTCATAGTAATCTCTAAAGGCTCTATTAATTTCTAAAGGATCTATAACTACCTGTCCCTTACTTATAATACTGGTAATTGGTGTTTTAATTTCCAATTGTTTAATCTGCCATGCTAATAATTTTCCTGATTTTTCACCTTGTTCATAAAAAGATTGTTTCAATCTTAGAAGACTCGAGGCAGCTCTATTCGCTGATTTTTTGTCGTATTCAGCTCTCAAAATCAGTAATTCATTCTCCAACCTTGGGTCACTTCCTGCATACACTTTTTCCTGAAGATTTTTTATTTTATGTTCCAATTTAGCTCTCTCCTCTCGAGTCTTCTTAGATTTTGATCCTGTATAACTAATAATATGTCCCCTAATAAAAGCTTTGAAAGCTTCCCACTTTACACATGCTGATGTTTGTGTAGTATTGATGTCAAAGAACTCGTCTATCTGTTTTTCTATATACTTGACAAATTCCTCATCCTGAAGCCATTTATGCTGAAATTGCCATCTACCTGATTCCTTTGTCAATTTTTTATCTACATATATTAGACAACAGGGTGCATGATCAGAGATCACGATGTTATCATAAAAGCAGTTTTGAATCTTGGACCTTAATTCTGTGGAAATCAAAAAATAATCAATACGTGAGAATGTCTTGTAGGTACTGGAATAACAAGAATAGGCTTTAACTTGTGGTTTCATTTCTCTCCATATATCTAACAATCTCAATTCTTTCATAAAATGATTAATAGTCATCCTACATCCAATGTGCGTACAATCCAGTCCTGTTGATCTATCCACACCTGGATTCAATGTACAATTAAAATCCCCTGCTATTATATGTTGCCCTGTAAGTGATGATAAGATGAGAAATAAATTAGCAAAGAACTTCTGATCATCTATATTGGGACCATATAAATTCACAAGATTTATATTTTCTAATAGCAAAGAACCTTGAATGATTACATATCTTCCAAATTTGTCTCCAATTACATTTTTCACTTGAAAAGGAACTGATTTATGTATGAGAGTCATAACTCCCCTGGCTCGGGATGAAAATGAAGAGGTGAATACACTTCCCTGCCATCTACTCCTAATTCTTTTAACATCCTCCTCTATCAGATGAGTTTCTTGTAAAAACACAATTCTTGAACCCATGTCCTTTATTTTATTCATAACTTGTTTAAGTTTTTTTAAATTTTGTAGACCTCTGCAATTCCATGAAGTTAAATTAAGATTAACACTTTGGTCCATGATCAATAGAGAGTTTGGGATTACCTTGCAGTGTAAACATGCTCATACAGAGAAGCAAAAACATGAGTGGTTGAACATTCATCCTACAAACTACACACAAACAAATTTCCCCTTGTGGCAAACCCCCCAAAATCAAAAGAAAAATTCTGTCTCCCGATATAGCCATCGACCGTTCCACACCCACGGGGAACAGCCTAAGCCACTCCTTCTTCATCCTCCCAATCACCCTAACTCTACTGCTTTTAATGACGTAACATTAACTCTCCTCTGTAGTTTTCCAACTTAACTCCAAAATTTTTAACAACTTTGTACATCATAGTTTTTTTTTTTTGTTTGTTTGTTTTGTTTTTGTTTTTTTTAATATATAATACAATCTATATTTTGTAAACTTACTATTTACTTCAAGTCAGTCAGATGCCTGTGCAAATGCTTAATTATTCTACCTTATATTTTGTTCATGCTTAGCTCCCACCAGTCTCTTCTTCTTCTTTGATCTTCTTGATGAACTCCTGCGCCTCCTCTGGGGTCTTGAAGATGTGGGTTCTGCCCTCATACGTGGTCAGCAGTCTCGCAGGATAGATTACACCATGACGAATCCCAAGGTTGCGCAGCTCCTTACGTACGGGATCAAACTGCTTCCTCAATTGCTGGATTCCTGTGGCCAAATCTGGGTAGAACCGCACCTGCTGGTCCTGGTGTTTAATCTCTCCTTTAGCACGTGCAGCGTTGAAGATCTTCATCCTGTCTCTGTTGTTAAGAAACTTCATAATTAAGGTCCTCGGCGGTCCCTTATCTCTCCGTGGGCCAATACGATGTGCTTTTTCCAGAACCACTGCTGATTGCAACTCCTCGCTGCCCAGCACCTCCGGAATCCACTTTTCCAGAAAGGAACATACGTCCCGACTTTCTGATTCCTCTGGAAGACCCACCAGCCTCAAATTATTCTGTCTCGACCGAGATTCCAAATCCAAAATATTATCTTCCAGAGATTTATTTTTTTTTTCCAAAGTGCGCACCTTTAATTGAAGACGGGTGACGTCATCTTCAGCACTAGCGAGACGGAGCTCCATCTGCGCCGTTCGTTCTACACAGTCACCCAATTCCTTTCTTATTCCTTCCAACGCTGTCATAATCCCATCAAATCTAGAGGAAAAGTCCGCTCTCATTGAACTCATGGCAGCCATCAGCGCATCTGCGCCATTCCCCGCAGAAATCGCAGCGTTGCCAGCCTCCTCCGCCATATATGGAGTTTTGTTTGCTGCGTCACAGACCTGAAAGTCCGTTAATTTGGACTGTTTCGGCGGCTCGCTTTTTCCTTTTCCTGGTTTTCCAGCCTTAGGCTTCGCCGACATATCCTCGCCCAAATGCTGGGATACGTTCTGTCCCAAATGAGAGAGTTATTTGCCGATTTTTTTTTTCCAGGAGCAGAGCAGAGCGAGACACGTCCGTCCTACGTGGCAGCCATAACCGGAAGTCAGTCTTGCCTCTCTTACTTTGTCTCCAAGCCGCTCAACCTGAGCTGTCCCTCTGATATACCCATTTCTAATCCTGTCCCTCCTAGTCACTCCCAATGAGAATCTTAGCATCTTCAACTCTGCCACCTCCAGCTCCGCCTCCTGTCTTTATGTCAGTGCCACCGTCTCCAAACCAGGTCTCACTACCGTCTTGTAAATCTTCCCTTTCATTCTAGCTATCTTTCTGTCACAAATCACCCCTGACACTTGTCTCCACCCACTCCACCCTGCCTGCACTCTCTTTTTCACCTCTCGTGCATTTTTCATTGCTTTGGATGGTTGGCCCCAGGTATTTAAACTCATCCTGCCTGACCTCGTCTGTCAGCCTGTCCATCACCATGGCAGATAAGAAAGAGCTCAGAGCTGATCCCCAATATTAATTCCACCCACACAGCACACCTCACCACCGTCTCACTGTCCTCATACGTACATGTCCTGCACCACTCTCACATACTTCTCTGCCACTCCTGACTTTCTCATGCAGTACCACACTTCCACTCTTGGCACCCTATCATATGCTTTCTCTAGATCCACAAAGACACAGTGCAACTCCTGACATTCTCTATACTTCTCCATCAACACTCTTAGAGCAAACATTGCATCTCTAGTGCTTTTTCTTGGCATGAAACCATACTGCTGTTCAGTGATCGTGACCTTTCCTCTTAACCAGGCTTCAGCATCTCTTTCCCATATCTTCATAGTGTGACTGATCAACTTTATGCCTCTGTAGTTTTTACAGCTCTGAGCATCACCCTTTTTCTTGAAAATTGGTACCACAACACTTTTTCTCCACTCCTCATGGATCCTCTTACTCTCCAAGATTGTGTTAGACAATCTAGTTAAAAAGTCTACTGCCATCTCTCCTAAACATCTCCATACCTCCACAGGTACGTCCCCTAGAACAACTGCCTTTCCACTCTTCATCCTCTTCAAAGCTGCCCTCACTTCTGCCTTGCTAATCCTTGGGACTTCCTTGTTCACCATCTTTCCTTCATTCACCCTCCCATTTCTCTCATTTTCTTTATTTGTCAGCTCCTCAAAGTACTCCTTCCACCTTCTCAACACACTCGTCACTTGTAAGTACATTACCATTTCTGTCCTTAATCAGCCTAACTTGCTGCACATCCTTTCCAGCTTGATCTCTCTGTCTAGCTGATCGATACAAGTCCTCTTCTCTTTCCTTAGTGTTTAGCCTCTCATACAACTCACTATATGCCTTTTCCTTTGCCACCTCTTTCTTTGACATCCACATAGAATCCAAAGACTCCTACTTTCTTCAGCTCTCTGATTATCCCACTTTTTCTTTGCTAACCTCTTCCTTTGAATACTTTCCTGTAATTCCTCAGTCCACCACCATGTCTCCTTGTCTTCCTTCCTCTGTCCAGAGGATACACCACATACCTTTCTACCCATTTCCCTCAATACTTTTGCTGTACTTTCCCAGTCCTCTGGTAATTCTTCCCTACTACCCAGAGCCTGCATCAACTCTTTCCTCAACTTGTGCAACCTTCTTTCTTCTGTAACTTCCCCCACTTAATCTTTTGCTCTGCCTTCACTTTCTTCCTCTTCTTGCTTTCCAAAGTCATCCTACAGACTACCATCTGATGCTGTCTAGTTACATTCTCCTGTGCCACCACCTTGCAATTTCCTATCACTTTCAGATTTCTCCTTCCGCATAAGATGTAGTCCAACTGTGTGCACCTTCCTCCACTCTTGTAAGTCACCCCATGTTCCTCTCCCTTCTTGAAATATGTGTACACCACAGCCATTTCCATCCTTTTAGCAAAATCCACAACCATCTGTCCTTCCACATTTCTCTCCTTAAGACCATACCTACCCAGAACCTCCTCATCACCTCTGCTCCCTTCACCTACATGTCCATTAAAGTCTGCTCCAATCACCACTCTCTCCCCTTTGGAACACTCTCTATCACTTCATCCAATTTACTCCAGAATTCCTCTCTCTCTTCTACCTGACATCCAACTTGTGGGGCATACGCACTGACAACATTCAACATCACACCTTTGAGTTTTTGCTTCAGACTCATGATCCTATCTGACTCCCTCTTTACCTCCTGAACACTCTTCACATACTTTTCCTTCAAGATTATTCCTACTCAATTTCTCTTCCTATCTACACCATGGTAGAGCAGTTTAAATCCACATCCAATGCTCCTAGCCTTGCTTCCTTTCCATCTGGTTTCTTGAACACACAGTATAGCTACCTTCCGTCTCTCCATCATATCAGCCAACTGTCTGCCTTTACCAGTCATAGTCCCTACATTTAAAGTCCCTACTCTTGCCTCCACACTTCTACCTTTCCTCTTCTCTCTCTCCCTCCTAACACACCTTCCCCCTCTTCTCTTCCTCAATCTTCAACCAACAGTAGCTCAGTTTCTACCGGCATCCTGTCGGTTAACAGCACCGGTGACGGTCGTGGTTAACCCGGGCCTCGACCAATCCAGTATAGAAGTCTCATTCGTCATGATCCGCATGTTTGATTTGGCAAAGGTTTTACATCGGATGCCCTTCCTGACAAAACCCTTCCCATTTACCCGGCCTTGGGATCAGCTCTAAGAGTACACCAACTTGCGCACCCCTTGTGGCTGGGTTATTTACGGTGGTGTGAAAAAGTGTTTTCCCCCCTTCCTGTTTTCTCATTTTTTTTGTGCGTTTGTCACACTTGAATGTTTCAGATCATCAAATTTAAATATTAGACAAAGATAACACAAGTAAACATAAAATGCAGTTTTTAAATGAAGGTGTTTATTATTAAGGGTAAAAAAAAAATATCCAAATCTACATAGCCCTGTGTGAAAAAGTGGTTGCCCCCCATGTCAAAACATAAATTAACTGGTTTATCACATCTTTGGAAAGCTGAGTTCAATTTCTCTAGCCACACCCAGGCCTGATTACTGCCACACCTGTTCTCAATCAAGAAATCAGTTCAATTGGACCTGCCTGACAAAGTGAAGTAGACCAAAAGATCCTCAAAAGCTAGACATCATGCTGTGATCCAAAGAAATTCACTATAAATAAATAAATAAATAATAATAATAATAATAATAATAATATAAACTGCATTTTGTGTTTACTTGTGTTATCTTTGTCTAATATTTAAATTTGTTTGATGATCTGAAACAGTCAAGTGTGACAAACATACAAAAAAATTAGAAATCAGGAAGGGGGCAAACACTTTTTCACACCACTGTAATTCTAAAAGTAGACTTTGAGATTTGAATTCTTGATTGTTACAATTCATAGTTTTTGAAAATCAGAAATCTGGTATCTCAAATTAGAATATTTCATTTTGATTCATCCATCCATCTTCTACCGCTTATCCAAGGCTCAGGGCCACGGGGTCAGCAGCCCAAGCAAAGTAGCCCTGTCCGGTTCACATAGCACTATGAATCTCATGATTCCTCCAGCAGGTGGCGACCCCACTGGAGGGTGGACTCATGTGCCTCTTAGGCACACTGGGTCCTTGTTGTAACTTTTTTCAGGATCTACTGGATTATTCTTTGTCTGGCTTTCAGTCAGTAATTTGTTTTGGGAGACAATCATGGACACACCCCAGAGATGTTCACAAGTCTATGTCTGCATGTCCAAGTCCAGTCTAAAGTCTTTGAATGGCAAGTCCAAGTCAAGTCACAAGTGTCAAAGCTCAAGTCTAAGTCAAGTTTTAACGGTGATAGAGAATATTTGGACCTCCTGGCCTGTAGGTGTCACACTTACCCTTGCACCAACTGGTTGGTACAGACACATAAGCCCAGCCATGCTATTGGCTGTGGCCAGCTATGACATCCTTACCGGCCATAGATATGTAAACATGAAATAGAACATGGCTAGCCACTAGGCTAGCCACATTTAATGCTCATAGCTTACATAATTACAATAAGTACAATGAACAATTGTTTGTGTATCCTGTTATCACAGTACTTAAGGTGCTGTCAACCTTTATAGAGAATGGGCGTTGATGTCATGCCGCTTTGCATTCTGGGCCGTCATCACCATTTTCATCGTCTGGCCTCTTTGTTTACTTGTAGTCTAGGGCAACTGCTAACACGAACAGACATACGTTTGATGGAACACAGCAAACAGAAAATTAAAATTCCTTATTCAGTGAAGCTGAATAAGGAAGCAAAGGAGCGCTACCTCCAAAAAAATTTAAGAAATAAACGGGATCGATCTGTATGAGCACAAGAAATGGACCACAGAGCTCGACCAACTGCCTAGAACCACGCTCTCATGTGTTTTGTCTATAGGTTTGTGGGGTGAGCGCATACACCCATGAGTGAATGAATGAATGAATGAATCTTTATTTCGGATAGATAAAAGTACAGATTAAAAGAAACAGAATAATATAACAAAGGGGGAAGAAAATCCAACAAGGTCAAATTAGACAATAACTCCTCTGATTATACAGTTCAACATTAAGTTATCCGAAATGGGTGATGGCTGAAGCCGCAGCATATTTTGCCCACCCATATTCCATCCAAGAATTCAAAAGAAAAACAAAACAAGAGCGATTACAATTCAGAGCAAAGCTAAAACAAAATGTGACAAAAAAACTAAGCTACAACACAACGCAGACTGGATATGACAATCCTTATGTGATTTTACATGTCATCTTGTATATATGTTTGGAGTATTTCTTCCTTTAGTTTTTGTTTAAATTGTCCAAGCGTTGTAGATGATTTTAATTCAGGTCCAAAATCGTTCCATAATCTGACTCCTTGCACTGAAACACAGTGTTGCTTGGTGGTAGTTCTCACTGAAGGTTTTTGAAATATACATGTTCCTCTGAAATGATATTGTTTCTCCCTTATTTGGAACAACTTTTGGATATTTGCGGGCAGTGATAGATTCTTCACTTTAAACATTATTACTGCAGTTTTAAAGTCAACCAGATCTTTCAACTTGAGAGCTTTTAATTTAAGAAAAAGTGGGTTTGTTGGTTCCCTGTAAGCAGCTTTGTTTATTATTCTAATAGCTCTCTTCTGAAGCATAAAGACTGGATATATGTTTGTTTTATATGTATTTCCCCATACTTCAGTACAATATGTCATGTATGGGAGTATTAATGAATGATACAAGGTATATAGTGTGGGTTGATTCAGCAAATATTTCACTCTGAGCAGTATTGCAATTGATTTGGATATTTTACCTTTAATATAATTAATATGTGACTTCCAACACAGTTTATTATCAATTATTACTCCAAGAAATTTAGTTTCGGATACCATTTCAATCTCTACACCATTTACACTGAGTTTAGATACTAAGTTGTTGTGATGGTTGTTAAAAACTATAAATTTTGTCTTACTTAAATTGAGCGTTAATTTGTTTGAATCAAACCACAGTTTGAGCTTTCCTAATTCCTTTCCGAGTGTATCCAAAAGTTGTTCCAAACTGCTTCCACTGCATAATAAATTAGTGTCGTCAGCAAACAATATTAAATCCATTTTTTCTGAAACTTTACATACTGTATATCATTTATATACATGTTGAATAACAATGGCCCCAAAACTGAATCCTGTGGGACTCCACAAGTAACCTTCAGTAACTGTGAGTTTTTGTTACCAACACATACATACTGATATCTGTTCTTTAAGTAACTACATAACCAGGACAGTGCTACCCCCCTAATACCACAATTTTGTAGTTTCTTTAATAATAAATTATGATCCACTGTATCAAATGCTTTTTTAAGATCCAGGAATACCTCAACTGAATACTCTTTATTTTCAACGGCAGTTGATATTTTTTCTATAAATTCCATTAGAGCAAATGCAGCTGTCCTCTTGTGTCTGAACCCATATTGCAGCTCACACAATAAATTATTCTTCAGTATGAAGTTGTCAACTCTCTCTGAATATTTTTTCAAGTATCTTGGAAAATTGCGGCAATAGTGAAATTGGTCTATAGTTTGAGAATTCCCCTCTGTCACCCGTCTTGTATATCGGAATTACTTTAGCTATTTTCATTGCATTGGGAAATATACCTGTTTGGAGAGACAGGTTACAGATATACGTCAGTGGTTTCACTAAGCATTCAATAATAGTTTTGACTAAGAGCATGTCAATACCATCACAATCCGTAGATGTTTTACTTTTAAACGATTTAACAATTTCAATGACCTCTCTCTCGTCTGTGTTCTTTATGAAAATGGAGCCTTTTATAGCAGTGTTTTTGCTTATTGTTTCGCCTGTAGGTGCCGTAATGGGTATTTCTCGAGCCAAATTAGGACCAATGTTCCAGCAATTTAAGAACTATAAATCGTTAGAGGCTCATGTTCAGTTCACCAATGGATGGGTCCAGCTGCCTCAAATCTTCCGGGTGAACAACCAGAAAACTGTCGTTTGCATAAAAGTAAGCAATCATTATTTCTACACAGTTTTCTGCACTAGCATGCGTCTCTGCAACTACAGGCATTTCTAAGTCCCAGCGGTGAAATGTTGGATTTATGTTCAAATTTGTCATATGATGCTTGATAAGTATATACACATTATTACACAAGTGGGCATGAAATGTTAATCAGGTTATATGATTTAACCCTTAAGCCCGATGCTCCCGTTGGCGCACCAAATGTTAATGTTTAGAAATGATTTTTAACCTGTTTAGGGATTTAAACAGGATGTGGGACAAGTCGAACATTTCATAGGCTGGTTTGCCTGTACAAAAAAAAAATGATGACTGATTAGATATGTAGATGTGCAGCTGGCTTGTTAAAAGTTAGCAACAACTCCACGCGCATACAAGTAATCTGTTTAAATCACAACTTACCTTCATGAAAATGCCGTGAACACACAACCATGTGTGCAGGAATTTTATTTTTTGTATTTATTTTACTTTTATTATTTTATGCACTTTATTGATTCCCAGAGGGGAAATTCAGGGGACCTAGATGGATGAAGCAGCCACAGTATGGTGCCACCCCTTCACCATTCACACCTAGGGCCAATTAACCTAACTTGCAAGTTTTTGGCCTGTGGGAGAAAACTGTTGTAAACCCACGCAGACATGGGGAGAACATGCAAACTCCACACAGAAGGGTCACTGATGGTCAGGGGGTGGGATCGATCCCATGACCTTCTTACTGTGCTACCCACTGCGTCTTTTTGACTGCTACAATCCATTCCATCAGACGCCTCTGTTAGCTCAGAGACCCGATTCTCTCCACTTTTCTAACAAGTTGGTTAGTTAAAAAAGCGTATGCCATTATCAGTCTTTTTCCCACACCAATCATGAGAGCGACTGTTGCACTTGATAACGCAGCAAAACTTCCTCATTCTAACGTTGCATGGTATTCAGATGAATAATAACACACTGAAACAACCCTCAGAAACTTTAGCCTAACTGCTTTCATCACTTACTAGTAAACAAAGACAGGCAGACTACCTTTTCCACAATTCCTTGCAGTTTTTCCATTTGGTGACATCATGCACCCATTCTCTATTACTTCACAATATGGCGCCTCTGTATGCCATGAAAATGTTAGCCATGTCCTATATACTATTGTGTCAAAAGTTACCGGCCACTGCAGTATAAACTGGAGTCATCCAGCTGCTTAGATGTAAATATTATTATTTAAGACCCATAAAAATTAATATATTTATTTCAATATATTATTTTTTGGAGAATACAACAACTTTATTGCTGCACCTTCTAAACATTTTTAATGTATATTTTAAAATATTTCTTTTCATGAAAATACAACCCTTTTCGCTTTTAAAGGGGTCATTGACTGAAAAATGGTATGGTTGTAGATTTTAGCTGTTTGAAATGAGTGCTGGTCACCTAATTATCCAAAAATTTTCAAAACAGTCAACTCTTTTAAAAAAAAAAAACCACACAGTTTTATCTTGTTTTTCTCTCCCAGAAACGGCAGAAGTGTTTTTGACTTTTCTGTGGAACTCTGTAACATCATGAATCGAAGAAAGCCAACCCACTGCTGTCCCTGAGACCAGCCCACTGCTCTGTTATTGGCCTGCCTAGCTGTCTGTCATGTAGATGGAAGTGGTGCTAAAGGTAGCCTATTAGCCATCTCCCGCCGTTTGTCCCTTTGTATAGTCACAGCGTGGTAACCGTTATGAATGAATTAAGTTTATTGTCAATACCACCATACGTAATACATACATACAGGAGAATTGAAATTTGAGTTGGCATTTGGGCGTGCTCTATGTCAGCGCACATCCAAGGCCGGGGCAGCCACAACAGGCGCCAGTCATAGTGGGGGTAAAAAAAAGAAAAGAAAGGGGGGGGATGACACAGTAGGCGAGAGAAAAAAAACATGTTTATCAGAATAGCGCTCAGTGAGCGGGATTATGATTACAAGAAAAAAAAAACCTCAATGCACATTTAGCAGACAACAAGAACACAATGACAAAGCAAGTTGAGAGAGTCAGTGTATTGTAAAATATATATCAGTGATTGTATCAGTGGTGTAATGTTGAATGCAGTAGTGTAGGCGTGTCAATTGCTAGTGAACAGCAGAGGGCGCCTCCTAGCAGTGGATAGATGTTATAGTCATGTGATCTAAGCAGTCCAGAGTCACTCTCTCGCTTGCAGATGGTAAGTTGTCACATGGTGCACTGTCCCTGAGCGTCCATCTGCTGAAACAACAACAATTGTGTCGATTGTTTGGGTTAAGCCACTTCTCCAGCGTTATCTTCATCGAGGAGGAATGTAAACAAGGGCACCAAAACAAGGTCAAATCTGCACAGTGCACTCAGAGAATAGAATTTCCCTCTCTTCGATTCTGTGCTTCAAATTTCATACAGGCTTGAAAACTGGTCGAATTGTTGAAGAAGCAGCTACGTCGGGTCTGCATTTTGATTAGCTCTTCCAGTTAAATTTTTGATACACCAGGAAAACTCCAGAGCCAATCAGCAGAAAATCCTGTGATTGTAAAGCCAAAACAGGTAGATGTTTTCCACATCTTCAGTCGAATCACACAGACACATGAGTTCCAATCCATGGGTCTCTCTGTTGGGTTCCCCCTTGGCCCGATCTTCTTTAAAGTGGTGACAATCACAATTATAAGCCGCTTTCCAGATCCATAATTTCCATTTGGATTAAGATTCAGCCAGAAGAAGAGCAACATTGCAAGCTGGGATCAGAAGGGAAGATTAGAAAGGAGAGCGAAGAAAAGCGTCTGCTCTCTCTCAGAGCCGGAAGTGAGAGCTGTAAGTAAATGGTGAGCTGTATGTAAATGGTGAACCAATGACGAGACCGAATGGTGACCTAGACAGGACTTTATTATAGACTTACAGTTTACACAGAGGTGCTCCCACTAGGCTGAGAGGTGGTCAAAGAGACCGCCCCTCTTCCACACAGCCCTCTTATACTCCAAGTGGCGGTGGAACTGGAAGGTGAACCCACCACCTGTGTCAGACCATAATATGTCCTAAGTACAACACTACAGTAACGTCATCACGTAAATGCGTCCCCACGTCCATGGGCCTTAAGGTGGTATTCCAATATGCCACATTCACCTCCCCCTTGGGAAAAACCCAAACTTAACTGGGTGCTTTGATGGTGGCATATTGTCAATGTCACGTTACACATATTTGCTTCGTGTTACAGCATAATATGGTAGTGTAGGACCTTGGGGAAGTCAGATTATTTAGCATCTCAGAGGGAGACAGTGAATAAGCATGGGAGAACAATGCCCAGGGGGTTCCTGGCAAGATAGCAGGAAGGAGTCAGGGACATAGGGGGTTGAATGCAGTGTAATGTAAATGTCATGCTGTGTGATAGGAAATGCCATGAAACGTGTGAAGAGAGAGTTGAGTTAATTGAGGAGAGCTTGTTGAAATGATTCAGTCTGTTCTGTGCTTGTGAGATGTGAAGTGTGTAATAAACCGTCTGTCTATGAATCTGTCTCTTATTTCACACACTCCACACTGGTGACCCCAGACGAATAATGGAACACGAGGCAAGAACCCCGGAGCCAGCCCGGTCGGGAAGCCCCAGCGACACAGCAGCCATCCCACAGACAGCCCGGACTGGAGCCCCCAGCAACGCGTGTGCGGTTTCAGTCAAGCTACCGGACTTCTGGCAGCACAACCCGCACTCTTGGTTCCACCACACCGAGGCCCAGTTCGCCCTCCAGGAAGTAACGGCAGATGACACCAAGTTCTACCATGTAGTAGCAGCACTGGACGCTCGCTCAGCCCAGCAGGTAGCGAGCCTGCTCGACCAGCCTCCAGCCCACAGCAAATACGAAGCGCTCAAGGCTGCACTGACCCGGCGCTACAAGCTCTCGGAATGTGAGAGAGTGGAGAGGCTCCTGGGGCGGACCAAGTTAGGAGATGGTTCGGCCGTCGACCTGATGGAGAAGATGCTGGCATTAATGGGCACGGACGACTGGCACTTTCTGTTTGCCCACCTTTTCCTCCGGAACCTTCCAATGGAGGCGAGAGCGGTTCTGGCCAATTCGCCATTGCTGGCCGCACATGACTACCGTGCGCTAGCCCAGGAGGCAGACCGGATCATCCTCACCACCCAGGTGATCACTGTCAACGCGGCGGCGGCGGAGCCCAGCGAGAACACCAGAGGAGGCGAGGAGCCACCGACGGTAGCGGTAGCAGGGGCCAAGGAGCGCCAGAGAGACACGCCCTGCTTCTACCACTGCCGCTTCGGAGAGAACGCGCGCAGATGCGCACCATCGTGCCAGTTCAAGCGCTCGGGAAACGCCAAGGCCAGCAGTCGGTAGCAGCTGCCACCGCCGGTGAAGAGAACAAGCTGCTCTACGTGACGGACTTGCGCTCGGGGAGACGCTTCCTCGTCGACACCAGAGCCCAGAAGAGTGTCATCCTGCCGTCCTACGCTGACCGGCTGGCAGGACCTAGCGGCCCCGGACTTGTGGCAGTAAATGGCTCGGAGATTAAGACGTTTGGTGAGAGAACACTGGCCTTATCCCTACATGGCCGCTCGTATGAGTGGACTTTTATCATAGCAGCACTGTGTTGCCCGATCCTGGGCGCTGACTTTCTGTGTGCACATGGTTTACTTGTGGATGTTGCTAACAGACACCTGGTTAATGCACTGTCCTTTGACTCTCTCCCCTGTATAGCTCGAGGGACCCGGCCAACAGCACAAGCCAACGTCACAGCTCCATGCGGTAAATTCCACGCACTGCTCACTCAGTTCCCAGCACTCACAGTCCCAGCATTTTCGGCAACCATCGCTAAGCACGGGGTGGAGCACTTTATCACCACCACCGGGCCACCCGTTTTCGCAAGACCTCGGCGCTTGGACGCAGCTAAACTGGCCATAGCGCGCGAGGAGTTCGCCAACCTGGAAAGGTTGGGCATCATCAGGCGATCAAACAGCCCATGGGCATCCCCGCTACACATGGTCCCTAAGGCTGAGGGCTCATGGCGACCGTGCGGTGATTTCCGCAGGTTGAACAACGCCACAGCACACGACCGCTACCCGATTCCCCACATACAGGATTTTTCCGTTCACCTCGCCAGAGCACGCATTTTTTCCAAAATAGACCTGGTCCACGGTTACCACCAGGTCCCAGTGCGCGCGGAGGACGTACCCACAACAGCGGTAATAACTCCGTTCAGCTTATTCGAGTTCCTGCGCATGCCATTCGGGTTAAAAGGCGCGGCACAGACGTTCCAGTGCATGATGGATGCAGTGCTGCGCGATCTCCCGTTCGTGTTCGTCTACCTGGACGATATCCTGGTAGCCAGTGCGTCCGAAGACGAACACGAAACCCACGTCAGGACGGTTTTCCGGAGGTTGGAGGAGCACGGGTTAATAATCAACCCGGCAAAATGCCTGTTCGGCGTGACGGAGATTGATTTTTTGGGGCACCGCGTCTCTCTGGAAGGAGCGATCCCATTGCCCGACAAAATGCGCGCCGTAGCGGATTTTCCCCGGCCTCAGACGGTCAGGGCGCTGCAAGAATTTTTGGGGATGGTGAACTTTTATAATCGTTTCCTTCCCCGCGCGGCTCATGCAACCATTGTACGCCGCGCTCAAGAGACAGAAACCCGCGAATGGGGTCGAATGGACCCCAGAGCGAGAGCGGGTGTTCTCGGAGGTTAAAGCAGCCCTGGCAAACGCTGCACTGCTGGCGCATCCGGACTCGGCAGCCCGGATAGCGCTCACCACCGACGCTTCAGACGTGGCTATAGGGGCCGTCGTGGAGCAGCGTGTCGCCGGGGCTTGGCAGCCACTCACCTTTTTCAGCAGAACTTTGCGCGACAGTGAACGTAAATACAGCGCGTTCAACAGGGAGTTGCTGGACCTCCACCTGGCCATACGCCACTTCCAGTTCTGGCTGGAAGGGCGCAGTTTCACCGCGTTCGTGGATCACAAGCCACTAACGTTCATGATGGCCAAGTTTTCAGAACCGTGGTCGGGCCAGCAGCAGAGACAGCTGGCCGTGATCTCAGAGTTTACTACTGATATTCAGCATGTGTCGGGTAAACTGAATGTGGTGGCGGACTGCCTCCCGCGCGCCGTGGTGGCCCCAGTCTACATGGGGATAGATTACGCAGCCATGGCCGCGGAGCAGAGTAGCGATGCAGACGTGCGCGCGCTCCAGTCTGGACCAACAGGGTTAAGGCTGGAGAGCAGGGTACTGCAAGATGGCATGCCCCCCCCCCCCAATCTGTGATGTCTCCACGGGACGCCCGCGTCCGGTGGTCCCGGTCGCGTGGCACCGCCGCGTGTTTGAGTCGGTTCACACTCTAGCGCACCCAGGAGTGCGCACGTTGGTCAAAATGGTGGGAGAGAAGTTCGTGTGGCCGAGCCTATGCAAACAAGTAAAAGAGTGGGCTGCGGCCTGCGTGGCGTGCCAACGAGCCAAGGTACACAGACACACGAAGGCTCCCTTGGAGCCGTTTCGGATACCAGCTAAGAAGTTTGACCATGTTCACGTGGACCTCGTGGGCCTCCTCCCGCCATCACAGGGGTGCACGCACCTGCTGACAGTGGTGGACCGCACGAAGCGCTGGCCAGAAGCAGTCCCGCTGGAGGCAACCACCTCTGCGGACGTGGCACGCGCTTTTTTAACAGCATAGGTGGCACGTTTTGGAGTCCGACAGGGGCCCTCAATTTGTTTCCGACCTCTGGTCCACGATGGCCCACAGCCTGGATGTTGCAATTCATCGCACAACCGCGTACAACCCACAGGCCAATGGGTTATGCGAGCGTTTTCATAGATCATTGAAAGCAGCACTCAGGGCTTCATTGACGGATGCAAATTGGGTAGACAGGCTGCCGTGGGTTTTATTGGGGTTGCGCTCCGCGCCGAAAGAGGATCTGGAAGCTTCCCCGGCAGAGCTCGTTTTTGCGCAGCCCCTACGGCTGCCCGGGGAATTTCTGCCAGATAATCCCACGCCGGACAGCTCCCAGTCTCAGCTTTTGCAGTGTAGCGCAAACACAGGCACGCTGCCGGGCCCGGACCACCACTGTTTTCCGCGTGCTTTCGTGCCTAAAACTTTGAAGAACGTGGAGTTCGTGTTCGTCAGACACGACGCCCACCGCCCGCCATTGCGCCCACCCTATGATGGACCATTCAGAGTGTTGGAAACAGGGGATAAGCATTTTTTGCTAGACTTGGGAGGTCGGCGGGAGAAAATTGACATAGACAGACTCAAACCCGCCTTTGTAGCAGCGGACGAGCAAGTGCTGTTGGCTAGGGCCCCTCGGCGTGGAAGACCCCCACGGAGAGCTCCCCAGGGAAGCGATCCACCAGAGCAGCCACACGGACAGAGCAAAGTTCCCCCCCCCCTTCGCCACGGCCCACCCGCAGTCAGACACACTCCCAGCAGCCCCCCACCGGCACAGCAGCGCCACAGAGGCGGTAAACCCCAGTTACAGCAGATACGGGAGGAGACTGAAGCCAAGAAAGCGTGTGGACTGATGTTCTATCTAAGATGCTGGGGAGGGCGGTGTAGGACCTTGGGAAAGTCAGATTATTTAGCATCTCAGAGGGAGACAGTGAATAAGCATGGGAGAACAATGCCCAGGGGGTTCCTGGTGAGATAGCAGGAAGGAGTCAGGGACAAAGGGATTTGAATGCAGTGTAATGTAAATGTCATGCTGTGTGATAGGAAATGCCATGAAACGTGTGAAGAGAGAGTTGAGTTAAGTGAGGAGAGCTTGTTGAAATGATTCAGTCTGTTCTGTGCTTGTGAGATGTGAAGTGTGTAATAAACCGTCTGTCCATAAATCTGTCTCTTATTTCACACACTCCACAGTAGCACCAATCAGACCCATAACCATTACTATTATTATTATTATTGAACCATTGTTAAACCTAACATGAACCTGGGCAATCGAGTGGACTACCGGTAGACCCTGCATGGTTGAATGGGTTATTCTTCCATTGTTTTTCATGCTCTGTCTAAACATTTCAAAACAGAGTCATTCTTACTTCAACTTTAGGGGGCCTGTGGCAAGCTCACAGTGGGTGTGCCTCAGGAGGCACTGGTTGTTGCGGACCTACACTACCGTTCAAAAGTTTGGGGTCACCCAGACAATTATTTTGTGTTTTCCATGAAAAGTCACACTTATTTACCACCATGAGTTGTAAAATGAATAGAAAATATAGTCAAGACATTGACAAGGTTAGAAATAATGATTTGTATTTGAAATAATAATTTTTTCCTTCAAACTTTGCTTTCGTCAAAGAATCCTCCATTTGCAGCAATTACAGCATTGCAGACCTAACATGATTGCACAAGGGTTTTCTAATCATCCATTAGCCTTCTGACGCAATGAGCAAACACATTGTACCATTAGAACACTGGAGTGATAGTTGCTGGAAATGGGCCTCTATACACCTATGTAGATATTGCACCAAAAACCAGACATTTGCAGCTATAATAGTAATTTACCACATTAGCAATGTATGGAGTGTATTTCTGATTAGTTTAAAGTTATCTTCATTGAAAAAAAGTGCTTTTCTTTCAAAAATAAGGAAATTTCTAAGTGACCCCAAACTTTTGAACGGTAGTGTAGGTGCTCTCTTGCTGGTGCCGCTCTCTCATCAGCAAAGTCCCAGTCCGGGTCCCACACTGGCTGAGTCTGTTCCAGCGTCACGGCTTGATCCAGGGCAGCTGCTGCTCTTACCTTTTGCAGACGGCTGGCGTGCCATCTCAAACCATCAGCCATCTGGAAGGTGGCTGGCCCCAACTGTGCAGTGATCTGCATTGGCGGTGACAGGAGCATCTGCAGATCATCTGGGCATTCGGACCATCATACCCGAACCCAGTCAAGCACTGCAAGCGGTGATCTGTTCAGCTACACTTGGCACTGCTGCTCTCTTGTCCCCAATGTTGGTTGCTGTTGTGGCGATGTACTGTTCACGCCGGTGGCAGGACACACTCCTGTTTGCTGTTGTTCTGCTGGGTCCTGCTCAGCCATGGACTCTCTCTCCTGCAGCGGTACGACGGCTCCTTGAGGCTTATGTCGAGCGAGAATCTGAGACGAGTCTGATTTATGCCCTCTCTCTCCTGGTGCTGGCTGTGATCGCGGCAGTGTGTTGCTCTCACTGGCAACAGGATGGGCGCCGGGTTGTCGGCCACAAACTCTCTCTCCTGTAGCGATGCGGCGGCTCCCTGAGGCTTATGCCGGGTGAGGATCAGAGACAAGTCCAGTTTATGCCCTCTCTCTGTGTTGTTGTCCGTGCGGTGTCATGCTTGGAGTGGCTCTACCCACGTCCAGGTGTGATGCACTCTGGTCATCAGTGGTCAGACAGAGTCCCTGGTTGTCATGTTTGGTAAAGCCTAATTAACAAAAAAAGGTTGCACCCCAGGATGTTGGCTGTGTGTGTTGCTACCTGGAAGGTGAACGCTGGGTGGACTCTGGACTCGTAGCGAATCGTCAGTGTTATGTTCCTACGAGGTTGATACAAGTGTGTCCATAACCATAAAGCTCTGCTGTGTTCTTCCCAACTGGATGACAAGGGAAGAATCTCTTAACCGTGACCCAGTTCATCATTGATCTTGCAGCGACGGTGTCCAGTAGTAATGGCAAGCTGACGTCGTCGAGCCTCACTGTGCACCATTTGTACGCTGCTCTGCTAGAGTCCACTGTATGGATGGTGGTTGTTAGTGGTGGTTCAGCTGAACTGGGTGGCAGGCTTGTTGTTAACTGTGTTGAGCGGCACACTTTGGCAAAATGATTAAGCTTGCTGCAGCATTGGCATTGCTGCCCCCTGGCCAGGCAGGAGCACACTCGCATTCGGTGCGTCAGAGAACCACAGTTACCGCACATTTGACATTCCATGATGTTCCGTTGTCCCGTAATGTTCACCTCAGCATCCTCCAAGAAGGTTGTGGTGTAACCAGGTTCTTCTGCTGGGGTAACTGCTTGTGCTAGTGGGGTTCGTTGTTGTGGGCCACTTAGCTGTGATGTTAGCTTGTCGGCGGCCTCCACCTGGAATGCTAACTCCATCACCTTTGTCAACGGCATGTCGTCCAATGCCATCAACAGCTTCACCCGCAGCCACGGGTTGCTGGTGTGCTCCGCTAGCTGGTCCAGCACCATTTTGTCCTCTAGATGCCCAAACCTGCACATACTCGCCAGACAGTGGAGGTCCACGACATACTGCTGGGTTGTCTCTTCTGCTCCCTGTCGGCATTGGCGGAACCTGATCCTCCTTGCCAGCATGCTCTCAGGCGTCGCAAAATGTCCAGCTAGCAGCGTGATACACTCCTTGTATGTGTCCGTCGGTCCCAATGTACTAGACACCTGTTGTCCCTCGGTACCCAGGCTGTGGATCAGGAACGCACATACTGTAGCTGGATCTTGCTGACCTTAGCCAGGTCCATAGCAGACACGTACATCCAGAATGACTCAAACCAGCAAGGCCATGGGATGGGTGGCTCACCTGGGGACGCAAGGAACAGTGGTATGGCTGCCAAGCACGCTTCTATGTTGATGTTTTTAAAGTTTCTCCTCATCGCCAATTGTTGTGTCTGGAAAAAGGGACAGCGGAGATGATGGCTGTGCTGAACGGTGGATTTTATTAGCAAAGCCGGTAGCACGTGGAACACACAGAACAGTAGCTAGCAAGCTAACAAAGCAGGGATACAGGTGGTTTTACAGGCTAGAGGAGGAGCGCCAAAAGACCAGGACTCCCACCATTAGTCCCTTAATATAGTCATGGCTTGGTGACGTCATTACATGAATACGTCTCCACGTCCGTGGCCCTTACGGTGGTATTCCAATATGCCACACTAACCATCCCTGTTACCACCTGGTTCATGGGTCCGCGGTCCACAATGTACCTCGCATTGCTCTGGCCCATCTCCCAGTGGTTTTGCCACAACGGGTTACCGGTATTCTGGTCTCGGGGGCCTGAGAGCCAGCAGCTCCAGGAAGCATCCCCGGGTCGCAGCAACTGCTTGCGCTGTGACTCGGGGCACAGACAATTGTCGCGACCCGGGGATGCTGCCTCGAGCTGCTGGCTCAGCTTCCCCACCATCTTCCAGGTATACTCTCGCGGGCAGCGTGGAGGAGCCGCTTCGTGACTGGGCATCCCCAGGCTGGCTGTGAGAGAGGAGCGGAGTAACACGGAGCGAGATGTTGCCCTTTCAGATCCTGTGGTTTGGCCAGAGGCGATCAGTGGATTGCGCAGCTCACGGTGCTGGTATTTGTTGTGGCGTCTCGGTGGGGTTGTTGGGGGGGTGGGCTGGGATGATGCAAGACAACAGTGGACTGGTGAACCAGCGCTGCTCATCCAAGCTACAAGGAGGCTAGAAGCTGCTCAGCTAATGGCTAACTGATGTAAGAAGGAAGGTGGAGTTGAACAGTTGAAGAAAGTTTCTTAAAGTGACGGGCTTTAAATCAGAGCGTTTCAAGAAAGCCAAGAAAAATAAAAAACAAATTTGCTTCAATAATTAAAACTTCATTAAGACATGAGTGAGCTGTTAAAATGTGGAAAAAAGTGCAATGACCCCTTTAAGTTAGGAAGTTACTAAGGAATTTAAAATGTTACCCTTAACCCTTATGTTACCCTAAATGCTATCATTTAGGGTAACATTTGTTACTAAATGTTATTTAGTAACAAATGGTCGGCAGTTGGATATCATTACTTTAAACAGGCTGATGAAATTCAGTAAAAACAAAGTTTCGGGAATAGATTTAACATCTTCACTTTCTCCCAAAATTGACAGTTCTGTTGTTAAAGACACACTCCAATGGATATAAATCCCCTTAAAACAAATCTACATGGTCTAAAGTGGAATCTTATGTTCTTCCCCCCCCCCCCCACATAAAAACCTTTAATTTTCTTAGCTCCTTGCAAACATTTTTGCCTTTTTCCTTCTCTTCCAAATTGCAGGATCTAATTAGACCCACCCACATTCCGCTCACCAGGACACAGAAGTCTGCAAGCTGGAAAATTTGAACAGCCAGTGCTTAGTCATGATTGGCTGTTATACTGTTATTCTGACATCATAAAAACTCTAAACTTGCTTTTTCCCCCAGGGGAGGCACTTAACTGAACTTTCAAAGCAAAAACACAGACATGACACATAAGAGTGATTTAGCCCTTGATATGCCTTGTAAGTCATGAAAACATGTTAAGGTGTGTTGTTCACGCCAAACACGAACGGGCGGTGCGAATCCATACAAAGTGAATGGGAAGACGCGAGTACGCGCGAATTTTTGTAGTCATGCGTTAGCTAGCTAGCTGCTAGCTTTGAGATTCTGCTGTCACCATTGCAGAGTAAACTAGTTAGAAAATGAAACTCACTCACCGGGAGACAGGAGGACCAGGAACTCTTCAGCTGAATCGGGATTTTGGAGTTATTTACCCACGGTTTCCGGCCATGGACGTCCTAGCAAGCTAGCAATGTAAACACCCATCATCTGTGAAGTTTTGGAGGCTTGAAATGATATTGTCAGGTGAGCCTCTGGTAATGTAAACCTAAGCATGACATTACTTTGGGAATTTCCACAGCAGGTTGAACATAGCTGCATAAGTTTTTTCGCCAGTCTGCATCTCACTATTCATGTCTTTTGGCGTGTTTACATTGATTTATAATGTAATCGTGCCACCCGAAAAATTCGCCTGTTTGTGTTTGGTGTGAACGCACCTTTACAGACATATTAAGAAAAAAACTTGATTTTTGATGGAGTGTCACTTTAAGAAACTGTCATGTTTCGTGGATCCAATTGAATCGGTGAATTCAAAAGGGGCCCAAGTCCAAGAAATATGTTTTTGCAGGAAATCAAATAAATTGCATATCTCAAAGGTAGTCTATGCCAGATGGTTCATACTTTACTCAGATATAGCACAAGGCCATAGCTTAGAAATGCTATAATATGAAACATTTCACTTTTTTAATTTCAGAGGATTGGCAAACTAAAGTCCCTGGACTTGGGCCCTTCTTGAATTAAACAATAAGAACATATGAAAAGAAGCGCATAACATCTATTTCTCACATGTTGAAAACGTTTTTTTTTTAAATTATGCCATGTTTTGAACACCTTTTATGATCACTTTATATTCAAACTATTGTTTTGATAACTGCCAGCAAATGAGATTTTCATCTAAAAGTGGGCAGATTAACATAGAGGTCCATCTACTGGTAACTAATCGTCAAAGTCAGACTCATCTTCACACCTAGCATCACAAACTGTTAAATTACTGAGGAACTGCTGAGCCTCTGGTGAAAGATATTTCGCCAATTTCTGAACATCTTGGATGACTGGTGCTGCCACCTATGACTTAAGTTTAATCCATGCAGGAAGGGCCCAAGTCCTGGACTTGGGTCTCTCTTGCACTCAATGCATAAACAATGCTGTGAATAGTCAATGCATTAAAGTTGACTTGGGACGTTTTTGCACATAATCAGATAGCTTGTCTCTTAAAGTTCATTAAACATGTAATATCTGGGTTTTGAAAAAGTGTGGACTTGGGCCCTTTTGGAATTCACCGATTCAATTATCTGTGTTAACAGTGAAAATCAATGACTTTTATTCCAAAAGGAAATTCAATGTTTTGGATTTTTTTGATGAACCCATTAACAATAAAAATAGCTCACAAGTCACAAATCATGAGTCCAAGTCAGGTCTCAAGTGTTTTGAGTCTAAGTCAATTCTAAGATAAGATAAGATAAGATAAGCCTTTATTAGTCCCACAACGGGGAAATTCCAGGATTGCAACAGCACTAAAGTCACTGTATGCAACGAAAGTGTGACTTGAGTCCAAGTCTCAGACCCAAGTCCCCATCTCTGACACAATGCACAAGGAGGGTAAGCCATAGATGGATAGATACTTTATTGATCCCAAACTGGGAAATTAATTGCTAAAAATCCTGGCTGTTCACAAAGTGCTGTATCAAAGCCTATTAATGGAAAGCTGACTGGAAGAAAATGGTAGAAAAAGATGCATGTGGCCTTGACAGGATTGTCAAGAAAAACCGATTCAAAAATGTGGAGAGCTTCACAAAGAGTCGACTGAGTCTGGTGTCAGTGCATCAAGAGCCACCACACACAGATGTCTTCGCAAAAGGGGGTACAGCTGTTTTGTTCCTAATACTAAGACACTCCTGAACCAGAGACAAGAAAAGAAGTGTCTGACCTAAAGAGAAAAAGAACTGGACCGCTGCTCAGTGGTCCAAGTCCTTTTTTCTGATGAAAGCAACTTTAGCATTTCATTTGGAAATCAAGGTCCTAGAGTCTGGAGTTATAGCAGTGAAACACAAATTCAAGGTGTTTAACCCTCATGTGTTCCGGTCAAATTTGTCCAATTTAGAAGTTTTATCTCTGAAAAATGTAGTTAATTTGATCAGACTGACCTAAGATCTCAGAGGATTTCAACACACACAGTAAATTTACCCCTTTAAGGTACCCAATGGTGAAATTCTGCACATTTCTGAATGTAAACAGTGAAGATTAACATCGCTCACAGACTTTATAATGAATCATCCACAGCATCTCTGCAGGATTCAAGCATCTGCAAATTAAACACTGTACACCTGAATAGTCATAAGAGTTGTTTATTGTAATTGTCTGTATACAGTATAAACAGGAACCTATATTAATATCCACATGTGTAAATCATCAATGCCTCATAATAACTGCAACGCCCCCCCTCCAAAAAAAGCACAACAGAAACGAGACTAACCAAGATTTTGAGCAAATCTGGCTCCATTTCATCCCCGCCCTATTGCTGAAATTCCCTTAATCCATGATTTTCTACACCCACACCCATTCCAACCTTTCTTTTTTCATATACTGCAAAGATTGTACAGAATATAGAAATCCACACAATAAACAACATCAACAACAAAAAAAAAATATACACACGTTCAATATTATCCCTGGTACAAACCAACACACAAGTGGCAACTTTGAGGCTACTCGGGTTAATCTCCTGAACATCTGGACCAGGGCTAGGGTGAGGGTGGGGATGTTTGACTAGAATCTTGTGAACACAATACAAGGCCAATTCATGAAAAAAAAACCTAAATAATAATATTAATAATAGTATTAATAGTAATATTTACTTTTGTTAGCTCTATCACACAGTAACTAATGCAGCTAGTTTGTGGCAAGTTAAGTAACGTAATGCTTTTTTTTTAAGTCTTGCCAGGTTAAACCTCATAACCCTTCTGGAAATGAAACAAAGTGTGCTCACTAGCAAGCTCATTCATAGTGAATTAAAAAAAAAAGGCGGGTAACATGAGCACTATACAGTATCTGATGTTTACATAGCGTATACACACGCACACACGTGCCCACACAGTCTATAATAGGACAGAGTAGTAGACTATGCCATTAATCAGTAGTCATAAATATTACATTGTGCACGTTCTATTGCACATGTCAAGTGTTCGTCATGACACAGTAGGTACAGGTTAGCTACCTTTGATGTCATTGGTTTTAATACAAAGATGCAATGACACAGATTTTATAGGACACTGGATATACATTTTTTTCAATCACGTATCCACTTGCTTCTTTTTTCCCCCCATTGTTCTTTCTGGTTTTCCTAAATGAACCCAACCTATAATACAACAGTGATATTAAGGTGTGATAAATATTCATGCAAAAACAGATGATACTAGCGAGGATCTAAAAAGTAAAAAGGTACTGTTGCACGAGCCAGCCGGTGGAAGAGAAGGGATATTTTCGTTGGGATATCAGATGGGGAATTGAGTTAAACGCAAAATGAGCGGGAAAAGAAAAACCGAGAAGGCACATGGATTGCAGAGGAGCCTATAGTTATTGGACAACTGTCTGGACGTTCTCGCCGTCTTCTTCAAAAACAATCACAAAACAGACAACCGCAATCAACCACGGGTAAGGTCCCACACGACTAAACGAAACAGATTTTTTCAATTTTTTATACTACATATTTCTCCTTTGTGTTAAAAAAAAACCCTTTAAGATTCCGCTCTGTTGATTAACCTTTTACATAACAAAGGGCAAGAATGATGAGTCTTTATAACACTGGTAATGAAAATCATAATTAAGGGGGAGACTGTTATAAACCACTAAATGGGTGAGAGGAGGCTGGCACATGTTGCTCTGTGGGAAAAAATGTTCATGTCTGCTTCCCAGAGCTGAAGGAGCAGTTTATGGGATGCAGGGAGCTTCTGGAAAACTCTCTCCCTCAGCGGTGTGCTGGACTGTGTGCTCCTGCAGAGCTGTGAGGTCCACAAAGCGCTCGCCACACCACACGCACTTGAACTGCGTCTCCCGCGAGTGCACGCTCTGGTGCTTGGCCAGGTGCTCGCGTTGCTTAAAGCTCTTGTCGCAGCTGGCGCACTTGAACGGCTTCTCCCCCGTGTGGACCCGTCGATGGCGCTGTAGCTCGGACGAGTACCGAAAGCGCTTCTCGCAATCGGCGCACTTCAGGGGTTTCTCTCGTGTAGGGTCGCAGCGGTGCTGCACAAACTCGGAGGATGACACAAAGCGTTTATCGCACAGGGAGCATTTCAGTGGCTTCTCTGTGCAGTGCGAGTTCTGATGGCGCTGCAGGGTGGAATTCTTCTTGTAGCCTTTGCCACACACGTCACACTTGTAGGGCTTCTCCACTTCACCACCGCATTTGTGCCGTAGCAGCTCGCCCGACTGGCTGAAAGACTTTTGGCATGAAGCACACTTGAAGAGGCTCTCCATACCGTGAACCTGTTGGTGGTAGAGCAGATGGGATGGCTGCAGGAAACCTTTATCGCAGAGGTTACACTTGAAGGGGCGATCAGCTGGGTTTTTGTGGGTGCGGCGGTGGCGCACAAGAGCATACTGCTGCTTGAAACTCATCTGGCACTCCTCGCACTGGAAAGGCCGCTCCTCGGAGTGGGTGCGCTCGTGCTGCCGCAGATCAGATGGCCGCTTGAAGCTCTTGCCACACGAGCCGCAGCGGAAGGGTCTCTCTCCTTCTAGCTGACACTGGTGGTGCAGGAGCTCGGACGACTCTTTAAAGTGCATCTCACACAAATTGCACTTGAAGAGATGCTCGCCTGAATGAGCGTACATGTGTCGCACAAGGTGAGAGCGGTGCTTAAAGCTCTTGTCGCACACTGCGCACTTGTACGGCCGCTCAGAGCTGTGCGTGCGCTGGTGGTGCGCCAAGTGAGATGACTGGCTGAAGCTTTTGTCACACGTGTCACATTTGTATGGCTTTTCACCAGTGTGTATCCTCTCATGGCGAGTCAACTCTGACAAATGCCGGAAGGACTTATGGCACACTGAGCACTTGTATGGCCTGTCCGGTGCAGAAGCCTCATATGCAGGAGGAGAGGAGGCACTGATCGCTGCACCTCCACCGGACGTCTCCCCAGTGGAGGGCTGCTGGGGGTTGGCAGCCGAAGAGGTCGGGGTGGCATTTCCAGAGCCTGGGCGATAGGTCTTCTCACAGATAGAGCACTTCATCGGATTGTTCCCATTACCGTGTGAATTGTGGTGCTGTGCCAGGGAGGTGAGCAACGAGAAGCCCATCTTGCACACGCCGCACACAAAGGGCTTCTGCTCCACTTGCACACACTGATGCTCCAGCAAGTCCGTTGCCTGGCTGAAGATTTTCATGCACTGAGTGCACTGAAAGGACCGATCTTGGCTGACCATGCACTGATGCTCGTGAGGGTTGGCCAGGTGAGAAATGTCATGACCGCAGGCTCCACACTTGTGCCCTCTCTCGCCCCCTACCTGCAGGGAGGGCTGCTGGGCTTGAACGGTGTGCTGCTGGCCGTGCTGGGGCTGCTGCAGGGAGGCATCCGGCTGTAGCACCACTCCGTACACGGTGCAGCCCAGAGGGTTGTCCGTACCCTGGGGGAGTGTGTGCACGACAGAGGGTGGAGCCACTGCATGCTGCTGCTGCTGCTGCTGCCATGCCTCCGTCATCTTTCCACTCTGCGGACTGGGGCCACTGCTTGTGAAACCAGGGAGTCTATTCCCAAACTGACAGGATGGCGTTATGGGAGTGAAAAGCAGCCTGCCGAGAGATCCGTGCTAGATCTGCATTTGCACACGTCCTGTGACACAGGAGAGAAAACCTGCAGAGCAATAGAAGAGATGTGACTGATTAAACACTGAATATCACTGTATGGACAACACAGTGTAAAATGACAACACATGCAAGGCTGAAGAGCAGTCGGTTTACTTCATGACTCATAAACAATCAGTGGCAATCGATACTCCTAATGGGGAATTAAAACGGACAACATATTTTATAATTACTGCTTACACTGATGAAAAAGCTGAATCTATTCAGCTTAAAGGGGGCCCAAACTTGATCCTAGATTACATGCAAAACAGAACAGCAACACCAGCAATGTACATACCAGAAGCTCATTTCAAACAAGCGCTTTACACAACTTTGTCAAGCCTGCTCTTATCTTTGCCAAAGGGGGGAAAAAACACAAATGACTGGGCTCCGTCTATTTTCTGAAACGCAAACCGGGGATGTCAAGAACGAGTGATTTTTAAGCGTAACGTTGTAACCAAGCTAAAACACTACACGGCTCGTCTGCCCTATGCTGGAGGCGAATCCCGGGTGTGCAGGCTGGGGGTGAAATTATTCACGCTCCGATGGTGTAGCCCAACTAGCTCTGTGATGTTAGCAGGACAGCTGCAGCAGCTAACGGCTAACCGCTAGTGATGCTAACCAACCGGGCTTCCTCCGTGAATAACCTCAGTTAAAAATGGTATTCCTTGAATATTTTGGCTTAATAAATGGCATAAAGTAGGCTAAAATGAAACAGCGGAACGCGACTGCACTGCCAGCAGGGTAATATCATCGTTTCCACACACTGCTCCCTGTAAGGCCACAGTGTACCGTTTTTTTAAATGGTCTACCGTTCGACAGGAGCCAAATCAAGCTAGGCCTCCCTGGAACGGCGGGGGGAAATCCGCCTCCCTGCAGCACAGCCCGAGTATCAGCGGGGAGACAGAGCCAGAACCCAGCGCTCACAAAAACACACAATAGACCGGAACTTACTTCTGCTCCTTAGCGTTGATTTTCGCCGTCGTCTTCGGCCTCGGGTCGAAACTTGTCGCTGTTCTCCAGACTCGAAGGACCGGCGGTGGAAGGGATGCGGCTGAAGCTGGACGCCATCCTCCGGCAGACGGACGGACACCGGAAACCGCCGAGCAACGAGCTGCTGCCGCCGCAGAGCAGCGGCTGCGACAGCCGCTTCATGACGGAGGAGCGCAGGGGAGACAGAAAACGAGCTCCGGCAGAGATAAAGTACCTCCTCGGTTCGTTTAGAGAGCTTTTAGACATACACAAAAACGAACAGGAATCAGTCTGATTGTCTTGAACATGTAATTTCCCTGTGCAACAGTAGGGGAGGATGTTTCACTCACACATGAAGTCAGTAGGTTTTATGACCGCTTAAAAATGGGTCAAATTCACCGTGTGACTGACAAACCACGCCAAATTCTGATTATCTGCCCTTTAAATATAGATTTTTTTTCTGTAAATTAGATGTCCCCTCACTTTTTCATCATGATAATAATAATGAGAAGCTCAAATATAGTAATGATGTAGATATATTTGACTTACCAACAGGATGAACATGCTTGTCTGCACAACAGGAAGAATGACAGGGATAATCACAGGCTTCCTCATTTGTATGGTGTATAGCATTTACACAAGTAAGACTGGTTTGTCTATTCAACATTTACATGTCTTGTACAATGCATTTTCCAAAGATTAATTTAAAGTTTTTGCCACTCTCAAGGACATGTAGCTGTATTTAAAAGGCCCAAAGCAATTCCGGTGTTGGTGTGCAGCCCATAGAAAAGAAAAGTTCTATGTGAGACATTTGGGTTTGCAGCTTGACCTGAACCCTGAATTCTGATCATGAGTGGCTATAGATATAGTAGACATATCCCTATACACAAGTCTACAGATGCAGAAGCGTTGACCTTTCCAGATCAACCCGGGCTCGCTGTGGCTGTGGTGCAGGTGTGTGCGGTTGACCTTTGACCCGAGGGTCAGTGGTTTGCTTCCTGCTCTCGCCGCCATGCCCACACCTCAATTATTTAGGATCCTAAATTAAAATTAAGAGGTTAGTCTTAGGATCTGGGAAAGGGTGAGGTTAAAAAGGTAATAAATAGATATTAACTTAAAAATTGAAACAAATTATGGGTTAATGTGAGAAATAACCTTTCTTCAGTTGTTGATAAATGCCTCAGATTTCCGTAGAGTGACTTCAGGTAAATTGGGCCACTTTTTGGTAAATCACTTAGAAAAATTAAGAAAAAGAAATGCATGACATTGAATTGTGTTTTTATAGTTAAAAACGCTTGTTTTTAATATTTTTGTGCCAAATTTATTTAATAACATACAATTGTTTAGGTTCTAAAGCTATTTAAACATCAGCTATTGCATATTTTTGAGATGAGCAGTGTTCAGGTAAAGTGGTCCCAACTGTTCAGCTAAACATTAAATACTGTAATAATAATAATAATATACATTAATTAAAAAATGATAACTTCATTAAAGTTATTATTTTCCATGAGACATTAAAAACATTAAGAATTTGTAGAATAGTACAAAAACATTAGCATCACATAGCAGCTTTTGAACTCCTGGTCTGCAGTAATAACCAGACCATCAATAGCAGAGTAGCTCATTCCGGCTTGATGAAATCACCCAGAGAGTGCTCCCATCTCCTGACCTTTGACCTTGAGCACAGGCTCGATGGAGACCCAGCTGAGGATCATTGTGCATGAGTTTGCCGAACGTTGGGGAAGTTGCCCAGGAGGAGTAACAATTTTCGTGAAATCATAAATGCCCAGATCTCCTGACCTTTGGCTCAACCTGGATGCAGACAAACCTGAGGATGATTGCATGTGAGTTTGTTGAGAATTAAGGCAATTGCCTAGGATTGATTGATTGATTTTATTTATTTGAACATCCAGACAAAAAAAAAATTTAAAACAAAAATCAAAACCAAAAAATAAAATGTTCAAAAGGAGTGGGAAGAAGCCAATGCTTATATAGTCCCACCCCTTCTCTATACCCAATAAATTATATCATTCTAGTCATTATTCATCCCACAATTACATTATTATACAATACCATAATCTATAATATATCTTATAATTCAATTATGCAATAGAAATAATACAACAATGATATGTTATAGTGACAATAATACCAACATCTAATAATAATTGTAATAATAATAAATAAATACTTCTGGTATGTTTAATATAATTATAGACAATATTATCGTCATCATAATCACCATATACCCCCACATGGCTTACAATACCTAGGCACAATAAGTAACCATATAATAATAATAATAACCATAATAATAGGTAGCCATATAGTAGTTACAATAACAACAATAATGATAATAATGATACCACTTGGCCTATATAATTATATAAAGGCCTATATATGCTATATAAAGGCAGGTGGTCGCTAATGTCATTTATTAGTATATCACTCACCATATTATATTCAATAACATTGGTAAATTGTCGGCCATATTATCTGCCGAGGGAATTCACCAACGTGTTTGTAGCTGCTGTTTATATAGCGCCGAGCGCTAATGCTAAAGCTAATGCTAATGCTAAAGAGGCACTCGGAGAGCTGCACGATGCTATTAGCGAAACCAAACTATCCAAACTTCACACCCGGACAGTTTTGTGGTGGTTGCGGGGGATTTTAACCACACCAGTTTAAAGACTGTGCTCCCCAAGTTTAAACAATGTGTAGACTTTAAGACCAGAGGAAAGAATATGTTGGACTTGGTGTACACAAACACAGATGCATATAAGGCAACACCTCGCCCCCACCTCGGCCTTTCTGACCACATATCTGTGATGCTGGTGCCTGCCTACAAACCTCTACTGAAGCGCAGCAGGCCAGTAGTGAAACAAATCAGGATGTGGCCAGAGAGTGCAACCTCAGCACTGAAAGACTGTTTTCTGCACACAGACTGGGAGGTCTTCAAAATAGCAGCCTCCCAGGAAGACAAGACAGATGTGGAGGAGTATGCTGAAACGGTCACCAGCTACATCACGAAGTGCACAGAGGATGTCACTATAGTGAAGATCATCACTGTACAGGCAAACCATAAGCCCTGGATGACTGCAGAGGTGCGCTCGCTGCTTACAGCCAGAGATGCAGCCTTCAGAGCGAAGGACAGGATCGCCCTCCGGTCAGCCAGGTCTGCGTTCTCAAAGGGAATTAAGACGGCGAAGTGCGCCTATGCGGAGAAAATCCAGGGACACCTCTGTGACACTAGGAATACCAAGCAGGTGTGGCAGGGAGTTCGGACACTGACGGGCTATAAGTCTAGGCAGGGGGTCGATGATGATGACGCTTCGCTTCCAGACAGGCTCAATGACTTCTTTGCACATTTTGAAGCATCAAACCCGACAATCAGAGGGAGGGCTGGCCCATCCCCACCATCGGTCGGACCAGCTGTCACCATCAACACAGCGGACACACAGAGAACCCTAACCAGGGTCAACCCACGTAAAGCTGCAGGTCCTGGCAACATCCCGGGACGTGTGCTCTGAGACTGCGCGAGCGAGTTGGCGGATGTCCTGACTGACATTTATAACATCTCCCTGAATCAGGCCATAGTGCCCAGATGCTTTAAGGCCTCTACCATAGTACCGGTGGCAAAGAAACCAGTTGTGTCCTGTCTGAATGACTATCGTCCTGTTGCACTGACACCAATTGTGATGACGTGTTTTGAACGGCTTGTCAAACCACACATCACAGCCTGCCTCCCTGCATCACATGACCCGCTCCAGTTTGCATATCATTCAAACCGCTCCATTGAGGATGCTATAGTCACCACCCTGCACTCTGTCATCACCCACCTGGATCAGAAAGACACCTACGCCAGACTCCTGTACATTGATTTCAGTTCAGCATTCAACACCATTATTCCCCAGAGACTGATGGAGAAATTACTCCTTCTTGGTCTGAACACCACCACATGTCTCTGGATCCTGGATTTCCTGACTGAGAGACCTCAGTCTGTCTGGGTTGGAAATAACATCTCCAACTCTATCACGCTGAGCACCGGATCCCCTCAAGGCTGCGTACTCAGTCCACTGTTGTTTACACTTCTAACACATGACTGTGTATCCAGACACGAGGGGAACCAGATTATTAAGTTTGCAGACGACACCACGGTGGTGGGACTTATTCAGAGGGATGAGGAATCAATGTACAGGGAAGAAGTGAGAGACCTGGAGGGCTGGTGCAGGGAGAACAATCTGGTGCTTAACGTGGACAAAACGAAAAAGATGATTATCGACTTCCAGCGGTCACAGCCTGAGCACGTCCCTCTCAGCATCGGCGGCCATTTAGTGGAGAGAGTGGAGAACATCAAGTTCCTCGGAGTGCAGATCTCGTAGGACCTGACCTGGAGCAAGAATTCCTTGGGGATCAGGAAGCGGGCCCAGCAGAGATTGCACTTCTTGAGGAAACTCAAACAGGCCTCTCTCCCCATCTGCATCCTCAGGACCTTCTACAGAGGTGTGGTGGAGAGTGTTCTGACGTATTGCATTGCTTCATGGTACTCCAGCTGCAGTATGTCAGACAAAAAAGCCCTGCAGAGGATAGTTAAGGGAGCTGAGAGGGTAATTGGAGTCTCCCTCCCCTCTGTCCAAGAACTTTTTCAGAACCGTTGTAGGAGCAGGGCACTGAACATTGTCAAGGACCGTTCTCACCCTCTGAATAAACACTTTGAACTTCTACCATCTGGCAAACGATTCCGGAGCATCAGAGGCAGAACCACCAGACTGATTAACAGCTTCCTTCCACAAGCTGTTAGGATGCTGAACAGTTGATCCGGAATCTCTCATCCATACTACTGCACCTATGGACATTATGTATATTATTTGTATATTATAGTTCTGGTTAGTTTTCAAGTATGTCTCAGGGAAGTGTGAATGGCTATGGTGGGGTGGGGGGGTGAGGGTATGTGTGAGTGTGTCTTTAATCATGTTCTTTTACTTATATGACTTATGGATGCCGAGAGAAACGCAATTTCATCTTGCCTGCACTACAGTTGTATGTACAGCAATATGACAATGAAGGTTGATTTGATTTGATTTTAAAAATGTTGTCTATCAAGGTAGCACAGTGTGTCATTATTCTTGTAGGTTTTGTAATCTTTGGAAATAAGGTTAAGTTATACATTGGATCTAAGAAATCTTCAGTTGGTTTATGTTGTTTTGTTTTCATTAAATCTATATTAAAGTCACCACGAATAAAGATATCTTTTTGTCTTATTTTTGCATACATCTTTTCCATACCATTCCTAAATTTTTCCATATCAGACCCCGGTGCTCTATAGATGCAACTTACTATTATGTTTTTTCTATTTTCCATCATAATTTCAATTGTTAAACATTCCATAATTTCATTCACTGTTGATGTCATGCTGTCCACTTTTTTACTTTTTAATTTTCTATCAACATACAGTGCTACCCCCCCACCGTTTTTACATTTCCTATTTTGTGTGTACATCTCATATCCATATAGTTCAAAATTTACATCTTTTTCTTCATTAATCCATGTTTCACTTATTGCAGTAATCCTAAATGGTGTGTTAAATTGATTTAAAAACTCCTTAATACTATCAAAGTTGGCATAGAGACTCCTACTATTAATATGTATTATTGTCAATGTCTGATTCGAGTTCATAATTCCATTTAATTGTTGTTCATCTTAATAAACACACTTATTATTAATATGATTAAAATAGTTCTCTGGGTCAATATCTCCTAAACTATCTTGCGGTTGGTGTTCAGTATTTACCAAGGTTTCAGCTTCAGTTTGACCGAATACACTTCCATTATTAAATGAGGAAGGATGATTGGTTAAAGTTGTGATCATAAGTTGTGTCAACAATGAACACCAAAAGGAAAAAGAGGAAAAAAAAAAACAAAAGAAAAAAGAACACAAAAATTTCCACTTATAATCCTACTTTGCTGTTATTCGTGCATAAGGGCTAAGGTTCAAATTTGTCTAATTCCTCCATTTCTCTAATCATTATGACTTTAGCTTCTTCTGGAGTGCCAAGCAGTTTTATCCACACCTTGCAGTTCTTTGTCCATGGCGACTGTATGTTCCCCTGTTTTCTGAGAGCCCTGGCTTGTCTAGCTATTTCAGAGTTTTTTTTGTTCAATGTTCATTTACATAGACAGCCGTTCCTCTCAGTTTTCTTGCTTGTCGCACAAGATCAGTTTTTGCTTTCCTGTTGACAAATCGGATGATAATCGCTGGTTTTCCTGTACTGTCTTTTCTAGGTAACGTGTGGCAAGCTGAAATATTATCCACAACAATGTTTTTAGAGTTGAAAAAAGTTAACGGCTGCTGCTCTAGAGTGTGTGATTCTGCCAGTGTCTCATCCTGCCCATCCTGGTTATCAACTCCAGCTGCCACACATGCATAGGAGCGGTGTCTGGTGTTAACACTGCTCATGATGACATCATCCATTCTTGTATACTGTTCTAATTCATCCACACGTCTTTCTAAGAAATTAATTTTCTTGTCTTTTTCCATAATTTCAGCCTTTAATTCACGCACTTGATCCATAAGGCCAATAAGCAAAGTTTGTTGTTTGGTTATCTTAGATATTTCTTCAGACATAAAATTTAGTGAGAGTTTGATCTCCTCCAACTCCTCTCCGTTTGTCTGATTCTAGGAGGAGTAACAATTTTCATATAATCATATAAGCATTGAGCTCTCCTGACCTTTGAGCTTGACCTTGAGCACAACATCGACGCAGACCCACCTGAGGATTGTTATGAGTGAGACCATCAGTGCAAATGCTTAGGAGGAGCAGCGATTCTCGTGAAATGTGAACGGCTGGACAGACGGACTAGGGTCGGCATAGAGGGCCTAACATGCCCTGCATGCCGTGTCCTCTTTCCTGTTCTTGCCTTGTCTGCCTTCTTTTTCTTGCTATTAGAGTTCTTTGCTTTTGCAGAATGCATTCTTGATGTTCCTGACTTGTAAGGACATAGTTTCACAATAGTTAGAAGGGAAATGTGAAGTGTGAGGCATGTAATAAATGCTTTAACATATTCACATATTCATTCATATGCTTTTAAATAAGAGGAACCTTCAAAATATCTGCTGAAACTCAACTGTTAAGGTGGCCCAGTTTACCTCAGTGCATTAAGGAAAGTTGGGCCACCACCAAAAAATGAATTTTCATTAAAAAAAATAAGCAAAAACTGAACCTTATGTTTAATGAAGGTAATCACAACATGTATTATGTATACTGTACCTTTTTTTTTTTACATTTTTTTTTTTTTTGGATTCTGTGCCTCTCCACTCTTCCTCCAGGCTCTTGGTTTCCAAATGAAATGCAAAATTTGCTGTCATCTGAAAAGAGGACTTTGGACCACTGAGCAACAGTCCAGTCTGTTCTCTCCTGGGCTAAGGACGCCAGTTCTGATGCTGTCTCTGGTTCAGGAGTGGCTTGACACAAAGAATGCGACAGTTGGAGCCCATGCCCACGTCTGTGTGTGGCGGCTCTTGAAGCACCGGCTCCAGCTGCAGTCCACTTTGTGAATCTCTCCCAAATTCTTGAGTGGACTTTGTTTCACATTCCTCTCAAAGCTGTGGTTATCTCTGTTGCTTGTGCACCTTTTTCTGCCACAGTTTTTCCTTCCACTCAACTTTCATTAATATGCTTGGATACAGCTCCCTGTAAACAACCAGCTTCTTTAGTAATGACCTTTTGTGGCTCACCCTCCTTGTGGAGGGTGAGCCGCAAAAGGTCGTCTGCCGTCCCCACGGCAGTGGCCCAGGAGGTAGAGCAGGCCGTCCAATAATCAGATGGTTGGTGGTTTGAATCCCGCTCTCCCCAGATATCCTGCTGTTGTGTCCCTGGGCAAGACACTTTACCCCCAATTGCTCCTGGTGGGTCTGGACAGCACCATGTTTGGCAGCATGCCGCCATCTGTGTGTGAATGGGTGGATAGCAGGATCTGTAAAGCACTTTGGTCATCTAGAGATGAGAATAAAAGCGCTGTATAAGTGAATGTCATTTACCATTTGTGGAGGGTGTCAGTGACGGTCTTCTGGACAGCTGTCAAATCAGCAGTCTTCCTCATAATTGTATAGACTACTGACCCAGACTGAGAGACAATTTAAAGGCTCAGGAAACCTTTGCGGGTGCTTGGAGTTAATTAGCCAGTTAGAGTGTGACTCCATGAGTCTACAATATTGAACATTTTTCACAATATTCTAATTTTTTGAGAAACTGAATTTGGGGTTTTCATGAGGTATAAGTCATAACCATTAAAAGAAATAAAGACTTTTAATATATCATTCTGTGTGTAATTAATCTTTACAATATAAGTTTCATTTTTTGAATTAAATTACTGAAATAAATCAACTTTTTGATGACAGTCTAATTTATTGTGATGCACCTCTATATGCTTCATTTGCGTCAGCTGTTTGATGTTTGTGCGTTACCATCATCTGCAGTTTTACCCTAGCTCGATAAGTTGTGCAAATGCACTGGTGCACCGGTTTGTTCACCCACTATATAAAAGAGAAGAAAAGCAGGAGCCACACGCATTCTAGCAACGACAACACCAGCTGCACGAGTGCAAAGAAAAGGAGCTCCTTTGTTTACTCACCGCTAATCATCTTCTCTTTTTCCTTCTCCGATCTTGTCACATTTTGTTTTTAATCCGTCTTCTTTCTCTTCATCTTTGCATGTTGTGTCAGTGGTGCCACCTTTTGAACGGGAGGTTGAATCTTGCAAATGTGTAGTCAGCGCGCACAGTCATTGCGGTCGAAAAATTTCAGCTGCACGCACTCAGCTGCAGACGGACTCCGTGTAGCCCCGCGGACTGGAGAGGACAAAGACCTGTGCTTGTATGGCACTTTTTCTCGTCACAAAGACCACTCAGCTAATAGCTCCACTAACCCTCCAGTCTAAGTGCCTATCAAATACCTAGGAACAATTTAGAGTCACCAGTTTACCTCACATGCATGTATGTGGATTGTGGGAGGAATCCTAAGTCTCCAGAGTAGTAAACCCACACATCACAGGGAAAACGTGCAAATTTCACCTAAAAAGGTTCCCACCCCTGCCGGGCCTGGGGATTTGAACCTGGAACTTTTTAGCTGTGAGGCAACAGTGCAGACCGCTGAACCATCACGCTGCCAGAATGACAAAATTTATGTCACAGAAACTCTGTGCTCCAGAAGACGCGCAAAGCATAAAGCCAACTTGTTCTTCCATTTCATTCAAAGGAGAGTGAATTCACAAAAAAGAGTGTTTCTGATGTTGTTTAGGTGTGATAATCTCATAAGCTTACATTTCAAGGCCTTTGAATACTTATACCTTCTGTGTTATTCCCCTTTTTTTCAGAATATTATCAACTGTGTTTTTTAATTTTAAAACCTGTGTTTGGTGACACCCTGTGGTCAAAAATTAAATTGCTGCCCATTCACTCATTCATTTCTGAGAAGAACTGCAACCCACAGACCTAGAAGTGAATTGATTATGTGGGTGGCATGATACTCTGCAAGTACGGTGGCGCAGTGGTTAGCACCTTGGCAGCACAGCAACTCACCCTTGGCCATGGGATCTGGGGTTCAATCCCACCCGCTGACCAACAGTGAGCTTTCTGTGTGGAGTTTGCATGTTGTCCCTCTTTCTGCGTGGGTTTACTCCGGGATTTCTCGTTTCCTCCCACAGGGGCCAAAAACATGCAGGCTAGGTTAATTGGCATCAACTGGGGAGGTATGAATGTGAGTTGCCCCTTCCCCCCAGGCCACAGCTGTAAATAAGAATGTGTTCTTAATCTGTCCTGCCTGGTTAAATAAAAACAAAACAAAACAAAAAAAAACAACATACCTCTCTCAAGGAGGGTATATTTTCATGTCATTTGTCTTTTAGCAGGATTATGAAAAACTACTTAACCAATTACAATGAAGTTTGGTGGGTAGATGGAGCTTGGGCCACATTAGAACCCTCGATTCGGGACCGGATCCAAATCAAGAGATGGGTCCAGGATTTTTTTTCCCCTTTAACATTGCAAGATAAGGCAATTTTAAAAAAAAAAAACATTCTTATTAATTTCCCAGAACATTATACATCATGAAAACAATGGTACATATCTACGAGTGGTCTATGTTGTGGATCCAAGTGAAAGTCTTAATCTAGCACTTAGGTGTTGCCAGCAAAGTTAGCTGGCTTTTAAAAACCTGTTAGGTAGAGCTGATCAGGACAAGATTAAGGTTGCCTTGACTTGTGGCATGTAGCTGTCATCAATCTGGCTGGTTGTGGTTATACGGATGCTACCAAAATATAAATAGCCATTCAAAAAATGCAACCAAAACATTTGTTAGTGTTCTTGTACAACACAACTCACCGTTTCAAGGTCACTGAAATTCTCATATGGGGGTGGTGGACAATACCACGAAAAAACTGTGCTTTCTCTCCGTCTGCAGTCATTTTCACAATCCCTGGGAAGCACTGTTTCTACTACTTTCCTGCAGACACGTACATGCTATATGTGGAAAGCCGTGCTATTTGTACTACTTTTGATGAGACTGGGCTCCAGTGTATATGAAGATGGATGAGGTACTTACTTCCATTGTAGAAAAGGCTCAGAGGCAGCATTCTCAAACATTCTCAATCTCCACTTGACTCCATTTTTCACAGTATCAAACTGCTCCAAAAAGTGACAATTTGAACATATGGCGGGTAAAATACGTATTGGATGCATCACCATTTTTTGCACTAAATATATTCCTAATGTGGCTATTGCAATGAAATTTCCAGCAAATGTCAGCAACAACCCATGTAATCAACACATGCAAAGAAATCAAACTACAGATGTCCATAAATTATGCTTAATAAAGTGAAATGACACAGGGAAAAGGTGTTGAACACATGAAGAAAGGGAGGTGAGAAAAGGCACAGAAATCCAAAACACCAGCTGAAATTTGTCAGCAATCCTGTCCCTTGTCAGTGCAAATCAATATCAGCTGGTTCAGTCCAAACTCATGGCCTTTAAAAAGGTGTCTCATTACCGAGGTGTCACACAAGAAACATCTCATGATGGATAGAAGCAAAGAGATTACTCAAGACCTTTACAACCTTATTTTTGCAAAACATACTGATGGCATGGTTACAGAAGGATTTCTAAACGTCTGAATGTTCCAGTGAGCACTGTTGGGGACATAATCCGGGAGTGGAAAGAACATCCACGGAAAGTGGAAGGAGCCCAATCACTTGACTTGAATTCAATTGAAAATCTATGGAAAGAACTGAAGATCAGAGTTCATAGAAGACTGTGTGGAAGAAGGGGCCAAAATCACACCTGAGCAATGCATGTGACAAGTTTCCTTATACAGGAAGCATCTCGAAGCTATCATTACCAAGAAAGGCTTTTGTATGAACTATTACATAAATTTCAGTAAGTATGTTCAATACTTTTTCCCTGTGTCATTCCACATTATTACGAGGGGGGCTGAAACGTTCATAGGCTGAAAAGTTCATAGTGGTCAAATTTGACCAAATGTGGTTTATTTTTCATCAAAGTCTCCCCTTCGGTTCACACACTTCTTCCATCGGTGTTGCAGCGCTTGGATCCCTGCGGTTGAAAAATAAACCACATTTAGTCAAATTTGACCACTATGAACTTTTCAGCATCCCCTCATACATATAACTTAATTTATGAGACATCTATTTTTTTTTATTTCTTTGTATCTATAGATTAGTTGGGTTGTTGCCAACATCTGGTGAAAATTTCAGGGCAATAACACCTTTAGAAATATATTTACTGAGAAAAATGGTGACGTCTTCAATACTAATTTTACCTTCTGTACATCTTCATGAACAAAATCGACAAACCATCTTTTGTATCTTTATACCCCCGTTACAAAGAGATGGCAATCACTGAGAGATCGTTGGGAGATCTGGCCAATTTTTGATCTATCAATGATCTTCAGTCATCTCCACTGTTGCCATGGTCTCCTCAAAGTTTTGACTCAGTCAAAAACTGACACAGACCTAAACAATCCCAAAGATCAAATATAGTCGCAAGCGGCAATCATCGGGTTCCAAGCAGGTGTAGACTTCACGGTCTTGTATTGCTTAGCAACAGCATTTCAAATCTAAGGTCTGCTACCAATTAGTTTTTAAAGCAGCACTATATAACTTTATTGTTCTTCGTAGGAACACTGAAAAGGCCACAACGGCGACAATGACCCCAGTCCCAGTCCCTATTTGTTGTTGGTGACTAAAGTGGTGCCCTGTGATTCACTGCTGGGACCAAGGTCACAGCCACCACAGCTGATGTCCCCTCAGTGATCCCACCAAAAAAAGAACTGTTGCAAGCAATGTGGGCCCACTCAGAAGAGGTATGTTGCACTTCAGAAGAACAGCACATTACCGGGAGGATTTTAAACCCAGATCTCCTACAAGGCAGACAAGCATCTTAACCCCTACACCACACAATAGCTTTGGGTCACACACACTGACTTCCTCACACACTAACAAAATGTTCCATTGACAAGACAAAATGGCTGACAGACATGTCATAAACATGATTTTTAGAGCATTAACAGAACTGCATGAAATGTGATGTTTTCCTGGCCTTGGAGGAGTTCATTTTGAGTTCACTTGCACATTTTTGAAAATATGGTGCAGAAAACTTCATTTTTAGAACATAAGACCAGCGAAGGAAAGTTGTGGAATATTTCAGAGAACAGAATGATGAAAGAATTTTTTTAGTCTAGGCCCAGGTGTTCGAGATATTTGCAAAAACGTAAAATGGATTACTATAGTGCCATCTATGTATGCAGTGCCTTGATCTTTGGTCTCTGAGTAGTGGGGAGAGTTTCTGATCAGACTGTAAAATTTCAAGTTTCTATGTATTGCCGTTTTTGCTCCCAAGGCACTTTTAGTGGATAAGAAGAAGAATCAGAATAAAAACAATAGGTTTCCCGCAGCACAGCTGTTTGGAACCCTAAAAATTGCCCCAATCTCTCAATGATCTATGTACTCTGTAAAGGGGACCTTTTCATTTTGGCAAAATGCTTCAGGCAATAATGGCTAAGGTGGGATTTATTGTCATACTGAACCCCACCACCGGGGTCAGTGACAATGTGTGAGCATGCCATCCATCTTTATGGACTTTATCGAGGTGAAAAACAGTAATAACCACACCAAAACTCATTAATTTCAAACATTTCATTATTTTTCTCCACATCAACTTTGAAACAACCTCATAAACCAAAGAGTAAGAAAGAGCATGCTCGGGCATGCAATGATGTCACAACATGATGATGCCACTGAGTGCGAAGTATAAAACATACAGTAGCAGAGAGTTTTTATATCATTCATAAACTCAGGACATTTCGGTATCCACTGAGATTGTAAAAGCTAGCGTTTTTATTTTACACTGCTCTCCATGTCTCACACAGCCTTGTGCTGCTGGATTAGAGAGACGAGAGGGAGAAACTCACAAACTGACACCAGATTGAGCAGGCTAAACAAACATGCTGGGAAAAAAAGAGAAACAAAAAAATCCTCATCCGGCCCCAGAAATGAAAACAAACAACAACAAAAAAAGTGTCTGGAAATGACACCATAGAAACCCCATTTTTCCCTTTTTGACTGGTCTAAAAGGGATATTAAGAGAGAGACAAAACAGTGCATGCCATTTTAGGGTGAGGCGGGGAGGCTAGAGGGTGTGACGGGCTGGGGAAGGGGGATGAGGATAACCTGTCAAACGCTGAAGGTTATTTGTCTCCTGTTAGCCTGCCAATATGGGTGTTTTATCTAGGGTCGGCTTCAAAATGAACTAAAGAAAAATGAATATATACGAGGCACTCAGCATTCTCTCTGTCTTGCAAACTGCAGAAAAGTAACAAAGTTGAATAATAATGACACATACACATATATAGTAGAATTAGTGGTTATAACATAACAGTCTCAAGGCTGTACAAAGGGGCAAGGCTGAACCCTTGGTATGTCCGCAGTTAAGTGTTGTTTTTTTTTTCAATATATAACCTTTTACGTGCGAAATGTGTGTTTACGTGGTTCGACAAAAAAATTCCACTTATAATAAATAAATTCAGGAAGTACCTGGAAGGATTAGACCCACAGGTCTTGGCGCAATGTTGGTCACTGACATTTGATCTTCTGAATCAAACGTGAACATGGTTCGGTCTGTGATTATTTTTTTTTTTTTTTTCTTTTGGTTGGATGTCTGACAGTCGTGGTGGAGTGTGCACAAACTGGAGACAGACGGGTGATGTTAAAGGGATTGAGAATGCACTTTTTAAAAACCTCACACAGCCTCATGCAATGGTTGTGTGGTTTGTGAAGTTGGTGGTGGGGGAAAAAAGGAAAGAAGAAGAAAAGAATAATGACGGAGCCCTTTAAAATGGATCTACTCTTGCAGCATAGTTCTGTAGCGCCTAGTACGAATAAAGAGTGGTGGGTTGGAAGGGAAGGGGAAGAGGCTTGAAAGGCTGAGTCTGATAACCTGGAAGCACAGGTTGCTATATTCTGATCTAGACTGGTGGAAAAAATGGGCAACACTTCCTCTGTGCCATCTCCAGCCCACTGGGTCCTCGCTTATGTTTGCAGACACGCCATGCTAGGCTAACAATTGCACTCTTTACTGCCTTTGCACCTCTTAATCAAGTCACCTTTTAAAACCCATGGTTAAAATCTATAAAGAAATAAGCATATGAAAAGGAACGCTGCTCTGGCAGAAACTAAAATGGGCTTCAACAGAGGTGAAGAGACCAGTAGCAACAATAGAAAGGCTCTGCTGTGTCCGTCACTTCAGGGTGTGGGGCTCCAGTCGAATAGGCAGAATGTCCATCTCCGGAAGTAATAATATAATATACCGTAGTTTTCAATAAGTCTTAGTAGATCGTAGCTGTATAAGTTTAAATAAAGAAGTGAATGAAAAGAATGGCTACTCCAATATTGAGTAAAATGACCATAACCACCAGAATAGAGCTGGAGCCCTAGGAGAAAAGAAAAGAGGCAGTTAGTCTAGTTATTGCACAGTCAATCACCCAGAAGACAAAAGACACAATGCCTAAGTTCATATTACAAACAATATTAATGAATCAGAGTTGCTTGATAGTTCAAATTCATTATTCAGAAATAACAGCACCCCTTTATTTCTTCTGGAAAAGTATTGCAATTACAAATGGCTTGTTGTGTGGGAGTCGTGGTGCATTATCTGACAGAAATCACTGGTGCCAATATTTCTGACCATCACTGTAAATAAGGATTTTTAACAGCAGCTGGGTGGGGTTTCTGTACTCTGTCCATACTGTATAAGACAAGCCCACACTGACAGCAATAAAAAACAAGCGCAGAGGGGGGAAAACGGACCGTACAGAATCTAAGCATTTATAGCAGCTTAAAGTCATTATTTGAAAGTTGGCCATTTTCTTTAGGGGCATCCATTTTTGTAGCAGCACAAACCCTAACATCGTTTTAGTTGTTTTCCCCCAAAATACGGCGTTAGGGAATCATATATGTACTGTATATCATAATGTCAGTAATAAGTTGGACCATATAGGTTGACTGTAGTGTGTGTGTGTGTGTGTGTGTGTGTGTGTGTGTGTAAAAAGGTGTCTATTGAAGAAAACACACTAAAGTTTCTCATAACCACACCGTCAATGACGGCCTGATGAAATCGCCCCGAGAGTGCTCAGATCTCTTGACCTTTGACCTTGACTTTAAGCAGTCACAGACCCACTCGAGGATCATTGTGCATGAGTTTGCCAAACATTGTGACAATTGCCTAGGAGCAGTAGCAAGTTTCGCAAAATCATCAATGGCCAGATCTCCTGGCCTTTGACAGTGACCTTAACCTTGATGCGGACCAACCTGAGGATCATTGTGTGCAAGTTTGTTGAGAATTAGGCCAATTCCCCAGGAGGGGGGAATATTGATTTTCCTGAACTCCTGTTAGTTCTCGGTGGCACAGTGGTTAGCACTGTGGCAGCACAGCAACTCACCCTTGGCCGGGGGATCTTGGGTTCAATCCCAGCCCCCGACCAACAGTGATCTGTGTGGAGTTTGCATGTTCTCCCCGTGTCTGTGTGTGTTTACTCTGGGATTTCTCCGGTTTCCTCCCACAGGCCAAAAACATGCAGGTTAGGTTAATTGGAGACTCTAAAGTGGCCCTAGGTGTGAATGTGTGTGTGAATGGTAAAGGGATAGCGCCATACTGTGGCTGCTTCATCCATCCAGGTGGATGCCCTCAATTTCCCCTCTGGGGATCAATAAAGTATACAAAATCAAAAATCAAATCAAAATCAAATGTTCCGACCTTTGACATTGACCTTGAGCACAACTTGAAAGCAGACCCACCCGAGAATCATTGTGGTGAGCACTGAGGCAATAGAAGGAACAGCAATCACTAGACCTTGAGTGCAACCTGGATGCAGACCCACCTGAGGTTCATTGTGTGTGAGTTTAGTGAGCGTTGTGGCAAATGCCTATCTCTGCTTATCTCTGCAGAGATAAACAAACCTATCATCTGGTCAGTCACTGCAACAGATACTCGAGTCAGTTTGTCTTGGCCTGTCCTTGCCACTGATAATACCTCTATCTGCCAAGAATGTGCCGCTAGTCCAGCAAAAGCTAGCGGTACTCAAATACTTTGCAAGCAGTTTCATGAAATGGTCAGTCAGAAAGCAACTCATACCAGCTCGGAGGTTGCCTGGGTTAACAAGGCCAGGAGTTCCTGGCAGCGGAGGGTGAAGGACAGAGCTGTGTGGAGGAATCTGATCAGACCTAAATGAAACAGTGATTGTCACCCCCGACAGACTGCTATACTACTACTACTATGGTGGCAAATGCCTAGAAGGAGTAGCAGTTCCCTTGAAATGTGGATGCACAGATGGACGGACGCTGTATCACAGCATTAGCTCATTTCGGCTTTGCCAGAATGAGTTAAAAAATTTAAGAAACAGAGCACAGGTTTTTCAAAGCCAGTAGAAATAAACTAATACTAAAATAAAACTACTAGCAAACTAAGATTTGGAGAAGTTGACACAGAGCATGAAATGATGTCAGGGTGGTGGAGAATATCAATGTCAGGCATGTAGTTAGAGGCTTCAAGAGTTCCACATTTCTTTTCTGTCGCCTTATGTCCTGTGCTTTTTCTTGTCTGTAGATCACTGGCCCATCACCACCTGCAACCAGCTATTTGCTAGACATCAGGTTGGAGTTGGTCAAGGGTCTGTGGGTGTTTTAACCACGTCTTTGTAGCAATCATGCGCACTGATTGGCGATCAGCCGTAGATTTGCATCCGATTGTCGGTTGTTGTTCAGGACAACCTCCGTCACTCGTCACTGACTTCAAAATTATATTCAAAATCATGTTGCGTAAACAGGGCCTTATTTATCACAATTTTTGTTGATTTTTTCCCCCTTGAGCTGCACAGTCGAGTTATATGTGTATGTGTTAAGAGAAACTAAACATTTTTCAGAGATTTTTTTACCAATTGGTAGGCTGTTTTGTTGATTATTATTAAAATGTATGACTTGTAATTGGGTTGCATTTAAAAATAGCCACAAAAAGCAAAAGAAGTGACTACTATATATTATTATTGCTTTTGAAGTACAGCTTATTGTTGTATCTTCAATTTTTTAATGTTCTAATCTGTTGAAATGAGCTACAGGCCCTTCAGTGCCATGGACACTCACTGAGTTTGATTTGAGGGTGAGTTGCTCTCCTTCCTGCTCCAGAGTGATGGGCTGAGACTTTAGGGGTGGGGAGAGGGTGAGGTCCCTGTGCAGCGGCCACTCCTCCAGCTCCGCCCCCACATTCAGGTTGTCCAGCATCTGTACAGAGTCTGTGGACCCCTCTCTGACCGGCCGGAGGCTTCTGGACCGTAGCCTGTTGTTTTTCGGGGCGTGGGACTCCTGTCCCGGCCCCTGAGGAGTCTGCGATTCCGGACAGTGAAGCCTCATATCGACCGTGTAGTCGTTCATCCTCTCCTCATCCTGCTCTGTGAGGCGCGAGTGGGCGGGGCTCCACCTGAGGGTGCTTTCAGCAGTCCAGCCCCCAGCGTGGCCGTCTAGCCTTTGGTCGATTACAGCATGCTCGCTAAGCTTGTGGTTGGGGAGGTTGTGCTGCTTTGGATGGTGATTGGAGTACACATGCTCTCGAGGGTTGTATCTAGAAGAGACGTGGTCCTTTGCGTTGTGATTGGACGAAATATAATCATGGGACTTGTGATTGGAAGAAGCATGCTCAGAAATCCTGTGATTGGACATGTTATGTTCGAAGGCCTTGTGATTGGATAAAATGTGCACCTGCGGCTTGTAGTTGGAAGAGGCATGCTCGCAGGCCTTGTGATTGGTGGAAGAGTGATCCCATGTTTTGTGATTGGAGGACGAGTACTCCCTTGACTTGTGATTGGAAGAGACGTGCTTGGAGAGCTTTTGGTTGGACAACGAGTGCTCCCACGCTCTGTAGGAGGAAGCGTGCTCCCGGGACTTGTGATTGGGCATGGATTTGTCCCGTGGCTTGTGGTTGGTCAGAGGGGCTTGCTCGTGGCCATTTATTTGGCCCTCCTGCTCCTCCAGAAGGGAGGGCGTGGTGGAGCGGCTGCTTCCTCCTCGGTCTGGATACACGTCGTCGTGCCAGTTGTTAGCCCCTCCTCTCGCGAGATCTATCCCCCGCCCCTCCACCAGAACCTGGATCTCAGCCCCGCCCTGATCGTCCACGGCACTCTGGCGCATGAAGCACGCGTTTCTGGGGCCGTGGGTGCGTTTGTGTGGACTGTGAGACGGTGAGGTGGGTATGCTAAGCACGGGGCTGAGATCCGGCGTTATTACAGGCGGCGTGGTGTCGGGAGTGCACAGCTCTGGACTGTCTGTTCCCGTGGAGATGACCTCGTGGTCTTTGTCCTTGGCGTCCTGCTGCTTGGGCCGCTGACATTCGAGCCCTAGAAAAGGCAGTAGGAGAATAGCACTGGTGAGATGATTTGGCAGCAGCCCACAACAAAACCTACTGTGTGAGTGTGTTTGAGTGCTGTCAGCATGCAGCATAACAACAGAAGAGAAGAGCTCCAAATAAACTGAGCCTTGTGCTATCAGCTTAGAGAGGATTACACTGAACACCAAAGCAAATGTAGCTGATTTCCTTCACATTCTCCCAGGCTAATCCTTTACAGCATGGTGTTTATTATGAGATCAAAATGTGTGTATGTTTATATACACTGTGCAGTTAAAGTACGGTAATTTGGAATGTAGCTAAAATGCAAGGAATTCGTTTAGAATTTTGATAAACATAAAAAACAAATGTATAGTGAATATATGCTTTAGCCTTCCAGCCGATTTCCCCAAAAAACAACTAAAATAACATAACCAAAGTAAATCAAAAGCTGTTCTTGAAGCATTTGCACTACATTCATGGCAAAACAGAATCACTTTCAGTGTTTCTGCCCCTGACAATGGTCTGAACAAGAAAATGATGTTCAGTATATATGTCTGCAAATAACACGCAGCTTTTTTAACTGTGCCAAACTGTGTTATATAACATAGAAAAATATCTACAACTTTTGAATGGTTCATGGAGTTTTTTTTTTTAATTACATTTGGTGATTTTCTCATAAAAATTTGAAAGCTGCAGCTCTACTAAAGATGGTAGCCTTTTAAATTGCAGCCAGTGAACGCACTTTTAAAGGGTGTGCGCGTGACCAACCTGGTCATGCAACACATTTTTACGTTCAGAAATTCCCCGGCTCCACGATACGTCAGTCATCAACAGACTCAGTTGCAAATGGATCGTTTTGTGTATGCGAGAAGTCGGACTGGTGCTTCGATGGTAAGTGGACACTCATTGGCTATTGAAGGCTGTAAAAATATAATGGAAGCTCCAATTAAGTCAAATGAGGTGTCAATCAAAACCCGAGAGTCCCATGTGTCTTTTCAGATTCTGTTTCCAGCACCATCTCCATGGGAAATGTAGTTTTTATAGCATATAAACAAAAAGAAATACCGAATGTAGGCTGGTTTGTTTCAAACAATGTGGATATTTTATGGCTATTATCCCCATAATCACGTGGATGGACAAGAACTCTTACTCAAATTGCTCTGTTGGACCTTCGGCAATGAAACAGGATGGATTTGTTTATTATAATTCTTGGAATTCAAGGAGCTCATCATTCAATGCCCTATTTATTTCTGCTGCTGCGATTGCCCATCACAGAACTTAAAATAACTCAGTGAACCTTATTGTTGTGCCATTTAAAGCTGGTCATCATCGTAAAATAAACAAAACCAAAACAGAAATTTTGCATTTTGTACATCAGTCTGAAGTTGTGAGGTCAGTTGAGGTGGTTTGGACATCTGATCAGGATGCCTCCTGGACGCCTCCCACTTGAGGTGTTTTGGGCACGTCCCACTGGGGGGAGACCCCGGGGCAGACCCAGGACTCGCTGGAGAGACTGTGTCTCCCAGCTGGTCTGGGAACGCCTTGGTATCCTCTCTGAAGAGCTGGAGTAGGTGGCTGGGGAGAGGGAAGTCTGGGCTTCTCTGCTTGAACTGCTGCCTCCGTGACCCGGACCTCCGGAAAAGCGGTAGAAGGTGGTGGTGGTGGATGTCAGTCTGAAAGTTAAAGCGAAATCAAGAGCACAAGTATGCTTTGCTTGCAGCTTTCTTGTTTAATTGTTCTACTGAGGTATCGAATTTGCAGCATTTTGTGCAATTATATAATTGCAGAGACTGACATTGCTATTACAACTGCAATTCATTTAACTGTGTAGCTCTATTCAGAAATACATTATTTATTTATTTCGACTATTACATATAAATATTAGGGATGTACCGACATAACAGCTGAAATTCACCTTGCTGACAGGTATCGGCGTATCTCCAAATAAGTTAAAAATTCACCAATGGCAGTGGCCAATATTGATCCAGTGGGTCCCAGTTGTGTGGAATCGATTTTGTGCTGAAGCACACAACCATAGCCTACAGTTGCAGATTCAGAAAACAGCTCGGACTGAACCATTTTAAAATATTTCAGTTCAGTTAGTTTTTTAATAATATTTATTTCTTTGTCTTCCTGAAATTGAAGATGGAATAGCTGAAAACAAATTCAAAAGAAAGAATCAGTATTGGCCATCAGCTATCGACGATCTTATTGTTTGTTACTGGTTATCAGTCTAAACTTTTACAATCAGAGCATCCCCAATAAATCAAAAAATTACTAGTATCATTTGGAAATTGGTGTAATTCTGACAAGCTAGGCTAAACTGGCCTTGGCTTGTCTGTCTGTCACAAATCTAACTGCTCTTTCTCTTTTTTCAGTTTTTACCCCTCAGCCTCTAAAAGCCTGTCGTCAGCCCGCCGAGTGGATGGGCGGTAGCAGCGGCACTAACACCTGCCTTGTAAATGCAATGACCAGAGAAAGAAATGATGTAGGCTTTTCAACTTGATACCATAGTTGTAGCTAAGAAAAATTTTGGGACGAGCTTGAATCTGTGTGACCTTGACTTTGAGGTCAAGGTCAGAGGAGAGTTTTTCCCTTAAATTTTCTAAACATGATGAACTGGGAAGGAAATAATGTCAGCTTTTCATACTCGTATCACAGATATATCTATGACAAATTTCAGATGAGTTTGAATTTGGGTGACCTTGAACTCAAGGTAAAGGTCACAGGTCAGTTTTTCAAAAACAAAACTGTAAACATGATGACTTAGAATGGAAATGATGGATATGTTTCACAGTGATATCATAGTTCTATCTGAAAAATCTGAGATGATTTTGAGTTTTGGTGACCTTGTCTGAGCTCCACCCTCAAAAGTCCTTATAAATGTGATAACTTCTGAATGAAACAACGTAGGCATTTGATATTGATATTATAGTTGCATCTTTGGACAAAATTTCAGCCGGCCAGTGTTCACATATCTTCACTGTCTAAAATTGTATCTTATGCCCTTTTTCCCCCACAAAAACACCTTTCATTGTCTTACAGTTGGTTGGAAAAAAATCTTTGACCTTTTCCTCCTTCAAACACCAGGATCTAATGAGGCCCACCCACCAGGACACAGAAGTCTGCAAGCTGGAAAATTTGAACAGCCAGTGCTTAGTCCTGATTGGTTCACCTGTTATAGTGACGTCACAAAAACGCTCTGTCTTAACTTGCTTTTTTCCAAGGGGAGGAGCTTAACTGAACTTTCACAGTGAAAAAACACAGACATGACACAGAAGAGTGATTTAGCCCTTGATGTCTCTTGTAAGTCATAAAACATGTTACAGACATGGTAACAAGAAAAAAACTTGATTTTGACCGGAGTGTCACTTTAATGCCAGCAGGCCGAGGGGTACCACTGGCAGCCACCCGTATTTCTACTATTAGATTGAACTGCCTTATATACTGTATACGTAGTGCATAACAGGCAACAGAAAACAAGGAAGCTCGATTAAATTAGCTTCAGATAAATTACTACTATCAGTAGTGGAGGACCCAGAGGGGCAGTTTAAAAAAATACCAAAATTGTAGACATACATTATTTATATACTATATTAGTGCATCTCAGTAAATTAGAAAGTGATGATTTGTAATTAAAGTTCAAAATAATATAATCATTAACATGAAATCAAAAAGGCTTGAAATATTTTCCTCTGTGTAATGAATATTCAACATGTGAATCATGTTTATCTTTTTGAACTGTACTGCAAAAACAGAAAAAAAAATTCATGGCATGTGCCCCTTGAAATTTTTCGGCTCTTAAAACGGTCTGCCACTGCATCTCAGTATTTAGCTGTGATTACCAGAGTAAAGTAGCAGTTCTTTATTTTATTTTTTTTTTAATTTCTCTACTAATATACAGTGGATATAAAAAGTCTAAACACCCCTGTTCAAATGCCAGTTTTTTTGTGATGTAAAAAAATGAGACCAAGATAAATCATTTCAAAACTTTTTCCACCATTAATGTGATCTATAACCTGTACAACCCAATTGAAAAACAAACTGAAATCTTTTAAGGGGAAAAATAAAAAACATTCAATGACCTGTTTGCAAAAATATGCACACTCTCTTATGTGGCTGTGGCTGTGTTCAGAATTAACCAGTCACATTGAAACTCATGTTAAATGGGAGTCAGCACACACCTGCCACCATTTAAAGTGCATCTGATTAACCCCAAATAAAGTTCAGCTGTTCTAGTAGGCTTTTCCTGACATTTTTATAATCACATCTTACAGCACAAGCCATGGTCCGCAGAGAGCTTCCAAAGCATCAGAGGAATCTCATAGTTCAAAGGTATCAGTCAGGAGAAGGGTACAAAAGAATTTCCAAGGCATTAAATATAGTATACCATGGAACACAGTGAAGACAGTCATCATCAAGTGGAGAAAATATGGCACAACAGTGACATTACCGAGAACTAGACGTCCCTCCAAAACTGATGAAAAGATGAGAAGAAAACTGGTCAGGGAGGCTGCCAAGAGGCTGCCAGCAACATCGAGGGAGCTGCAGGAATTTCTGACAAGTACTGGCTGTTAAGTACATGTGACAACAATCTCCCATCTAGGGTGGCAAGACGGAAACCTTATCTTACGAAGAAAAACATCAAAGCCTGGCTACATTTTGCAAAAACACATTTGAAACCTCCCAAACGCATGTGGTAAAATGTGTTATGGTCCGATGAAACCAAGGTTGAACTTTGTGGCCATAATTCCAAAAACTATATTTAGCGCAAAGACAACACTTTGATGAAAGACTTCATCTTTCAGCATGACAATGACCCACAGCACACATCCAAATCAACAAAAGAATAGCTTCACCAGAAGAAGATTAAGGTTTTGGAATGGCCCAGCCAGAGTCCAGACCTGAATCTGATTGAATATCTGTGGGGTGATCTGAAGAGGGCTGTGCACAGGAGAGGTCCTCGCAGTCTGCCAGATTTGGAGTGTTTTTGCAAAGAAGAGTAGGCAAATATTGCCACATCAAGATGTGCCACGCTGATAGACTCCTACCCAAAAAGACTGAGTGCTGTAATAAAAGCCAAAGGTGCTGCAACAAAGTGTTAGTTTAAGGGTGTGCATATTTATGCAAACAGGTTAGTGTAAGTTTTTTATTTTTCCCCTTAAAAGATTTCAGTTTGTTTTTCAATTGGGTTGTACAGGTTATAGGCTACATTAATGTTGGGAAAAGTTTTGAAATTATTTATCTTGGTCTCATTTTTTTACATCACAAAAACCTGGCATTTGAACAGGGGTGTGTCGACTTTTTTTTTATATCCACTGTATATATATTTTTTACTTTTTACTATAAAACATTTCTAGTGAATCCAATTATGTAAACTAAGGTAAAATATAAAGTCTTTTCCAGATCTTGTTATTTTATTCAGTTGTGCAGTGAGTACAAAATGGTGAATTGTAAAGTTTCTTCCTCCACTCTGTTGTGTATAGTTTAGGCTCTTATTTGCGAGGTACAGGTGGCGGCTCCACCTTCCGGTTCCACGACCACCCGTGGCTATAAGAGGGCAGTGGGCAGGAGGGGCGCTCTCTTTTGCCACCTCTTCTGCCTGACGGTGATGCCTGTACTGTACAGTGCCTCCCTAATAAACGTGTTCAGTTCGACACCTGGCCTCGTCCTTGGCTCCATATATAGACCTAACACACTCACCATTGCCATAGATGTGAAAAGAGGGTGAGAGTTCTTTGGCAGCGATCCGGGCCAGTCGGCATTCCTCCATGGCCTTCTGTGCCACTCCCTCGGCTGCCTCGGCCTTCCCACGAGCATGGTTCATCCTGAATAGGACAAGAAGAGTCAGTCAAAACAACTTCTGAGTTTGCGGCTAATGGTTTCTGTCTGTCTGTTGTTAATAGAGAGGAAAGGGGCTTATGTAATAGTGGTATTTCAAAAGAATGGGTTACATATTAGTATCTTCAACAGGAATTTTATGTTGTGGGAGTCATTTGTTTGCAGGATTACCCAAATGGTAATGCATGTATCTGCCAGAAAATGTGACCAGAGGTGTAGCTTTCCAGAGCATGGATGTAATAAAGTTGGGTGGTGATTTGGATCAGCAGTGGTCCCCTACCAGGGGCCCGTGGACCACTTTGTACCGGACCGCAGAGAGCTGCAGAGAAAAAAAATTGTTTATTCTGTTCCTCTGTAATGACTATTGAAGTCCGTGTTTGATTTTTTAAAAATTATGGGATATTCTCTTCCCGCTTGGCTTCCTGAATGTTTGTGTGGTCTTGACACACACTTACCACATTAATTAGCGGTGATGCTCACCTAGATTCTAGCCAGTCAAAATGAATTAGAAAAACAGTCATCATTAGAGCTTTTTCGGACAGGGGAAAAAGCCCACTGATGAGATGGCAGAAGAACCTGAGACTGCCAAGAAACAGAAAGGTGCGTTTAGTTGGAAATGCCAGGAGTCCTATTCAAAATATGGCTTTATCAGAACAGGTGACGCCCATACTCCAAATCCGCTCTGCATAATATATGGCAACAAGCTATCAAAATAAGGCCAGGAAACCTTCACAAATGCTTCTTGGCATTTTTGAAGGCTTCCTGTTTTTGTGTTTCTGCAATGTTTTTTTTTTTTTTTTAAACAACGCTTCATTTCCAAGTGAAGTTGCATCACTGTTGCAACCTTGTATTTCTGCTTCCTTGTATTTCTGCTTCCTGTTTACAGTCGCAGCGGCGGAGTGGTTAGCACTGCGGCAGCACAGCAACTCACCCTTGGCCGGGGGATCCTGGGTTCGATCCCAGCCCCCGACCAACAGTGATCTGTGTGGAGTTTGCATGTTCTCCCCGTGTCTGTGTGGGTTTACTCCGGGATTTCTCCGGTTTCCTCCCACATGCCAAAAACATGCAAGTTAGGTTAATTGGCATCAAACTGGGGATTCTAAATTGTCCTTAGGTATGACTGTGAGAGTGAATGGTTGTCTGTCTCTCTGTGTTGGCCCTGTGATGGACTGGCGATCTGTCCGGGGTGTACCCTGCCTCTCGCCTAAAGATGCTGGGATAGGCTCCAGCTCCCCCGCGACCCGAAAAGGATTAAGCAGAAGAAGATGAATGAATGAATGAATGAATTTTTACAGTCACTAAATTTTGAATGACAAAGGCTTGTCATTCAATCACCCTGCACTGAATGACAAGCCTTTGGAGTTCCTTAAAGTGACACTCTGGCAAAAATCAAGATTTATTTCTTGTTAACATGTCTGTAACATGTTTTTTTTTTTTTTTTACGACTTACAAGACATATCAAGAGCGAAATCACTCAAATGTCTCATGTATCTGTTTTTTTGCTTAGAAATTTCACTCAAAGTGAAACTTAGTGTTGAGCCATTCAGGGCTCTCTGGCCTAACTGAAGTTAGGCTCCGGACAGTTAGCATTTTTGGGCTAGCTGGAATATCCTGAGATTGCCATGAACGCACTGAAAACCCTGCTCCTATTTTAAACCTCTTTATGAAGTGGAATTTTTGGCAAAAACTGCAACTAAAAGAAAATGTCAGAGCAGACTGGACATAAGGTAAGGAACACACTACGGGTGTCACTGTCTTTCATCACCCCTAGATGGGACCGTCTTGTTGCAGAGAAATAAGCTCAGGGCTTCAATTCAAGGGGTCATTAGCCATGTTTACATGGACACAAGTAACCGGATTAAAAGCCTGAGTGGAATAAAAATGCTTCATGTTAACACGCCAATCTGAATATTCTGACCCGATCACGCTCATTCGGATCAAAATTTCATTCTGATTGAGACGGGTGGGTTATGCCGATTGTTAATCTGAATGGTGCACATGAAAACACTTATTCTGAAGGTTGGGCAGAAAATATGTTTACTGCGCATGTCTGTATGTCAGCCACATGTCGACATGACGTATTTCCGCCTTTACAGCAGCTAGCAGAAGACATAGTAGGAGTAAAACAAAACTGGTCTGTATCGTCCTGCTGTCTCCCTCTGTTCGTCATATGCAGAAGTATGCACTTGTAGCTTCATTACGGAGACCAGCAGAAGCAAAAGTACAGTCTGAATAACACGATACAGGTCCATTTCAGAAAGAGAAAGACACAAAGCGGGGCTTGTTTACACCAGGAGTTGCTTCTTCTTCTACTATTTTTGGAATGTCGAAATGTCGACGTGCGCATGTCAAAATGATTTAGTCCGTTCAAACATGTGACACATGGAAACGCACGTCCTAATCAGATCAGCTTTTTCTGGATCCATGTAAACAGTAAAGTTCTGATCTGAATTGTAATCAGATTGAAGAAATTTTGCCAATGTAACCATGGCTATTGACTGCACTTTTTCCACATTTTAATAGCTTTCACGTCTTAATGAAATGTTTGTGACATATTTTGTTAACATTTTCTGTTATCGTTTTAATTATTGAAGCAAATTTGTTTTTTTCTTTTTCCTAGCTTTCTTGAAACACACTGATTTAAGGCCTGCCACCTTAAGAACCATCCTTCACCATTTCAACTCCGCCCTCCCTCTTACGTCAGTTAGCCATTATAGCTGACTAGCTTGTAGCCTTCCAGCTCCGTTGAGCAGCGCTCTGGTTCACTGATCCACAGTCGATGGTGTATCTTGCATCAGTCCGATCTATCTTCCAATAATTTTACCGTGATTCCACAACGAATTGCTAGCACCGTGCGCTGGACGATCGCTGCATCCCGAGTTGACCTACAGAGCCAAGGGATCTCAGAGGGTAGTGTGGCTCTGTGGGACTCCACTCTGCTCTCACAGCCAGCTGAAAGCTGGAGCGACTGTGCTGCCCGCGAGAGCAGAGTGGATCCACAGAGGACGGTGGGGTTGCTGGGCATGAGAGCCAGCAGCATCTGGTCCCAGGACATTATGACTGAAGAGAGCTGGATGTTTCATCATGATTCTGCGGCCGATCACCTGTACCCGTTTGGCTCGCATGGCCAGCTAAAGGCTAAAGGTAGCCTATTAGTCCCTGAGCTATTAGCCCATGAGCTACCACTGGTACCAGGACGCTGGCTGTAAACATGGCTTATATTGTTGTTTTCTTCAGATCTTAGTCACCCTAATAGCCATCCCTGTTATCATCTGATTTGGCAGTGTGCCTCGTGTCACTGCGGCCCATCTCAGTGGTTTTGTCGTGATTCTGTGGCGGATCGCACATACCCGTCCTGGGCCATAAAATCAGCTGGTGTGCCAAGGCAGGTAATCTGCCGCAGAGTCACGATAAAACCCCTCGGAGATGGGCCGGAGTGAACCAGGTGGTAACAGGGATGGCTGTTAGGGTGACTAAGACCTGAAGAAAATAATATAAGCTGAGCTTACAGCCAATAACCTGTTACCAGTGTTAGCTCCTGGGCTAATAGCTCAGGGGCTAATAGGCTACCTTTAGCCGCCACTTCGATCTGCATGATTGACAGCTAGGCGGGCCAATAGTAGAGCAGTGGGTGGGTCTTTTGGACGGCAGTGGGTGGACTTTTTCAAGACTTGACACAGGAAACTTACCCAGAAGAGTCAAAAAACTTTTAAAGGCAGTGTGCATTTTTCAGATTGTTGACTGTTTGGAAAATTCTTTGGCTAATTACGTGACCAGTTAACACACTTGAGACAGTTAAAACCTACAAACACACCATTTTTCAGTCAATAACCCCTTTAAAGCCAAGGTGTTTTTAAATCACATACTTTGATTATACTGATTATCCACAATTTTTTTTAATGTGTTACCGGTCTATGAGGCACTGATCATGTCACCGATCATGTTCATAATTTTTATAGACAAGATTTCTAGGCACAGCCAGGGAACGGAGGGTGTCATGCTTGGTGACCACAGGATCTAACTAACTACTAACTAACTAACCTGCACTTATGTAGCGCTTTTCTAGTCACAAAGACCACTCAAAGCGCTTTCATTAATACTAAGCCTCTATTCTAAGGGCCTATAGGAAACAAATATCTAGGGACAATTTAGAACAGCCAATTAACCTAACATGCATGTTTTTGGCATGTGGGAGGAAACCGGAGAAATCCCGGAGTAAACCCACGCAACACGGGGAGAACATGCAAACTCCACACAGATCACTGTTGGTCGGGGGCTGGGATCGAACCCACGATCCCACGATCCCCACAATCCCCCGGCCAAGGGTAAACTGTGCTGCCGCAGTGCTAACCACTGCGCCACCGTGCAGCCGATCTCATCTCTGTTGTTTGCAGATGATGTTGTCCTATTGGCTTCATCCAGCAATGACCTACAGGTCTTACTGGGATGGTTTGCCGCTGAGTGTGAAGCGGCTGGGATGAGAATCACCACCTCCAAGTTCGAGTCCATGGTCCTCAGATGGAAAAAGGTGGATTGTTCTCTCCGGGTTGGGGACAAGCTCCTGCCCCAAGTGGAGGAGTTTAAGTATCTCGGAGTCTTATTCAAGAGTGAGGGGAGAATGGAGCGAGAGATTGACAGATGGATCGGAGCAGCATCTGCGGTGATGCGGATGTTGTACCGGTCTGTTGTGGTGGATGCCTCCTGGAAGCCTCCCACTTGAGGTGTTTTGGGCACATCCCACTGGGAGGAGTCCCCGGGGAAGACCCAGGACTCACTGGAGAGACTGTCTCCCAGCTGGTCTGGGAACGCCTTGGTTTCCTCTCTGAAGACCTGGAGCAGGTGGCTGGGGAGAGGGAAGTCTGGGCTTCTCTGCCTGAGCTGCTGCCTTTGTGATCGGGACCGCCGGAAAAGTGGTAGAAGATGGATGGATGGATTAGATTGGTTTACTAATGACAACTTTACCTACATGCAGTTCCAACTGATTTATTTTGTGGCAGAACATCTTGCTGTTCATTGTAACTTTGAAGTACAATTTTAACTGTAAATAAATGAAGCTGATTAAACATTCCCTCCATTAGACAATGAAATAAACGTGAATGGGGAAAAAAAATCTTGTGAGCTGACCTAGCGTTAGCTACAGCCACTCATAAATCAAGAGCAAGAAATAGGAGGGGGGCTGAAAAGTTCATAGACTGAAAAGTTCACTTCTTAGTGGTCAAATTTGACCAAATGTGGTTTATTTTTCAACATAGTCTTCCCTTTGGTCCACACACTTCTTCCATCGGTTTTGCAGTGCTTGGATCCCTGCAGTTGAAAAATAAACGACATTTGGTCAAATTTGACCACTATGAACCTTTCAGCCCCCCCACCACCCCCATGTATTGCTTGACAGAGACTCTGTGCACATCTTAATTAGCTATTTGTTGGAGTCCCGTTAGCAGCATTAGCTAACAAGAAAACAGCTACCATGCAAAGTTTAAAAAAATGTTGAAAACATCCTAAAAAATACAGCACTCACCTCTGCATCAGTCAGACAACCTACATTTTCTCTTCTCTCCTTCCCCTTGTTTAATCTCCATTTACAAAGTATTTCTCTTCTACTAATTGTCAGAAAAACCTTTAGCTGTGAAGTTGCTGCAGTAAGACAAGTACATCAGATTGAGGCCTTTCATAATAAAAGCACATAAAGAAACCAAGCGGTTCTGATCATTGAAATGCTAGAGCAGGGGTCACCAGCTAAAACTGCAAAAGGTCTGATAAGTCGGTCCTCCTCCCCTGCCGAGGTCTGAACTAGGTGTGGGACTCTTTAGGCACCTCATGATTTGATTATTAATAAGCTGCGGCTTCAGCCATCACCCATTTCGGATAACTTACGTGGAATTGTATAGTAGGAGGAGTCTTTGTCTAATTTGACCTTGTTGTTATATTATTCAGTTTCTTTTAACCTGTACTGTACTATCCGAAATAAATAAATTCATTCATTCATTCAGAACTCCGACTTCATTTTAAAATAATTCTCAATGCATCTTGACACATTTTTTTTCTGTTCAAGATTTTTCTCTCCTACTGTGTGACAACTTGGTCCTTTTAAAGCCGAGTATTTGCAATGACCCATGAATTTACTTCCAACATCTTTTATTAAAACAAATGGGAGAGAAATCTGACACATGGTGGACAGTGGTGGTGTAATGGTTAGAGACGGGTACTGGTGAGCGGAGGGTCACGGGTTTGATCCCTAGACCGGCAGGATTAGATCTGAGTGGGACAGATAACATAGCAGTGTTTTCCCCACCCTCCTTAACTCCACTGTGGTGCCCTTGAGCAAGGCCCTTAACCCCAACTTCTCCAGTGGAGCTCCTCATTGGCCACAGGTCAGTCTGTGGTTGTACTGGGCAGCTTCCAGGTGTGAATGTGTAACTGTGTGAGTGTGAACAGGGCGTCCTTGAAAAAGCAGTCCCTCCAGGATTTCGCGATATTGCAATTGCGTCAATTCACGCGAAATCAGCCAATCAGCGCGACCTTGGAACTTTGTCCAATCCGCAACTTCCTCGCAATTTTGGCCAGTCCTTGTCAACTTCCGCCAATTTCACCAATCAAATTTGTCTCTGACTGACACTCAAATACTCAGTCTAACTAATCAAATGCGTTGCTGCACTGCGTTCACTTCCATGTTTAGAGCGAGTATTAATGGAACACATCAGCAAAAACAGAGTGTGTGATTTAAAAAAACATTCTCCTGCAAGGTTTCCAACACCATCCCTTCCTCCGTCTCCCCCAGCCTGCTGGTGGATGTCTCGCCACGTCTCCATCCTGACCGCGTGTACGAAGCGCTGGGTTTGTGTTGAAAAATGTCCGTCTGCCCCAAAAGCACCCCATCTTACACAAATGGTCCCCCTCCAGTATACAACTAGGACAATATCAGTCGCTATGGAGGGTAACAATATGTATGGGTACATATTCATACCATGCAGGGTAACTAAATAGACGGTTATGCTGCTTAGTTCATCTAGCTACAATGCTCTGCACTGTGTATATATATATTTATATATTTATGTGTACATATGTATATTCACTGCTCTTATTTTCTTATCTTCTAAATCATTGCTCTGAGTGTTGCTGTCCCTGTGCTGTTGCAATTCTGGAATTTCCCCATTGGGGGACTAATAAAGGCTTATCTTATCTTATCTTATCTTATCTTATCCTGGGAGCATGTGTGAGGACAGATGCCATAAAACCACAAACAAAAGGAGTAAATCTAACACTACAGCCAGTGTTTGATCATTTTATACATCTTTAGAGGTAAAATCATCAATACATCTTGTCGATGAGCTTTAAAGCTGTGAATCTCCGGTCTGGACACAGACAAAATGCCCCCCTGTAAATGAAAGTTGTGTGTCTAAAGAAACAAGTGTGTGTGTCAAGATGCACAGCAGATAGACAGGTAGGAGTTAGGCACGGAAAGAGAGAGAATATTGTCTGTAATTTTTTTTTTTTTTTCAGAAAAATACAGACTCCAACAGACAATACAGAGCAACAGAATAAATTATTTATTTTTTCCTCTCTGCTCGGTACCGAGTGGTTGGGGACCGTAGGGAGTTTTCAAATGAAGGTGCTGCCAATAATTTCCAAATCTATAATCTTTAACATGCATTCAGTGCAATTTAGCTGTTATAATGGATATTGTGTTAAAGTCTGCATTTGCTGTTGCACAAAAGAGTTTTTCTGTATAGCAGAAGTTTCTGCTTAATTTACAAATCACTGTTTAACAGGGAACTTTTGACAATCCTGTGCTTTTCTTGTATTGCTACATAAAATATCACTGCAGTAAACTGGAAAAAAAAAACATCTGCTTTAAAATTTATAATGCTTCCCACAACTTTTAGTGCAAAAAAAACCTTTCAAGACATCACAACTTTTTAAAAAAGCTCTCGTGAGTTCAGGCTTTTTGGGCTGCAACAATCATAAAAACATCCCACGAAATCCTGGAGGAACTGAAAACGAGAGGTTGCCTCTCAGTGGAACTACCCTGTATAAATAAAGGTTAAATAAAAAACATGGACAAATTTATCTCAAAATGTGCTTTTAAGAACTGTCATTCTTTCATTGACACATAGCTGTCTCCAGACAGGCCAATATCATTTAACTTGCTTTCACACATTTTATTAAACTCATGTTTTAGCTGGTTTAAGCTCTATATTAATTTTTAAACAAAAAACATAATGCAATGAATTTTGTTCAATTTCAAACAAAATGTAATATAAAATTTTATAATACAGGAGAACACTAAATGTGTTTGTTGACTCCAAATAAATAGGTCTAAAATTCTAAAATCTGCAACTAAAATCCTAAAAATGTTTTACAGGAGAATACAAACTAAATTGTATTGCATTTTTAAAAAAAAAGATTAATATCTTAAAAACTAAATTTTACAAAAAGTCCACCTCTATACAATATTTTCAGTGCAGAAAAAACTGTTTCAAACTAAGACAAAAAAAAAAAAGGACACAAGATATGTCGATAGGACAGAATTCCGCCAACATTTTTTTTAAAATCTCAACAGTAAACTCTGTTACAGCATGGATGGAGCTGTAACTCCATGGTTACAGGGAGAGGGGAGGTGGAACTTTTTATGTTCAGTAACACACAGAGCTTTTACAGAGATTTTAAGTGATACCAGCGAAGGTAAATACATTCAATTTCACAACAGCGCTTCTTTTTGTGGGTATACACCTGAAACGAAGTGAGTCTGTCCGGAGTGAATGTCCTGCCTGTCAGCCTTGTGTGTGTGTGGTTTTTTTTTGGGGGGGGGGGGCAGCGAACCTGATTTTGCAAACCACTGACTCTGGAGCGGTTGCAGCCACAGTCTGCAGAGAGTGGCGTTCGTGGGACAGCGAAGAAGGGAGTCTGCAGCAGGAGGAGAGCGCCCAAGGCTCGTGCCATAATCTGTCGGGTGGTTGCTGATGCAGCAGTTCAGTTCCGCTTTTTCTGCTTTTTTTCACTACCAAAATAAAACAGTCTCCCTTTTCCCCAAATTGTATCAAAAGGCTTCGGGGGTCTGGATGGAGGAGTCTCAGGGTCCAGATCGGGACCGGAGTCCGCCAGTTGGTGACCCCTGTGCTAGAGCTTTTATTTTAAATAATTTCAGGAAGTGGTGAGTTGTGTGGAAGAAAAAATGCATTAACCTCAGAACATATAACTTTTTACCCCTCAGCCTCTAAAGCAGGGGTCACCAACTGGCAGACTCCGGTCTGGATTCGGACCCCGAGAGTCCTCCGTCTGGACCCTGAAGGCGTTTGATACAATTTGGGGGAAAAGGGAGACTGTTTTATTTTGGTGGGAAAAAAACGGAAGTGAGCTGCTACATTGGCGTCCACCCGACAGATTGTGGCACGAACCCTTGGGCGCTCTCCTCCTGCTGCAGACTCCCTTCTTCGCTGTCCCATGAATGCCACTCTCTGCAGAGACTCTGTGGCTCCAACTCCTCCAGAGAGTCAGCAGGTTGCAAAATCAGATTCGCTGCGGGCGCCCCCCTCCCCCCAGACGCATGCACACACACACAAGGCCGACAGCCAGGACATCCACCTCGGACAGACCCACTTTGTTTCAGGTCTATACCCACAAAAAGAAGCGCTTTTGTGAAATTGAATACATTTACTGGGGTACGTCTTCCTCTATTCTGCTGAGAGTAGTCAGTGCTGGGATGCAGACATGAGGTCACTGGTTACAGAGGCCCTTTTTGTCGCCTCCGATATCACGTAAAAACTCCACCTCCTCTCTCCCTGCAATCATGGAGTTACAGCTCCATCCATGCTGTAACAGAGTTTACTGTTGAGATAAAAAATTTTAAAAAATGTCAGAGGAATTCTGTAGTGTGGAATAATATTTTATGGCCATTTTTTTTGTCTTACAGTTTGAAACAGTTTTTTCTGCACTGAAAATATTGTATAGAGGTGGACATTTTGTGAAATCTAGTTTTCTTTAGATATTAATCTTTTTTTAAATGCAATACAATTTAGCTTGTGTTCTCCTGTAAATATTTTTAAGATTTTAGTTGTAGATTTTAGAATTTTATACCTATTTATTTGGAGTCAACAAACACATTTAGAGTTCGCCTGTAATAAAATTTTGTATTATGCTTTGTTTGAAATTGAACAAAGAATTCATTTTAATTTTTTGTTTAAAAATTAATATAGAGCTAAAAGCAGCTAAAACATGAGCTTAACGAAATAATGTGTGAAAGTAAGTTAAATATACTGGCCTGTCTGGAGACAGCTGTGGTCTTCTGAAAGAATGTCCATGAAAGGATGACAGTTCTTAAAAGCACATTTTGAGGTAAATTTGTCCATGTGTCAGATTTCTCTTCCATTCGTTTTAATAAAAAATGTTGGAAGTAAATTCATGGGTCACTACAAATACTTTGCTTTAAAAAGGCCAAGCTGTCACACAGTGAGAGGGAAAAATCCTGAATAGAAAAAAATGCAACAAGATGCATTGAGAACGGTTTAAGAATTAAATCAGAGTTCTGAATCATAATCAAATCATGAGGTGCCTAAAGATTCCCACACCTAGTTCGGACCTCGGCTGGAGAGGAGGACCAACTTATTGGACCTTTTGCAGTTTTAGTTGGTGACTCCTGATCTAAAGGCTGAATGGGTATTGTCGTCACCCCACCAGGTGGATGGGTGGTGGCGTTGGTGTCAATACCTAACTTGTGAACATGATAACTAGAGGAAAAAAAATGACATGGGCTTTTCAAATTGATACCATGGGCGTATATGAAAAAAACAAACAAAAAAAAAAACCCCAGACAAGTTCAGATTTGGGTGACCTCTGACCTAAGGGTCAGAGGTCAGTGGATGGCAGATGGCTGTCCTCTATGAGCTATGGTACCGCTCGAGGTTTCTGCCCCATTAAAGGGAAGTTTTTCCTCGCCTGTGTCACCACAGTGTTTGCTCTTTGGGGTCTCTGCTGGTTTCTATAGAGTTGAGAGTGTGGCCTAAACCCACCCTTTCGTAAAGTGCCTTGAGATAACCCTGTGTTGTGATTTGGCGCTATATAAGTAAATTGATATAAGTAAATTGAATTGAATTTCCCCTAAACCTTGTAATGTGATAACTACACAAAGGAATGATGTAGCCTTTTCAAATCAATATAATCATGTCTAAGACAAGTCTTGGATGGATGATTGGACTGGGGTGTCCAATCATGTGTCATGGAGGGCCAAGACCCTGCAGGTTTTCTCTTCTACCCCGTCTCTTCAGTAGGTGTTTTCACTTATCAGCAATCAGTGGAAAGAAATTCATTGGAATCTGCTGTTGAAGACACTGATTGGAGGTAAAGCCTGCAGGGTATTGGCCCTCCATGACACATGATTGGACACCCCTGGCTTAGACGCTGCCCTCTGACTATGGGTTTGGGGTCAAAAGGTCAAAGGTCATGGTTAGCTTCCCCTACTCCCTATATATAGTATATGCCACTATAGAACGAGTAAATCTAGGGTCACCAAACTTTGTACACAGGTTCACCCTGTCACCCTGACCTCCTCCTATGGTTGCAAGGTCAAAGTTTGAGCTCAAAATGCCATATAAAAATAAGATAATGGGTCCTTTCCAGGAGAGGTCCGAACTAGGTGTGGGAATCTTTAGGCACCTCAACAGCAAACAGAGGCTGAGGGGTACCACTGGCAGCCGCCTGTATTTTTATTTTCCCCTCTCCTTCTTCCCATTGACGGATATCTATCACAGTGACGGAGAACTTTAATCCCTGCAATATATGAGAACTGTAATGTGTTACTTTCCTTAATTTAGAAAAATAGAAGTTATTCTTGCGTTTTGGGTTAATGTTAAGGGTTAGGGTTAGACTGGGTGCAAGCTACCTTTTACAGTGGTGTGAAAAAGTGTTTGCCCCCTTCGTGATTTCTCATTTTTTTGTTTGTCACACTGAAAGGTTTCAGGTCATCAAACAAATTTAAATATTAGACAAAGATAACACAAGTAAACACAAAATGCAGTTTTTAAATGAAGGTGTTTATTATTAAGGGTAAAAAAAAAATAAATCCAAACCTACATGGCCCTGTGTGAAAAAGTGATCACCCCCGCCCGTTAAAACATTTGGTGGTTTATCACATCTTTGGAAAGCTGAGTTCAATTTCTTTAGCCACTCCCAGGCCTAGTTACTGCCACACCTGTTCTCAATCACGAAATCACTTAAATAGGACCTGCCTGACAAAGTGAAGTAGACCAAAAAATCCTCAAAAGCTAGACATCATGCTGCAATCCAAAGACATTCAGGAACAAATGAGAAACAAAATAATTGAGATCTATCAGTCTAGAAAAGGTTATAAAGCCATTTCTAAAGCTTTGACACTCAAGTGAACCACAGTGAGAGCTACACAAGTAAACACAAAACTGCATTTTGTGTTTACTTGTGTTATCTTTGTCTAATATTTAAATTTGTTTGATGATCTGAAACATTTAAGTGTGACAAACATACAAAAAAATGAGAAATCAGGAAGGGGGCAAACACTTTTTCACACCACTGTATATTTGACTATCCCAGAGTTTAGTTTACAGTTGTGAAGCCTTTGCCCTACATTTCAAAATTGCTATGAGATGACTGTTGTTGTGAATTGGCACTATATAAATAAAGTTGAATTAAAACTTAGATGGGGTCATTGACTGAAAAATGGTGTGTTTGTAGGTTTTAATTGCCTGAAATTAGGCTACTGATCACCTAATTATCAGAAAATTTTCAAAACAGTCAGTTTTCTTAAAAAACCCCAAAACATACAGCCTTTATCTTGTTTTTCTCTCCCAGAAACGCCAAACGTTTTTGACTTTTCTGTCCAAATTGTATACATCATATTTAGAAAAAAGCCAACCCACTGCCATCCTTGAGACCTGCGCACTGCTCTATTATTGGACCGCCCAGCTGTCTATGTAGATGGAAGGGGTGCTAAAGGTAGCATATTAGCCTCCAAGCTAACACTGGTACCAGGAAACTCGGACCAAGTGCAGCTTATATTGTTATTTTCTTCAGATCTTAGTCACCCTAATAACCATCCCTGTTTCCACCTGGTTCACCAGTCCACAATATACCTCACATCGCTCCAGCCCATCTCCCAGTGGTTTTGCCGTGATTCCACAGCAGATCGCCGGTGCCAGCGTGCCGATCGCACAGCGTGCCTGGAGCTGCTGGTTCTCACGGCCAGCTCCCCCACCGTCCTCCGGGGCTCCGCGTGACTCTGCTCTACTCTTGCAGGCAACATAGGGGAGTCACTTTGTGATGGGACACCTCCCAGCTGGCTGTGGGAGAGGAGCAGAGTCTCGCGGAGCGAGACGCTGCCCTTTGAGATCCCGTGGCTCGACAGCTTGGCTTGGCCAGCAGCGGTAATCAGTGGGTTGCCTGGCGCGGGGTGCTGGTGATTTGTTGTGGCATCCTGGCGAGGTTGTTTGGAGATGGGCCGGAGTGACACGAGATACACAAATGACTGCAGATCAATGAACCAGCATTGCTCATCCAAGCTAGAAGGAAGCTAGAAGCTAGTCAGCTAATGGCTAACTGAGGTAAGAGGGAGGGCGGAGTCGAATAGTTGAAGGATGTTTCTTAAAGTGACAGGCTTTAAATCAGAGCCTTTCAAGAAAGCCAGGAAAAATACTAAACAAATTTTGCTTCTATAATTAAAAAAATAAAGAAAATGTGAACAAAGTATGTGACAAACACTTCATTAAGACATGAGTGAGCTGTTAAAATGTGGAAAAAGTACAGTCAATGACCCCTTTAATGATTGACCATTTCTCCTGAAACCTGATTACAAGAAGCTGGTGAAGAGAATATAAACAAGAGTAGATACCCACGGGGTGCAAGCTAGCTATAGCTCACTTTTATAATGGTTACCCTGGAGTTTAAAAAGCCTCACAAGGTAATCCATGCTTCTGACTCTGTACTTTATGTGGAGATGCTTATAAGAAGAACACAAAGAGAATGAAAATGTCTTTAACGCTTCACTGCATGTCAGGCCTTTAACTGCATTGCCACAGTGCTATATTCATTGATACCGCAGACCTTCTCTTGGAAGATTGCTTAAATGTTTTTTGACATACCACCAAAAGGGACTGATACATGGGGAAAAAAAAGTTAAGCACATGTCATACCCACCAAAGTAGTAATGTCTTATGTTACAGACATTAGTTTCAGCACCTTCAGTTGCAACAGTATGGAGCAGTTATATGAGGAAATAAAAAAATGGAGGTCAACCACGCTGGGGGCAATTGGTGTGAGGGGTTTGTTCTGTGCAACATGGTGAACTGCTGTAGAGTTTTAGCTGTACAAATGGAAAATACTGAAAAAAAAAATAGGATGGCTGAAAATAGTGACCAACCAAGAAAAACTGACAGAGGAATTTACAAAGAAAAGATGGTGGCCGGAATAGGATTTTTTCTGGGAAAACATTAATAGATATCAGGATATTGACAGCCATTTCAGAGCAAAACTTTTTTCGTCTTGGAGCCCCAGCTGCACGCTAAGCTAAAATGGAGTTTTTCACAAGGTTTTGCTATTTTTGATGATGTAATTTAAATTATTTAATTTCCTTTGTACATATATTTTTTTCTTGACAGATTGGAATTGTGGCATTTATTCAATGTTAAACAGTCTTTATTACCTCTGCCGAGGTGATAATGCTTTCATGTTGGTTTGTTTGTCTGTCTCTTAGCAGGATTAGGCCAAAACTACCAGACAGATTTTGATGAAATTGTCACAAGAGGTGGTCCTTGGGCAACGGACAAACCCATTAGATTTTGGAGATGATCTAGGTCAGGATGTGGATTCTGGATCACTTTTTGGAGGTATGCGCTCTCTGAGTGCCCTCTAGTAATGGGATTTTCTTTCCTCTGTTTTCATATTGCAGTATTCCCCTTACCATTAAATTAAGAAGATGCCGCACTGTAATTCATATTCTATTTATAGAGGCATCTATGTCTGTTTTTGAACTGAAAATGTGCTAGAACACATTTATGGTCAGAAATCCAGGGTCACAGGGCAGGACATTCAACAGCTACAGGTGACTGGCTGGAAAAAAAAAACACAGAGGACAGCTGTTTGGACTGCACGCTATAATACTGCATCACCTTTCCTGATGGTTTACTTTTGGATACAGAACAACAACTGGCAAATCTCTAAGGTTCTAAGGTGGCATCATGGTAGCTTCCCCATGTCTGTCTTTCTATTGCATCTTTGATTTGATCAGATTGTAAGGTTAGCAATAATATAACGGTCATTACTTTTTTAGGACATTTTCACACCTTGAAGTCTACACCAAGGTTTGGATCAAGGTCCATTGTTACATTGCATCCATTTACAGTAGTCCGATTACATTTGGCTTCATGCTGCTCCTTATTAAAACGGACCAACTTTATTTGAATGTAGGTCCTGTTGTCATGACATTTATGTAGTTAGCAAACATGCTACTGACTCTGTGGAGATTTCTGCTGCTCTGAGCATATTGGTAACCACCATTTAAATTGAAACTGGAGAACACTTCACCACAATAGTCCATAAGCTAGTTTAGTGAGTGCTAGAATGTAATCCAGACCTTTGTCCTCATTGACTGTGATAATCTTCAGGTGGCATTGATCTTTCAGTCTTTCATATACTCTGTCACATCCATCCACTGTGAAAACATCTTGTGAGTTCCCCTTCACGACTATATTTCAGTTAAAAGCTCTTGTCTCATCATCTTCACGAGTGCTACTGCAGCTCAGTCTCTAATCGGCTTCTTGTATTTGGTCCAAAAGTACGAATCTTTCTGAAAATCGTTTTCACACCAGAAGTGTAAAGTGGGATTTATGCACCCACATCACGTTGACGCCATTACTGATGTCCGTTGCCGACACAGTGGTCTGCAATTTTTTTTCTTGTGCGTTGGGTGAAATGCATTGTTCTGTTGCCAAAACAGTTTTCAGCCCATGTGTAGAGTGATTTGTGTTCGTCGTGTGTTTTTGTTTATGAAATAGCGACGGACAAGAGCAGATTATGGTGGAGTTAGAGCTAATAAAGGATAAAAAAAAGCAACTTTTCATACAATCGTTGCACAGGGAAAAAGAAAAGAAGTTGGACAAAATGGTGCGTGTGATCACAGCCGCTGGAGTTATTTGATAATCTGTGTAATTACTGGGGTTATGACAAGCCACAAAATGTTGTGTATGTGCTTACTTTCTTAATGTTCTTTTGAAGTTGGACCGTTGTTTAACCAACTCGCTTTGAAAGTTGTGCCTACATGAACAGGCAGAGCAGTGGCGAGAACCAGGAAATGTGAAGGAGGAGACAATGTGGACCAATCACAGCTCTTACGGCCTGTGTCCCCAACGTGCACCTCTCCTTCTCTGGAGAGGTGCACGTCGGGTGACGCAATAGGAATGCACGTCGCTGCTGCATCATGTCGACGCGGGTGCATAAATCCAGCTTAACTAACCACATTTCAATTTGATCCAAACCAAGACCTCCTATTTTTGCCAAATTTCTTCTCTTAGGTCCAAACTGTGGTCCAGGGGAGCGTTCAGACCTATAATTTTAGTCTGGATCAAACAGACCAAACAGATTAGGTGTGAAAGCACCCTTAATGTTGCAAAATTTTGATTGATGTACAGAAATGTATTGAATTAATTTTATCTAACCTGTCACTGCCAACTCCATGTCAGTGAGGTATATCCAAAGCTGTTACCATAGAATGACAGGTAGTATGTGTGGCAGCTCAAAGGATGGGAACATCTCACCTTGATATGGCAATTTCTGCCTTCTGTTTGGCAACGTCTGCAGCCTTTTCGGCTGCTTCCACAGCCCGGTCCACCTTCTCTCTGATCTTACTGGCCCTCAGGGGAATCAGGTTCTTCCGTTTTCCGCTGACCAGTACATTCTGCTTGTACTTTCCTTCCTCCTTGGTGCCGTCAGGGAAAGTGGTACATCCATATCCGTGCCTCTTGTTCCCCCCCCATTCGCCTGCGTAATGCAAGCCGTCCGAGCGCCGGCTCACTCCCCAGCCCGCCCTCTGGTCGCTCCGCCACTCTCCAGCGTACATTTCAGTGACAGTGGCGTCAACAGGAGCGCCCTGCTCACTCTCACTGGTGTTGGAGTGAATGTCAGATGCAGCAGAACTGACCGTGCTCATGCCAGCTTCGCTGCAGAAGGAGCTCTGCTTGCTAAGCTGGCTGGCCAGAGAACTCTTGGACTCAGAGCGGCGAAGCTTCAGGCCGCTCAGGATGGACTGGCGGAAGCGGCCTTTTCGCTTCCTCTGCCGCTCAGCCTCGCTTGGAGCCATGAGAGCAAATCCACCCCGGCCCACTGGGCTCCCCGCCAGCCCAGCCACCACCCCGTCTGTAGGTGTGATGGCGGTGCCGTCCTCCAGCACGGTCGGAGGGCCGTGGCTGTGCTCGGAGCGCAGGGAGTTTATGGATGTACGCAGAGGGAAGAGGATGACGGCCGCCATGCCATACGGTACACTCTGTCGCACGCCATAGCCATGACGCATTCCTCCCAACCACTGGCCTTGGTAGGTTCCTGAAAGACAGGCAGAGACACCGCAGCAGGGTTTGGATTATAATTTAACCTTTGTGGAGTTCAGGCCTGTAACAATAACAAATTCTGTTAAATGAGAAATTGTCCCACAAATGATCATAATAAGCAATACTGTTGATGTCAATGAGACCATTCTTGTCGCTGATATGATAATTCATGTAAATCCTTTCAAAGAGCTTTGAACTTTTATTTAGCAACAATAATATGCCCACACAGTAGACAGCCTTGATGCACCACCAAGCTGATGTGAACACCCAGAATCAAACAAAAAGAGGAGGAAGAACACGACATCAAGCTCATTTCAGTACAAATAACATACGATAAATATTAAACTGTTATTGTGACAGGCCTGTTTTAGTTATCTCAAGAAACAAATGCTAAGTTTGTAGCTTGTTGCAACCGCTGTTGTAGCAAAGTTAAGCAATGCTTAAAGCCTATTACTTTGTATCTTTTGAAAAGTTTAAAACAGTATTTATTTAATGTAATTGGTCAGTCTCACCAGGCATAACAACCTTTACAAAGTAAATCTTAGAATTAGTAACAACACTGGCACCGCAGAGGATCAGACCCTAGCCTCTCTCAGCATTTTCTGCTGCAGTTACTTAGGAGTTTGAATTCTTTTTTCTTTCTCCTGTTTTATTCAAAATTACTTTTTGAAGTACCACTAGGTACTCTACCACTAGACCGCCACTCCATCATGGGCTCAAGCCCCAGCCGGGTCATATCATAGACCATATAAAAATGGTACTTCCCACCCTCTAGCTTGGTGCTCAGCATAATAGAATGGGGGAAGGAAAAACCGTAACCCACGGACAACAGGTGGAAATTAGCCACTGGCTACAATCTGGCAAGTTTACATTGACTGATATCAATGTTATCAACTTGCACTGTCCTTAAAAACAGCAATTAAACCTATTTTCTTGTCTGTTTCCCATCAACATACAGTACTGTAAAAATTATTTGCCCCTTCCTTATTTTTTCTTATATTTTTGCATATTTGTCTTTTGTCACACTTAAATGTTTCAGATCATCAAATTTTAACATTAGACAAAGATAACCCGAGTAAATACAAAATGTAATTTGTAACGGTGGATTATGTAGAAACTGCAGGCGATTACTGGCAACTCCAGATGGCAGTAATGGACCTTCATTCATGAGGCTGAAGCAAATTTGACAGTTTTTTTGTTTGGTTTTTTGTTTTATGACCTATGGTGACCTTATCAAGTTTGTCTACTCCAAGTGAATCAGTAATTAACTGTTATCATTACGTAATTAAGTTAAAACACAGGATTTTTGACTCTGAGATAAAAACTGGCTCTATGCTCATCCTGCTGGTGTAACATGGTATTTGTCACTTTGTCAGCCTGGGAAAAAAATCATAAATGAATTCATAGCTCTGCAGTATCATAAATGATCATATTTGGCATGACGGCAAAAGAGATGTTTCTTTACACTCATCACATTTTTAGGTATTTCTGGAATATTTAAAAGCAGAAAATATTGCATACTCTGCCTTTAAATGATGATTTCATTTATTAAGTGAAAAAAGCTGTCCAAACCTACCTGGCCCCACGTGAAAAAGTGAAACTGATAGTGAAACTGATAGTGAAACTGATATTCCCTGAGAACGGAGAACGGAGAGGGGAGGAGGGACGACTGCTGAAGTACACAGTTGATCGGAACAGAGCTGCCAGCCATTTATGTACATTTTCTACATCATCTATCAGCCCCTGCCCGTATATTTCATTCATACGCACTATTTTTACTAATTTTATCAAATTTTTATTATACTCAGACTCAGACATGTCTTTCGTTAGCAGTGGTTAGGTGCTGTTAGCAGAGGCCGCTCACTTACTCTGGGTTGTTTCTATTCTTATTACAGGACAGCGACAGGTCATTCAGCCATTCAGACCACACACCCCTGTCTCCAATAATGCTTCATTTGGGCTTTTAAATTCTCACCTTCAGCCAGTGTTTGTTCGTGTTTTACTTTGTTTTTAGCATTGATTGTAGGACCAACATTAGCCTCAAACATCAACACACAATTCTCAAAGAAATGATGAAAGAGGGAGGATGGGATGAACTGAGGCTCGTGAGCATTTAAAGCAATCTGCCATGACAGCAGCCCAGTTTGAGGAGAACTCCTTCCCCGTGGATAAAATGGCCTTACAATAATGGAACCCTGAGTAGTTTTGGCCAAAGCACGTCACAGATGTTTCATTAATACCCCTCTAGGAACTGTGCCAACATGTTGGGCACGTTTATAAGTTGTCCTTTCTGTCTTGTAAGGGGATTTGTGCCCACTGGAATGCTTCTTTAAAAAAACTGTTAACAATTACAATTATTGGAATATATGTACAATGTTGTCCATTCCCGTTCCTACTGAACATCTAAAGTGTAAAATCAGACAAATCTATCAACAGAAATTGATATATAAACCGCACATAGCAAATCCATGTGAAAAACTTGTTACAGAAGTGATAAAAGATGTGAGATTGTAAAATAACGTTTGATATGAGCCTAGAATGTGAAGCTCTGGTAAACGGTCACGACTGTCTTCCTCGTCTTATCTCCCAAACTGCACACAGAGCTCTAACACGACATAGCATTATTTAGTCATTCAGTTTCATGTAATTAGGATGGAGGAAATAATCTGGGTAGTTTACATGCGTATCGTATATCACACCACCATATATTAGTGGTAGAAAAATCTTTTAGAAAAAAACGAAGCGATAAAGCTCAGCACGAAAATCTTGACAAGGTTAAAGCTGAACGAAGGACTCACTATGTGCACACTGGAGATTTGGGTACTAATTTACATCCTTCAATCAGTCTAAAAAGGCATGCCTAGCCTCATGTGGACTGAGCCACGGTCACGTAATACCGTAGTGAAAGGACGGTGCTCAGATCTAACATGTACTGCATGTTTGTCTGCTCAAACAATGCAGGAAAGACCGTGACCTCTGTTGTACTATTAAATGTGTGCAGCACAGGTTTCAATATCAAGGCCCAGGAGCCTGACGGCGGATTGCATTTACAGTGTTCATCTGTAATAATATGAAACTTAAATTGGAGTCTTTTCTTGTGATGTCTGTCATAAATGGCATGTTTAATGAGCTAATGTGTCCCCATGATGGTTAAGACATAAATATACCCTTAATTTTCAGAGAAAAATAGTCAATCGTCCTGGGCCTAATGTTCAGACCAGTGGACCTTTGGAATAACGATCCGTCCCCGATACGGAACGTCAGTGTATTTCCTCCACCCACTAGTAAATATGCAGCTTTGTTCTTCTGTTCTTGTAAATTCTCACGGTTTAGTAAATTTCTGTTTTTCAGCTTTTTTTGTGACACCCCCCCCCCCCAACACACACACGCTAAATTGTTGACTCCCCCCCAGTCTTGTAAATTTCCTCCTTTTTTAACTTCAGCCTTGTAAGTATCCAGTTCCACCCCCAGTAAATTTCTGACTGTCCCCCGCCATCTTGTGAATTTGCAACTTTCTTCACCAGTCTCATAAATTTGCAATTTAATTCTCAAAGTTTCTGAAATTTGCACATTTGTGACTTTTGACCCGTTTCGCCAATGCCATGCTTGTGACTTTATTGTCAAAGTTCTGGAAATTCACACATTTGCATCTGTTGTCCCGACTCTCAAAATTTGTGAATCAGTAATTCGTAAATTCAGAGTCTCATAAATTCATAACTTTTTTCCTTGGTCTTATAAATTTGTGACTTTGGTCCCCAGTCTTTCAAATTTGTGACTCCTACTCTCTTAACTATACAACTTTTCCTGTCTCGTAAATTTGAAACTTCTTTCCCTCAGTCTCATAAATTTGCATCTTTATTCTTTAAGTTTCAGAAATTTGTAAATTTGTGACTTTTGTCTAATAAATTTTCCCGTCAGTCATATATGTAAACTTGTTACTTTTACCCTGAGTCTCACAGATTTTTCCCCAGTATTATAAAGTTACATTTGTCCTGAGTCTCGTAAATTTGTGAGTTTTCCCCCCAGTCTTGCAAATCTGCGAGGCAATGGGCATCATGCAAGAACATGTTAGTATTAAATCCCACTTACTCTGTTAGTTAGCTGCATTAGTATGAACGAGCCACTCCGACAAACCCTCGCATGTCTTACAAACGTGTGTAAACAGCGCTCGTCAAAATGGTGACTTACAGCCATGTGTAAGTGAGCCTCACATTCATGAGAATTGAAGATTTACATAATTGTTGCCTTAAAACTACCATACAGCATATGACAGACGTTTCATTCACAAAAATGGCTTCGAAATATAAGGAAAAAACAAACAAACAAAAAACGTCAGCAAAGTTGAAGTTCTCCTGTCTGAGATCCACGACATATAATTCCCAATGTAAGGTGTCTTCTCCGCGGCAGTCTTCTCCGTCTGTCCGTTTGTCAGTATGGACTGTAATTTGAGAATGAATGAAGCTAGGGTCACCAAACTTTGTATGCGGGTGAACCTCAGGTTTAGCATGTGTTGCTGTTTTTGGGGGGTTATAAAGTCAAAGGTCAAGGTCACAGGGTCACAAAAGGTCTGTTTGTCTGTCTGGACTGTAATTTGAGAAACAGTCAAGCTAGGGTCACCAAAACAAGGTCACGGGGTTACAAATTTTGGCCAAGAGTGACTTTGTTATTAGAGCTAAGAGCAAGACATTTGTGCACCTGCTAAAAGGGTGTCTTGGCCACATAACAAATGTCAAACGACAGTGACCTTAACTTTGACCTTGAGGACCGAGAGAGTCTGAAGTTGGGTCACTAGGTCACCAGGTTTCAAATTTACATTCGGACTGATAACCTTTAAACTTGCCTTATGGTGCCTTTATTATGGCGCCTTTAGTTGAATATAAGCTATCATGTCATACAACATCCAAATATGAAATGACCTTGACCCTGCCTTTGAGCCTGAAGGTTGGTAGAGTCTGATTCATGCTAATCTGAACATTCCCATTACAACAGGGAGGGAGATACTTAGAATTTACTATTGACTTCCGCCCCAGTAAGGATGAGGCTACAGGGTGTGGGTCAGCGTCTCTGCTGACTGCAGTTCTAGTTGAAGTAGCGTCAGGAGTGGGATCAAAGGACCGGCAAAAATGAAAGAACGCGTCACATTATCAGAGATATATCAGTGTGTTTGCTGCAGATGTTCCTCTTAACAGTGACGACATGAAGACAGAGATGACCGCAGTGCACTTTGGCCATTTGTGGCACCCATGCACACTGTACTGAAACTGCCCCATTCTGCCGAGTAGTACAACACGTTTCAACAATTTGGGCTTAAAATATGTGTGTAAAAAAAGTGAGAAAAAATTTACTTTTCATAATTTTCACAGTATAATTTAAGTTTGTATGAAAATACAGCCTAGTCTTTTCTCAAAATCACTTATCAAAATGGACCCTGCTCTGCACCCCAGCCCAGAGGCGAAGCCAACACCTCATATGAAAGCAGTAAAAAATCACAATGATGTCCATGTGATCTGCATTGTGATAATTAATAAGTCACTTACTGATCAACCAGCTATGAGCATCACCTCTTGTGAGCTATAGCCCCACCAGTCTGCGCTCCAATACAACGAACCTGCACGCTACCCTGGCAACGACGTGTAGAATCTTATATTTTGTATCTGATAGGATTCAAATGTTGATGGACTGATACTGTTTTTAAATATTTTTAATTATTTTAATGATAACTGTTAGAATAACAGCAAACTAATTACACGTAACTTTTACAACTGCTCTCGTAGATTTTCTTAGAACCTGTAGTAAATTTGATAGGTGAACCCCACATGGTCACATAAATGGAGTGCACGTCCGCAGGCAGAATGCCCATGTGGGCCCCGCTGCAAGTTAAATGCGGGCTGTCTTATGGATCTCATGTGGGTTTGCCCACATGGATGTTATGTGTGGGGTTAATTCCATCTGGGCCCCACATGGGTTTAATTTGGGTGGGCAGGTTTGAGTAACGCTGCCTCCAAAATTATGAGAAAAAATTCTCAAATTCCTAAGAAAAAAGTTGCAAATTTATGAGAAAAAAATGTGAAAAATTATGGTAAAAAAGTCACAGATTTACAAAAAAAATGTAGCAAATGTATGATAAAAAGTCACAAATTTACTGGAAAAAATCACAAATTTATGACAAAAAAGTGAAAATTTAGGAGAAAAAAGTTGCAAAGTTACAAGAAAAAAATTGTAAAATTACTTGAAAAAATTTACAAACAAGAAAAAATGATCAAATTTACAAGAAAAACGTAACAAATTTATAAGGAAAAAAATCAGAAAAAGTTGCAAATTAACAAAAAAGTAGTAAATATATGAGAAAATAAATGGAAAATTTATGAGAAAAGTTGCAAATTTACAGTGAAAAAAAGTTGGAAAACTGGTCCTGGGTGAAGGGCCAGACTAAGAACGATCCAACAGACTCTCATGATAAATTGTATATCAAGGATTCAGTGTACCCTGCCCGGTATGGGGTTGCTGGGGCCCCACCCTGGAGCCAGGCCTGGGGGAGGGGCTCGAAGGCTAGCGTCTGGTGGCCGGGTTTCCACCCATGGGACCCAGCCGGGCTCAGCCCAAAGGAGTTACATGGGTCTGCCCTCCAGTGGGCTCACCACCTGCAGGAGGGTTCATGGGGGTCCGGTGCTATGTGGATTAGGTGGCGGTCAAAGGCGGAGACCTTGGCGGACTGATCCCAAGCTTTCTAAACTGGCTTTTGGTACGTGGAATGTCACCTCTCTGGTGGGGAAGGAGCCTGAGCTGGTGTACGAGGTTGAGAGATACCGGCTAGATATAGTCGGCCTCACCTCAACACACAGCTCCGGTTCCGGAACCAGTCTCCTGGAGAGGGGCTGGAGCTTGGCCTTTTCTGGAGTTGCCCCGGGCGAGAGGCGGCGAGCAGGGGTGGGTATTCTTGTATCGCCCCACCTTGCTGCCTCTATATTGGAGTTTTCCCCGGTGGACGAAAGGGTTGCTTCCCTGTGCCTTCGGGTTGGGAAACGGGTCCTGACCATCATTTGTGCCTATGCACCAAATGATGTTTCAGAGTACCCACCCTTTTTGGAGTCTGTGACTGGGGTGCTGGAGGGTGCTCCTCTTGGAGACTCCATTGTCCTACTGGGGGACTTCAATGCGCACGTGGGCAACGACAGTGAAACCTGGAGGGGGGTGATTGGGAGGAACGGCCTGCCCGATCTGAACCCGAGTGGAGTTCAGTTATTGGACTTCTGTGCTAACCACAGTCTGTCCATAACGAACACCATGTTCAAGCAGAAGGGTGTCCATATGTGCACCTGGCACCAGGACACCCTAGGTCGCAGGTCGATGATCGATTTTGTTATCGTATCATCAGACCTGCGACCGTATGTCTTGGACACCCAAGTAAAGAGAGGTGCAGAGCTGTCAACTGATCACCACCTGGTGGTGAGTTGGATCCGATGGCAGGGGAGGAAACCATTCAGACCTGGTAGACCCAAACGTATAGTGAGGGTATGCTGGGAGCGTCTGGCTGAGGCCCCTGTCCGGGAGGTCTTCAACTCCCACCTCCGGAAGAACTTCAACCACATTCCGAGGGAGTCTGGAGACATGGATTCTGAATGGGCCATGTTCTCCACCTCTGTTGTTGAAGCGGCGGCCCAGAGCTGCGGCCGCAAGGTGGCTGGTGCATCTCGTGGTGGCAACCCCCGAACCAAGTGGTGGACACCAGTGGTGAGGGGGGCCATTAAGCTGAAGAAGGAGTCCTATCAAGCTTGGTTGGCTTGTGGGACTCCCGAAGCAGCTGAGGTGTACCGGCAGGCCAAGCGGAGTGCAGCTCGGGTGGTTGCTGAAGCAAAAACCCGGGTATGGGAGGAGTTCGGTGAGGCCATGGAACAAGACTTTCGGTCGGCCTCGAAGAGATTCTGGCAAACTGTCCGGCGCCTCAGGAGGGGAAAGCAGCTCCCTGTCCACACTGTGTATGGTGCGGGTGGGACACTGTTGACTTCAACTGGGGATATCGTCGGGCAGTGGAAGGAATGCTTCGAGGATCTCCTCAATCCCACTGATACGCCTTCCACAGAGGAAGCAGGGTTTGGGGACGAGGGGGATGACTCGCCTATCACAGGGGCTGAGGTCGCCAAGGTGGTTAAAAATCTCCTTGGTGGCCGGGCCCCGGGGGTGGACGAGATTCGTCCTGAGTACCTCAAGGCCCTGGATGTTGTTGGGTTGTTATGGTTGACACGCCTCTACAACATTGCCTGGAGGTCGGGGGCAGTGCCTTTGGCATGGCAAACTGGGGTGGTGGTTCCTCTCTTCAAAAAAGGGGACCGGAGGGTGTGCTCCAACTTTAGAGGGATCACACTCCTCAGCCTCCCTGGGAAGGTCTATGCCAAGGTACTGGAGAGGAGAGTCCGGCCGTTGGTCAAACCTTGGATTCAGGAGGAGCAATGTGGTTTTTGTCCTGGCCGTGGCACATTGGACCAGCTCTTAACCCTCTCGAGAATTCTCGAGGGTTCGTGGGAGTTTGCCCAACCAGTTTACATGTGTTTTGTGGACTTGGAGAAGGCATTTGACCGCGTCAATGGTGGATTTTTGTGGGGGGTGCTTCGGGAGTATGGGGTATCGGGCTTGTTGTTACGAGCTATTCGGTCTCTGTACGACCGTTGTGAGAGTTTGGTTCGTATTGCCAACACTCGGTCGGAGTCATTCCCAGTGAGAGTTGGACTCCGCCAGGGCTGCCCTTTGTCACTGATCCTGTTCATAATTTTTATGGACGGGATTTCTAGGCGCAGCCAGGGAATGGAGGGTGTCATGCTTGGTGACCACAGGATCTCATCTCTGTTGTTTGCAGATGATGTTGTCCTGTTGGCTTCATCCAGCAATGACCTACAGCTCTTGCTGGGACGGTTTGCCGCTGAGTGTGAAGCGGCTGGGATGAGAATCAGCACCTCCAAGTCCGAGTCCATGGTCCTCAGCCGGAAAAAGGTGGATTGTCCTCTCCGGGTTGGGGACAGGCTCCTGCCCCAAGTGGAGGAGTTTAAGTATCTTGGGGTCTTGTTCACGAGTGAGGGGAAAATGGAGCGAGAGATCGACAGACGGATTGGAGCAGCATCTGCAGTGATGCGGACGTTGTACCGGTTTGTTGTGGTGAAGAGGGAGCTTAGTTCTAAGGCAAAGCTGTCGATTTACCAGTCAATCTACGTTCCTACTCTCACCTATGGTCACGAGCTTTGGGTAATGACCGAAAGAACGAGATCGCGGATACAAGCGGCTGAAATGAGCTTCCTCTGTAGGATTGCTGGACTCACCCTCAGAGATAGGGTGAGGAGCTCAGTCATCCGGGAGAGGCTCAGAGTAGAACCGCTGCTCCTCCACATTGAAAGGAGTCAGTTGAGGTGGTATGGGCATCTGATTAGGATGCCTCCTGGACGCCTCCCACTTGAGGTGTTTCAGGCATGTCCCACTGGGAGGAGACCCCGGGGCAGACCCAGGACTCGGTGGAGAGACTATGTCTCCCAGCTGGTCTGGGAACACCTTGGTATCCCCTCTGAAGAGCTGGAGCAGGTGGCTGGGGAGAGGGAAGTCTGGGCTTGTCTGCTTGAACTGCTGCCTCCGCGACCTGGACCTCCGGAAAAGCGGTAGAAGATGGATGGATGGATGGATGGAAAAAGTTGAAAATTTATGAGAGTTTCAGATTTTCAAGAAAAATGTATCAAATTTATAGGGAAAAAAGTCACATTTACAAGAAAATTGCAATTTTATGAGAAAATAAGTTGAAAATGGGTAAATAGATAAAGTCCATGTGGACAAACCCACATGGGACCCATAAAGAAGCCCAGTTTTACCTTTGGTGGGGCCCACATGGACATGCTGGCTTGGTCACGTTTTGGAACAAATCTTGGCACCAATGGTTCTTTTTGGAAGACAAACTCAGGCAAAACAATGCTAAAGATGTGTGGGAGGGAATGAAACAAATAACTGAGTGCAAGGGGAGAGTCAGGCAGCCATCTGGGAGCCAGGAAAGAGCTGAGGAACTGAATCTGTTTTTTAATAGGTTCAACTCACAGTCTGTCACCCCCAAAACACAGCCAGGCCCCCACACACCCCTCCCCACCCCACCCACCCTCCTGTGCAGAACCTCTCTCCATCTCCCTCCTCCTCCTCAGGGTGCACCAGGATCCTCCCTCACTTCATGGTGACTACAGACCAGGTGAAGAAACAGCTGGAGAGACTCCGCCAGCAGAAGGCTGCGGGCCCTGATGACATCTCCACCAGGACCCTGAGGACCTGTGCCAGCCAGCTAGCTCTGGTACTGAAACACCTGTACATCCTGAGCCTGAGTCTGGAGAGAGTACCTGCTGTGGAAGACATCCTGCCTGGTTTCTGTCCCCAAGAAGTTATCTCCATCGGACCTGAATGACTATCGACCAGTTGCCCTCACATCTCATGTGATGAAGGTCCTGGAGAGACTGGTCTTAGCCCACCTGAGGCCACAGGTGAAGACGTGGCTGGACCCTCTGCAGTTTGCATATCAGCCCCATTTAGGAGTTGAAGATGCTGTCATCTACCTGCTGCAACAAGCCCATCTGTACCTGGATGGCGCAGGAGATACTGTGAGAATCACTTTTTTTTATTTCTCCACTGCCTTTAACACCATCCAGCCACTGCTGCTGGGTGAGAAGCTGTGGGTGATGGGGGTTGACAGCTCTGTGATCTCCTGGATTACTGACTACCTGACAGGCAGACCACAGTTTGCCCGGCTGGGCAGTGTCTCATCTGGAGTGGTGGCTAGTGATACGGGAGCTCCACAGAGGACTGTGCTGTCTCCTTTTCTCTTTACTTTATACACCACTGACTTTCAGTACAACACAGAGTCATGCCACCTGCAGAAATTCTCTGACAACTCATCTGTTGTGGGGTGTATAGAAGGAGGAGGGGAGGGGGCGTACAGGGCACTGGTAGACAGATTTGTGGAGTGGACGGAGCAGAATCACCTGAGGTTGAATGTCAGCAAGACCAGAGAGATGGTGATTGACTTTAGGAGGAGGAAGACGCCTTCTCAGCCACTGCAGGTTAGGGGGGAGGATGTGGGAGTGGTTGAGGACTACAAATACCTGGGTGTTAGGATCAGCAGTGGGTTGGACTGGAGATCCAACACCGATGCTGCGCACAAGAAGGGGATGAGCAGACTCTACTTCCTGAGGAAGCTGAGATCCTTCAGTGTGTGCAGCAGGATGCTGGAGCTTTTCTACCAGACCGTTGTCGCCAGCTCCATCTTCTTTGCTGCTGTCTGTTGGGGTAGCAGTATCAGGGCCAGAGACACCAACAGACTTGACAAGTTTATCAAGAAGGCTGGCTCTGTAATTGGTCTCAGACCGGAGACCTTTGAGACAGTGGTGGAGAGGAGAACACTAAATAAACTGTGATCCATCATGGACAATCCTGATCACCCCCTCCACCACACACTGGACAGACAGCAAAGCACTTTCTCCAGTAGACTACTACAGCTTCGCTGTCGAACGGCCAGGTACAGGAAATCTTTCCTGCCGCATGCTATTTCACTGTACAATAACTCACTATGATGTTGTATTCTGGTCATAGCTATGCTGCCACACTGCACCTTACAGACTAACTGGTACCTCACATTTCACTCTGCTCCTGATAGTCCTTCATTGTGCGACGGGATGATTCATGTGTTTATACGGGTCATCATATATTAAGCTATGATGTACACTACAGTTCAAAAGTTTGGGGCCACCCAGACAATTATTTTGTGTTTTCCATGAAAAGTCACACTTATTTACCACCATGAGTTGTAAAATGAATAGAAAATATAGTCAAGACATTGACAAGGTTAGAAATAATGATTTGTATTTGAAATAATAATTTTTTCCAGATACTCAACCTGCTCAAAGGAAGGTCAGTTTTATAGCTTCTCTAACCAGCTAAACTGTTTTCAGCTGTGCTAACATGATTGCACAAGGGTTTTCTAATCATCCATTAGCCTTCTGATGCAATGAGCAAACACACTGTACCATTAGAACACTGGAGTGATAGTTGCTGGAAATGGGCCTCTATACACCTATGTAGATATTGCACCAAAAACCAGACATTTGCAGCTAGAATAGTCATTTACCACATTAACAATGTATATTAGATATTAGAGTGTATTTCTGATTAGTTTAAAGTTATCTTCATTGAAAAAAACAGTGCTTTTCTTTCAAAAATAAGGAAATTTCTAAGTGACCCCAAACTTTTGAACGGTAGTGTATATAGGTTTTATAGTTGTATTAGTTTTAATTTCCATGGGCAATCCCTTTGTCTGTCATGTGTGTGTTTCTGTTGTTTGGTTGTCTACTGTCATGCTGTTGTTACACTGTAATTTATAAAATCTATCTATCTATCTATCTATCTATCTATCTATCTATCTATCTATCTATCTATCTATCTATCCTGAATGTGCAAGTTTTCCTCTCCATCTCGTAGATGTGACATTTATCTTGAATCTCCTAAACTGATGACCATTTCCCCCCAATCTCGTGAAATTGTGACTCCTCCTCCTCTTATAGATTTGCATCTTTGCCCAGCCTCATGAATTTTCGACTTGTTTCCTTCAGTCACATAAATTTGGGAAAGTAGCAGATTTGTGACTTTTGTCTTGCAAGTTTTATCCCGAGTCTCATATATTAGTTACTTTTGTCCTTAGTGTTGTAAATCTGACTTTTGTCCCCAATCTTATAAATCTGTTACTGTCCCTCCCAGCTTTTTTTTCTAGATGCATGCCACAGATATTTCTAAAAATAATTTAAAAATACATTTTCACTAAAATAGAGCATTAAAATGAACATCTGGCCCCTGGCTTTCATTTCCCTCTTGTTGGCCTAAGACTGAATTGACAGCCCCCGGTGTTGTCCTGTATATTGTTATGCATAGATGTGTTCAGGATAAACCAATATACTGCAACACAAAGGGAGGACTGAGGCCTCTATATACCATATCATCCCCCCACACTCCCCTGTATCTACTCCAATAAAATAAAACATCAGCTGCTGTCGATGGTCAGCGCTCTTGCAGGAAGAAGACAGGCTCCGGGGGAAAATCTTTCAACCAAAGCAGGTTTGCTGTAAGGAGGTCAGCACCTTCCACCCACCATCCTACCTCAAATCCCAGAAGAGCCGCTGAAGCAAATTGTTGAGTTTCTGGGCAGGAAACTCAACACTGTCTCCGCTTAAACTCTAGGCCTGTCAGTTTCACGTATACGGGAGGGCTCGCCACCAGCTGCTTTTGCTGACAGAGCTGAAGAGTTTTGTGGTGGCATGAGAGGCATTTTTAGCAGCTGTCTACACTTCTGTCACACAGTTTGAAATGTGTAGATGCCAGTGTAACAGGCCACAGTATAGCCCCAGTCCAGACTATACTCGGGGTTAAAGCAGCCTAGGCTAGATTATACCCTGGGTATGATCTAGCCTAGGCTAGATTATACCCAGATCTAGTGCCCCCTGATCCACAGGGGGCACTTTTGATGTGTTGCAGTGTAGAATGTCAAAAGCTGCTCATACAGTTGGTCTTCCATATTGTGAAAAGTTCCACCAGTGCATCCAAATCATGTGACTGCTTTAGGACGAGGTAGAAGCAAGACAGCCTTGCGGCACCGCCATTTCAACTTGTGTTGAAAGTACAGATTTGAAACTCTCACAGTTTTTAAATTGTGTTGATAAGGCAAGCAAAACCAGAGTTATGATAAACAATTTCCATCGTGTTTTTCCGAATATTTTTGTCACGTTTGGTGTACGTCCATCCATCCATCCATCCATCTTCTACCACTTTTCCGGAGGTCCAGGTCGCGGAGGCAGCAGTTCAAGCAGAGAAGCCCAGACTTCCCTCTCCCCAGCCACCTGCTCCAGCTCTTCAGAGGGGATACCAAGGCGTTCCCAGACCAGCTGGGAGACATAGTCTCTCCACCGAGTCCTGGGTCTGCCCCGGGGTCTCCTCCCAGTGGGACGTGCCTGAAACACCTCAAGTGGGAGGCGTCCAGGAGGCATCCTAATCAGATGCCCATACCACCTCAACTGACTCCTTTCAATGTGGAGGAGCAGCGGTTCTACTCTGAGCCTCTCCCGGATGACTGAGCTCCTCACCCTATCTCTGAGGGTGAGTCCAGCAATCCTATGGAGAAAGCTCATTTCAGCCGCTTGTATCCGCAATCTCGTTCTTTCGGTCATTACCCAAAGCTCGTGACCATAGGTGAGAGTAGGAACATAGATTGACTGGTAAATCGACAGCTTTGCCTTAGAACTAAGCTCCCTCTTCACCACAACAGACCGGTACAACATCCGCATCACTGCAGATGCTGCTCCAATCCGTCTGTCAATCTCTCGCTCCATTCTCCCCTCACTCGTGAACAAGACCCCAAGATACTTAAACTCCTCCACTTGGGGCAGGAGCCTGTCCCCAACCCGGAGAGAACAATCCACCCTTTTCCGGCTGAGGACCATGGACTTGGACTTGGAGGTGCTGATTCTCATCCCAGCCGCTTCACACTCAGCAGCAAACCGTCCCAGCAAGAGCTGTAGGTCATTGCTGGATGAAGCCAACAGGACATCATCATCTACAAACAACAGAGATGAGATCCTGTGGTCACCAAGCATGACACCCTCCATTCCCTGGCTGCGCCTAGAAATCCTGTCCATAAAAATTATGAACAGGATCGGTGACAAAGGGCAGCCCTGGCGGAGTCCAACTCTCACTGGGAATGACTCCGACCGAGTGTTGGCAATACGAACCAAACTCTCACAACGGTCGTACAGAGACCGAATAGCTTGTAACAACAAGCCCGATACCCCATACTCCCGAAGCACCCCCCACAAAAATCCACCATTGACGCGGTCAAATGCCTTCTCCAAGTCCACAAAACACATGTAAACTGGTTGGGCAAACTCCCACGAACCCTCAAGAATTCTCGAGAGGGTAAAGAGCTGGTCCGATGTGCCACGGCCAGGACGAAAACCACATTGCTCCTCCTGAATCCGAGGTTCGACCAACGGCCGGACTCTCCTCTCCAGTACCTTGGCATAGACCTTCCCAGGGAGGCTGAGGAGTGTGATCTCTCTAAAGTTGGAGCACACCCTCCGGTCCCCTTTTTTGAAGAGAGGAACCACCACCCCGGTTTGCCATGCCAAAGGCACTGCCCCCGACCTCCACGCAGTGTTGCAGAGGCGTGTCAACCATGACAACCCAACAACATCCAGGGCCTTGAGGTACTCAGGGCGAATCTCGTCCACCCCCGGGGCCTGGCCACCAAGGAGATTTTGAACCACCTTGGCGACCTCAGCCCCTGTGATAGGCGAGTCATCCCCCTCGTCCCCAAACCCTGCTTCCTCTGTGGAAGGCGTATCAGTGGGATTGAGGAGATCCTCGAAGTATTCCTTCCACCGCCCGACGATATCCCCAGCCGAAGTCAACAGTGTCCCATCCGCACCATACACAGTGTGGACGGGGAGCTGCTTTCCCCTCCTGAGCCGCCGGACAGTTTGCCAGAATCTCTTTGAGGCCGACCGAAAGTCTTGTTCCATGGCCTCACTGAACTCCTCCCATACCCGGGTTTTTGCTTTTTTGGTGTACGTTTGGAGTGGAAAAAAACAGAAAGTGAAACTGAATGTACGGATTCTAAACACTGTTTGTTTGACATTGACGATGTAAACACTGAGATATGGTTTTAATATTATAATAGAAAAATATTTACCTGTGTGTAATGGGCAGGCATGTCATTTATTTCAATATATATGTTGTTTTACAAAACGGAAAAAAGTGGTCAGATCAGCTGATAATAAAGCCTTATTCATGCTTTTGGTTCCAAGGTTGTCATAGCCAGGAGCGGCACTGGGGTTAAGCTCCCAGTGCTCATAAAATGCTCCTTATGGCGTGCATCTCAAAAAGCCTCTGACAACTAAGTCCAACTCCTAGCCTGCCCGTGTGGTTTAGTCTCTAAGCCCGGCGAAACTGCTTTTACTAATAGGAGAAGGGGCGAGGGCGGATCTCTGGCGCCTTAAAACCAGATGCTTCGGGTAGATGGTGGCTCGTCAACCTGGGAAGGTAGCCCATCTAGGGGAAGGTAAACCCTGATTTCAAACCTCTGCTGCCTTGCGGCATACCCGGTCACGGGAAAGGCTTCGGAAGTCAACCCTGAGGAAAAATCCGGAGTCGGAGCCCCTAAGGCAGTTCTATGTTGTGCTCAACATCGTTCTGGCAGCTCCTGCAACGGCGCTGGTGCCAAACTGTAGCAGCCCTGCTGTTCCTTTGGATTCATCAGTGACGTGGAGAGGGGGGACATGCTGCATGGGCAACATCTTGTCCTCCATATCTTCCTGCCCAGGCTTGAATCCTACCAACGCCCAACGCTGGAAGGTAGAACACCGGATCACTGGAGAGGACACTCCAGCTTCGCCTTTGGCGTAGACAAAACACGGGGAATGATAATTACCGGTTATAAGCCACTGCTCAATTGGCGTAGAGCGTGGCGCCAGGGGTTGTTCCCGACGGTGGGAGGGATCATCATATCTCACTGGACAGCTACCGCCCGCCTCAAGCTGGGCAGCCCCCAGCCAATAAGGTGTTGTCCCGCCACAGCTTGCTTTCCTCATTGGGTGCATGGGGATAAGGAGAAATCCAAACAGCAGGCTGAGAACCTTCGCACCAGGCAAGACAATAAAACAAAAGAGACCAACTCTAAAACTGGGAACTTGGAACGTCCGCACTATGATGACAGGACTCGCTGCTAACCTCAAGGACATCAACGACACCAGGAAGACTGCCATCATCAATAATGAGCTGAAGAGACTGGGAGTGGATATCGCCACTCTCCAGGAAACACGGTTAGCTGATGCAGGCACACTGAGAGAGAAGGACTACACGTTCTACTGGCAGGGAAAGGGCAGTGACGAACACAGGGAACACGGAGTGGGCTTTGCAGTGAAGAACACTTTGCTGAAGATGGTGGAACCGGGCAGCATTGGCTCTGCACGACTCCTCACCCTCCGCCTGAACACCACTGAAGGCCCAGTCACCCTCGTCAGTGTGTATGCCCCAACACAGACAGCCACACCAGAGGCAAAAGACGAGTTCTACGAGAATCTTGCAACAACTGTCAGGATCATCCCCAACTCTGAACAACTCATTCTCCTTGGAGACTTCAATGCCAGAGTGGGTGCTGACCACGACTCCTGGCCCTCCTGTCTTGGACCTTTTGGCGTGGGCAGAATGAACGACAACGGACAGCGGCTGCTCGAGTTCTGCACATATCACGATCTGTGCATCACAAACTCGTTCTTCAAGACCAAGCCCCAACACAAGGTTTCCTGGCAACATCCGCGCTCAAAGCACTGGCACCAGCTAGACTTGATCCTGACCAGGCGCACCTCACTGAAGAACGTGCTAATCACCCGTTCGTTCCAGAGTGCAGATTGCGACACAGACCATTCATTGGTGTGTTGCAAGGTCAAGCTGCAGCTGAAGAAATTCCATCGTGCTAGACAACCTGGAAAGGCACGGATTGACACCAGCAAGATGGCCCAACCAGAACTTGTTGAGCAGTTTGCCTCCACCTTTGAGAAGGAACTTGGTGTACCACAAGGAGGAGAATCTGCAAAGCAGAAGTAGGAAGAGCTGCGAAGCACCATCTACCGCACAGCCTTGGCTACCTTTGGGAGGAAGACCTCGAAGTCACAGGACTGGTTTGATGCCAAGTTGACCGAGATGACCCCCGTCATTGAAGCCAAGCGCTCAGCACTTGCTGAGTACAAGAAGTACCCAAACGAGAAGAATCTCCAGATTCTCAGGGCTGCGAGAAGCAAAGTTCAGCAGACTGCTCGGTGCTGTGCCAACGAGTACTGGACTCAGCTCAGCCAAGACATTCAAACCGCTGCCATAACAGGGAACATCCGTGGTATGTACGGTGGCATCAAGAAAGCAGTTGGTCCGGCTCAGAGCAAGACGGCCCCCCTCAAATCTTCCACTGGGGAGATGATCACAGAGAAGAACAAGCAGATGGAGAGATGGGTGGAACACTACTCCGACCTCTACTCTAGACAGAACACCATGACACCGTCAGCCCTTGATGCCATCGACTGCCTGCCATCCATGGACGAACTTGACGCCGAGCCAACCATCGACGAACTCAGTAAGGCCATTGATAGCTTGGCCGCTGGCAAGGCACCCGGCAACGACGGCATACCCCCTGACCTGATCAAGCACTGCAAGACCGCCCTACTGCTGCCATTGCATGACGTCCTCTGCCAGTGCTGGAAGGAAGGTGCCGTACCACAGGACATGAGGGACGCCAAGATCATCACCCTCTACAAAAACAAAGGGGAGAGAAGCGACTGCAACAACTACAGGGGCATTTCCCTCCTCAGCGTTGTTGGCAAAGTCTACGCACGAGTTGTTCTCGTTCGTCTACAGAAGCTTGCCGAACGTGTCTACCCCGAGTCTCAGTGTGGCTTCCGCGCTGAGCGATCGACAGTAGACATGATATTCTCCATCCGCCAACTCCAGGAGAAATGCAGAGAACAGAACATGCCTCTGTACGTCGCCTTCATCGACCTCACCAAAGCGTTCGATCTGGTCAGCAGAGAGGGCCTTTTCAAGATCCTGCCAAAGATAGGATGCCCACCAAAGTTGCAAAGCCTCATCGAATCGTTTCACACCAACATGCAGGGGATAGTGCAGCACGATGGCAACGTCTCAGAGCCATTCAACATACGCAGCGGAGTGAAACAGGGCTGTGTACTTGCGCCAACCCTCTTTGGGATTTTCTTTGCTATGCTCCTGAGGCATGCCTTCAGCACAGCAACAGAGGGAATCTACCTGCACACAAGATCTGACGGCAGGCTTTTCAACCTCGCCCGCCTGAAAGCCAGAACCAAAGTACGCGAGGCTCTAATCAGAGACATGCTGTTCGCAGACGACGCTGCAGTCGCAACCCACACACAGCAGGAGCTTCAGACCCTGATGGACCGCTTCTCCCAGGCATGCAAGGACTTCGGGCTTACCATCAGCCTGAAGAAGACTAACGTCTTGGCGCAAGGCACGGAAGCACCACCAACCATCACCATTGATGACTACAAGCTGGAGGTCGTGAATCAGTTCACGTACCTGGGGTCCACGATCAGCAACAACCTCTCCCTTGATACAGAGATCAACAAGAGGATTGGAAAATCAGCCTTCACACTCGCTCGCCTCACCACACGAGTGTGGGAGAATCCCAAACTCTCTGTCAAGACGAAGATGGCAGTGTACAATGCCTGCGTCATCAGCACACTGCTCTATGGGAGTGAGACGTGGACAACATACGCCCGGCAGGAAAAGAGACTGAACTCCTTCCACTTGCGCTGCATTCGCCACATCCTGGACATATCCTGGCAGGACAAAGTGCCCAACACAGAAGTTCTGTCCCGCGCCGGCCTTCCCTCCATGTTCACTCTACTCAGGCAGCGCAGGCTCCGCTGGCTAGGCCACGTTCACCGTATGGAGGATGGCCGAATCCCCAAAGACGTCCTCTATGGAGAACTGGCAACTGGCAGGAGAGACGTTGGCCGCCCACAGCTGCGCTTTAGAGACGTCTGCAAGAGAGACATGAAGGCCCTGGATATCAACACAGAGCGCTGGGAGGACCTTGCAACGGACCGCTCCAAATGGAGAGGCACCCTGACCAGACAGCTCAAGGCGGGTGAAGAGAGACTGACTGCTGCAGCAGATGAAAAAAGGACCCGCAGGAAGAACCGCCACAGACCCAGCAGCACGGAGACCACCCACAAGTGTGACCTGTGTGACAGGGACTGTCATTCGCGCATCGGCCTGTTCAGCCACAGGCGGTGCTGTTCCAGCAGAGTAGACGTTTAGGATTCTCTTCCATGGTCATCATAGACCGACGGAGGCCGACGATTCATGCTGCATTTCCCTTCTAGTCTGCTTTGGTCCAAGTGCGCTTTGGACGAGCCCGGCAAGCACATGGCGCTGTACATGCTCACTTTTTTCATCTATCCAGGCCAAGTGGTTGACGCATGCGCACAGCCATTATTTGTAGTTTCACTCCCACCCTATTGGTAGCGCCAATTTGCTGATGTGCCAGGATTTTCACCAACGAAGAAACGCTGCTTGCTTTCTGCTGCTTCCAGGTTTTCACTCCTTTTCCACGAAGATACTGCTGCTGCATGTATTTTTATTCTCGTCTTCTGCTTCCTCGTTGTCTTCTTCATCTACTTTGTCTTGGTATGCTGTGTCGATATCGCCACCTCGTGAATGGGACGTTCAGTCTTGCGCATGCGCTTTTCAAGGCATTCAGGTCATGGGCAGGCAGCTCGGGCACACAATTTGGGCTGCACGCGGTCGTCCGCGGTCGACACTAGTGGAGTGGAGACGATGACAAATTTCGTCACATGAGTTTTCCAGTTACACTTACGTGGACAGCAGAGGTGCAGCATGAATCGAGCTTAACATAAGGTAACATAACTGGCTTGGAGGGGTATAGTCTGGCCTAGGCTCTTTTACACCCGCAGGCATAGTTTGGCCTAGGCCAGTTTATCCCCCGGGTATACTCTGGTTTAATCTGGGCGGGGGTTAATTTGGCGTGTTAGACCGGTATTACTGACTGAGTGTGAAAAGTACTCAGTCAAGCAAGGTGACTGAAACCAAAGGTGCAAATAACGATTGTGTTCTCGATTTGTTTTTTGGTCTACAGTGGATATAAAAAGTCTACACACCCTCATTCAAATGCCAGGTTTTTGTGATGTAAAAAAGAAGACCAAGATAAAACATTTCAAAACTTTCTTCACCATTAATGGGACCTACAACCTGTACAACCCAATTGAAAACAAACTGAAATCTTTTAAAGGGGAAAAATAAAAAAACTTACAATAACCTGGTTGCATAAATATGCACACCCTTAAACTAATACTTTGTTGCAGCACCTTTGGCCTTTATTACATCACTCAGTCTTTTTGGGTAGGAGTCTATCAGCGTGGCACATCTTGATATGGCAATATTTTCCCACTCTTCTTTTCAAAAACGCTCCAAATCTGTCAGATTGCGAGGGCATCTCCTGTGCACAGCCCTCTTCAGATCACCTCACAGATGTTTGATCAGATTCAGGTCTGGATGCTGGCTGGGCCATTCCAAAACCTTCGTCTTCTTCTGGTGAAGCCATTCTTTTGTTGATTTGAATTTGTGCTTTGGGTTATTGTCGTACTGAAAGATGAAGTTACTCTTCATCTTCAGCTTTCGAGCAGAAGCCTGAAGGTTTTGTGCCAACAATGACTAGTATTTGGAACTGTTCATAATTCCCTCCACCTTGACTAAAGCCCCAGTTCCAGCTGAAGAAAAACAGCCCCAAAGCATGATGCTGCCACCACCATGCTTCACTGTAGGTATGGTGTTCTTTTGGTGATGAGCACTGTTGTGTTTGTGTCAAATATCCCTTTTGGAGTTATAGCCAAAAAGTTCAACCTTGGTTTCATCGGCCCATAACAAATTTCCCCACATGCATTTGGGAGATTTCAAATGGGTTTTTGCAAAATGTAGCCAGGCTTGGATGTTTTTCTTTGTAAGATAAGGCTTCAGTCTTGCCACTCTACATGGGAGTATTATTCCCCCATGTGACTTATTGACTCTCGTGCACTATGTACAGCAGCTCAACCAGACTCATGTCAATCATCACTGTTTTCTTCTTGCATTACCGACTGCACTATATGGTTCTCCACATTATCTGCTGCTCGCTAATATATTTAAACTGCTGACTAGTATTACTCATTCTTATTCTACACTTTATTGCATGTATAGTTTATTTCTTTTATTTTATCATGTTTAATGTTGCAGCATTGCACCCAGACAAATTCCTAGTTTGTGTACTACATGAACAATGGCAATAAATCTGATTCTGATTCTGATTCTGAGATTGTTGTCACATGTACTTAACAGCCAGTACTTGTCAGAAATTCCTGCAGCTTCTTCAATGTTGCTGTCAGCCTCTTGGCAGACTCCCTGACCAGTTTTCTTTTTGTCTTTTCATCAGTTTTGGAGGGATGTCCTGTTCTTGGTAATGTCACTGTTGTGCCATATTTTCTCCACTTGATGATGACTGTCTTCACTGTGTTCCATGGTATATTTAATGCCTTGGAAAGTCTTTTGTACCCTTCTCCTGACTGATGCTTTTGAACAATGAGATCGTCTGATGCTTCGGAAGCTCTCTGCGGACCATGGCTTGTGCTGTAAGATGTGACTACAAAAATGTCAGGAAAAGCCTACTAGAACAGCTGAACTTTATTTGGGGTTAATCAGAGGCACTTTAAATTGTGGCAGGTGTGTGCTGACTCCCATTTAACATGAGTTTGAATGTGATTGGTTAATTCTGAATACAGCCACTTCCCCAATTATAAGAGGGTGTGCATTTTTATGCAACTAGGTTATTGTAAGTTTTTTATTTTTTATTTTCCCCCTTAAAAGATTTCAGTTTGTTTTTCAATTGGGTTGTACAGGTTATAGGTCACATCAATGGTGGAAAAAGTTTAGAAATAATTTATCTTGATCTCATTTTTTTACATCACAAAAACCTGGAATTTGAACAGGGATGTGTAGACTTTTTACATCCATTGTTTACTGCAGGACGTAGAGAAACATGGATGTGGCTGCAGTGGTGTTGCCCATTTGTTCATAAGATTTGAAACCTTGAGTTTAGCGAGCAAGGTAGTGGGAAATCATGAGAAACTGCTCTCTCATAGGCTAGCAACATATACCTATTAAAAAATACCCTTCTTTATTGTTCCATTACCTCAGTCAAGTAGGATTTTTGCCTGTCTTGGTTTATCTGTTTACCAGCAAGATTATTTGAGAAGTATAATGAAGAGATTTTGATTACATTTTATGATGTGTGCTACAAGAAACAGTCACTCAGACTACCTCCCAATGCAACTTCTCCGCCAGTTACTGCTGCTGATCTGAAGTTTTTTCAGTCCATCTTAGCTGTGGGAGCAGCGGCTATTGGCGCTGGCCGGAAACGAAGGCGGCGTGGTAAACGTGCCGGTGCGTTAGTCAGGCTGAAGAAACGAGGATTTCGCACGCCGCTCCCATCGATCCATCTGGCAAATATCCGCAGTTTGGCGAACAAAATGGATGAACTGCTGCTCCTGACTCACAAAAACCGGGATTTTAGCAGATCTGGCGCCCTTTGTTTCACGGAGTCCTGGCTGAGTGAACACATCCCGGACAGCGCGGTGCGTCTGGACGGATTTCAACTGTTTCGCGCTGATCGCAGCCGAGAATTTTCTGGAAAGACTAAGGGTGGTGGAATCTGCTTCTACATAAACGAAGGTTGGTGTACTGATGTCACAGTGTTGAAGAAGTTTTGTAGCCCTAACCTAGAGTCACTGTTCATAAACTGTAAACCCTTTTATTCACCGCGAGAGTTCTCCTCATTTATTCTGGTCGGAATTTATATCTCGCCTGCTGCTTGTACAACGGAGGCACTGCAGCTCCTCGCTGACCAGATAGCAGAGGTGGAGGAAAAACATCCAGACTCTCTGCTTATCATTCTGGGTGATTTCAATAGAGCTAATCTCACAAATGAGCTTCCTAAATACAGACAGCATATTAAATGTCCCACCAGGGACACAAATACACTTGACCACTGTTACACAGTTTTAAGGAACGCCTATCATGCCGTCCCCCGTGCAGCTCTGGGTTTTTCTGACCACTGCCTGCTCCATCTTATTCCAACATACAGACAGAAACTAAAAACTTCCAAGCCTGTTGTAAGGACTGTGAAGAAATGGACTGAGGAATCAAAGCTGAAGTTACAAGCCTGCTTTGACTGCACAGATTGGAGTGTTTTTGAAGCTGCAGCCATTAACTTAAATGAACTCACTGACACTGTGACATCATACACCTGTTTCTGCGAGGACATGTGTGTGCAGACCAAGACCTTCTGCATATACAACAACAATAAACCCTGGTTCATTCCTAAACTGAAGCAGCTACGTCAGACCAAGGAGGAGGCCTACAGGACTGGTGACTGGACTCTGTACAAGCGGGCCAGAAACATGCTGACGAAGGAGACCAGGCTTGCTAAGAGGAGCTACAGTGTGAAGTTACAAAAAAACTTCTCAGCTAACAACTCTGCTTCTGTCTGGAGAGGCCTACGGAATATCACCAACTACAGGAGACCATCCCCCCACCCTGCGGAAAACCTCCAGCTGGCTAATGACCTAAACAGCTTTTACTGCAGGTTTGAAAAGAACCTACAGTTCTCACCTCCCACCCACACAAAAGGATTATCTGCAGCCCCAGGAACTCCATCCCTCCTCCACTCTGACCTCCCACCAGCACTAATGATCTGTGAAGAGGAGGTGCGCCGGGTCTTTCAGAGACAAAAGATCAAGAAGGCTGCAGGACCTGATGGTGTGTCTCCGTCCTGCCTGAGAGTCTGCTCCAACGAGTTGGCCCCCATCTTCACCCGGATCTTTAACAGATCACTGGAGCTGCGTGAAGTGCCTTCCTGCTTCAAACGCTCCATCATCATTCCAGTTCCCAAGAAACCCTCTATTACAGGATTAAATGACTACAGACCTGTTGCCCTGACCTCTGTGGTCATGAAATCCTTGGAGAGATTGGTGCTGAACCACCTGAAGGTCATCACAGGCCCCCTGATGGACCCACTGCAGTTTGCCTACCGGTCAAACAGGTCAGTGGATGATGCAGTGAATATGGGACTACATTACATCCTGCAACACCTCGACTCCCCAGGGACGTACGCCAGGATCCTGTTTGTCGACTTCAGCTCAGCGTTCAACACCATCATCCCAGGCATTCTTCATCAGAAACTCCTCCAGCTCAAGGTGCCCCCCTCCACCTGCCAGTGGATCTCCAGCTTTCTGACTGACAGGTGGCAACAGGTGAAGCTAGGGAGATTTACATCCAGCTCCCGAAAAATTAGTACTGGCGCCCCCCAAGGATGTGTCCTTTCCCCACTGCTCTTCTCCCTCTACTCCAACGACTGCACCTCAGAGGACCCTTCGGTGAAGCTCCTGAAGTTTGCGGACGACACCACAGTCATCGGTTTGATCCGGGAGGATGATGAGTCTGCATACAGGCGGGAGGTGGAGCAGCTGATCCTCTGGTGCAGCCAGAACCATCTTGAACTTAACCCAGCCAAAACGGTGGAGATGACTGTGGATTTCAGGCGACACCCCCCTTCATTCCCCCCACTCACCATCCTCAACAGCACAGTGTCCACTGTGGACTCCTTCAAGTTTCTGGGTACCACAATCTCCCGGAACCTGAAGTGGTCCTCCCATATTGACACTGTCCGGAAAAAGGCCCAGCAGAGGTTGTTTTTTCTGCGTCAGCTCAAGAAGTTTGATTTGCCTCAGGAGCTGCTGGTTGTCTTCTACACCACCATCATCCAATCTGTCCTCTGCTTTTCCATCACTGTCTGGTTTGGATCTGCCACTAAACAGGACAAGACCAGACTGCAGCGGATCATTAAGTCTGCGGAGAGGATCATTGGTACTGACCTACCCTCCATTGAGAACTTATATCGGTCCATAACCAGGAAACGGGCGGGAAACATCTGTGCTGACCCATCACACCCCGGCCACAAACTGTTTGAACTTCTATCTTCTGGTCGTCGTTACAGATCACTGAAGGTCAAAACCACCCGTCACAGGAACAGTTTCTTTCCTCAAGCCATCACTCTGATGAACTCCTAACATTCACCTAGTCCTACCTGTTGCTGTACTCATGACTTTTCATCCATTATTACATTGCACATAACTCTCACATTGCTTTTTACTTCATTCACATTATATCACTGAATCTGAGTCCACATTGAAATACTGTGTGATTGTATATTTTTTCATATATTTCTGCAAAGTGTGGTTAGTCCGAGTAAATAACTGCATATATTCCTGTATATATTTGCATCCTTTTATAGAAACGTGGACAGACTGTAATTTACTGTACATACTCTGGTTGTCATTGAATCCTTATTTAAATCCTTCACCTGAACAACGAGAGCAAGTTTTTAGCCAAAGTCAAATTCCTTGTATGTGTTGTGCATACTTGGCCAATAAAGCTGATTCTGATTCTGATTCTGATTCTGATTAGTGATTGCAGGAGCTAAATATGTGATGAGCTGTTAATAGATGTTAGCTGATGTTTTTGTTTATATTTTGCTTTACGGTGGTTAGATGGTGAGAGATCACATGGGTGGGCGGTGATAGTAAGCATTTCATATGGACCTGTGGATCGCCGCAAGAGAAGAACGCTGTATTTTCCATTGACTGCTACGAGCCCCTTTACATAGTGCGGAGATCGTTGAGAGATTGGGGAAATGTTTTGTTCTTTGGGATCGTTTGGAAGATCCTTGTGTGTTTTGGACTGAGTCAATACTTTGAGGTGATCATGGCAACTGTAGAGATCACTGAAGATCACTGATAGATCAAAAATTGGCCAGATCTTTCAACAATCTCTCAGTGATCTCCACCCCTGTGTAAAGGGGGTATAAGTTTACACTGAGGTTCTTTTGGATTGTGTTTGCATGTTCAGATTTACTTGCGTTTTGTTAAGTAAATAAAGATTAGCATTTTTTTTGACCCAGTGCAATATTTATTTTTGAAGTGCGTCACAATCACTGATATTCTCCTTCTTTAGTGTGGTGACTACTTTGAAACATTGCTATAGTGGTGACCTGGAGTCACCAGGACCTTGCAGTTTGCCTCCTAGAATTTTTTTATATATTTGAAAGAAGATGTAGCCCCCTGCAGAACACCATCTCATCGTGGTGGAGGGGTTTGCATGCCCAGCGATCCCAGGAGCTATGATGTCAGGGACAACTTGTCCCTGGTATGATCTTCCAAGATGAATGACTTTTTTGATTTGGCTACTAACTAACTAGCTTTCAATGCTTTCTCAGACACCTGTGTGGATTTTCTCATTAAAGTTACCTGTTTCTCTGTCCTCACAGAAATGAACAAATTACTCCATGGTCTTATTTTGAAGTCACGGGTGTTTTATTTGGAGATGATGTTTAAGCTTGCGTGGAACCATGGCACCGGTTGATGGCTTTTCTCAGCACACCAAGCATAACTAGTGTAGTGCCCGGTCACGTGACCATATAAGGAGTTGTTCAGTTCAGCAGGAACTGAACAACTCCTTATAAGGATTTCTTAGACGTTTAATCGAAAGTCAATTAATCATTAATATTCCTAATATCGATACTAACATTTTCTTGTATGAGGCCCATTGTTTCATTCTTCCCCGTATGGTTTAAGTCAGCACAATGTTTTTGTCTCACACAGGACATACTTCAAATATCAACTTCATATTAAAGATTGATCCAGATTCTGGGTTTAAAAAGTCAAACTCATTTGGAAAGTACCTCATTTTACATTGTTTTTAATGGTGAGCAACTGCACAAAAGAAATTAAATAGAATGACGGTCTATGACAAAAAAAGAAAAGATAAAACTGTGACTCATTTGATCCGTCATTTGAGGTCAAACTATTGAGGTGGTGTTTTTGTATGTGTTCTAACAGAGCTATTGATGGCCATTGAAAATAACCACTTGCAGGGAAAGCAACATAACAGTCATGTGAAAAAATTAGGACACCCCATTAAATATTCAGTTCTTTATTAAGAAATGTTGTCATATTGATGTCTAATCTTGTTTTTATTTATCTTTGAAAAAGAAGGTGATTTAATTGCAGGTAAATAACAAAAATTAACCTTGTTTTACTCATTAAACAAAAGATATCAACAAAAATGCATATTCTGAGGAAAAGTTAGGACACCCTGCTGCCTAATAGCTAGTGTTACCCCCTTTGGCTGAAATAACTTCAGTGAGACACTTCTTGTAGCCATCTACCAGTCTCTGACATCGGTCTGAGGGATGTTTGCCCCACTCCTCAATGCAGAATTCTTTCAGCTGTGAGATATTTGAGGGGTTTCTTGCATGTACAGTCTGTTTCAAGTCATCCCACAGCATTTCAATGGGATTAAGATCTGGGCTTTGACTCGGCGATTCCAGGACTCTCCATTTCTTAGTTTTTAGCCAGTCATTGGTGGATTTACTGGTATGTTTCGGGTCATTGTCATGTTGCAGGGTCCAGTTCCTCTTCAGCTTTAATTTTTTTACAAATAGTCTTATGTGGTCCTCAAGCATCGTCTGATACACGGTAGAATTCATGATGGATTCTATGATGGTGAGCTGGCCAGGTCCTGCTGCAGCAAAGCATCCCCAAACCATGACACTTCCACCTCCATGCTTCACAGTTGGTATGAGGTTCTTTTCCTGGAATACTGTATTTGGTTTACACCAAACACGTCCTCTGTTCTGGTGTCCAAATAATTCAATTTTAGACTCATCTGTCCAAAGAACATTATTCCAGAAGTGCTGGTCTTTAGCCATGTTTACATGGACACAAGTAACCAGATTAAAAGCCTGATCGGAATAAAAATGCTTCATGTAAACATGCCAGTCTGAATATTGTGACCCGATCACACTCATTCAGATCAAAATTCCATTCCGATTGAGACTGGTGGGTTATGTTGATTGTTATTCTGATTGGTGCGCATATAAACACTTATTCCGAAGCTTGGTTCGAAAATATGTTTACTGCGCATGTCTGTACGTCAGCCACATGTTGATGTAACATATTTCCACCTTTACAGCAGCTAGCACAAGACATGGCGGGAGTAAAACAAAACTGGTCTGTATCGTCCTGCTGTCTCCCTCTGTTCGTCATATGCAGAAGTATGTACTTGTAGCTTCATTTCAGACACCAGCAGAAGCAAAAGTACAGTCTGAATAACACAATACAGGTCCATTTCAAAAAGAGAAAGACACGAAGCGGGGTTTGTTTACACCGGAAGTTGCTTCTTCTTCTACTATTTTTGGAATGTCGAAATGTCGACGTGCGCATGTCAAAATGATTTAGTCCGTTCAAATGTGTGACACATGGAAACACACGTCCTAATCGGATCAGCTTTTTCAGGATCCATGTAAACAGTAAAGTTCTGATCTGAATTGTAATCAGATTGAAGAAATTTTGCCCATGTAACCGTGGCTACTGTCTACCTTCTCTCTGGCAAACTGTAGTCCAGCCTTCATGTTTCTCTTAGAGGGCAAAGGTTTCCTCCTTGCACGCCTGCCATGCAAGTTAAACTTGTGCAGTCGCTTTCTGATTGTAGAGGCATGCACTTAAACATCAACAGTAGCAAGAGCCTACTGTAGGTCCCGTGATGACATTTTAGGTTTTTTTTTAGACTTGTTTTAGCATCTGCAGTCTGCTCTCGAGTGAACTTGCTTGGATGGCCAGACCTGGGCATGTTGGCGGTTGTTTTGAATGTCCTCCACTTGTAGACTATTTTCCCGACAGTGGAATGGCTGATTTCAAATTCTTTTGAGATCTTTTAAAATCCCTTACCAGACTCATAAGCTGCTACAATCTTCTTTCTGAAGGCCTCGGACAGCTCTTTTGATCTCACCATGGTATTCACTCTCACTTCAACAGTCAAGAGCACACCAAACTAAATGTCTGAGGTTTAAATAGGACAAGCTGTTGTGTTGTGTATGGGGACATATTATTGTGTGACATGGGTGGTGGCTCCACCTTTCCGGTTCCACTACCACCCAGGGTATAAGAGGGCTGTGAGGAAGAGGGGTGGTCTCTTTGGCCTCCTCTCAGCCTGACGGCAGTGCCTGTATTGTGAGAGTGATTCACTAATAAAGTTGTGTCCAGTTCAACTCTCGGTCTCGTCCTTGGCTCCCTTTTATCAACACAAAATTTGGCGACGAGGGTAAAAAGTATGGATGCGGGGGTTACTTCTATTCGGCCATTTTTGGAGCTTCCCGGTGAACCGCCAGTCCCTTAGGCGAAGTGGTTTGCCACCTTTCAAAATTACTTGGTGGCACTGGACCTTGGAAGACTGGAGAAGTTGCGGGCATGGGCACTGTTGGTTCACAACTTGGGAATGGAAGGACAACGTATCCTTAGTACCTTAGGCAAGGGTGATAGCTTTGAAGAAGTGGTTGAGCTAATGGCGTAACATTTTCACGCCCCGGAAAATGTCATCATCCAAAGGATGCAGTTTCGGCAGCGCCACCAACAGACTGGCGAGTCAGTGCAGCAGTATGTAGCAGACCTATGTCAGCTGGCCAAGGACTGTCAGTTTGGAGCGTTAGAGGAAAAGATGGTCCGCGACCAGTTGGCAGAACATACTCTTTGCCCGGCAACAAGGTTGAAGCTCCTCACACACTCGGGCGAGCTGACGTTAGCCATGTCCATCGAGTTAGCTCAACAGTTTGAGGCGGCAGACAATCTATCACAAGAGGTTGGTGAGAGAGCATCACACCACCATTTTGAACCACAGTCGAGGGAGCAAGCAGTGGACCCAGACTGTGACGATAGCGTGGAGGATGATTAAGAATGCGCTAATGCTGTAAAGATGAGGTCTGCCACGGAATCTCCCAGGTGTTTGGGTTGTGGGTCCACCAAGCACCGTTTTAAGGCTAGAGAGTGTCCGGCAAGAAAAAGACGCTGCGGCAAGTGTGGACTCCTGCATCATTTTGCCAGGGCATGTTATAGGTTCGAGCGAGGGGACGCGAGATGCAACGAGGACTCTCCCGGTCCAACTACCACAGTCATTCACACCGTATCCCCAAGTACCGACGGTCGTTCCTATTGTATGATGGAACTAGACAGGGTAACAATGCCGTTACTGATTGACATGGGTGCGGTGAGATCTGTGTTGAATTGGTCAACCGTGAGGAGTTTCTTCCCACATTATCAAGTGAGAGGTCATTCAGCGCCACTGTGTGGGTATGGTGGAGGAAGATTGGCCATGGTGGGATCGGTGGAACTGACGGCTAGGTACAAGTTGGCAGAGGTGTCCAGCTTGAAGTTCATTGTGACTGCCCGTGGAGAGAATATTATGGGGTGTGATCTGCTTTATGGATTGGGCTTTGCCATCACCAGCAGCGTTGGAGAAGAGTGGTCGGGCTGTGGTTTGTGGGACCAGCCTGTTCTATGAATGGTGGACGGAGCTGCGTGGGACGAACCTTTGCCTAGTATTCTGGACGATGAGCAGGACCAACCCCATCCAGGGCCATTGCGGCAGGGTCCCGGTGCCAGTGCCCAAGTAACCCTAGCTGAGGAAACTGGGCGGTGCGCTGTGACGCCCGTGACAGCGGGTGGAGGCGAGTGGATAACCCATTCTACTCCCAGAGTTTGGCTGGAAGGTACCGGTGAGCAGGGGGTTACAACGGTTTCACCGGCAGCGAAAATGAAAGAGAGCGGGGCAGGACCGGCTGGCACGGTGAAACAACGTGCCAAACAGAGACACTGGAAGCCGAGTAGGACCCCTCTGGGGGTCGCAGATGTATTCTGACCCAGAGAGGAGGCCCGGTCAAGAGATGTTCGGGGCAAAAGTCGACGGGAAGATGACCAGGGGCAGCTGCAGGTGGTGGCTGTTGGGGAGGATGGCTACCTCCAGCTATCCGATGGCTTGTGGAGGCATCCCAATGAGCTGCGGTGCGCCCGAGAGGAGAAGGAGGTGTTTGGGCTTCGACATGGTCATCCCTGGGAGCGAAGAAAAGAAGGTGCACCGGAAGGGAGCCGTCTGACAGTTTTCCGGGGGGTGGTTCCTCTACTGGGGCAGGCTGATGGTTGGGTAATGTACATGATGTATGGTGATGGAAATAGGGGATAACCGAGTTGTAAATTAGTTGTGTTAAGGGGATTGTTTTGTGTTTCATAATATTTTAGGAACATGGCAGTATTTTAATTTTATATGGACTGTTTTATTTAGCTCAGATGGCAGCATAATCCTTCTTGCCGTGTGGGGGTGGCACGGTAGTCCACCTGTTCCCCCCTAGTTTTAGTTGTTTTGAGTGAATGTGATAGATTGTTTAGGTATTTCTGCTTAGTTTTTTTTTAGTGCATGATTCGGGTTCCAAATTGGGTAGGGTTTCGATTGTATGTGTGTGTTTGGACCATTTTATTTGAGGTGGGGGAGTGTTGTGTTGTTATGGGGACATATTACTGTGTTACACGGGTGGCGGCTCCGCCTTTGCAGTTCCGCTGCCACCCGGGGTGTAAGAGGGCTGTGAAGAAGAGGGGCGGTCTCTCTGGCCTCCTCTCAGCCTGACGGCAGCACCTGTATTGTGAGAGTGAGTCACTAATAAAGTTGTGTCCAGTTCAATGCTCGGTCTTGTCCTTGGCTCCCTTTTACCGACATAACACAAGCCTCCTTCAAAATGCTGAGTAACAATGTTCTTTTCACATGACTACATGTGAACCAGAAACCACATAAGAAAAAAGTATCTTGGGATAGGCTCCAGCCCCCCTGTGACCCGAAAAGGATTAAGCGGAAGAAGATGGATGGATGGATGGATGGATGGTGTTCAAATTGTCAAGGGGTCACTATTTAAAGGGGTCATTGACTGAAAAATTGTGTTTTTATAGGTTTTAAAGGTTTTATAGGTTTTTTATAGGTCTTCTGAAATGCATCTATTGGTCATGTGATTATTAAAAAAAATATCAAAACACTCACTTAAAAAAATACAACCTTTATATGTTTTTGTTTGTTCTCTCCAAGAAGCTATTTTAACTTTTCCAGGTATTTTCCTGCATGTCAACAAATGGGAAAGGTCACTAAAAGGTAAACATCTCTAGCCTTGATACCTGCCTGCTGCTCTATTATTGGCCAGCCTAGCTGTCTGTCATGTAGATGTCTGGGGACCTAAAAGTGCTAGCTTAAGAACTCACAGTGGTACTAGAAAGTTCATTTACCAAGTGTGGTTTATATTACTTTCTTTAGATTTCAGTCAACCAAATATACATCCCTGTTTCCACCTGGTTCACTAATCCATAGTCGATAATCTTGTGTCACTCTGGCTTATTGCTGAGGTGCTACATCAATTCATTAGCATTAGCTTAGCCAAGCGACCTGGTGTTAGCTTAACTGTTGATCCAGCCAGTTTTGATAACCATCCATCCATCCATCTTCTTCCGCTTAATCCTTTTCGGGTCGCGGGGGGGCTGGAGCCTATCCCAGCATCTTTGGGCGAGAGGCAGGATACACCCTGGACAGATCGCCAGTCCATCGCAAGTTTTGATAACCATTTTCTATAAATTCTTTTCACCCTCACTGGAATCCTTGTTCATATACAACACTTGACCTATACCTCATTCTTAGAGATTATTTTTGCTTGTTTTCTTGTAATATTATCTCTAACTGGGACCAAAGGCAGCTAGCTGAAGCTAGCAGTTTAGCCACTGTTTTTGTATATTGCACTCCAGGGACCGGTTATATCCGATCAACCACTGAAACTACGCCTGTCCACCAGTGATGCTTTATTTCATTCATTCTTTAAGATGAGCGAGGAGGTAGGAGCCAATAGTGATGTAAAGGTGTGTTCACACCTGTGGTAGACTGCAAGTCTAATTTAAAACATTACTGGCACATGCCTCTAGGGGGAACTACCTGTATTGTTCAGCACTACTATTAAGGGGACATATTAGAACAAGAGTGTGAAAACCCCGCGCAGAATCCATGTTCAGTCTATTATGTGTGTTGCAGAATAAACGGCAGAGTTAGCCAAAGAAATAACTCAAGTGTGATCATTGCTACACGGTAGGATATCACACAATTGGCGACGAGGATTAAAAGAAAAAAATCAGCGGCGAGAAACAGAGAACATTGCAAGTGTGGCGAACTCAAGTGACTCCAGTAGTTCGAGTGCAAGGTCAGAGGAGGAAAAACGAGGTTTCCCCACCACGACGAGCAATGGCGGCTGTAATCGGAACGGTAACCCCTTTTGATAACTCGACTCAGTCATGGGAAGAATATAGTGAAATGTTGGACTTTTTCTTCCAAGCTAATGATATTGAGGAGCCAGACAAAAGGAAGGCTGTACTGTTGAGTGGAGTTGGTGCAACTACTTACAGCTTGTTGAGAAATTTAATAAGCCCTGCATTACCGAAAGATAAAACGTACGACCAGCTTACTGCTGAGCTTCAGAAGCACTTCAGCCCCAAACCGAGTGAAATCGTGCAACGATTCAAATTTAATTCACGCATAAGGAGGAACACTGAGTCCATAGCAGAGTATGTGGCAGAATTGAAGAAATTAACACTGCACTGTGATTACAAAGACTCATTGGAAGAAATGTTAAGAGACAGACTTGTGTGTGGAGTGAATGATGACCGAATGCAACGGCGACTTTTATCTGAAACAAAACTCACTTTTGCAAAGGCTTTGGAATTATGCCAAGCGATGGAAACAGCAGCTAAAGATGTGAGAGAGATGCAAGGGAAGCTAACAGAGGACATAGCAACGCATGTTCGTGTGCCTAAGACCCAAGTAGGTGTCCACAAAGTGTTGACTGACAAAACTCAGCACAAATTCCCCAGTTGTTATCGCTGCAAAGGCCAGCACAATGCCGCCGAGTGCAAATTTGCCACTGAGCTGTGTCATAATTGTGGCAAGCGAGGGCACATTAAGAAAGCATGTAGAATAAAGGTGGACAGCGCACAGGTGCTGAAAGCGACAGTTAATGGGCAAAAGTATGAAAACAAGGGCCCAGGAAAGGAACAGCGAGCGAATCAACTGAGAGGGGAGGGAGAAAGTGATACAGAAGACATGGGTTTTCACACAATTTACAACACGTCAGAGGAGCTGACCAAGGTAGCGCCCATCACGCGTACCATGAATGTTAATGGAATGAAAGTAACATTTGAAGTTGATACAGGCTGTGGAGTAACCATATTAAGTAAACAGCAATATACACAACTGTGGAAGAAAACAGACACAGCAGAATTAAACCCCTGTTCATTAAAATTAAAAACATACACAGGAGAGAAGCTAGACGTGCTAGGCATGGCACAAGTGAAGGTGCAGCACGAAAACAAAGAAAAGGACTTACCTGTAGTAGTAGTTGGGAGCGAAGGACCAAATCTACTAGGGCGAAGTTGGCTACAAGAACTGGCCATGATTGATCAGTTGGTGAATAAAGTGGAATCTCAGCCCAAATTGCAGCTGGAGGAGATCCTCGAAAGACACGCTGAGGTGTTCAAAGAAGGCGTGGGACAGCTAAAAGGTGTCACTGCAAAGATTAATGTGGACAAGGAGGCCCAACCACGATTCTGCAAACCCCGACCGGTACCCTATGCAGTCAAGCCACTGGTTGAAAGCGAGCTACAGAGGCTGCTGGATGACAAGATCATTGAGCCAGTGCAGGTTGCAGAATGGGCGGCGCCCATAGTCCCAGTGAGAAAGCCGGATGGCTCCATTAGAATATGTGGAGATTACAAACTCACTGTCAATCGAGCATCACGGGTGGATCAGTATCCAATTCCTAAAGTGGAGGACCTCTTCGCACAGCTGAACGGCGGCCGACACTTCACGAAATTAGACATGAGTCACGCCTACCAACAAGTAGTCCTGGAAGAAGAATCAAGAAAGTATGTAACCATCAATACACACAAAGGCTTATATACCTACACACGCTTACCATTTGGAGTAGCTTCCAGTCCTGCTATATTCCAGAGAACTATGGAGGGCATCCTAGGTGGAATTCCGAATGTTACCATTTATTTGGATGACATCCTTTGTACAGGACCAAATGAACAAGAACATCTGAAAACGCTGGAGGAAGTGCTTCAACGGTTGGAGAAAAGCGGTCTGAGGTTGAAAAGAAGCAAGTGTGAGTTCATGGGAAAAGAGGTGGTGTTCCTAGGCCACAAGATCAACGCCAGTGGTCTACACCCTCTAACAGACAAAGTGGAAGCCATTGCGGAGGCGCCTGAGCCACAAAATGTTACTGAGTTAAAAGCCTACCTGGGCTTGTTGAACTATTACCATAGGTTCCTCCCAAAGCTCTCCACGCTGCTGGCACCACTACATACCTTACTTAAGAAGGAAGAAAAATGGTCATGGGGGGTCAAGCAGCAGAAAGCGTTTGAAGAGTCCAAAGCGCTACTTCAGTCCTGTAGTGTGTTAGTGCACTATGATTCAAACAAACCACTCATCCTGGCGTGTGACGCATCACCCTACGGTGTGGGTGCTGTACTCTCTCATCGTATGGAGGATGGCTCAGAGAGACCCATAGGGTTCGTCTCAAGAACTCTTAGTGCAGCTGAGAAAAACTACTCCCAGCTAGACAAGGAGGGCCTTGCAGTAGTATTTGGTGTAAAAAAATTCCACAAATACCTGTACGGGAGACAGTTCGCTATAGTGACTGACCACAAGCCACTAATTTCACTGTTCAGTGAAATGAGAGCCATACCCCAGATGACATCTCAGAGAATTCAGAGATGGGCCGTTACATTAGCAGCGTATGAGTACACCATCGTTTACAAAGCCGGACGGGACCATACGAATGCTGACGCGATGAGTAGGCTACCCTTGGATGGAGGAAGAGACAGCACGCCTGAGGAGGAGGAGAGAGTGCTATTGTTTGAAGATATCGGCGTGCCCCTGGTGAACGCACAACAAATAAAGAAGTGGACAGACAAAGACCCTGTTCTAGCAAGAGTGCGAGAATACATCTTGCGAGGATGGCCGAAGATGAACAGTCCTGAGTTCATTCCCTATGCCCGACGACAGGATGAGCTCAGCACCCAGGAAGGTTGTATCCTGTGGGGAGGACGCGTGGTTGTTCCACCACCTGGTAGGAATGCCTTACTGCAACAACTACACCAAGCACACCCTGGCATCACTCGCATGAAAGCGTTGGCGAGGAGTTACATGTGGTGGCCCAACATGGATGCAGAGGTGGAGGCGCTTGTGAAGTCATGTGCGGCATGCCAGGAGAACAGGAACAGTCCTCCAGCAGCCCCACTACATCCCTGGGAAGTTCCAGATAAACCATGGAGAAGAATTCACATTGACTACGCAGGTCCATGGATGGGAAGAAAGTTGAGGTCAACATTAGACTTAATACATCCAGACTTCAGAAACAAAGTGCATGATAAACAAGAGAAACAAAAAGGTTATCATGACATGCATGCTAGAGAGAGAATACTGAGAGAAGGAGACGTGGTCTACACCCGCAACTTTGGCTCAGGACCAGCCTGGGTACCAGGAGAAATAACAGAAAAGACAGGCCCTGTGTCATTCAAGGTGACATTAGGTCATGGACAAGTGGTGAGGCGACACATCGACCAAGTTCGTGGTAGGAGCTCCATTCCCCTGCCGATGGCACCAGAGGTGTTGTCTGACACCCATCCTGAGGAGAGCATCAACGAACCACCACTTCAGGTGAAACCTGAGGTAACCGTCTCTGCAGATTCTACGGGCAGCACTGCAGCAGCCGAAACAGTGGAGCAGTCTGAGTCTTCACCTGCAGTTGGCTCACCCGCCGTGAGAAGATCTCAGCGAGCTAGGAAAGCTCCAGACTACTTGAAGGACTATACTTAGTCAGTAGTGAGTTCCCCAGCCACAGGACAAGAATGCGTCCTGGAACCTCACTGGGATGCGGTAGTCAAACCAAATCCCCAGTTAGACTGTTATGTGTGTTATACATGTAAAAAAAAAAAAAAAAAAAGAGAAAGAAATTATGTGTATGGCACATGTGTTTAAGAAGTTAAAAGTAACTGTGATTGTTTAGGGTTAAATGGGAGTTCCAGGATGTCTAGAAAAATTGGCTAGTGTAATTAAAAGTAGTTTAATCTAGAGGGGAGGGATGTGGTAGACTGCAAGTCTAATTTAAAACATTACTGGCACATGCCTCTAGGGGGAACTACCTGTATTGTTCAGCACTACTATTAAGGGGACATATTAGAACAAGAGTGTGAAAACCCCGCGCAGAATCCATGTTCAGTCTATTATGTGTGTTGCAGAATAAACGGCAGAGTTAGCCAAAGAAATAACTCAAGTGTGATCATTGCTACACGGTAGGATATCACAACACCAAACGCGAACGGGCAGCGTAAATCCATACAAAGTGAATGGGAAGATGCGAGTACATGCAAATTTGCGTTGCTGCACGTTCACGTCCACTAGCTGCTAGCTAGCTAGCTGCTAGCTTTGAGATTCTGCTGTCACCATTGCAGAGTAAACTAGTTAGAGAATGAAGCTCACTCATCGGGAGACAGGAGGACCAGGCATTCTTCAGCTGAATCGGGCTTTTGGAGTTCTTTACCCACGGTTTCCAGCCACGGATGTCCTAGCAAGCTAGCAACGTAAACACCCCTCATCTTGTGAACTTTGGAGGCTTGAGACAACATTTTCAGGTGAGCCCCCGGTTGGATAATGTAAACCTAAGCATCAGGTTCAGGTTCAGGTTACTTTATTTGTACCCGTAGGTAGATTTGTTTTGCAGTTGGTGACATCCATATTTACAAGCCACAATTACATTCAACATAGACACAAACACAGGCACACATCTTACAAAATAGGTAAATATAAAATATGTACAATATAATTTTTATAGCTTGTTCAACTCTTTGACAGCAGCAGGGACAAAGCTGTTTTTGTAGCGCTGGGTTCTACTTTTTGGGACAGCAAACCTCCGTCTGGAGGGAAGAAGCTGAAAGTTGCAGTGCAAAGGGTGGGAGTCATCATTTAAAATCGAGTCGGCCATCCTCTGTACTTGTCTGGTGTACAGGGATGTCAGGCTCAGCTGTGACTCACCAAGCAAACGACTGGACCATCTGACTACCTGATCCAAGGATTTCCTCTGTTTCAGTTTTATCTGACCAAACTATGACATTAAAGAAAAGGATAAAACAGATTCAATAAAAGCCCGATAGAACATAGTCATTATGGTTCGGTCAATTTGGAAGCGTGCAAGTTTCCTCAAACAATGCAAATTTTGCTGACCCTTTTTGCACACCCTTTCACAGTTCACCTCAAAGTTCAATCCACTATCAATAATCGTCCCAAGATATTTGTACGATTGTACACATTCGGTGGTCTGGCCTTTTAGTATGGTGACTTTGTGCCTGGGAGTTTTCCTCCTAAAGTCAATAATCATATCTTTCGTTTTTGTTGTATTCAGCTGCAGGTAGGAATCCTCACACCAGTGAACAAAGTCATCAACTACTGGGCCGTGGCCACTCTCACCATCCTGGAGGAGACTGACAATGACTGAGTCATCAGCATACTTTATAATGTGTCTGTTGTCATGTCTGCTCCGACACATGTTTGTGTACAGGATGAAGAGTAGTGGTGACAACACACACCCCTGAGGAGAGCCAGTAGAAGAGCACTTTAGGTCAGACAATGTGCCATTGACCCTTACTCTCTGCGTCCTGTTGGTTAAGAAATCCAGAATCCAACCCACCAGATTATTGCTTAAATCAAATTGTTGCAGGAGCCTTTCAACTAAAATATGAGGTTGGATTGTATTAAAGGCAGAAGAAAAGTCCACAAATAAAAGCCTGGCGTGTGTCCCATTAAAATCCAGATGTTTAAAAAGCATGTTAAACAGAGTGACAGTGGCATCCTCCACTCCTCTGTGAGGCCTATAGGCAAACTGCAGAGGATCCAATGCATGTTCAGTCTGCTTTAGGACCTCACATCTGACCAGTTTTTCAAAAATTTTCATTAAAATTGAAGTCAAAGCAACTGGTCTAAAGTCATTTACCGTTTTAGGACAGCTGGATTTTGGAACGGGAACAACCACGGCATCTTTCCAGATCTTAGGCACATGTTGTGTCTGTAAGGACTTATTGAAAATGTAGTGAAATATAGGACTCAGTTCATGTGCACAGGACTTTACCAGGCGTCCACATATATTATCAGGGCCCTGACTTTTGTTCACTTTTACAGCGCGGAACTCCCTTTCAACATCCTGCATCTCAATATTAAAGTGCTGATTGTCTTTGAGTTTCTGTTTCAAATCTTGGATTTCTGTGCTAAAATCAAAGGAGTCAAAACGACCATAAAAACAATTAAGAGCATTAGCCAGCATGACGTTATTTTGGGAATTTCTAGAGCAGGTTTAACACAGCTGCAGAAGTTTTAAAGACAACTTCACCTGTCTGCATCTCACTATTCATGTCTGTTCACATGTTTACGTTGAGTTATAATGTAATTGTGCCGCACGAAAAAGTCGCCTGTTCGGGTTTGGTGTGAATGCACCTTAAGAGGGAGGGCTGAGTTAAATGCAGCCTTAGAGATTTAGAGACATGAACTGAAACCAGCCCTTCTCAAAAAAGGTTGTAAAAGATGATTCATTCATTCGTTTTTCATTTTATTATTTATTTGAACATCAAGACAATAAATTCAAAAACAAGGAATCAAAACCAAGAAAAAAAGTATATAAACATAACAGGAAAAAAATGAATGATTCACAATGATTAAAGAAATTAAAGAAAGTTTGACCAAAATATGTCACAAACATTTCGTTAAGACCTGTGTGAGCTGATAAAATGTGGAAAAAGTGCAGTTAATGACCCTTTAATTTAAAAAAAAACCCACAAAAGTATCTCAAGGTATAGACAAGAGTGGTTTACCCTGGATTTACACTGACTCCGCATATGGTCCGTTATGGCTGCAATCTGGACTCCGCGGCATATAGTTCCCATTCTCATCAGTTTTCTAATAACCACCTGGTCCAGACCACCGCAGAAAAACCCCAGCTCATCGGATTCAGATCGCTAATGAAACGCAAGAAGTCAATTTTTGACGGATGCGGGATCCAGTCTGCAAGGAAATGCCCTGGTATCTCGCAGTATTTAATAGTTGTTTGTTCATTAAAAATGATTTAAGGATGGTCCGTTAATTTCTGAGGTCTACTCCTCCACCACTGTGTCAGAGAAGGTAAAAACTTTGGCATAACATACAAACGCTTCATAGAATTAAAATTAATGGGCTACTTACGTATTATTTGAGCACAGAAACCCAGGTGGACAGCCACTACATCACACTTTCTTGTTGTTATCATGTAATGGCGATTGGTTCATCTCGGTCACTCTTAGGTCTTTCTCGAGATCTCGTGTGATTTTGCATAATTCTTACACAATCTTGTATTTCAAACTCTTGTTTTAATCTATGCCACTGCAAAACACAAACGGAGTTGGTAGGGATGGACGCGAGGGTCCATCCCCAACGGACTGCATCTGGAGTTGGTGTAAATGCAGGGTTAGTTACTGTGTTAAACAATGACTAATATTTTCATGGGGTGTGATACTCAGTTTCGAAAAAGGGATTTCTTGACTTATGTTATGTGTCATGGGCAGCGAGAGCGCGCCAATCCCATCCCGTCTCACTTTCACCAATTCATCACTGCACCTGAAGCAGAAGACGCACCTGCTCCTGCTCATCAGCCAGCGTTCTTAAGGAGGCTCTCTCCGCGCATTCAACGCTGGCTCGTCTGGGTATACTGCCCTATCAAAGACAAGTTAGTATAGTTACAATCTTAGACATGTCGTCTAACGTTGTTTCTCTTTCCTCCTCAGGTTGCTGCCACCGTGCAGGTGTGTCTCCAGGACTGCGCGTGCGCTCCTGCCACATCTCCACCATTCCTCAGCTTCAACCTCCACTCAGTCAGACACCACCAGCTCATCCCCCCACCCTACTTGTTCGTCTATTTCCCACTGGGGCCCTGCCGGTTCTCCCTTGGAACCCCAAGTAAGTGGCAATTTGGCTCGCCCATTTCCCCTTACTCCATTCCTCCTCTCACAGTTCTCTCCTTCTCTCCGCAGGTTGATTCCTCTGGCTAGTGACTGTTTCCATAGCTGTGTGTTTATTTTGATATTCAATAAACTCTCAAACATGCCTCCTCGTGTGGTTGTTCTCCTGTGTTGCTGTATCGTGCACGTATGCTGTCAGCTTATTGCTCATGACAGAACGAGACAGCCAGGACAGCAGCTCAGCCAGTGCAGCGGCATCGGAGCTTACCGCCTTGGATCGCTTATCAGCGACCGAGCACCAGCTGACCGTATTGACTCAACTAATTCAGAATATGATGCGGCTTTGGCCCAACGCGCCTCCCCAGGCTCCTCCTCCTCAGCTGCTCCCCGCACTACGGTGCGCCGTACCATCTCCGTTCCCACGCCTGTCCTGTATGCGGGGGAGGTGGGAAAATGCAAGGGATTTCTTATTCAAGTTCGTATGTATTTGGAGCAGGTCGGGGAGGAGTACCCAGGAGACGTGGCAAAAATTCAGTTTTTCACCCTTTTGCTCAAAGACCGAGCCCTTGATTGGGCGTGGGCTATGCTAGATAACTTCGAGGGACGGCAGTACACATTTGAGCAATTTGTGGATGCTTTCTCTTGTGTGTTTGGCTGTACGGAGAGTCAAGGCAACGTAATGAGCCGCCTGATGACACCTCGCCAGGGCACTCGGTCAGCAGCCAAGTACTTGGTGGAGTTCCAGGTTGGAGCGGCTGACTCGGGGTGGAACGAAGTTGCTTTATGCAGCACGTTCCTCCATGGGTTAAACGCTCATCTCCGTGATGATCTGGCGGTTCACCCTGTCCCCGAGACTCTCGACGGTCTTATAGATCAGGCTGTAGGGTTAGATAACCGGTACCATGAGCATGCGAAGGAGCGCAAGTGTTCCTCTTGCCCGCACGCCGAGCACGCGCCCACTGTGGTTACTAACACTGGCAGTGCCGGCTCCCCGCCCAAGCCGATGGAGCTCTCTCGGCACTTGTCTGATGATGAGCGAAGGTGAAGGGCTGGCGCGTGCGCGTACTGTGGTTCGATGAACCACAGTCTGGACGAATGTCGCCAGCAGCCAAAAAAACACGGGCTGTCAGTAACCATGGGGGGTCTGGCGGGCGGGACCAAATCTGCTTCCCCTGGTAATTTTTCTCTTTCGGCCCTAGTGCAATTGCCGGGGGTCGAGAGGAGAACTTATAGTGTTGGTTGACTCGGGGTCGGAGGGTAATTTTGTCTCTGCCCAGTTCGTGTGGAAAGTGGGTATTCCCACACGCAGATTGCCCCACAATCAGAGAATCACCACCATTTCTGGCCGGGAGGTCACGGTAGTCACCGAGAGCACGGTGCTGATCTCCATCCTCCTTTCCGGAACCATCGGGAGGAACTCTTGTTCCTGGTTCTCCCATTTTGATCTTCCCCGATGGTTCTTGGCTATCCTTGGCTCCGGAGACATAATCCGATGATTAACTGGGGATAAAATGCTATCTCCTCCTGGAGCCCATTTTGTATGGCTAATTGTTTGCGTTCAGCGGAGTGTTCCCCATCTCAGTCTGTCTCCCTCCCTCTGGCCACCAGACCTCAGCCTCGTTCCCCGGGCATACCACAATTTGGGGGAGGTCTTTAGCAAATCGAGGGCATTGTCACTACCGCTTCATTGTTCTTACGATTGCGCTATAGACCTCATCCCGGGGGCGAGGCTGCCGTCCAGTCGGCTGTATAGCATTTCTGGTCTCAAGAGGGAGGCGATGGAGAAGTACATTAAAGAGTTGCTGAACGCCGGCCATATTCGGCCATCTTCGGCTCCGCTCGGAGCTAGGTTCTTCTTCATCGGAATGAAGAATGGCTGGTTGCACCTGTGCATCGACTACCGGGAACTCAACGCAGTTACCACCAAAGACAAATACCCTCTACCTTTGATTAATTCCATGTTTGAGCTCCTTCAGCGCTCACAGTTTTTCACCAAGTTAGATTTGAGAAATGCATACCAGCTGATCCGCATTTGCGAAGGGGACGAATGGAAGACAACATTCAAAACCCAACAGAGACAATTTGAGTATTTGGTGATGCCATTTGGGCTGACCAACACCCCCGCCGTCTTCCAGCGGCTAATCAATGACATCCTCCGCGATATGTTCTATCAATTCGTCTTTGTCTACTTGGATGATATTTTGATTTTCTCCTGCTCGCCAGAGGAACACGAAGCCCATGTCAGGGCCATCTTACAGTGGCTCTTGGAGAACCAGCTCTATGTCAAGACTGAGAAGTGTGAGTTCTCCACAAGCACGACCACCTTCTTCGGCTTCATAGTGGCTGAAGGGAGACTGATTGCCGACCTGGCCAAGGTGAGAGCAGTGCTCGATTGGCCAAATCCCCACTCCCGTAGGGAGCCTCAACGCTTCCTCGGGTTTGCAAATTTTTATTGCCGGTTCATCAGGAACTACAGTGGGGTGGCACTGCCCTTGACGCAGCTGACCTCCATTAAGGTCCCCTTTCGCTGGACCGAGGCAGCTGAACAGGCGTTTGTTAAATTAAAGCGCCTGTTCACGGAAACACCAATCTTGGCTCAGGTCGACACACAGCTCCAGTTTGTCCTCGCAGTGCACACCCTCTGATCAAAAGCTCCGCCTGTGCATGTATTTCTCTCGTCGGTTTACACCGGCCGAGAGGAATTACAACGTAAGGGACAGAGAGCTTCTGGCTGTTAAGTTGGCGTTGGAGGAATGGAGGCATTGGTTAGAGGGGGCTATTCACCCCATCGTCGTGTGGACCAATCACAGAAACCTTGAGTATTTGTGATTGGTCCGCCGACTTAACGTCAGGCAGGCTCGTTGGGCCCTGTTTTTTCAGAGGTTCAACTTTTCCATCACGTACTAGCCTGGCGCTTGGAAGATCAAACCAGACGCACTATCACGCCAGTTTGATTCCGAGGAGGTAGCACCCCCCCCCCAAACCATCATACCGCCTTCTTGCATCCTCGGAGTCCTTACTTGGGATATCAAGCGGAGGGTCCGCCAGGCCCAGTCCCAGGAGCCTGTGCCAGTAGGGTGCCCCCAGAACCATCTGTACGTCCCGGCTGCCCTCCGCAGCGATGTCATCCAGTGGGGTCACACCAGTTGCTTCGCGTGCCATCCTGGAGCCTCTCGGACTGTGGACTTTGTCCGGCAAGCGTTTTGGTGGCCCACGCTGCGGCGAGACGTACGGGAATACGTTAAGGTCTGTCAGACCTGCGTCTGGGGGAAGTCGGACTCCTCTCCCCCGTCTGGTCTCCTCCATCCCCTCCCCACCCCTGGTCGTCCATGGTCCCACATTGCCGTGGACTTCATTACCAGACTTCTCCCCTCCCGTGGTAAGATGGTAATCCTCACCATAGTGGATCGCTTCTCTAAGGCTGTGCATTTGGTTGCCCTCCTGAATCTCCCCTCAGCCTTGGAGACAGCGAACCTTCTCACCGATCATGTCATTAGGATCCACGGCATCCCCATGGACATTGTGTCTAACCGGGGTCTGCAGTTTCCATCTCAGGTCTGGGGGGCCTTTTGCCGGACTCTAGGCACAACAGTGAGTCTCTTCTCGGGGAATCATCCACAGAGCAATGAGCAGGTGGAGCGCGCCAACCAGTCCTTGGAGGCCACCCTGCGGTGCGTAGCAGCCGACAACCCATCCTCCTGGAGCTCACACCTGACCTGGGTGGAATACTCGCTAAACTCGGCTGTCTCTGCTGCCACCAGACTACACGCCGCCACTCCTCCCCATGGCCGAGAGGGAGGTCACAGTTCCATCCGTGGAGGTCCATGCCCGTCGCTGCCAACGTGTCTGGAGAGGCACCCGGGCCGCCCTTGCCCGCTCCACGGAAAGCACTCGGGCTGCAGCTGACAGGAAGCGGGTGCCTGCCCCCAAGTACGTCGTGGGTCAGCAGGTCTTGCTAGCAGCGAGCCAGATCCCGCTCAAGGAGAGGTCCAAGAAGCTGTCCCCCTGCTTCCTGGGCCCATATGTCATCTCTTGGGTGATCAACCACGCGTCGGTTCAGCTTAAATTGCCGCCGACCCTGCGGGTGAACCCGACTTTCCACGTCTCTCACATTAAGCCCCTCTCGGTCAGCCCTCTCTGCCCCCCCCCAAGCCGCCTCCTACTCCCTGAATCATCAATGGTCACCCCGCCTTCATGGTCTGCCAGATCTTGAACGTTCGCCGTTGTGGCTGGGGCCGGCAGTACATGGTCGATTGGGAGGGCTACGGTCCGGAGGAACGCTCCTGGGTCCCTTCTGCTCGGGTCCTGGACAAAGAAATGCTCCGGGCCTTCCACCAAGCCCACCCGGAGAAGCTCTCTGGACCACCAGGAGGTGGTCCTAGAAGGGGGGGGGGGCCTGTCATGGGCAGTGAGAGCGCGCCCCTCCTGTCCCGTCTCACTTTCACCAATTCATCACTGCACCTGAGGCAGAAGACGCACCTGCTCCCGCTCATCAGCCAGCGTTCTTAAGGAGGCTCTCTCTGCACATTCAGCGCTGGCTCGTCTGGGTATACTGCCCCATCAAAGACAAGCAAGTATAGTTGACAATCTTAGACACGTCGTCTAACGTTGTTTCACTTTCCTCCTCAGGTTGCTGCCACCGTGCAGGTGTGTCTCCAGGACTGCGCGTGCTCTCCTGCCACATCTCCACCATTCCTCCTCCACCTGGCCAGGCACCACCAGCTCAGCCCCTCTATTTCCCGCTGGGGCCCTGCCGGTTCTCCCTTGAAACCCCAAGTAAGTGGCAATTTGGCTCGCCCATTTCCCCTTACTCCATTCCTCCTCTCACAGCTCTCAGTTTCTCTTTCCTCCTCAGGTTGCTGCCACCGTGCAGGTGTGTCTCCAGGACTGCGCGTGCGCTCCTGCCACATCTCCACCATTCCTCAGCTTCAACCTCCACTCAGTCAGACACCACCAGCTCATCCCCCCACCCTACTTGTTCGTCTATTTCCCACTGGGGCCCTGCCGGTTCTCCCTCGGAACCCCAAGTAAGTGGCAATTTGGCTCACCCATTTCCCCTTACTCCATTCCTCCTCTCACAGTTCTCGTCTTCTCTTTGCAGGTTGACTTCTCTGGCGAGTGACTGTCTCCACAGCTGTGCGTTTATTTTGATATTGAATGAACTCTCAACGTGCCTCCTTGTGTGGTTGTTCTCCTGTGCTGCTGTATCGTGCACGTGAGCTGTCAGCTTATTAAATCATGACAGTTATGGATTTTTTTATTGGTGTCCATTCATTCTGTCTCCTGTAATCATAAATGAAATTACACTCAGCACTTTTCCCATGAGACAGCGAAGATCCAGCCAACCTTGGAACACTGCTGACTCAGCATGCTCAAAGCAATGCTTATCTGTTTGGTCTGTTGTATTAAAATTCTTCGCTCTGCTCTGAGGCTTTGAACATTTTCCATTGCCTGTGTGCGGTGCTGCGTGACGCTTTCCCTTCTTGACCAAGATGTACATAAATACCCAGAAAAGGCATCAATGACTCTGCACTCTCTTTATTCACCAGCTCAACAAGAACCATTTATTAATATAAAGCTAACTATAGACCAATCTCTAATCTCCCTTTCATTTCAAAAATCTTAGAAAGAGTTGTTGCTACGCAATTATTTGACCACCTGCAGGGAAATGGTTTATTTGAGGAGTTTCAATCTGGGTTTAGAATCCATCATAGCACTGAAACAGCCTTAGCGAAGGTCACTAACGACCTCCTCATTGCATCTGATAATGGACTAGTTTCTGTACTTGTCCTTTTAGATCTTAGTGCAGCTTTTGATACTATTGATCATAATATTCTACTTGATAGATTAGAACACTATGTTGGACTTAATGGAACTTCGTTGCAGTGGTTTAGATCTTATTTATCTGATAGGTTCCAGTTTGTTCATGTAAATGATGAGTTTTCTCTCAGCTCAAAGCTTAGTCATGGAGTTCCACAGGGATCTGTGCTTGGCCCTACTCTTTTTAGTTTATATATGCTTCCGTTAGGCAACATTATTAGAAAGCACTGTATACATTTTCACTGTTATGCAGATGACACACAATTATACCTGTCAATGAAGCCAGATGATACTAATCAATTAGCCAAGTTAGAAGCCTGTCTTAAGGAAATCAAAGTTTGGATGACTTGTAATTTCCTGCTATTAAATTCAGATAAGACTGAAGTCATTCTTGTTGGTCCAAAAAACCTTAGAAATTCCTTTCCAAATCAAACTTTCAGTTTGGATGCAGTTACTCTTTCTCTTAATAGCTCTGTGAGGAACCTTGGAGTTATTTTTGATCAGGATTTGTCCTTCAATTCACATATTAAATTTGTTTCTAAGACTGCCTTCTATCATTTGCGTAATATTGCCAAGATTAGGAGCATCTTGTCTCAGAGTGATGCTGAGAAGCTGATCCACGCTTTTGTTAGCTCGAGATTAGATTATTGTAATTCTTTATTATCAGGCTGTCCTAAAACATCTTTAAAAAGTCTTCAGCTGATCCAAAATGCTGCAGCAAGAGTTTTAACAGGTACTAGAAAGAGAGATCATATCTCTCCGGTTCTGGCCTCCCTTCATTGGCTTCCCATAGAGTTTAGAATTAAGTTTAAAATCCTTCTTCTTACTTACAAAGCTCTAAACAATCAGGCTCCTTTTTATTTAAAAGATCTGATACTACCGTATCATCCTAACAGAGCACTACGCTCCCAAAATGCAGGTTTACTTGTAATACCTAGAATCTCCAAAAGTACAATGGGAGGCAGAGCCTTCAGTTATCAAGCTCCTCTCCTGTGGAATCAGCTGCCAATCTGGATTCGGGAGTCAGACTCGATCTCTGTTTTTAAGAATAGGGCTAAAACCTACCTTTTTGATATAGCCTACAATTAGGGAGGGATCATGTGTTTCTGAACCCTCCCTTAGTTATGCTGCTAATAGGTTTAGTCAGCCGGGGGACCTCCAGTAATGCACTGGGCCTCACTCCTTTCCTCACTCTCTATGAAATATTTTTTTTTTGCTGGTCATTAACATTTGTTTGTTCTCTCCCATAGATTGAGTCCCCATCGTGCTGTTTGCTCTCTACATGTCTGTTCTTTTCTTCTTCTCTGTCCCCTCACCCCCCAGCCAGTCGCAGCAGATGACTGCCCCTCCCTGAGCCTGGTTCTGCTGGAGGTTTCTTCCTGTTAAAAGGGAGTTTTTCCTCTCCACCGTCGCCAAGTGCTTGCTCACAGGGGATCGCCTGATTGCTGGGGTCTTTCTGCAACTGTGGGGGTCCTCCCTACAGTTGATAGTGCTATGAGATGACTGTTGTTGTGAAATGGTGCTATATAAATAAAGTTGAATTGAATTGAATTGAATTGAATAAAGAAAATCCATGACACTTATCTGATATTTTATTAAAACTCTCCCCCATGCCCTCTTTAATGATTTGCAGATGTGGTTCAGTTTTAACTTTCTAGCTTTACCCAGCAGTTTGCTCTAGAGACAAGGAAGAGAACCTAATTTCTGTTAATTCGTCATGAAAGTTATTCTTGCAGTGCAACCCTATGTGGCATACTTTACATAGCATTAGCTAGTCATGCTAGAAAATATCGCTTCTGACCTTAAGGCCAAAGTCACTCAAATCTTAACTTATTCGAGATTTTTATAAGTGTGAAAAGCCTACATCATTTCCTTCTCAAGTTATCATGTTTACACCATTTAGGGAAAAACTGACATGTGACCTTGACCTTCAGTTCAAGGTCACTCAAATTTAAACTCATCTAAGATTTTTCATAGATGCAACTACTGTGTCAGTATCAAATGCCTCCCTCATTTCCTTCTAGAGTTCTCATGTTTAAGAGTTATGCAAAATCTGACCTCTGACCTTGAGGTTAAGGTTGCCCAAATTCAGACTCATCCAAGATTTTTCTTGGATACAAGGTGCTAATTTGAAAAAGCCTACATCACTTTTCTCTACTTGTTGTGTTCACAAGGCAGGTGTTGATGTCCGCCGCTGCCCACCCACCTGGCAGGGTGATGTCAGTACCCCATTAGCCTTTGGCTGAGGGGTTGTAAAAACAAAATAAGAAGGACACAATCATATTAGTCCCCCCTTGTATCCACTTTTATTCAGGATTATTTTTGTCTATTTCTGTATCTCTGTAGAAATGTGGGTGTTGGTCCTTACTTTGGGCTGGAGGAGGGTTCTGACAACAGGAACCTTCTGATTACCAAGAGCTACCAGCAGTAGTTCCTCTTATTTTCTGTGTTCATTCCAGGTTCTCTATAGCTCAACACAGGAACCTTTGTGTGCCACCTGTGAATAGCCAGTGGCTGATGGAGTCACCCATTCCTCTCATCAAGATGCCGCCTACTGGGGCGTTACACTCGTGATTTTCTACAGCATGTAAACAGAAGGACACAGGAGATCCTGGGAGTATCATTCCCTTTCACATTACCTAATATAACATCCTGAGATGTCATTATTGTTTTCTATGTGAAAAAGATATTCAGAAGCAAAAGTCTTCCCATTTTCCAGATTTTATTTTGATCAAATGTACCTTTTCAAACGTTGCAAACATTTGTTTTGGTTTTATTTGATACGTGAAAATTTAACTTAAGAGCAGACAAAGTCAAACAGAAATGCATAACTATACATAAACATGAAGCAATGAATAGAAAACACAAAATAAACATAAAGTTAATGAAAAGAAGTTCAAGTGTGTGGAAAAATGAACAAATTTTCAGTTATTCTAGTCCCGTTTCCTCTCCTGTAGCATACACTTTTGCTGATATGTGTAAAAACAGGACAGTCTGAGTGCTTAACTAAAGGATTGTGTCTTTTTTTCCAGTAAGTGAATGCATTTGTTTATTCAGGGTTTCTGTACCATTGTGTTTGATTGTGGTATCAACAGTTAACTGTTGATGAGAGCTTTCTGGATCAGGAGCTGTTCGTGGTGCTGAAACTGAGCGGGGACCTCGTGGCCTATTATAGTGCCCTTATTAGGCTGTTTGGATTGATAACGAGCACCGGTTCTGCTGACGGGCCTGTCCGTGAGTCATGCGTACGTGTGCGTGTGGAAAGAACGGACGGAGACAACCTGCACATTTACTGGGTTGTGGAAAATGTGTCAGCTCGTGCGTGCTATATTCATCTGTTGGTGGTCTTCCACGTGAGCGGAAGAGAGGAGCAGAGCTGCTGCATGTCTTTTCTCTCTCTCTCTCTCTCTCTCTCTCTCTCTCTCTCTCTCTCTCTCTCTCTCTTCCGCCCTCTAATTTGTTACTAAAAAGCCAGTGTGAAAGGATGGAGCTCAATATTCTGAACACACCAGGACACCAATTCCCATTTAGTGCAGCACGGGTGTGCGTTGGAGCTCTCATTCATCTACATCACTTACTGACCTCGCACTACATTAACCGGGCCTTCGAAGGCTGGGCAACGGCAGTTATCAAACGGCCTACATTGCAGTCTCCCGAAAGTCAGAAATAAAAGGGACTGACAGAGGCAGAGAGCCAATGGGAAAGCGAGGGAATGGTGAGCCGGTCTCTGGTGACACACTGACATGCTGTATCTGCGTTTCCATGGAGACTTTGCATCACAGAGGGTGCGATGTGGAAAGCTGAAGGGTGATATGTGTTTAGACAGGAGTGTACGTGCGTGAGTCTAAACAGGAAATGAGACGAGTCAACATGGTTTACTTTCTAATATTAGACGCTCGGCCTGTTTTTAAAGCCTGATTTGGGTGGTTCAGTGTTTGTAATGTTCTCACAGTAAAGCCTAGTTAGTTGGGTTAAGAATCACCAGAGGCCCCACAAATCAATATTATCATGACACTTGGGCCTTGATACAATATTATCACAATCTTGCAACATGCTGAGTATTGTGATACCATATTGTGATTAATCATCCCCCATATATAGCACTTAGCACCACCTAGTGGCAAGAAAAGTGACATTTTTAAAAAAAAATTCTCTGATACCCAAATGTTTATGCCTCTGTGCAACGGAGGCATACGGTAATCACTCAGTGTGTCTGTGTGTGGTTGTGTGTGTGTATCTGTCTGCCTGTTACCAGCTTTTCAGCTTGCGCAATCAAAATTAAGTGGAAGTAAAGGCTTGTATCATTGTATTGCCATATTTTCTCAACTTTTAATTTGCCAGAATGTTGAGATGAGGCTTTGTTTTCAAAATAAACACAAATTTAAGTCACAACATCTGTCAATGCGGCTGCGAAAAAAGGTATTGTAATAACTATCCCAGGCCAGTAGAGGTCAGAGTTTCACTTTTTAAAGCCCCCCCAGCTACCATGCCACAGGCACCGAGGCACAGCACCTTGGTGCTTTCATTAAGTTTATATTTGCAGCATTAACCTCTTAAAATTCCAGTGTTGAGTGTACGTTTCAGATTTTCTACTGCCACTCAGTGAAGAAAGAATTTGATTTTCTTTGCTATGCTAAATTTAGGCATTTTTAGAAAAATTGGCTGGAATGCTAAGGGGTTAATTAATTTTTGGAAGTTTTTCATGTAAATTTGGGACTTTTTCTGTGTAAATGTTGGATTTCTTAACTGTGCACATGATAACAAAGCCTTTGAATCTGAATCTAAATTTGGGACTTTTTTCATGTAAATTTTGAACTTTTTTTTCAATTAATTTTGTGAAGTTTTTCATGTAAATTTGGGGCTTTTTGTGTTAATTTTTGACTTTTTTTCATGTAAATTTGGGACTCTTTTCAATCAATTTTATGAAGTTTTTTTGTGAAAATCTGGGACTTTTTAACCTCGGTGTTCCACCAGCAGGATATTTCAAAATTTCTACTGCCACTCATTTTCTTCGCTTTGCTAAATTTAGGCATTTTTAGAAAAATTGGCTGGAATGCTAAGGGGTTAATTCTGTGAAGTTTTTCATGTAAATCTGGGACTTTTTAATCATAATATTTAATGAAGTATCGTGATACTGGAGTCTCTGACACTATTTAACACTATTGCTTTTTCCACCCACCCGTATTAGTTAGGAGGGAACCACTTGTTTATTGCCTTAACAAGTGGTCCCCAACCTGTTTTGTTTCATGGACCAGTGACACACTTTTAGCCCAATTCATAGTGGCAAAAACGCACTGGTATGCGAGCGAGCACAGTGGACACATTCATGCGCAAACCCTACGCAGAGGGTGAGCCCTGACCGAGTGTGCGCAGGCCCAAAAAAGTGACAGCACGTACACGAACACAGTGGCCACAGTGAACTGCGCATGCGTCAGGAAACTCCCGCCATCCCGGAGGGGGGAGTATTGAGCAACCCGACAAAAACGGGGAGAAGACAAAGAAGAGCTTTGATACTTTGACGATAACAACAACAAAAGCTCCTCTTCGTCCTCATCGTCATCATAATATTCACGTACCTCCATCGCCTCCACCATTTTCTAAAAAACCTCCGCCATAAGCTCTTCTTTTGTGTTTCAGTTACAACTGTTCAAACGTTTGGTGGCTCTTGGCTGCTGCCAACTGTATGGGCATGCGAACTGCAGATTGTTTTCACTGCGCACGCGCGAAACGCAGCTGCTGAACGGTAGCTACGGTGGCTCAAAAACAACTCTGAATATCGCCGTGTATGCAAATGCAGTCTACAGAATGCAAACGTTTTCCCATCAGAGGGACTCTGAACAGCCCTTCAGTCCCCGACAGGCACGATTTCAGGTCCATCGCCATTTGTGTTCCCCGGCGGCTGCTGGTCTTATTGCACACACGGGGCTGACTCGTGTGGAGCGTCCGCAGGTATGCGAGTACCCCGCAGTCAAGATGCAAGGCTCAGACTCTCCTGAAAGCAAAGATAGGTGACCGCACACCGGCTGGCAGAAGGAAGGCCCAAACCAGCCAGCCTGCTGGGTTCAACTCCTGAGCACCACCACCACCACCAGCAGACAGGCGTGCGCACAGACCATGCAGACAGACACATAGCACGGGAAGAGGGAGAACATCTGGTAGTTTTTCAACTTTCACCTGGCAGATCTATAAGGAGGAACAGAAACAATGATTTTTTTTTTTCTCTGTGTACCAAGTGTTCCATGACCTGCTGGTTGGGGATCCCTGGCCTAAACAATACCCGGCCCAGGTTACCCAGCATTAGATAATGAGCTCCTTTCCTCAGAGCAGTTGGACTTGAGTTATGCGATTTATGTCACGTCCAAGTCAGTTGTGTTCCAAAACAACAACCTGGAAACCAAGATAATTTAGCAGCGTTTTCCTCCAACTTTAACCGAAACACATGATTTGTTTGCCTGATGTAATCCAGTGTAAAAATTATTTTGACTCTTTGACTTGTAAGTTATGATTTGCACTCGAAACACATTTTTCTTTTGCGTCATTACACCTGGTGGGGGACTTGGTCTGCTTGGCTGTCGCCACTACTTGCAGCAGTCTTTGAAAACGACACAGCATGCAGCAATTTGCATAAAAACACATTAGTGTCATGTTAAGATGTAGAATTTGAGCATTACTGTGTCTAGAACCAGCTACAGAGGTGTATAAAACAGTAACATTTGTGTAGGTATAATTTTGACTTTAAGCGTAGATTTCAGGTTGCTTTGCTGCGGTTCACCCAACTCCAGGAGCCGAAAACCAATCACTGCCTGGAAGTACTAGTTGGGCATTCCCCATTCTCCAAGAAAAGGAACATACTGGTAGCCCCCCCCCCCCCCAAAAAAAATGCCTACATAAGGAAGGAATAGTCTCATAAAATATGTTGTTTGAGCGTGTTTCTCTTTTGTACCTCTGTGGTTATTTTGAATGGTTTTTTTTTGTGGGTATTTATGTCATTTTTCAGCTTTTCTGTGATTGTTTATACACTTAAAAGCCAAATTGCTGGTTTTCTGTGGTTGTTTTATGTCTCCATAATAACATAATTTGCCTTTTTTGTTACTGTTTGGCAAGTCTTCTCTGGAGTTCTTTGATTCTTTTGTTAGTGTTCTGCCCCTCTTTGTTTTACTTTTTAACTCTTTTCGTTTTGTTTTTCTATCTGTTTTCTTCTTATCTCATAGCATTTTTGGTGCTGCTTAGTTGAACTTCAGTATTTACATGTATTTCTTTCGCCATACACAGACAAACGTGGCTGTTGCCTAAAGTTTCTTGTTATCGCACTAACAGTCCTCTGGCTCATTTTCATCAACTGTGCCCCCTCCCCCAACCCATGAACTCCAGGTGTTCTGAGCTCTGGTGGCGATCTTTCATTCATGGAAGTTAAACCAAACTGAGCTTGAGAAAACAGAAGTTGTGAAGTGGCTCTGTCACGCGACTGCTTCAGCATCCTTACCTCCGTCAGAGTACGTTTCAGTGCCATATCCGTCCTGCAGCCCATTGCTCCACGTCCCCTCGTACCGGGCACCACTGGCCGTGCTCTCCAGCTGCCCATAGCGGCCCTTGAACCCTTGCGTCCACTCCCCTCTGTACTCCCAGCGGCCCTTGCTCTCCACGCCGATGCCGTGCCGCTTGCCCTGTGCCCAGGTGCCCTGGTAGTTGTTCCCACTGGGCCACGTGTACACTCCCAGGACCTCGAAGCCATGGCTCCAGGCCCCGGCGTACTCGCCCTGACCCTGGGGCCCCGTGCAGACCCCTCGGCCGTGGGCCTTACCCTGTTCCCATCCCCCGCAGTACGACCCCCCGTCATCAAAGTCAAACCTGCCTCCAGTGGACATGCATGAAACAGGTTTAGGCAAATCCTTAGAATGTCAGGAAGGAGGAAAAAAAGAAGAAAACAAGGGCCGTGGTCACTCAGAAGACGCAAGTAGGGAGGGGGCCCGACAAGAATCAGGTGGCATGGAGGTGCAGGGGGCCTTGGCTCTCCCTCTCGTCTTAGATTTGGGTGCAAAACACTGGCTCCTCTTCTTTTAAAAGCCCAAAGAGCATCGTGTTACCGACGGAGAAGCAATCTAAGCCTCAGTGATGGGTCTGGAGTGACGCACACAGCTGCTGTGCACGCTGCTTCCCATGGGCATGCAGGCTCAGAGTGCTTCTCATCCTCCTCCTCCACTTCCTCCTCCACCTTCCTGCTCCACGCAGCCTGGCAGGCCCGCCGCCTCGGCCGTGTAGCGGGGCGCTCCAGACAGGCGAGGCCTAGGCTTTTCTGGCAGTCACAGAGCAGCAGTAGCAGTGGCCGCAGCAGAAGGGTGCGAGCTCGGCTCAATCAGACATCAGAGCATCCTCGCATCCCTGCCGCTGCACCGGCACACAGGGATGGATACAGGACAGGGATGCTGCCGCCGCTGCCGCCGCCGCCGCTGCCGCCGCTGCTGCTGCTGCACTGGTACGCCATTAAAAAAAAACACAACAAAAAAACACAACAGAGCAGAGAAGTTGGGGATATTTCTCTATAGCATGGCCTGGAAACGAGCAATCCAGGCTACCGCTCAGAGACACACATCCTTGAGCGTAAAAAAACAGACCCACAGGCTCAGTCTCACTCACACGCCTCGGCAGAAATACAAAAGAGTTAGAATATCTCCCTGGTCCCTCTTCTTCTTCTTCTTCTTCTTCTTCTTCTTCTTCTCCTTCTCCTTCTTCTTCTTCCCCTTTTCCTCCTCGGTGCTGGGATGCGATCTGACGGTGACTCTCTCTCCTGGAGATCAGGATGCTACAGCAGGAGCAGAAACGATCCCTCTGCTTTTCCCTTTCGTCCTCTCCATTTCAGCGCTCACCTATATCTGGACTGTTATTGTAATATCCCAATTCCACCAAGTCATCTGTCCTCTCGGTTTTTTTTTTTGTGGCCTCTCTCTCTCTCTCTCTCTCTCTCTCTCTCTCTCTCTCTAAAATCTGCTCATTACAGGACTGTTCCACCCCAGCCAATACCCCTCCCCCACATACACACACACACGCACTGAAGACACACACTCCTTCTTGCAGCTCTTAAAGAGATAGAGACGGAGGGATGGTGCGAATGACTATGTGTGCAGAGCTCGCTGCCCTTTCCCTTGGGGAATATGGCCCGCTTTTCCTAATTATCCAGCCTTGTTTCTTTCACTCCTCCTCACAGACCAAAATGTGGTCAGTCAACAATCTGTTTTCCTGATAACGGGGAGGTTTGCATGCTCATTCATCCCATCCCAGTCTCTCCCACGCTAATTGTTACCTTTTTTTCCCCCTCCCACCATCACCTGGAAGGCAAACCGATGGACTGTAGCTGCCACTTGAATGTGCATCACCAAAAGACCTCAGAGACCTGGACTGACCTTCTTAGACGGCAACAGAGGCCACAGAAGTACAGATGTGTGCTTCAGTGTACATGGGAATATGTAGCAGCTTTATCACAGTCTGGTGAAGTTGACCCCCAACTTCTGCACTGGTTATCTGCTGTATCTTTTTCCTCATCGACAAATGGGGGCCATAACGGCATTGGAAATGTGTGTGTCACCGAACTGCCCAATCCCTGAAAAGAGTGTCAAAGGAGATTATCTAGAGCAGATGTCGGTTAGCGTCACATAGCTTATAAGTGAACTAGCAGCGATACCTGGTGAGTACGGCATGGAGTGTTTCATCCTGATGATACTACAACAGCGGTATGAAGGTATGAAGGACCTGCTGACAAACCTCCGCTCCGAATATACAGCTTATATTGACCTGACGTGTCTCTCCAGAAATGTAGCTACACATTTTGGCATCATTTTGAATAGGATGGCCTTTCATATAATTGGTCCTTTTTCCCAGACAGCAGCCTACCTGCAATAATGTCCACATTACATAATGTCATGTGTATTCCTACATTCTCAAGGGTATGTAAAGCATTAAACATGTAGTAATGTTTTTATCTTAGATTTTTATTCCACAAAATAAAACGCACCGTGGGCTGATAATAGCATGTAGGCTTTAAACACATAATTGACATTTATTTACCTCATTACTTGATAGTGACATAACGCACGGCCCAGGAGACACACACGCAGGCTCAGGATAGATTTAACAGCTTTATTAGCAACAGGGAAGTGTATGGCTGCGTGTCTGTGGAATAAGAATGTATTGGTGGTGGCGTCTGCGTCAGGCATGGGGGCAGGAGGCCGTACAGCCGGACAACCCTGTGGGAGAGAGCAGAGGGAGAAGGGTAACGGGCACCACACCAATACAGGGAAATGATGATGATAGCCGGCTTACTTGGTTGTGACAGGTGGCTGGCATCGACAAGGGCGGAGCCCGGGAGACAGCGACCTGCGGTACCTGTGGCAGCAGCGTAGAGCCAACGCCGAGGTGATGAAGTCCGCCGCAGGGGATGTCCACCTGTGCACAGGGGAAAGCTAGAGGAGAGAGGTAAGGGGAGCTTACCCAGGATATCTTCGCTAGTAGGTTTGAGATCCGTAGTAGCAAAGGGGCCGAAGTAGAGAGACGGCTTCAGGCCGAAGCCCAGGGCAGAGTGGATTAAATACCTCGCCGCTGACGAGGAGCAGGTGTGCGTGCGGCTGGCACCGCTGATGAGCGGCGAGTCATAACAGATAGTGTTTTACTCTTGTATATCCTTTCATTTTGACTACTGTTTAACTCGAGTACTTCAGTGAAATTTATTTATTTTCTGAAATTTTATAATTGTTTCTTGTAAATTTGCTGCTTTTGTCTCAAAAATTTGACCTTTTTCCCCCACTTGAATTTGTGTCTTATAAATTTGCAACATTTTTTCACAAATTTGACTTTTTCTTGTAAATTTGCAGCTTTTCTTAGAGTTTAAACTTTTCTCATAAGCTTGCGTTTTTGTTTGTCAAATTTGCTTTTTTTCGTGTAAAGTAAAAACTTTCTTAAACTTACCAATTTTTGTCCCCATAAATTTGCTACTTTTTTCTTGTAAATCTGCAATGTTCATATGGTTGCTGGTTAAATTTTTGTTTTCTGTGATGGTTTATTTTTTCCTAATGATCCAATTTTATTTTGTAATGTTTTTGTTGGAAGGGAAGTTTTTTGGGGGGTCCATTTTAAAGGTTTTGGTGGATAGGCAGATAGATCTTCATAAAAAATACATCTTCCTGGGTGTTTTTACAAACATTTTGAATCCATAATAATTCATACATTATTTTTAATAGAAGACAATTGTGACTTTCACATTTCCTGCACTTCCAAAGCAAGTGGGATAAACAAAAAAATTCAACAGAATATTGAGAAAGTTAGCAAACACAGAACATGTCATGGGCAGCGAGAGCGCGCTCCTCCCGTCCTGCCTCACATTCATCAACTCATCACTGCACCTGAGGCAGAAAACACACCTACGCCCGCTCATCAGCCAGTATACTTAAGGAGGCCCTCTGCACATTCAACGCTGGCTCATCTGGGTATACTGCCCGAAAATAGACAAGCAAGTATAAAGCTACAGATTTTGACACATTGTCTAACCTTGTTTCTCCTCTTTCCTCAGGTTGCTGCCACCATGCAGGTGTGTCTCCAGGACTGTGCGCACTCTCCTGCCACATCTCACTATCCTTCAGCTTCCTACTCCACCCGGTCAGGCACCATCAGCTCATCTTCCCCACACCCTACTGGTTTGTCTATTCCTCACTGGGTCCCTGCCGGTTCTCCCTGGATTCCCAAGTAAGTGGCATTTTGGCTCACCCATTTCCCCTTACTCCATTCCTCTGCTCACGGCTCTTGTCTTCTGTCCTCAGGGCGATTCCTCTGGTGAGTGACTGTTTCTGCAGCTGTGCACTTGAGTTTTTGCAATTTAATAAGCTTTCAAACGTACCCCTTTGTGTGGTTACTTCTTGTGCTGTGGCATCATGCACGCGAGCTGTCAAGCTTAATTAATCATAACAGAACGAGCCAGCCAGGACGGTAGCTCAGCCGGTGCCTCACCACGGGGCTGTCTGCTCTGGATTGCCTATCGGCGACTGAGCACCAGCTCGCTGTGCTGACACAGTAGGTTTCGAATATGATGAGGCTTTGGGTTACAGCGCCTCCTCCAGCCTCTCCCCCTCAGCCTGCTCCGTGTGCTACGATGCGCCGTACTACCTTCGTTCCCATGCCTTCCCCGTATGCGGGGGAGGTGGGGAAATGTAAGGGTTTTCTTATTCAAGTCCGTATGTACTTGGAGCAGGTTGGGGAGGAGTACCCTGGGGACGTAGCCAAAATTCAGTTCTTTACACTGTTGCTTGAGGACCGAGCCCTTGAGTGGGCACGGTCCACTATAGATTACCCCGAGGAGCGTCGGTACACATTTGATCAATTTGTGGACACATTCTCTTGCACGTTTGGCCGTACTGAGAGTCAGGGCAACGTCATGAGCCACCTGATGATGCTCCGCCAGGGCACTCGGTCAGCAGCCGAGTACTCGGTGGAGTTCCGGGTTGTAGCAGCTGATTCGGGGTGGAATGAAATTACCTTGCGCAGTGCATTCCTCCATGGGTTAGATGCTCAACTCTGTGATGATCTGGCGGTCAACCCTGTCCCGGAGACTCTCAACGGTCTCATAGATCAGGCAGTTGGTTTGGACAACCGGTACCATGAACGCGCGAGTCCTCTTCTTGCCCGTGTGCTGAGCGTGGGCCCGCTGTGGTTGCTGAAACTGGCGGTGCTGGCTCTTCGACCGAGCCGATGAAGCTCTCTCAGCATTTGACCGATGATGAGCGCCGGTGGAGGCGAAGGGCTGGCGCGTGCATGTACTGTGGTTTATTGAACCACTGTCTGGACGAGTGCCGCCAGCAGCCTAAAAGACGCAGCTCGTCAGTAACCATGGGGGGTCTGGCGGGCAGGACTAAATCTACTTTCCCCGGTAATTTTTTGGTAAAATTTCAGCCCTCGTGCAATTGCCAGGGGTTGAGAGGAGGATTATGGTGCTGGCTGACTCAGAGTCTGAGGGTAATTTCATTTCTGCTGAGTTTGTTAAGCAGGTGGGTATTCCCACATGTAAATTGCCCCGTGATCAGAAGATCACTACCATATCTGGCCAGGAGGTCGCGGTAGTCACCCAGCATGGTGCCGATTTCCATCCTTCTTTCTGGGACGCGCTGGGAGGATCTCTCGTTCCTGGTTCTCCCTGTTTCATCTTCCCCGTTGTTTCTTGGTTACCCTTGGCTCCGGAGGCATAACCCAGTGATTAATTGGGATCAAAATACCATCTCCTCCTGGATCCCTTTCTGTTTGGCTCATTGTATGCATTCAGCGGAGTGTTCCCCATCTCTATCCGTCTCCCTCTCCCCGGTCGAGCCACCGGACCTCAGCCTCATTCCCCAGGCTTATCACGACTTAGGAGAGGTCTTTAGCAAATCGAGAGCATTGTTGCTGCTGCCTCATCGCTCTTATGATTGTGCTATAGACCTCATCCCGGGGGCGAGGCTGCCATCCAGTCAGTTATATAGTATTTTTGGCCCGGAGAGGGCGGCGATGGAGAAATACATAAAGGAATCGCTGAACACTGGCCTTATTCGGCCATCTTCAGCTTCACTCGGAGCCGGATTCTTCTTCGTCGGAAAGAAGGATGGCTCGTTGTGCCCGTGCATCGACTACTGGGAGCTCAATGCTATTACCATCAAAGACAAATACCCTCTGCCTTTGATTAATTCAGCTTTCGAGCTCCTTCAGCGCTCACAGGTTTTCACTGTTAGACCTTAGGAACGCGTATCATCTGGTCCGCATTCATGAGGGCGATGAATGGAAGACGGCGTTCAAAACACACCAGGGCCAATTCGAATATTTAGTGATGCCTTTTGACCTCACTAACGCCCCCGCCGTCTTCCAGCGGTTAATAAACAATGTCCTCCGCTATTTGCTACCAATTCGTGTTTGTCTACTTGGATGATATCCTAATTTTCTCCCGCTGGCCAGAGGAACACAAAGCCCATGTCAGGGCCATTTTACAATGGCTCTTGGAGAACCAGCTCTACGTCAAGGCCGAGAAGTGTGAGTTCTCCACAACATCTACCACCTTCTTAGGCTTCATAGTGGCTGAAGGGAGACTGATTGCCGACCCGGCCAAGGTGAGGGCAGTGCTGGATAGGCCAACTTCCCACTCCCGTAAGGAGCTTCAACGCTTCCTCGGGTTCGCGAATTTTTAACGCAGGTTCATCAGGAACTACAGTGGGGTGGCACTGTCCTTGACGTAGCTGACCTCCGTTAAGGTCCCCTTTCATTGGACCGAGGCAGCTGAACAGGCCTTTGTCAGATTGAAGCGCCTGTTCAAGGAAACACCAATCTTGGCCCAGGTCGACACGCAGCTTCAGTTTGTCCTTGAGGTGGATGCATCTGATTCGGGGGTTGGCGCTGTGCTGTTGCAGCGTATGTCCCCCGATCAGAAGCTCTGCCCATGCGCATACTTCTCTTGTTGGCTTACGCCGGCTGAGAGGAATTATGAAGTTGGGGACAGAGAGCTGCTTGCCATTAAGTTGGCATTGGAGGAGTGGAGGCATTGGTTAGAGGGGACTATTCACCCCATCATCGTGTGGACCGACCACAAGAACCTTGAGTACTTGCGGTCGGCCCGCCGACTGAACGCCAGGCAGGCTCGCTGGGCGCTATTTTTCCAGCAATTTAATTTTACCATCACTGATCGGCCTGGTGCCCGGAACACCAAGCCGGACATGCTATCGTGCCAGTTTGATTCCAGGGAGGTAGCACCCCCCCACCCCCACCAAAAGAAAAAAACATCATCCCACCTTCCTGTGTCCTTGAAGCCCTTACTTGGGATATCGAGTGGAGGGTCCACCAGGCCCAGTCCCAGGAGCCTGTGCCAGTAGGCTGCCCCCAGAACCGTCTGTACGTCCCGGCCGCCCTCCGCAGTGATGTCATCCAGTGGGGTCACACCAGTCGCGCATCACTCGAACTATGGACTTTGTCCGTCGAGCGTTCTAGTGGCCCACGCTGCGGCGGGACATACAAGAGTATGTGAAAGCCTGTCAGACCTGCGTCCGGGAGAAATCGGACCCCCCCCCCCCTCCCATCTGGTCTCCTCCACCCCTTCCCCACCCCTGGTCATCCGTGGTCTCACATCGCCGTGGACTTCGTCACCGGACTCCCCCCCCTCCCGTGGCAAGACGGTGATTCTTACCATCGTGGATCGCTTCTCCAAGGCGGTGCATCTGGTTGCCCTCCCGAAGCTCCCCTCGGCCTTGAAGACAGCAGTCCTCCTCACGGACCACATGATCCGGGTCTACGGCATCCCCATGGACATTGTACCTGACTGGGGTCCCCAGTTTATGTCCCAGGTCTGGAGGGCCTTTTGCCGGACCCCGGGAACTACAGTGAGTCTCTCCCCTGGAAACCATCCGCAGAGCAATGGGCAGGTGAAGCCCGCCAAGCAGTCCCTGGAGGCTGCCTTGCAGTGCGTAGCAGCCGATAACCCGTCATCCTGGAGCACACATCTGACCTGAGTCGAGTACTCCATGAACTCTGCTGTCTCCTCTGCAACTGGACTCACCCCATTCGAGGCGTCGTTGGGGTACACGCCGCCTCTTCTACCCATGGCCGAGAGGGAGGTTTCAGTTCCATCCGTAGGGGCCGACGCGTCTGGAGGTCTACTCGGGCCGCCCTGGCCCGCACCACTGAATGCACCCGGGCTGCTGCTGATAGGAAGGGGGTTCCAGCTCCCAAGTACATCATCAGGCAGCAAGTCTGGCTGGCAGCGAGTCAGATTCCCCTGAAAGAGAAGTCTAAGAAGCTGTCCCCCCACTTCCTTGGGCCATACACCATCTCTTGGGTGGTAAACGACGCATCGGTCCAGCTGAAGCTGCCTTCAACCCTACAGGTGAACCCCACATTCCACGTTGCCTACATAAAGCCCCTCTCGGCCAGTCCTCTCTGCCCCCCCCCCCCCCGAAGCCACCTCCTCCTCCTCAGATCATCGACGGCCACCCTGCTTACACTGTTTGTCGTGTGTTGGATGTTCGCCGTCGGGGCCAGGGCCTGCAGCATTTGGTGGACTGGGAGGGCTACGGCCCGGAGGAACGGTCTTGGGTCCCTTCATCGTGAGTGCTGGACAAAGGGATGCTCCAGGCCTATCACCGTGCTGACCCTGAGAAGCCCTCCGGACCACCAGGAGGTGCTCCTAGAAAGGGGGGGCCCTGTCATGGGCAGCGAGAGTGCGCCCCTCCCATCCTGCCTCACATTCATCAACTCCTCACTGCACCTGAGGCAGAAGACACACCTGCGCCTGCTCATCAGCCAGTGTACTTAAGGAGGCTCTCTGTGCATTCAACGCTGGCTCGTCTGTGTATACTGCCCGAAAATAGACAAGCAAGTATAAAGTTACAGGTTTCGACACGTCGTCTAACCTTGTTTCTCCTCTTTCCTCAGGTTGCTGCCACCGTGCAGGTGCGTCTCCAGGACTGTGTGCGCTCTCCTGCCACATCTCACTATCCTTCACCTTCCTACTCCACCCGGTCAGGCACCATCAGCTCATCTCCCCCACACCCTACTGGTTTGTCTATTCCTCGCTGGGTCCCTGCCGGCTCTCCCTGGATTCCCAAGTAAGTGGCATTTTGGCTCACCCATTTCCCCTTACTCCATTCCTCTGCTTACGGCTCTCATCTTCTCTCCACAGGGCGATTCCTCTGGCGAGTGACTGTTTCTGCAGCTGTGCACTTGTGTTTGTGCAATTTAATAAGCTTTCAAACGTGCCCCTTTGTGTGGTTACTTCCTGTGCTGTGGCATTGTGCACGTGAGCTGTCAAGCTTAATTAATCATGACAGAACATTTGTAACCTCAATAATTACATCATTGTTAGATTGCAGCAACTGCGGGTGTACATACCATTTTGTTGTTTTTTCCCCTGTTGTCACTGCATGAAAAGTTATTCTCCGCTCTTGTTTATTTAGTAAATACAGACATGATTTGAACACAGCAGAAACCCATTTTGGAAATGTAAGAACACATTCAAAGCAGCGCACAAATGAGAGGATTAAATGGAGGGTCAGTCTCCCTGCTTCCAGCTTCCATCTCCCGATAGGAACGGTCAGGGTGCACTCGATTCTGTCACAATTGTACACCTCAAGGGGGTTATATAGGTAAATGTAAATATATTTCGGTGTCCCAGCACCCAGCAGCAACCTGTACCTTTGTCTCTCCATCAGTTCACAATGGCTGTATTGTGGAGACAAACCCACAGATGCTGAACTCCGCCGACTGTGTCAGGTGTGCTTGATTCCTCCCCTGGTGTACACTTCCACCAGTAAGGGCCGCTTAAAAAAAGGTCGCCTTTGACCTCTTTTATGTTCAAGCGGTCAGTGAAACCATGTCAGGTGCACTCTTCAGGTATTGTGGCATCACTATGCAAGAGATGAGAACCCGCGGTCAAGTGGCCTCTTGAGTAAGCAGGGGGACAAAGTTGCCACATACATACATGCATACATACATACCCACAATGTAGCATTGCTTTTATATATATATATACTGTATATATACAGTATATATATATATATATATATATATATATATATATATATATATATATATATATATATACTGTATATATATATATATATACAGTATATCACTCTGTTAAAGCAAGAAATCTGTGTGTGTCTATCACTTTTATAGAACATCATAGGACGGCCTATGATCTCTGCCTGATCATCATAGGACGTCCTATCTTGTCCTATGAACTCAGGCATCATAGGACTTGCGATGCCATCATAAAGATATGATGTTTTTACAGCGGTACATAGACAAATGTGTCTTTATGATGTCATATAGACCATCACTCATGATGCCTAGACTAATGTGTCTTTATGATGTCATTTGGCTCAAAATTGGCAAGGTAAATAAGTCACAGGGCCAGTCTTTACAGCGCGTTCGTGTTTTCTGCACAACAGATTTCTGCAGCCATGGCCAATTCTATGTTGCTGCGAGCAGAGTTGCCAGATCAAGCAGTCTTTGTACTGTTGCTCAAGATGAAGAAACTAAGCAAAAGCGTCGCTTTCTCAGCAATGTCGTTTTTAAAGAGGTGCTGACACAATAAAAATGTGTAACCTTGAAGAATGCCAGTCTACACTACAAATGTGTAAAATGCCAAGCAAAGCCCTGATTTTCTCTCGGTGCTCCGGTTTCTTGGTTTCGGCATGCACGGGCCTTCCTGAACAGGGTCGAAAGCCACTTTTTGCTCGGATCTGTTTTCATGATCCTGCCCATGAACTGGAATTACGACGCACCTATCCCTCAACCAGTGGTCTGAATGAAGAAGAAGAAGAAGAAGACCCATCAGATGGAGAGCAATAGAATGAGGAGAACTGCTGCACGTCAGAAAAGATGCCGTGAACATGAAACACCTCAGGTTCCAGCAGTACGCCGCAGGCATGACTGTGAACAACATGCCGTCTGAGATAGGAGGAGACCCTTCAGCAAAGGGCATGCAGAAATACTTGCTTATGCTTGGTTTCTAAGGGCATGGATGGGTATGTACTAGTATGTGTGTGTGTGTGTGTGTGTGTGTGTGTGTGTGTGTGTGTGTGTGTGTGTGTGTGTGTATATATATATACTGTATATACACTACCGTTCAAAAGTTTGGGGTCACCCAGACAATTATTTTGTGTTTTCCATGAAAAGTCACACTTATTTACCACCATGAGTTGTAAAATGAATAGAAAATATAGTCAAGACATTGACAAGGTTAGAAATAATGATTTGTATTTGAAATAATATTTTTTTCCAGATACTCAACCTGCTCAAAGGAAGGTCAGTTTTATAGATTCTCTAACCAGCTAAACTGTTTTCAGCTGTGCTAATATGATTGCACAAGGGGTTTCTAATCATCCATTAGCCTTCTAATGCAATGAGCAAACACATTGTACCATTAGAACACTGGAGTGATAGTTGCTGGAAATGGGCCTCTATACACCTATGTAGATATTGCACCAAAAACCAGACATTTGCAGCTAGAATAGTCATTTACCACATTAGCAATGTATATTAGATATTAGAGTGTATTTCTGATTAGTTTAAAGTTATCTTCATTGAAAAAAACAGTGCTTTTCTTTCAAAAATAAGGAAATTTCTAAGTGACCCCAAACTTTTGAACGGTAGTGTATATGCAGTATATACTGTATATATTGTCGAAGACCCTTTGACCTTGTACCTCAAGATTGAAGTTAGGCTCACCAGCTTGCAGTTCCTACAGGAATTTCCCTTATAGGAAATTCCGTCACATGTGTGTGTGTGTGTGCTTGGTGACTCGAGAGTTAACCCAGCCGCACTGTCTACTATCTACCAGGAGACCTCCGCTACCTGTATACCAGACCTCTGACTGAGTGACCTGTCCAGTCAGACACCTGGAATACCCCCTTGGTATTAACGACAGCCCCTCATGGTCTTGCTTTGCTCTTGGTAAAATCTGGGTAAATGTTTAAGATCAGGAAAATTGATGTATAGGAGGTCTATTTAAAAAAAAACACCTTAAAGAGTAACCTTTAAAAACTCATGAAAATGTAACACCTCTTGTAGAAAAATACCTTCTTGAAAAACAACCAGGAAAGATGGACACTGAATCAGTGATCTGACAAACTCCCATACTGTCTTTTAATATGCTGTAGTATTTATTGAAGGTCTGCAAAGCTCAGCCAAAACAGGATATACTTGCATGAAAACAGTCAATTAAATCAAAATGATGACATTCAAAATTAAACCAAAAACTGCTAGAAAAACCTTGATTCAAAAAGTTGGTAGTTGTAGAATCAGTCATTTCATCAAAAAGTGAAATCATTCAAAAATATAAAAATTCAAAAATCACCAGGATCAGTCCAGAAAATCAAAATTTAAAATCAACCAAAAATATGAAAAATCTGAAAGAGTCCAAAATAAAAGAAACCCTTTGAATCATAAAACCTGGTAAAAACATCTAATCAATTTGTGGATAAATGTCTAAAAAGCCTTCCTGGGGAGATTGGGGAAAAAGGGATGATTAATTGCTGGTCTTCTCCTTTGAGGCTCCCTTTTCTCAGGGAGAAGGGGAAGAAAAGGCGAGGTAGGGAAACTGACTCTTGAGGCTCTGTCTTCTGTTCTTCCATCAGCGGGGCCCATGCTCTGTGTAGCCGTCAGCCGGAGAGGGGAAGGGGTGCCTCCACTTCCTCTTCTGTCTTCACCCAAGTGCTATTTTCTCCCTTCTTGCAGCAGAAGATTTAGGGTTGTTAAAAATTGAAGAGTTGAGATGTTGTTTGATTCATCTTCTTAACAGCGGTTTCCCCCTCTCTCCAATCTTCTGCGATGGGATGAATGGTGTCCCGGAGACCGCCGAAAATGAACATTTTGGGGCTTTTGAACAGAGTTTTTATACCTTTGTTACATTCTACTGTGATTGGCTAGCAATCTCCCCATAGGCTTTTTGGCTTCTGTGATTGGCTTAATGCTAACTTTTATATAACAATTACTTCATTCTGCACATGCCCCCCCCCCGAGTTCCAGTTAAGCCATGTGCCAACCCCTGCCCCCGCTTCCAAGAATTGGCCATGCACTGCTCAAGCACCGCTTTTCTACCCTCATGGCCGTCTGGTTTCGTTTATCTCAGCACTTGTCCCTCAAGTTCTGCTCATCTCATCATTTTCCATTACCAAAATAAATCAACTCGCTGTCCCAACCCATTTCAGTTCCTCATTTTGTCACATGCCTTCCCAGTCAACAGATCTTGTAAAACATTTCACAATCTGACCCCACATATACCTTTCTTTGTGCAGTTAAAATGTACATATGATCACACAGTTTGATTACACTCATTATCTTTGTTGATTACATACTTCTTAATCAATGAGTATACATTTGCTTTACTGATTACACAAGATATTACATTTCATGGCATATGCTTTCAACATTGCTTTGCATTCAGTTCTATGATTCACCAGCCATGTCTGTTCCCGTCCTTTCTGACCACAGGAGTATGCACATTCTGATGATTTCGTGACCCTGGCTGACCTCCCTGTATTCTTGGGCCATTTGAAGCAGGATTCCCCATTTTCTTTTCATAGGGGTAAATCGGTGTGATTGGGAGGGTCTGCTGTTTTCAGGCTTTTTGCGGTTGCTGGGGTCATGTCGTGGGGTACTCGAACAATATATATATATATATATATATATATATATATATATATATATATAGAGAGAGAGAGAGAGATATGGATAAAGACAATTGCATTGCCCTGTTGTATACTTTAATATCCACAGTTTGAAAAGAGACGGCCAGAAACTGTGTTGTTGTTTTCTGAGTTCATGCTAATAATTACCCTGGTTAGCTGCATTGTTTTACAATTGAAATTACTTACCCCAAAGTTTAGATTAAAGCCTCACAGAAGTATGACAGCATATAACAGATGCTTCTACCATATCTGTGCTTTTAAGAAGGCGGAGAAAAAAAGCAAAGACACCGATCAAGTGCTAGCTGGGTAGCGAGCAGGCTGAGCCACTAAAGCAATGGATTCTGGAAAAGTATGTATATGATCTCATAATCGGGGCACGGCCAGGGACCGTACCCACACTTTGTGTTCATTTTGGTCTTTGTTTTTCCACAATATTATTATTATTATGAGTGTTATAACTAAGTGCCTCTGTCTTCTCTGATCATTGTTTGTCATGTCATCCCCTGTTGTCTGTGTTTTTTGTGTTTGGTTATATTCTACTGTATGATCCAAGTTTATTTTTCCATTTTAGTGTTATTGTCCTGTGTCTCTAGTCATGTTGTGTCATCCCCTGTCTGTCCACATTGTCATCATTTTAGACTTGTGTGCATATTTGTTTCCCTAGTGTCCTCAGCTCCTCATGTTTCCGTATCCATAGCTACTCCTCCTCATGTGTGCTCATTCATTCATTCATCTTCTTCTGTTTAATCCTTTTCGGGTTGCGGGGGGCTGGAACCTATCCCAGCATCTTTGGCGGGAGGCAGGGTACACCCTGGACAGATCGCCAGTCCATCGCAGGGCCAACACAGAGAGACAGACAACCATTCCCGCTCACATACATACCTAAGGACAATTTAGAATCCCCAGTTGATGCCAATTAACCTAACTTGCATGTTTTTGGCATGTGGGAGGAAAGCGGAGAAATCCCGGAGTAAACCCACGCAGACACGGGGAGAACATGCAAACTCCACTCAGATCACTGTTGGTCGGGGGCTGGGATCGAACCCAGGATCCCCTGGCCAAGGGTGAGTTGCTGTGCTGCCGCAGTGCTAACCACTCCGCCACCGTGCTGCCCAATGTGTGCTCATGTTCAGCCCTGAATCACTCTTCCAGCTGTCCTGTGTTTTCTAATTATGAGTTCCCCTATATATGTGTCTCTGTGCTCTGTCCTGTGTGTGTTCCATTACGTTGTTTCCCTGTCGTCTTATCCTGCCATGTATCCATGTCGTGTATCCTAGTGATGCTAAAACCGAAGCCTCATAAAACAATGAGCAACTTTGAGACAATTGCTTCATGAGTGACAGTGTTATGAAACATCTAATAAAGACTGCCATCTGGTGACTGACTGTCAGAACTGCACTTGAGTGAAAATCTGAAAAAGGCCAATACTCTATATATCACAGGTTGCACTACACTTTTTGTTGTGTCATTTTCTCAGACAGGCTTGTAAAAATTCTGTCAATCAGTTATCTGTGGGCTATATTGATCATAGATACCATAACCTACATATGTTTAAGCATGTGAGAGTGTTTAGTGATTACATATGTAAAGCAACTTCACACCTCAGAACAGGACAAAGGGTCTCAACCGCCAGTGAAGATCAAAGAGCATCCCAGGCGCTGCGGTGGAGACCGGATGGGTTGCCCTGACCCCCCAGGGCCAGGTGGAGGAGTACGAAGACGAAAGAGGAGATTAAGATAGTGAGGGATGTCAGCTTTTGATATGCATGTCTTTTATTATGTGTGAGTATAAGTTCGTAGAGCCGAAGGTGTTTGCTCTCTTACTTCTTCTGCTGCTGCACCTAGATGAGACTTGTTAGAGGAGCTGATAATAAACTTTGGTTTATGAATCACATCGCCTCGTTATTTCAAGCTCCTCTACACTGGTGACCCTGACGCGAGAATGGACCAGAGGCGTTCCCCCGCGATCGACTCATCTGTGGCGACCCAGGCAGACGCCGGCGCCCATGCAGACAGGGGAACAGATAGACGACGTTCCCCCATGACAGAAGTGATAGAGAGGGCTCAACCGAGCACCAGCGCCGCGGAGAGAGCCGAAGCAAGGCACTCTCACCCTGCGGACACATCAGTGACAGTCCACACAAACGCCGTCACCGTCAACCTACCGGACTTCTGACAGGAAGACCCCGCCTCGTGGTTTCAGCAAGCTGAAGCCCAGTTTGCACTTGCGGGCATCACGGCTGACGATACAAAGTTCTATCACATCGTCGCCAAACTCGACGCCGCCACTTCGAGATGTGCGCAGAGCATAATCCAGCGGCCGCCGGCCCAGGACAAATATAAAGAACTGAAAGCGACCATCGTGGCAAATTACGTCCCCTCAGCCGAGGAGAGAGCCGAGTGGATCCTGGCGGTCTACGGCCACAGAGGAGGCAGACCCAAGGCCCTCATGGAGGCCTTGCTGCAACTTAAAGAAGAGGACAATGACAACTTCCTCTTCCATTTCATATTCCTCAGTACGCTGCCGCCACACATGAGAGGGACGCTGGCCAACATGCGATGCAGCACCCAGCAAGACTTCCGCACGTTGGCTCACGAAGCTCAACGGCTCGTCAATGCCTGCAAGGAGCAGACACCCACAGCAGCATCCACAGACCTCAACGCTGATGTCCGGAGCCACGAGGAGCCACAAATCACCGAGCAGAATCAGCCCGCGGTGACAGCGACAAGGCCAGGACGCAACAGACGGAGCGACGTTTGTTATTACCACCACCGCTTCGCCGAGAAGGCTTACAAATGCGTTCCCCCCTGCAAATACACAATTTCGGGAAAACGCCGAAGCCAAGAGCTGTTAACAGCGGCGGTTCTCGGTGAAAAAAGCAAGCTTTTATATGTGACGGACGGACACACCGGCAAGTGGTTCCTTATCGACACGGGAGCTCAATTAAGTTTTGTCATGCCCTCCCAAGCAGACCGGGCCATGGGCCCCCGGGGCAATGGAGCGGTGGCAGCCAACGGCTCCATCATCGACACTTTTGGCGAAAAGAGCCTGCCCCTCTGCATCCACGGCCGCAACTACAGATGGCCATTTGTTGTAGCGGCGGTGAGTTTTAACTTGTTGGGCGCAGATTTTTTGTGTGCACATGGGTTATTAGTTGATCTAGTGAACAGGCGCTTGGTTAATGCACTGTCCTTTGCTTCTATTCCCTGCTCAGCTCGACTTTCTCCACCACCCGTGCAGGCTAGCGTCACCACAGCAGGAGGTAAGTTTGATCAACTCCTCACCCAATTTCCACCACTCACAATTCCCAAATTCTCAGCCACAGTGGCTAGACACGGGGTCGAACACTTTATTCCCACAACGGGCCCACCCGTATTCGCCAAAGCTCGGCGCTTAGACGCGACCAAGCTCGCCATAGCTCGGGATGAGTTTACCGCCCTTGAAAAATTAGGCATTATCAGACGCTCGAAAAGCCCCTGGGCGTCACCACTTCACATGGTCCCGAAATCCGACGGTTCTTGGAGGCCGTGCGGCGATTACCGCAGATTAAACAATGCGACAGCGCATGACCGCTACCCAATTCCTCACATTCAAGACTTTTCACTACATCTGGCGGGTGCGCGCATTTTTTCAAAAATAGACCTGGTCCGCGGTTATCATCAAGTCCCAGTTCGAGCAGAGGACATTCCTAAAACAGCTGTAATAACCCCCTTCGGTGTTTTTGAATTTTTGCGGATGCCTTTCGGCCTCAAAGGCGCTGCTCAAACCTTTCAGCGGATGATGGACGCAGTATTACGCGACCTCCCTTTTGTGTTCGTCTACCTCGACGATATGCTGGTAGCCAGCTCGTCTGAGGAAGAACACGAGCGGCATCTCACTATGGTTTTTCAGAGACTAGAAGAGCAAGGGTTAATAATCAATCCAGCTAAATGCAAATTCGGCGTGTCACAAATTGATTTTTTAGGACACAGAGTTTCTCCGAAGGGGGCAGTCCCACTTCCAGACAAAGTTCACGCAGTAAAAAGTTTCCCACGGCCACAAATGGTCAAATCGCTGCAGGAATTTTTGGGCATGGTTAATTTTTACAACCACTTCCTCCCCCACGCAGCTCAGCTCATGCAGCCCCTATATGACGCGCTCAGAAAACAAAAACCTTCCAAAGCGGTCGAATGGACCCCGGAGCGCGAACGCGCCTTCACGGAAGTAAAAAGCGCCCTAGCTAATGCCACATTGTTGGTTCACCCCGATCCCTCGGCCCGCATTGCGCTAACCACAGACGCTTCAGACCTGGCCATAGGGGCAGTTGTAGAACAACACGTCGGCGGAATCTGGCAACCTTTGGCGTTCTTCAGCAAATCGCTAAACCAAACTGAGCGTAAATACAGCACTTTTGACAGAGAGCTACTAGCGCTCCATTTATCCATCCGCCACTTCCAGTTCTGGTTAGAGGGGCGGCGTTTTACGGCTTTTGTAGACCACAAACCGCTCACCTTTGCTATGGCTAAAATTTCCGAACCGTGGTCAGGCAGGCAACAAAGACAGCTAGCTGCGATTTCAGAGTTCACCACAGACATTCGACATGTGGCAGGCAAACTTAACGTGGTAGCAGACTGCCTCTCTCGCGCTGTGACATCGCCAGAGCGCGAGGAGACAGATTATACTACCTCAGCCGCGGAACTCTTCGCCAACACGGACACATACGCAGCACCAATCCACGCAGGGATAGATTATGCAGCCATGGCAGAGGAACAAAGTAGTGACGCGGACGTGCGTGCACTCCTGTCTGGACCAACAGGGTTAAGGCTGGAGAAAAGGGGTCTACGCGACGGTGTGCCCCCCCTAATATGCGACATCTCAACCGGTCGACCTCGCCCGTTAGTTCCAGCTGCATGGCGCCGCCGTATTTTCAACTCGATTCACTCCCTCGCGCACCCAGGTGTGCGCGCTTCAGTTAAAATGGTCGCCGAAAAGTTTGTGTGGCCTGGCCTGCGCAAAAACGTAAAAGAATGGGCAAAGACTTGCATTTCTTGTCAGCGCGCCAAAGTACACAAACACACAAAAGCCCCTCTGGAGCCTTTTCGAATCCCTGCTAGAAGGTTTGACCACGTTCATGTCGACCTCGTGGGGCCACTACCTTCCTCCCAAGGTTTCACACACCTGTTAACAATGATAGACCGCACCACGCGCTGGCTAGAGGCAGTCCCTCTGGCGTCAACCACAGCGGAGGAAGTCGCTCGCGTTTTTTTGACAAACTGGGTGGCATGTTTCGGCGTCCCATCGGACATCACGTCCGATAGGGGGCTTCAATTTGTCTCGGAGCTTTGGTCAGCCATGTCCAGCAGCCTAGGGGCAACAATTCACCGCACCACCGCTTATCACCCTCAGGCTAATGGGTTATGCGAGCGTTTTCACAGATCTTTAAAGGCCGCCCTCAGAGCCTCACTAACGGATACAAATTGGGTAAATAAACTTCCCTGGGTTTTATTGGGGTTGCGTGCTGCGCCCAAAGAGGATCTAGACGCCTCCCCAGCAGAATTAGTTTTTGCACAACCTCTCAGGCTCCCAGGTGAATTTTTACCAGAGAACCCAGAGCCAGGGCATTTTCCAGCCCCGAGGTTTGTAGGCAGCAACGGACCGGACTCTCTCCCCGGGCCGGCACATCACTCTTTTCTACGTGTTTTTGTCCCCCGAGCTTTAAAAAACGCTGAATTCGTTTTTGTTAGGCATGAAGCTTTAAAACCAACTTTCCGCCCACCATACGATGGGCCATTCAGAGTGCTGGAACCTGGTGATAAACATTTTGTGCTTGATTTTGGGGATAGAAAAGAAACAGTCAGCATTGACAGACTTAAACCTGCCTTCTTGTTGAGAGACGAGCCTACACGGTTGGCGAGAGCACCTCGGCGGGGTAGACCCCCCAAGAGAAAAGACTCAGCCCCCCTGCAGGGAACAAATAATCACTCTTCTTCCCAAGCTGCAGATTCCTTACAGGAAGGTCCCACCAGGACGCCCAAGCGGACCCACAGCAGATTCGGGAGAAGATTAAAACCCAGACGGCACAGAGACTGATGCAAACTACAGTGATCCCTCGCTACTTCACGCTTCACCTTTCGCGCCCTCAGTGCATCGCGGATTTTTCAAAAATATTCATCAAAAATTCAAAATTGAGAAATAATGGGCGGGCGCTAGCAGAAGGCAGGGAGACTACATTAGACCATCAGGTATCAACACGGAGAGCAGCACAACTCTCTGTTCGCTGTTGTCGTGTTGGCTGGGCTCGGAAATCTCGCAAGCTGATTGGCCGAGACGTTTCACCCCGCAAGCTGATTGGCCGAGACGTCTCACCCACCTCCTCTCCCTGCCGAGCACCCATGAAGGGAAGAAAGACCGCATTCATTGCTTTTTATCGCTCGTGTTACTTAGTCTCGCCGCGTGGAACTTTTTGCTGTTCTCTTGTGCCATTTTGTGCGAAATAGTCTTCCCGTCGAGGCACTACGCCGCCTCCTGCAGCTTCAGCTCTATCGGAAGCTGCCCTCGATGATCCTGCGCCTCCAGCACCTCACGATGAGGCGTCACCTGAGGAGCAGTAAAGCTCTCATTAACCTGTGCAGTAAATCATTTTCATCTTGAGTTACGTATCTTGTTATAAGAATAAAAGAGTTCTAAAAACATATTTATGTACACTTTGTTTACATCTACGTATGTATGTACACGTACACACACACACACGTATCATATGAGAGTGAGAGAATGAACGTACGTATTGTTTATGGATGACATCATTGGGGTGACGCTACTTCGCGGTTTTTCACTTTTCGCGGTCGGTTCTGGAACCCATTAACCGCGATAAGTGAGGGATCACTGTACTCAACAGTTGTTCACTAATTGTGCTGTAACAGTTTAGGACTGACTTGTGATATTACTATGCTGTTATGATTACCACTGAACTCTCTTAGGAGCATGGCTGCTGGAAAGTTTCTTCTGTGTCAAGAGGTGTAGCAGTTAGTATGTCATAATAATTATCTTAAACTGTGAATTTTTCTATTGTCCTTTTCTTAGTCGTTTTGGGGGGGGGGGCTGTGGGCTATATTAATCATAGATCCCATAACCTACATATGTTTAAGCATGTGAGAGTGTTTAGTGATTACATATGTAAAGCGACTTCACACCTCAGAACAGGACAAAGGGTCTCAACCGCCAGTGAAGATCAAAGAGCATCCCAGGCGCTGCGGTGGAGACCGGATGGGTTGCCCTGACCCCCCAGGGCCAGGTGGAGGAGTACGAAGACAAAAGAGGGGATTAAGATAGTGAGGGATGTCAGCTTTTGATATGCATGTCTTTTGTTATGTGCAAGTATAAGTTCGTAGAGCCGAAGGTGTTCGCTCTCTTACTTCTTCTGCTGCTGCACCTAGATGAGACTTGTTAGAGGAGCTGATAATAAACTTTGGTTTATGAATCACATCGCCTCGTTATTTCAAGTTCCTCTACATTATCTATCATTTTAACTGACTTTAATTAGATCACCCTGTTACGCCTGTAATCAGAGACTGGAGTCGTCTTATGCCAAGCAGTGAACTGACTTTATTAAGAGAACACAGAACTATATATACTGGCCACAGCCCGCCTGACGTCTCCGCCCAAGACAGGTACAGCAAGCGCCAAAGGCCAAGCACACACACACACAACATCCACACAACATGCTTTCCCCCCCTTTAGAAAAGTCCAAAACCACACACACAATTGAAAACCTCCCAAATTTAGGACCCAAATCATATACTAAAATAACGGGGAACAATGCATCATAATGGCCTAACACATCCACACAAAACATAACTAAAACAGAGTTGGTGGGTGGACTGCCACACAACCCGCATGGTACAGTGGGTTATTCTGCCACTATTAAACTAAAAAGAAGTCCATTAATAATTAAAATAGCTGCTGTGTTCCTAAACGAAACCAAACACATAAATTAATCCTCACACGACACATTCATATGTACAACACACACTCTTTTCCAAAACACATATAAACACATATACATTCATTAGTGTTGTTATTTAATACATGCACATATGAACTATTTAAACTATTATATTCAACACCACATAAACATATTTACATTTAAATTTATCAAGTTATACCACTGTCCACGGGCAGCAAAAGGTAGAACAGGCTCGGAGGCCCAGGGCAGCCCCTCGGTATGCACACCCCTGGAAGCAGCCTGCCCCCAGGGTCGAAGCAGGTGTGGGTCACATGAGCGAGGATAGTTGACCTATTACTGACAGCTGTCAGCTGTGACAGCCTGCAAACTTGAACCACAAGGGGAAGTAAACAAAAGCAGCTGTCATAACAAAAGCACATCAGGAAATGGCGAACAGAAACCGACTAAAATATGAACTTAATACAAAGTGAGAAACAGACCAGATGAATACAGCCAGAGAAGCAAATAATATAATATACATGACACCAATATACAGAGAGAGGTGAGGGCAAAGGCAGGCTCATGTCTAAAAGGCAGATAATAATAGATTAATGGAACTAGGAATAATGGACTAAGACACATGAGAACTAATGAACAAACAGAAATAACATCCATCCATCCATCTTCTTCCGCTTAATCCTTTTCGGGTCGCGGGGGGTGGGGGGTGGGGGGGCTGGAGCCTATCCCAGTATCTTTGGGCGAGAGGCAGGGTACACCCTGGACAGATCACCAGTCCATCGCAGGGCCAACACAGAGAGACAGACAACCATTCACTCTCACAGTCATACCTAAGGACAATTTAGAATCCCCAGTTTGAGGCCAATTAACCTAACTTGCATGTTTTGGGCATGTGAGAGGTAACCAGAGAAATCCCGGAGTAAACCCAAGCAGACACGGGGAGAACATGCAAACTCCACTCAGATCACTGTTGGTCGGGGGCTGGGATCGAACCCAGGATCCCCCAGCCAAGGGTGAGTTGCTGTGCTGCCGCAGTGCTAACCACTCCGCCACCGCGCTGCCCACAGAAATAACAGGCAACTCAAATATGATATTAAGTACAGAACCGAGAAAGAGAAATGCAGAAAATAACACAAACAGGAAGCATGAGCACGGGCTTCCCCCATGCTCAGCATCATGACATTATCTATCAGATTCCTTTTATTCTATTTTATTGTACAGTGCTTTGACTATATGTCTCTGAAAAGTGCTTCATAAATAAACATTACTCACTTTTTCTCTGAGCGCTGCTCGCAAGCTCCATGACATGTGCTGGCCCGCGTGTTTGTTTTTTTTTTTTTCGTGGAGCACTTCTTGTGGGTTCTGTGTCATGTCAAGGTTGTCCATCTTTGTTATAAAACCAAAAAAGGCCTGACATTTGAGCTAACTCTGAGCAAACTGCTTCCCAACTTTCAAAGCTGGCTGCAAATCTCACGAGACAAGCTATGACTTCACTTGACTGGGTGCTTGCTTTGCACCATCTAGTGGACTGAAAATGCAATTGGATGAATACCCAAGAGAGTATGCAACGTTTAAATGAATATACATAATTAATAAAAGATCAATCCATGCCTTTAGGGATCAGTGGATCGTAGTTAGTGTCAAGTATTACAATCTATCACTAAATTGATTATTGTTTTATCCCTGCTACCAATCAATCAAATTGCACATCCCTTTCCCCAAGAATGCTTTATTGGGGCTTTTACATCTTCATGTTCACCCAATTTTATGTTATCCTAAGCTAACCATCTAACATTATTGTGGACAGCTCTGACATCAACCATGAATCAGTAACAGAAGAGGGGTGGGGTCAACTTAATCTCATTAGCATTGAAGAAACATGCACTGAATCAGTTCATTTTCAATCCCTAAAGGGCGAAGCAGGTCAGACATTTCATTACAACCTCTGGGAAGCATGTCAATACATGGAAAATGAGGATAATACAGTGGTGTGAAAAAGTGTTTGCCCCCTTCCTGATTTCTCATTTTTTTGTATGTTTGTCACACTTGAATGTTTCAGATCATCAACAAATTTGAATATTAGACAAAGATAACACAAGTAAACACAAAAGGCAGTTTTTAAATGAAGGTGTTTATTACTAAGACAAACAAAAATCCAAGCCTACATGACCCGGTGTGAAAAAGTGATTGCCCACTAAACCTAATAACTGGTTGGGCCACCCTTAGCAGCAACGACTGCAATCAAGCGTTTGCGATAACTGGCAATGAGTCTTTTACAGCACTGTGGAGGGATTTTGGCCCACTCATCTTTGCAGAATTGTTGTAATACAGCAACACTGGAAGGTTTTCGAGCGTGAACCACCTTGTTAAGGTCATGCCACAGCATCTCAATCGGATTCAGGTCAGGACTTTGACTAGACCACTCCAAGGTCTTCATTCTGTTTTTCTTAAGCCATTCAGAGGTGGACTTGCTGGTGTGTTTTGGATCATTGTCCTGCTGCAGAACCCAAGTGCACTTCAACTTGAGGTCACAAACAGATGGCCGGACATTCTCCTTCAGGATTTTTTGGTAGACAGCAGAATTCATGATTCCATTTACCACAGCAAGTCTTCCATGTCCTGAAGCAGCAAAACAGCCCCAGACCATCACACTACCACCACCATATTTTACTGTTGGTATGATGTTCCTTTTCTGAAATACTGTGTTACTTTTACACTGGATGTAATGGAACACACACCTTCCAAAAAGTTCAACTTTTGGCTCGTCAGTATACAGAGTATTTTCGAAAAAATTTTAGGGATCATCAAGATGGCGGAGTCATGAACACTGACCTTAACTGAAGCAAGTGAGGACTGCAGCTCTTTGGATGTTGTTGTGGGGTCTTTTGTCACCTCTTGGATGAGTCGTTACTGCACTGTTGGGGTAATTTTGGTCGGCCGGCCACTCCTGGGAAGGTTCACCACTGTTTCATGTTTTCACCATTTGTGGATAACTGCTCTCACTGTGATTTGCTGGAGTCCCAAAGCTTTAGAAATGACTTTATAACTTTTTCCAGACTGCTAGATCTCAATTACTTTGTTTCTCATTTGTTCCTGAATTTCTTTGGATTGCAGCATGATGTCTAGCTTTTGAGGATCTTTTGGTCTACTTCACTTTGTCAGGCAGGTCCTATTTAAGTGATCTCTTGATTGAGAACAGGTGTGGCAGTAATCAGGCCTGGGTGTGGCTAGAGAAATTGAACTCAGCTTTCCAGCGATGTGATAAACCGCAGTTAATTTATGTTTTAACGGGAGGACAATCATTTTGTCACACCAGGCCATGTAGGCTTGGATTTTTTTTTAGCCATAATAATCTACAATAATTTTTTTTAGCCATAATAATAAGCACCTTCATTTAAAAACTGCATTTTGTGTTTACTTATGTTGTCTTTTTCTAATATTTAAATTTGTTTGATGATCTGAAACATTTAAGTGTGACACACACACACAAAAAAAGGAGAAATCAGGAAGGGGGCAAACACTTTTTCACACCACTGTAAGTCTCCTTCAAGAGCATCCAGGCTGTTGCAAAGAGGTTGGCCATGCTGGGTCCCAAAGTGCTGCAGGTTGAAATGGTTACCGTCAACATTTTAAAAATTATTAAAGATGCACTCCAGTGGCTATAAATTCCCTATAAAAGCAAAAGTATGTTTTCTAAAATGGTATTATGCCTTTTTTTCTACAGACAAAATCTTTCATTGTTTTACAGTTTTGTGTCAAAATCTTTTCATTCCCTGCCTTCAAACAGCAAAATCACTGACTATGCCCAACCCATATACCACAAGGCTAAAAGTGGCTAGTGCTACATTAAACAGCATATATCGCATAATATTTTGTGACTGGAGTGGTGGCCTAGTTGGTAGAGCATCTGCCCCACACCCGGGAGGCCTGGGTTCAAATCCCGGTTAGGTCATGCCGAAGACCATATAAAAGTGGAACTTCCTGCCATCCAGCTTGGTGCTCAGCAATAATGGAACGGAGGAGGGAAATCTAAATGTGATTAACAGTGTAGATAAGAGCAACGTAATTTTGTTCTACTGTATGGATTGAATGACAATAAAGTTGGCTTTACCTTTATAAAAAGTCTTAACAGTTGAAGGACATGCACAGTGGCCCAGGTTAACTGAAACTGCATCAGTCCTTAAAAGCAGTTTAATGGTAAAATCCATCTTAATTTGAGTCAAGTTTTCAAAGCAGCTGTCCAAAAATGCTAACTGGTCAGGGGCTAACTTCAGTTAGGCCAGAGAGTCCAGACTGGCTTAACACTACTGACCTGCCAGCGGCAGTTTATAGGCTACATTGTGGTGACCCACCACAATCTACAGGGGACATTCATCCTCACACTCAGAAGGTCCGGAAGAAGCAGAGGACCATTCACATACGGACAGAGAGCCCCTGGGGGGACAACCAGAACACAGCACAACGGAGTACAGCACTGTAGCGCACAGCGCTACAAGTGCGGCTCATTTTGATGGAGGAAATAAAACTCTGCAACCTTCCAGCTTGTCATCTCTCACCTGAACTTATTCCTCCACACTGGTGACCCCGACATGTCATGGTACACCCCTCGCCTGCACTTACTCCTCCACACTGATGATCCTTGACGTGTCATGGAACATCCCTCGCCTGATCTTTTACCTCCACACTGGTGACCTGACGAGAGAGAATGACCGTCTGCTCCCTCTCACCGCGCTGTGGACACAGAGGACCAGAGAATGCCTGCAACCTCTTCATCCTCACTGGAGCACGCGCTCTGGAGCACAGCGCTGGGACTGACATGCACCATGAATGGCGACACAAGCGAGCTGAAGGAAGCAGCCTGAACGGGGAAGGACATCGGCGCCGACTGCGTTGATTTCTGCCAAGCTCCCCGAATCTGACTTCATTCATGGCAGCCAACCTCCCGCGCACAGAAGCCCCGCACGCACACCACAGGATTACGAGGACAGCGCAACTGCCAGCTATGTGGTCACTGCGCCAAACGCGCGCCACGCACAGAGGCGAACCGGCTCCACAGACTGATACATCGTCCTCCGCCGCTGCACATGCCCGAGAAACACAGCCGATTGCCACCCTCGGAACCTTCAGGGCTGCTCACGCACCTGAAGCAGATGTGCAGCCCGCACACAGGACATTGTATAGGTTTCTCAGCCACGGCGCACACCGGAAGTTTAGCCGATTGCTGTCATTCCCATTGACAGCGTTCCCATTACTGTCATTAGCCATTCCCCAATGGCTTTAGGGCTGCGTCTGCACCGAAAGCCAAACCGCCAAGTTCCTCACACAGCTGCAGTTGTTTCACAGCCACTACGCATCCTCGGGGAATTTGGCCGTTCACCTTCCCCACATCCTTGCTGGACCGAGTCGCGAGAGGAGTCAAGAGACTTAATTTTTTCACAGCCGCTGTGGATCACCGCCAGGGTGACCGGGAAAGTCCCTCATTGCGGATCCACACGCAATTTTTGCGCGACCCAGACACCTTTGACGTCCCAGGCCAGCACTCACTTACTCCCACCCCCTCCCCCTCCTCCTCCACAGCGCTCTTCCCGCACCTCACTCCTTAAAGCCGGCTGAGCGCTGTCTTGTTCCATTACGCACAAAACGCACCGGCCCGTACACGATCCATGGCTGTTCAACATGCTGGAACCAGGAGTGGAGCACACTGTTTTTTTCCACCCCTCCCCACGGACTGACATGCCCTCCGACAGTTCTACCGGAGCTGGAGCCAAACGACGGGGGTGGGGGGTGGTCACAGCCCCTTCTGAGTGTTCTGGGGGTATCCCTATGGTGACCCACCACAATCTACAGGGACATTGATCCTCACACTCAGAAGGTCCACAAGAATCAGAGAACCATTCACATACGGACAGAGAGCCCCTGGGGGGACAACCAGAACAATGGACTATTGTTCATACATCCCCGACTTAAGGAGAAGACGTCCGGGCACCAGTTGGTCAGGCTAATCATATGTATTGACTGATATGTATATCAATATACTAATATGCCATGCATTCTCTCTGTTTGTATAACATGTAAAAGAGCTGACGACACACAGCACAACGGAATACAGCACTGTAGCGCACAGCGCTACAGGTGCGGCTCATTTTGATGGAGGAAATAAAACTCTGCAACCTTCCAGCTCGTCATATCTCGCCTGAACTTATTCCTCCACAACATCACCAAAAATGCTTTGTTTCAAATCGCCTTTTTTCAGTTGGCGGGGCTTAAGTGAAACTTTAAAGCAAAAAAACAGACATGGTGAATGAGTGATTTCGCACTTGATGTATCTTGTAAGTCATAAAACACATGTTATAGGCATGTTATCAAGAAAAAAAACTTGATTTTTGGTGGCGTGTCACTTCAAGCACTTTTACACGAGTGTGGTATTAATTAATGCCACCGCCGTGATTTGGTGGTAGGCCCAACTGAATCACCGCAGCGATATATTCATGATACTGCACGGCCTTGACTACAGTATTGCTTTTATACAACAACTCCATAAGCACAATTTATAACAGCAATACATGACAAAATATTATGAGTTGTTTGTTTCACCTGTTATTTTCCCAAATGTACCACATTGACCGTTTCTGTACAGCTTGTTTATTTTGTCAAAAACATGGAGCCGACATGCTAGCTTCCATTTCACCAGAATGATTACAAGGCACTGGACGCCAACACATCCAGACCACAAGGTCTGGATTTTGAGGATCGTCTCTTTTCAAACAGCGCAGTGGAAAAGTAACATTTCTCACACATTGTATGAAGCAAAGACGGCTACTCTAATTTAAAGATTATTATAAAACCACTGAGGTAGAGTGATACATATCCGGTGAAGCATCAGAGTGATATCAGGGGAATATCACACCTGAAATCCATGCGGTCCAATCAGATTGCTCGGTCTGAACTAACTGTTGTGTCATATAAAAACTCTGCAAGTGTGATTTTGTGCTAAGTTGTGTATGCAGTGTTTAGTGGTGCATAAACAGAAGACACGCAGCATCCCACTGGATGTCACCACAGTAACTGGGCTCCAAGAGTGGTTTGTGGCTGAGCGCTGGCACACTGGGGCTCGAGGAGTCTGACTGCCAGCCACTCCCCCTCCTCTCAGGTACCTGTAGGAGAGAGTTCTGCCATATTCTCAGTGGGTGGAGGTCCGTGGAGCCCGGGATGGAAGAAAAAAAGTAACCGGGGGGGCACAGATTTGGTTCTTACAATGAATATAAGACAGGTCGTTATGTATAAACAAGCCTAAAAGCATTATTTAAAATATATCATATGGGGGGCTGTTTACATTTACAGTATTTGCTATTTGATTTAAAACTTTCTTTACAATAATAGCATTTTTAGTTGAATTTCTTAAAATAATTCATAAAAATAGATGTGCCAGCTTTAAAAATAGCGTACCGGAGTGTGGCCTAATGGTATACCATCTGCCCCACAGGCAAAATTCCAAAAGTCACAAATTTATGAGGAAAAAAAATCCCAAAAATTATAAGAAAAAAGTGATAAATTTACCAAAAAAGTAGCAAATTTATGAGAAAAAAGTCACAAATTTACTAGAAAAAATTGCAAATTTATGAGAAAAAGTTAAAATTTATGAGAAAAAGTTGCAAATTTACAAGAAAAAAATTGTGAAATTATTTGAAGAGTTACAAACTTACAAGAAAAATTTAGCACATTTACAAGAAAAAAAGTCACAAATTTATGAGGAAAAAAATTAGAAAAACTTGCAAATTAACAAAAAAGTAACAAATAAGAGTAAAAAAATTGAAAATTTATGAGACAAAACTTTCTCAAAAAGACAAAAAGTTGTAAGTTTACAGTAAAAAACGTTGAAATTTTTTTTAGAAAGTTGTAAATTTACAAAAAAAGTCACAAATTTATGGGAAAAACTCACAAATTCACAAGAAAATAGCACATTTACAAGGAAAAATAACAAATTTATGAGAAAAAGTGGCATGATTACAGTAAAAAAGTTACCAATTTATGAAAAAGTTCCAAAATTACAAGAAAAATTTAGGAAATCTGCAAGAAAAAAGTCACAATTTCACAAGAAAAACTAATAAATTCATGAGAAAAAAGTTTCAAATTTACACAAAAAAATCACAAATTTATGAAAAAAACCTGCAAGTTTACAGTAAAAAAAAAAGTTGCAAATTTATGAGAAAATTTCAAATTTTCTAGAAAAAATGTATTAAATTAGGGGGAAAAGTCACAAATTTACAAGAAAATAGCAAATTTATGAGAAAATAGGTAAAGTCCATGTGGGCAAACACAGATGCGGCCAGCATGGACAAAGCTGTCAGACAGCCCAGCTGAACCTTTGCTGGGGCGCACATGGGCACACTGAGTGGCCATTTATAAAGACTGTGGTACACACTGAGCACGTTTCCACTGCAGAAACTAGGAGCCAGTTTTCGGGGGCGGGAACTCCTGTGTAGGGCCATTCCTGGACCTCGTCCTCTCCTATGTCATGTCTCCATTGTTGGGGTAGGAACCACTGGTCTCCAGACGGATTTGTTCGTGATGGAATCATTTGACAGTTTTGACCGCGACACAGCGCACCAAAATAAATTACATTTAATCACACAGAGATGATTATGTGTGAAATTAGTGGAGTGGGACCAACTGGCCCTGTTGTTATTGATTGCAGCAGCGCCGACGGAGTGTCTGTGCCCAGCAGGTTGGCAGTCTGGATCCTCATCCCTGCTGCAGAGCGCATGAGTGCTGTGCCCCTCTGCCATGCCTGTGCACTGCATGCACACATAATGGCATATAATTATTCTGGCTGTTTCTCTCTGCAAACACTGTGGCATTAGATTAAAAATTTTTAGGTATTAGATCTTCACTGTGATGTTATAATGGTAATTTGTGGCACTTCCTGGTGCCTTCTGTTTCGTTTATATCGTGACACTGAGTTAAATTCAATCAGCACTAAGTCATTCCCAAACATTACCCAGCAGTTTTTCTCTCAAGTGCCTAGTCTGGATCAAGGACTCAGGGAGTTTCCTGCAGTGGACGCACACCCAATGTGGGTGAAGTTCCTGTAAAATCAGTTAACAGTTCCTGCAGTGGAAATGGGGCTAGTCTTCTCACCGGAGCTGGGCGCTCCTGGTTGCAGCACTGGAAATGGGGTGGGGTCAGATATGGGTGGGGCGGGGCAGCCGTTAAGATTAGAATTCAGGTTGATGCTTGGTGGTGGTGGTGGGGTGTTCTCCAAATAGAATCCGATCCTGTCCAGTTTCACAGTGAGGACCATCTCATCAAAACAGTTGAAAGTGTAACATGTCTGGCTGGAAAGGACCGGCAGTTCACTTTATGACCACAAGGTGTCAGTGGTTCACCCCTACCTCACAGAAGGGACAAACTGCTATTTTTGTGACATCTGTTACAGGAATTTAGTTTTAAATTACAGTATAAATTTTAAGTTACACTATTTAAAATTATATATATATATATATATATATATATATATTTTTTTTTTTTTTTTTTTTTTCCCCTCTCTGTCCCTCTGTTTGGCTTTGAAAGAACTGGAAGTTGACAGCTAAACTGGGACTTCTTCCTTTGTGGACGTGATCAGTTTTGAACCTGGCTTTGAGTCACATGTACACTACCGTTCAAAAGTTTGGGGTCACCCAGACAATTATTTTGTGTTTTCCATGAAAAGTCACACTTATTTACCACCATGAGTTGTAAAATTAATAGAAAATATAGTCAAGACATTGACAAGGTTAGAAATAATGATTTGTATTTGAAATAATAATTTTTTCCTTCAAACTTTGCTTTCGTCAAAGAATCCTCCATTTGCAGCAATTACAGCATTGCAGACTGTGATATCCTACCGTGTAGCAATGATCACACTTGAGTTATTTCTTTGGCTAACTCTGCCGTTTATTCTGCAACACACATAATATGACTGAACATGGATTCTGCGCGGGGTTTTCACACTCTTATTCTGATGTGTCCCCTTAGTAGTAATGCTAAACAATACAGGTAGTTCCCCCTAGAGGCATGTGCCAGTAATGTTTTAAATTAGACTTGCAGTCTACCACATCCCTCCCCTCTAGATTAAACTACTTTTAATTACACTAGCCAATTATGCTAGACATCCTGGAACTCCCATTTAATCCTAAACAATCACAGTTACTTTTAACTTCTTAAACACATGTGCCATACATATAATTTCTTTCTCTTTTCTTTTCTTTTTTTTTTTTTTTTCACATGTATAACACACATAACAGTCTAACTGGGGAATTGGTTTGACTACCGCATCCCAGTGAGGTTCCAGGACGCATTCTTGTCCTGTGGCTGGGGAACTCACTACTGACTAAGTATAGTCCTTCAAGTAGTCTGGAGCTTTCCTAGCTCGCTGAGATCTTCTCACGGCGGGTGAGCCAACTGCAGGTGAAGACTCAGACTGCTCCACTATTTCGGCTGCTGCAGTGCTGCCCGTAGAATCTGCAGAGACGGTTACCTCAGGTTTCACCTGAAGTGGTGGTTCGTTGATGCTTTCCTCAGAATGGTTGTTAGACAACACCTCTGGTGCCATCGGCAGGGGAATGGAGCTCCTACCATGAACTTGGTCGATGTGTCGCCTCACCACTTGTCCATGGCCTAATGTCACCTTGAATGACACAGGGCCTGTCTTTTCTGTTATTTCTCCTGGTACCCAGGCTGGTCCTGAGCCAAAGTTGCGGGTGTAGACCACGTCTCCTTCTCTCAGTATTCTCTCTCTAGCATGCATGTCATGATAACCTTTTTGTTTCTCTTGTTTGTCATGCACTTTGTTTCTGAAGTCTGGATGTATTAAGTCAAATGTTGACCTCAACTTTCTTCCCATCCATGGACCTGCGTAGTCAATGTGAATTCTTCTCCATGGTTTATCTGGAACTTCCCAGGGATGTAGTGGGGCTGCTGGAGGACTGTTCCTGTTCTCCTGGCATGCCGCACATGACTTCACAAGCGCCTCCACCTCTGCATCCATGTTGGGCCACCACATGTAACTCCTCGCCAACGCTTTCATGCGAGTGATGCCAGGGTGTGCTTGGTGTAGTTGTTGCAGTAAGGCATTCCTACCAGGTGGTGGAACAACCACGCGTCCTCCCCACAGGATACAACCTTCCTGGGTGCTGAGCTCATCCTGTCGTCGGGCATAGGGAATGAACTCAGGACTGTTCATCTTCGGCCATCCTCGCAAGATGTATTCTCGCACTCTTGCTAGAACAGGGTCTTTGTCTGTCCACTTCTTTATTTGTTGTGCGTTCACCAGGGGCACGCCGATATCTTCAAACAATAGCACTCTCTCCTCCTCCTCAGGCGTGCTGTCTCTTCCTCCATCCAAGGGTAGCCTACTCATCGCGTCAGCATTCGTATGGTCCCGTCCGGCTTTGTAAACGATGGTGTACTCATACGCTGCTAATGTAACGGCCCATCTCTGAATTCTCTGAGATGTCATCTGGGGTATGGCTCTCATTTCACTGAACAGTGAAATTAGTGGCTTGTGGTCAGTCACTATAGCGAACTGTCTCCCATACAGGTATTTGTGGAACTTTTTTACACCAAATACTACTGCAAGGCCCTCCTTGTCTAGCTGGGAGTAGTTTTTCTCAGCTGCACTAAGAGTTCTTGAGACGAACCCTATGGGTCTCTCTGAGCCATCCTCCATACGATGAGAGAGTACAGCACCCACACCGTAGGGTGATGCGTCACACGCCAGGATGAGTGGTTTGTTTGAATCATAGTGCACTAACACACTACAGGACTGAAGTAGCGCTTTGGACTCTTCAAACGCCTTCTGCTGCTTGACCCCCCATGACCATTTTTCTTCCTTCTTAAGTAAGGTATGTAGTGGTGCCAGCAGCGTGGAGAGCTTTGGGAGGAACCTATGGTAATAGTTCAACAAGCCCAGGTAGGCTTTTAACTCAGTAACATTTTGTGGCTCAGGCGCCTCCGCAATGGCTTCCACTTTGTCTGTTAGAGGGTGTAGACCACTGGCGTTGATCTTGTGGCCTAGGAACACCACCTCTTTTCCCATGAACTCACACTTGCTTCTTTTCAACCTCAGACCGCTTTTCTCCAACCGTTGAAGCACTTCCTCCAGCGTTTTCAGATGTTCTTGTTCATTTGGTCCTGTACAAAGGATGTCATCCAAATAAATGGTAACATTCGGAATTCCACCTAGGATGCCCTCCATAGTTCTCTGGAATATAGCAGGACTGGAAGCTACTCCAAATGGTAAGCGTGTGTAGGTATATAAGCCTTTGTGTGTATTGATGGTTACATACTTTCTTGATTCTTCTTCCAGGACTACTTGTTGGTAGGCGTGACTCATGTCTAATTTCGTGAAGTGTCGGCCGCCATTCAGCTGTGCGAAGAGGTCCTCCACTTTAGGAATTGGATACTGATCCACCCGTGATGCTCGATTGACAGTGAGTTTGTAATCTCCACATATTCTAATGGAGCCATCCGGCTTTCTCACTGGGACTATGGGCGCCGCCCATTCTGCAACCTGCACTGGCTCAATGATCTTGTCATCCAGCAGCCTCTGTAGCTCGCTTTCAACCAGTGGCTTGACTGCATAGGGTACCGGTCGGGGTTTGCAGAATCGTGGTTGGGCCTCCTTGTCCACATTAATCTTTGCAGTGACACCTTTTAGCTGTCCTACGCCTTCTTTGAACACCTCAGCGTGTCTTTCGAGGATCTCCTCCAGCTGCAATTTGGGCTGAGATTCCACTTTATTCACCAACTGATCCATCATGGCCAGTTCTTGTAGCCAACTTCGCCCTAGTAGATTTGGTCCTTCGCTCCCAACTACTACTACAGGTAAGTCCTTTTCTTTGTTTTCGTGTTGCACCTTCACTTGTGCCATGCCTAGCACGTCTAGCTTCTCTCCTGTGTATGTTTTTAATTTTAATGAACAGGGATTTAATTCTGCTGTGTCTGTTTTCTTCCACAGTTGTGTATATTGCTGTTTACTTAATATGGTTACTCCACAGCCTGTATCAACTTCAAATGTTACTTTCATTCCATTAACATTCATGGTACGCGTGATGGGCGCTACCTTGGTCAGCTCCTCTGACGTGTTGTAAATTGTGTGAAAACCCATGTCTTCTGTATCACTTTCTCCCTCCCCTCTAAGTTGATTCGCTCGCTGTTCCTTTCCTGGGCCCTTGTTTTCATACTTTTGCCCATTAACTGTCGCTTTCAGCACCTGTGCGCTGTCCACCTTTATTCTACATGCTTTCTTAATGTGCCCTCGCTTGCCACAATTATGACACAGCTCAGTGGCAAATTTGCACTCGGCGGCATTGTGCTGGCCTTTGCAGCGATAACAACTGGGGAATTTGTGCTGATTTTTGTCAGTCGACACTTTGTGGACACCTACTTGGGTCTTAGGCACACGAACATGCGTTGCTGTGTCCTCTGTTAGCTTCCCTTGCATTTCTCTCACATCTTTAGATGCTGTTTCCATCGCTTGGCATAATTCCAAAGCCTTTGCAAAAGTGAGTTTTGTTTCAGATAAAAGTCGCCGTTGCATTCGGTCATCATTCACTCCACACACAAGTCTGTCTCTTAACATTTCTTCCAATGAGTCTTTGTAATCACAGTGCAGTGCTAATTTCCTCAATTCTGCCACATACTCTGCTATGGACTCAGTGTTCCTCCTTATGCGTGAATTAAATTTGAATCGTTGCACGATTTCACTCGGTTTGGGGCTGAAGTGCTTCTGAAGCTCAGCAGTAAGCTGGTCGTACGTTTTATCTTTCGGTAATGCAGGGCTTATTAAATTTCTCAACAAGCTGTAAGTAGTTGCACCAACTCCACTCAACAGTACAGCCTTCCTTTTGTCTGGCTCCTCAATGTCATTAGCTTGGAAGAAAAAGTCCAACATTTCACTATATTCTTCCCATGACTGAGTCGAGTTATCAAAAGGGGTTACCGTTCCGATTACAGCCGCCATTGCTCGTCGTGGTGGGGAAACCTCGTTTTTCCTCCTCTGAACTTGCACTCGAACTACTGGAGTCACTTGAGTTCGCCACACTTGCAATGTTCTCTGTTTCTCGCCGCTGATTTTTTTCTTTTAATCCTCGTCGCCAATTGTGTGATATCCTACCGTGTAGCAATGATCACACTTGAGTTATTTCTTTGGCTAACTCTGCCGTTTATTCTGCAACACACATAATATGACTGAACATGGATTCTGCGCGGGGTTTTCACACTCTTATTCTGATGTGTCCCCTTAGTAGTAATGCTAAACAATACAGGTAGTTCCCCCTAGAGGCATGTGCCAGTAATGTTTTAAATTAGACTTGCAGTCTACCACACAGACCTAACATGATTGCACAAGGGTTTTCTAATCATCCATTAGTCTTCTGACGCAATGAGCAAACACATTGTACCATTAGAACACTGGAATGATAGTTGCTGGAAATGGGCCTCTATACACCTATGTAGATATTGCACCAAAAACCAGACATTTGCAGCTAGAATAGTCATTTACCACATTAGCAATGCATAGAGTGTATTTCTGATTAGTTTAAAGTTATCTTCATTGAAAAAAAGTGCTTTTCTTTAAAAAAATAAGGAAATTTCTAAGTGACCCCAAACTTTTGAACGGTAGTGTACATGTGTCTGGTTTATGATTAAGACAGCTAGCATTTTACTGCCACCTGCTGGCATGGCATATTTATGATTTTCCACAACATGTAAACAGGACAGGTCAGGTGCAGGACTAGAATTCACTTTTTAGAGCTGGCTGAAGACCAAATTTAAATGGATTCCTCAATTTTTATATCAAAGTATAAACATGACAGGGCTGTCCCGATGACCAGTTATGGGGCTCTCAATATTTGGTAGTAATCCAGAGCAAATATCCAGATATTCTCTATTGTCTTTCTTCTTCTTCTGTGGGATCGATATCTCAACAGAAATTTGTAACTTTTCTGATGATTTTTTTGTTAGTTTGTACTGTCATAATATGATTTATGTTAAGCAGAAGTAATATTGATGGTCACAGTAGTTTGACTACTGTTAGGCTTTTACGCTGAAAGGTATGTTTAGTGGAAGTGAGAAAAGCAGAGTCTCTCAAGCTAGATGCTAAATGCTAGTGCTGGTGCTGAGTTTACAATAAAGCCAAGTTCAATGGAAACAAGCTTACTCTCAGTCATTCTACATGGTGTCAGGAGTGGTTTGACTCTCAGAGATATAAAGACAGAAGACGGAAAGTGAAAAAAATGGCAAAGTTTAACCCCCCCAGCGAATTTTTCCTTTGGTAAGCCGACGGAGTGGCCCGACTGGAAACAGCACTTCGAGCGGTACAAACTCGCCACAAAACTTAACCCTTAAGCTATGTGATTTTGTGTGCCCCTAGTGGCAGAGTGTGGCACTGTGCCTGTCAACTGACATAATGTGCAGAAACACTGCCCAGCTGTACTGAGGATTTGTACTGATCATGCCAGTTCACAAGGTGGCAGGCACGCATTGGAGGACTCATGGATGACACGTAATACACCAAAGAGGAAGAAATCTTTCTTATTCGTCTTTGAGGTTACAACACAAAATGGACGGCAGTCACTGTTGTGGACATACGCAATTGCAGAGGAGGAGCAAATTCGGAGGATTTGGTCCAGAATTTGCCAACTATGATTCTAAAAAGAGATTATTTAGCTTATAAAGGTAGATGTTTACATGTTCTTATAACACAGGGAGCGTGAAGCTCGATGATTTCACCTGTCGGCGCCCGGAGCACCATGTGACTGTAGAGCAATCGCTGGTTGCATGTTGTCATATAAGATAAATTTGCCACGGAATAAAAGTAAAATTAAGGTGGAATAATCAATAACAGTTTCTGGATGTAGGACAGAAAGCTAAAATGACCGGGAGAGGACAAAATTATGACCAGAATGCCGCAAAAGGACCCTGCCTTGGCAGCGGTAAGTGACAAATGTCTTTGTTTGTTTGTATGCAAATTAGATGCATAAATTTACTCCTATCTGAAACTTTGGATCATATTCTACAGCTTTCTAACAGTAAGCCATTATCTCTTACTGCTTTCAAGTTATAGCCTTGGAAAGTTCTGACATCTGATCTGAATATTTTCTCAAAAAAAAAAAAATCTTTACCACTCTTGACCACTAGGGGTTATGTCGCAGTTTGCTGACATACACACTTTAAGGGTAAAGACAACGGAGAAGTGCAGGTGAGCTGCCTAATTTATGCTATGGGAAATGAGGCAGAGAACATTTACAAGTCATTCACGTTTGCTGCGAAAGGAGATCGCAACAACTTTGCTACTGTGGTGGGAAAGTTTGACAAGTACTTCTTCCCGTGGAGGAATATTATCTACGAAAGGGCATATTTTCACCAACGAGTCCAGCGACCAGGGGAGGTACCAGAGTGTTTTATCCGAGCCCTGAATGACCTGTCTCAGCACTGTGAGTTTGGTGCAACCAGGGAAGAGAATATCCGCGACTGTATCTTTGTCAGGATACTGCATAAAGAGCTCTCCCGCAAGCTACAGCTAACGGCAGACCTAACGCTGGCGTGGACAATACAGACTGTCAGACAATCAGAGGAGGTCGCAGCACAAGTGAGCCTGCAGGAAGACATGCTGGGATCAGTACAGGAGGTGCAGTTTAAATGGAAAAACACAAACCGGAGACCACAACAACAAGGCAAGTCAAAAGACAGAAAATGGGGAGGAAATGTAGCAAATGTGAGAAAAGACAACATAGAGATGAAAAGTGTCCTGCAGGGAAAGCTACATGTCACAACTGTCATAAAATGGGACACTGGGCCAGAGTATGCAGGAACAGCAGGTCAGCGAACAAGGTCACAGAGACTGAGAGAGCGGAGCAGACCTCTTATTTTCTAGGTTCAGTGTGAGATGCTAGTGAGGAAAGTGAACAGTGGACTGTGCTGCTACATGTAGATTCAGTCCCAATGGAATTCAAGATTGACACAGGAGCTGATGCCACCGTCATAAATGAGGACACATTTCACACACTCACTCCTGAGAGAACACTAGCACCACCTGATATCCCTCTGGATAGCCCTGGAGGTGAGCTGCTGTGTCTGGGCCGATTCAATGCAGCAGTCAGTCACAAAGGAAAGGGCTACCCACTCACAACTAATGTAGTCCGTGGACGCAGAGTCAACAATCTACTCAGCTGGACCTTATCAGTGAGGATGAATCTGGTGAGGTGAGTAGATGAGGTAAAAGTACACATCAGCCATTTGCAAGCCTATGGTGAGCATGGTACACTACAAACTGAACCAGTCAAAATTGAGTTAAAGGACGACGTTGTACCATATGCTGTGCACACTGCACACCGTGTGCCCTTTCCCATGCTGCAGAAAGTCAAAGAGGAACTAAAAAGGATGGGGGACAACAGCGTCATTGAACCAGTGACACAACCTACTGAATGGTGTGCACCCATGGCTCCAGTTCTGAAAAAGAACGCAGGAAGAGCCAGGATCTGTGTTGATCTGACAAAACTGAACAAGTCAGTAAAAAGAGAACATTACATCCTGCCAACCCCGGATGAGATAACAGCCAAGCTGAGTGGAGCTACAGTGTCCTTCCCTCTCGACACAGCCAGCGGATTCTGGCAAATTCCCCTGCATCCAGACAGCTGCAGACTGACAACGTTTATAACACCATTCGGCAGATGCTGTTTCAAGAAATTGCCTTTCGGCATAACAAGTGCACCAGAGAACTTCCAGCGGAAGATGCTGGAGACTCTGGAAGGACTGGAAGGCGTGGAAGTCTTCATGGATGACATTCTAGTCTACGGGACCTCGATGGAGCAACATGATGCCTGAATCGAAAAGGTGTTGCAATGCGTCGAGTCAGCAGGCTTGAAGCTCAACAAAGAGAAATGCTCTCTCAGACAGAGCCAACTTCGCTTCCTGGGTCATCTCATCGACCGGTCAGGGGTCAGGCCAGAGCCTGACAAAGTGGAGGCCATTCACCAGCTGCCGCCACCTGGAAATGTGCAGGAGCTTAAAAGAGTTCTTGGCATGGTGAAATATCTGGGAAGGTTTGTCCCAGCCCTCGCAACAGTGGGGCAGCCATTGTATGAGTTTCTAAAGATCAAGAACATCTGGGTCTGGGGCCATTCACAGCAGTCAGCTTTTGAGGACGTTAAAAGAATGCTGACAAATGCTCCAGTTCTAGCCTTTTATGATGTCACCAGGCCCACAGCCGTGTCTGTCAACGCTAGCAGTTATGGACTGGGAGCTGTGCTACTCCAACTCCATGCAGAAGAGTGGAAGCTGGTAGCATACTGCTCCAGGTGTCTTTCAGAAGCCAAAACACGCTATGCCCAGATAGAGAAAGAGTGTCTGGCTGGTGTATGGGCCTGTGAAAAGTTTGACAAATACCTTTGTGGCTTGGATGAGTTCAGACTTGAGACGGATCACAAGCCATTAGTGCCGCTTATCAACAACAGGAACCTCGACAACGTTCCCCTGAGATGTCAACGTCTTCTAATGAGAGTCATGAGGTACAAACCAGTGGCTGAATATGTGCCTAGAAAAACCCTCTTCATTGCTGATACCCTGTCCCGAAGCCCACAAACCTACACAAAGGAAGAGACTGACACATATAGTGAAGTGGAATGCTATGTAGCCTCAGTGATGCAGGGCATTCCAGCATCCCCAAGCAAAATAGAGAGCATCAAAATGGCCACTGCAGCCGACAGAGAGCATCAGACTGTCAACAAACTCATGAGAACAGGATGGCCAGAATATAGTGGGAATGTCCCACTGAACACCCGAGCATCCATAAAGGTGAAAAATGAGCTATCAGAGGCTGATGGCTTGCTCATATGTGGGAGCAGGATTGTCATTCCACAGTTACTGAGAGCCAACATCTTGGAGAAAATACATGATGGACATCAGGGGCTGACTAAGTGTAGAGACAGGGCAAAGTCATCAGTGTGGTGGCCAGGTCTCTCTGCAGAACTTAAAAACACTGATGTCGCGCTACACCTGCCAAGAACAGAAGCGGGCCCAACAAAAGGAGCCACTTATCTCCACATCTCTACCCGATCATCCGTGGAAAAGAATAGCCCTCAACCTCTGAACACAATAAAAACAACTACCTTGTCATATTTGACTACTACTCACGGTTCTGTGAAGTGCTACACTTACCGTCCACTACCAACACTCAGGTTATTCAGAGACTCAAAGCAACCTTTACAAGGTTTGGGATCCCGGATGAGGTGGTGAGTAACAATGGCCCTCAATTCTCCAGCACAAAATTTCAGGAGCTGGCAAGACAGCTAGACTTCAGACACATCACATCTAGTCCTCACCATCCTCAGGGAAATGGTCATGCAGACAGAGCAGTACAGACTGCAAAGAGAACCTCCGACAAGAAGATCCATTAATAGCCCTCATGTGCTATAGATCAACTCCCTGTGCTACTATGGGAATCAGTCCAGCAGAACTCTTAATGGGGAGACAGATCAGAATGACACTCCCTACACTGGAGAAGAATCTGCGGCCCAAATGGCCTAACAGAAAGACTGTTAGACAAAAAGATTCTGGTGAGAACGCAAAACAAGCTTTCTGTTACAATTGCCGTCATGGAGCCAAACCTCTTCCACCGCTTCGACCAGGAGATGCAGTCCTCACCAAACTGGATCAGGAAAAGGCCTGGGCAACATCAGCAGTCGTTTCAAAGGAATGTGTTACTCCAAGGTCGTACCTCTTCAACACATCGCAAGGAGCATTGCTGAGGCGGAACTACCGCCATCTCCGGGCAGATATGTCTCCTCAACCTGCCCAAGACACCCCTCCTGCTTCAGCTGAGGATGCTGGAGTGATTTCCCAATCTGCAAGTGTCATCACCCTAAAGACTGTTTCTCCTAGCCCGGGTGAGGTCACAAGTCTTGTGCACAATCCCACATGCGCACTGGGACAGTTTTGCACCAGAGCCGGACGAGTGCGCAAACCAGTCAACAGGCTAGACCTGTAGACAGATACTGAAGTGTCAAACATATGGCCTTTGGGGGGGAATTGGGGAAGTAAAGCCTAAAATGGAAAAAAAAATGGAAAAGATGTATGCTGACTGTAATCTCCATGTTGTTTTACGGATACAGTAACAGAAATATTGCAATGCATTATTTAAGTTCAAGAGTGACATATGTTACAATATTTGATAAGATTTAAGTTAAGGAAATTGCATTTTGAATTAGAAATGGCATGATTACAGTTATTGCACTTCAAGTATGTTTACATGATTATCTCAGTTCTAGGAGAAATGTTTACTGGGTAAATGTGTTTACTGGGAAAAGAGAGAGAAAAAACAATCAAACCACTGAGGATACAGCTTATGCTTGAAAAGAAAGTCTACTTGAAATATTTCCCGGTGGTATATTGTTTATTATGGTTTATTGAATACTGTTAAATGCACCTTGAGTTATTAGAAATAACATAAAAAAGAGGGGGAGATGTCATAATATGATTGATATTAAGTAGAAGTAATATTAATGGTCACATTAGTTTTACTACTGTTAGGCTTTTACGCTGAAAGGTATGTTTAGCAGAAGTGAAAAACGCAGAGTCTCTCATGCTAGATGCTAAATGCTAGTGCTGGTGCTGAGTTGACAATAAAGCCAAGTACAATGGAGACAAGCCTACTCTCGATCATTCTATATGCACGTTTTTCTCTCAAAAGGTGACTCATAAATTTAGCCCAGCCACAGGAAGTGCACAAGCCAGTGTACTCCGAGTGCCAGTCCCAAGCCCGTGTTGTAGGATGTGTCTCTTTTATGTGTTTAGACAAGGACAGCTCAGTGCGTGAACGTGAGTGAGTGCGTGCGTGCAGCCGAGGTGCCCCCCCCCCACCGGTGTGTGTGGAATGACCCCGAGAGCGAACGATGTGTGTGATTTGGTGTGGATGAGACAAGAGAGAGCGAGGCGACCGGAGCAGGTAGAAATTGTTGCTAATAACAGTGCAGTCTGTGAATAAAGCCCCAACGCTTCAGCAAAACGGCCTGTGTTTCTGTGCACCACAATACCGTTTTTAACAAGTGTGAGGTTACTCGGGAGTTGACCCCGGAGGAAGAGCTGTCTCCGGCCCTGGAGAAGATAGATCTCCCCTGCATCCCCCAACCACGGTTAGGAGACGAAAGGCAGGAACGGTCAACACTGGCGACCACGAAGGGACTCTCACGTTGTTAAGAGGGTGGTGAGTACAGAGAGAAAAGGACAACAACAACTAGGCCGAGTGACTGTTATAGCAGCTAAGCTAGTGCGACATGGCGGCCGCTCGCTATCCCGCCGATATTCATATGCAAGAAACGAGCTGCTCGAACCCGTTCATGTCGCTGGGTAGTGATCGGGAATGCAGACGGGGTACTGTGGAGGCTCATGAATGTCGGGCTGAGACGAAGTGTGGGCATTATAACCCATTTTTGTGTGATGAAAGCTGCGCGGGCACACTTGTTGATGGAGAGGATTTGTTCGCACCATTCGGCAGCCCCGCTCAATTCGCCCCCATGAATCCCTTTTTCAGAGCCGACAATCAAAGCCACGCTCCCGTGGGAGGCCTAGACGTTTACGTGCCCCCGAATCCTGCTCCAAACACATTATTAAAGTTGTATTATGCAGATACAAACCCCTTTGCCACAGCTCACATGAGAAGCTTTGTACACAGCACACCGGCTACTTCCAAGCCAAAAGCAGGTACGCTCCCCATGTCTACTCCTTACATCAATTCAGAGGAGACTGATAAACAGGGGCATTCACCATTGAGCCATTCCTGTCACTCACATACACATGAGAGCCGCTCTGCGCCCCGTCAGCCTCTTACATCGGACGGTGATGAGGACTATGATCCCAAAGAGAGAGTCCCCACTCTACGTCCAGGCCAGTACGACGGCAGCACACCATGGAGAGAGTTTCTGCACAGATTTGAGACTTGTGCAGAGGCAAATCACTGGTCAGAAAAGACAATGGCCATCCAGCTGAAATTCTGCCTTGTTGGAGCTGCAGGCACCATCATCCACAGAAACCCTCGTTCATCCAAATGGGACTACCGCCGCCTGCTGGAGGAACTCGAAACTGCATACGGCCCTTCCTCATATCACTCAGCGGCTGTGGCAGTGGAACTGAGGCAAAGAGTACGCAAATTTGGTGAGGCCCTTCATGTGTTCAGAGATGACATTTATGGGAAAGTAGCTGTAGCTTATGGAAATTGGTCAGAGGCCGAGCAAGATGCTATAGCTGTTGAAGTTTTCACAAATGGCCTGGGCGATGCAGAGCTAATCCAAAAACTGTTAGAAGAACGTCCAGCCACACTAGCCAGAGCTTATGAGATAGCCCATCGCCATGAAACCACAAAGAGAGCTGCGTCCTATGTCACCAGCGTCATGCAGCCAGGGGCCCGTAACCTCACTGAACGCAGGCCCCGGGCCGCTGTTGTCAGAGAAAGAGACGAGAATGAGACTGTAACTGCCACTACACCTGCAGCTAGCTCCTCACCCAATCGCTTTGCCCCACACATGTCTGCAAAAACACCAAGGCAACACAAGAACTTTAAGAAGGGTGACATTCGCTGCCATAACTGTAAGGGCTGGGGTCACAAACAGAGCCAGTGTTCATCCCCTCAAAGAAATGCAAAGACTTTCATTCCAAGCACTCCCCAGGGAAGCCCACAGGCCACGGTGCTCCACTTTAAAGGCCAGAGTCGTGACATGAGCATCCACATGCGCATATATGAGCTGGAGGTGTGCGCAGTCTTGGACAGTGGAGCGCGGAGGAACGTGCTGCCCCTTCACCATTACAATGCCATTCACCAAGACATGAGACCCCCACTACAGTCATCCATCGTCGAGACTCTGCTCGGGGTGGGACCAGGAGACGTGCTTGTGCGTGGTGAGGCCAAAATACCTGTCAGTATTAACAACTGGCAAGTTGAAGTGGACTTTCTCGTGGCGGACATAACGGGCAATGAAGTACTGCTAGGCCACCCATTCCTCACCCAAGCTGAGGCCCGCCTTGATTTTGGTAAGCGCCGCGTAGTTCTGTTTGGAGAAGAAGTGCCATACTTTCACCCAGAGACTGTCCCAAAGTCGCATGCTGTGAGAGTAGCCAGAACTGTCGTGGTTGATCCTGGACAAGAGTACCTAGTCAAGGGCACTGTGCCTTGTGGCAAAGCAGCTCAGGGAGACATGATGCTCAGCCCCACAAAAGGCTTTGTTGAGAAGCACAAAATACTCATTGCCAGGGTCCTAGTCAACGCTCAGCCCACTAATGTTGTTCCACTACGCCTCTTTAACCCTGGCAACAAGGCCGTCACTATTAAAGAAGGTGCCATTGCAGGCCTCCTCCAGCCAGCTGAAGCTCTTCCCCCGCCCAGTGCCTCCACAGCGGCAGACTTCCCAGCTAGCTCCCCTGCAGTCCCAGAGCACCTCCAGGAGCTCTATGCCCAGAGTTCCACCGAGCTTAATGACAATGAAAAACCTGAACTGTCTAACCTGTTGTGTGCCTATGAAAATGTGTTTTCCAGAGGGCCCGGTGACCTGGGACGAACCAGCCTTGTGCAGCACGACATCATAACCCGGCCTGGAGCTCCTGTGAAGCAGCCCCCTCGTCGCATGGCTGGAGAAAAGCAGCAACACGCAGACCAGCAGATCCGTGAGAGCCTCCAGAATGGCCTCGCCACCCGCAGCCACAGCAGTTGGGCCTCACCGATTGTTATGGTACATAAAAAGGATGGGACTTACCGTCTTTGTATAGACTATAGAACACTCAACGACCGCACCATCACTGACGCGTACCCGCTACCCCGCATCCAAGACACATTAGACACCCTCGCCACCGCCAAATGGTTCAGCACCTTGGACCTTGCTTCAGGTTATTGGCAAGTCGAGATGACTCCAAGAGCTCGCCGCGCAGCCGCCTTTTGCACTGCACCCAAAATGGACTGTTTGAATGGAACGTTATGCCGTTTGGGTTATGCAATGCGCCAGCGACGTTCTAACGCCTTATGGACCGCGTCCTCGCCGGCATGCAGTGGGAGACCTGCCTCGTTTACTTGGATGACATCATCGTGCTGGCCAAGGATGTGTCCGGGATGCTGCAGCGGCTGAGTCAGGTGTTCCAGAGACTTAAACATGCAAACCTCAAACTAAAACCAGCCAAATGCTGGTCACATTGTGTCCAAGCACGGTGTAGCCACTGACCCCAATAAAGTCCACAAAGTCCAAGATTGGCCCACTCCCACATCGGTCCAAGAGGTCCGACGTTTCATTGGCCTCACCTCCTACTATTGCAGGTTCGTGAAGGACTTTGCCTCCATTGCCGAACCGTTACACAACCTGACAAGGAAAAACGCACGTTTCCAGTGGCACGCTGAACACCAAGCTGCTTTCAACACGCTCAAGCACCGCCTCACCACAGCCCCTGTCTTAGGCTACCCACTGGACCATGGTGAATTGATCTTGGACACCGATGTTAGTGACACAGGCATCGGCGCCGTCCTCTCACAGATGCAGGATGGCGCGGAACGTGTGTTGGCATATGGCAGCCGCAAACTAGCCAAAGCTGAACAGAACTATTGCACTACAAGACGAGAGCTGCTAGCCATTGTCGATTTCACGTCACATTTTCGGCAGTATCTACTTGGGCGGCCTTTCAAAGTACGTACCGACCACAGCAGCCTGCGTTGGTTAACCCGAATGAAAGAGCCAGAAGGTCAGTTAGCCAGGTGGCTTGAGAAGCTAGCAGAGTACGAGTTTGAAATCATTCATCGCCCAGGTCGCTTACACACTAATGCTGACAGTCTCTCCCGCAGGCCCTGCCGCCAGTCCTGTCCTTGTAAAATGCAGGACCCCTCCTCACAGCCGAGAATCACAAACCACCAAGCCATTCAGTGTGAATTGGACTCCGACACCAGCTCCCTGTCGCTGAGTCCGGTGGGGGTAGAGACATGCCCTACAACCACAGCCGTGAGTCCGGTGGGGGTAAGTGCAGACAGCTTTACCAATACAGACACTTTAAAACAAAAAGAGACAATTTATGTGACGAATACAGACGAGACCACACTGTTTCCTGGCTGGACTATGGAAGAGTTGTGCCAAGCCCAAGCCACTGATACAGACATTGCACCAATAAAAGCTTGGTTAGAGGCCAGCAGTGAGCGCCCTCCCTGGACCACAGTCGCCCCTTGCAGTCCAGCCACCAAAACATACTGGAGCCAGTGGAAAAGATTGTATTTCCGAGATGGAGTTCTGGTCCGCCGTTTTTACTGTTTGGACGACACACAGTACTAACCCCAAATTGTCCTGCCACGCAAAATGCAACCCGACGTCATGCGCCAGATGCACGAGGGGCCAATAGGAGGACATTTTGGTACTGAACGGACTGTGGCCAGACTTCAAACCAGATACTACTGGTACCACATGAGAGAAGACATGGCTCTCTGGTGCCAGACTTGTACCAACTGTGCATGCAGAGCCAGACCCCACAAAACGCCACAAGCGCCCATGGGAACTGTCAGGGTCGGAGCCCCCATGGAGCGCATTGCACTGGACATTATGGGCCCACTCAATGAGACAGAACGCAAAAACAGCTATGTGCTCGTAATACAGGAGTATTTCACAAAATGGGCTGAAGCATTTCCTATTCCAGACGAAAAGGCTGTCACCGTGGCACGCGTTGTTGCAACAGAATGGGTGTGCCGCTTCGGAATGCCTCACTCTTTGCACAGTGACTAAGGGCGCAATTTTGAATCAGAGGTGTTTCAAGAAATGTGCCATCTATTTGGCATTGAGAAAACCCACACTACGTCATTCAGACCACAGTCAGATGGCCAGGTTGAGTGTTTCAATGCCACACTTCAAAAGATCTTGGCCTCTACTGCAGAACGCCGTCACTGGGATTGGGACCTGATGACCCCATATGCAGTTATGGCCTACAGAGCAACCAAGCACAGTGCTACTGGTTTTACCCCCAACTATATGATGTTCGGACATGAAATAAATGAGCCAGTGGACCTTGTAGCCGGTCTGCCCCCGGACTCTGACCAGGCATCTTCAGCCCCAGAGTATGTGCAACAAATACGCGAGCGGCTGGAGCTGGCTCACAACATTACTCGAGAAGCCCTGGGTGAGTCAGTCACATGTGCAAAAAGACAATATAACAAAAATGCTTGCCATACACAGTACAAAGTCGGAGATGCAGTGTGGTACCTCATCAAAGGAACACGGCATGTCAAAAACAGAGTCAAAAAGTTCCTCCCCTCCTACGAAGGACCCTTCTTTGTTATGGGACAGTTGGATGATCTAGTCTACCGGATCCAAAAGAGCCCCAGAGCCAAAGTCAAAGTCGTCCACCATGACCAACTGAAACACTACCGCAGCCGTGAGCAGCTGGACAACACTTGGGTCCTGGACCAAGCCCAGAACTGGACACCTTCTGAGATCTTGCCACCAGCTTTGGAGGGGGACCCAGCAGACCAGGACCTCAGCCTGTACAACCTGTTCGCTACTGCCTCCCCAGCAATTCCCGGCCGTCCACTCCACCAGCTAATGCCCCCAATGTGATCGGGTCTCTTCCATCTACTCCTTCCCATGTGATATTTGACCATGGTGGGAGTGTGGTGGGAGAGCCACACCATCAGGCTCAGCACGTGTCACGGCCCAAACGTCGGCGCAGAGGACCGGACCGTTACGGGGACTGGGTTACTGAGTAAGCCAACTGTGGTAGTTCATGTTTGCACTAGAGACTCTCCAGTTTACATTTTTAGACTCTAGTCTAGTTATAGTGTTTTATACGTTTGTTTTTTTAAAAACAAAAAAAAAAGCTGAAGTGACAATGCTTTCATATACCTACATGCACTTTGTTTCAATTGAATGTATTGTATTTTGGTTAGTTAGACAGTATTACTCCCGGTCGCCAAGAAATAGGTTTTAAAAGTATAATGTACTCCCTGTTTGATTAGAAACAATTGTATTCCAACGTATTTGTCCCTCATGTTTTCACTGCTAAATGAGCTAATTTCTTTTTCACTGCATAGACACTTGTCATTATTGTATAACCTAACTATTTGAATCCCTGTAATATATTGGACACTATTATCTCTTCACATTTTTTATATTAGGTCTATAGATATAGAGATTGTGCACCAATTTTATATTGTTTGGATGGAATGGAATTAGTGTTAATTGCCAGTCCATGTGTGTGCGCACAGCCGAGGCCCCCCCCCCCCCGGTGTGTATGGAATGACCCCGAGAGCGAACAGTGTGTGTGATTTGGTGTGGATGAGACAAGAGAGAGCGAGGCGACCGGAGCAGGTAGAAATTGTTGCTAATAACAGTGCAGTCTGTGAATAAAGCCCCAACGCTTCAGCAAAACGGCCTGTGTTTCTGTGCACCACAATACCATTTTTAACAAGTGTGAGGTTACTCGGGAGTTGACCCCGGAGGAAGAGCTGTCTCCGGCTCTGGAGAAGATAGATCTTCCCTGTGTCCCCCAACCACGGTTAGGAGACGAAAGGCAGGAACGGTCAACACCCGGGTAAATGGGGAGGGTTGTGTCAGGAAGGGCATCCAACATAAAACCTTTGCCAAATCAAACATGCGGATCATGATGAATGAGACTTTCATACTGGATCGGTCGAGGCCCAGGTTAACAACCACCACCACCGGTGCTGTTAACCCACAGGGTGCTGGTGGAAATTGAGCTACTGTTGGTGAAAGATCGAGGAGGAGGAGAGGGCGAAGGTGTGTTAGGGGGAGGGAGAGGAGAAAAGGAAAGGTAGAAGTGTGGAGGTGAGAGAAGGAATGTTAAATGTAGAGACTATGACTGGTAAAGGCAGAGAGTTGGCTGATATGATGGAGAGAAGAATGGGAAATGGCATTCACTTATAGTATAACACTTTTTTCTCATCTCTAGATGACCAAAGCGCTTAACAGATCCTGCTATCCACCCATTCACACACACATTCACACACTGATGGCGGCGGAGCTGCTAAGCACTGGCACCTGGCTTGACCCACCAGGAGCAACTGGGGTTCAGTGTCTTGCTCAAGGACACTTCGACATGCAGACTGCAGACAGCGGGAATCGAACCCCTGACCCTCCGATCAGTAGTTGGCCACACTACACAGAAGAAAAGTACATATACTGTGTGTTCAAGAAACCAGATGGAAGAGAAGCAAGGCTAGGAGCATTGGAGGTGGATTTAACCTGTTCTACCATGGTGAAGATAGGAAGAGAAATGGAGTAGGAGTAATCTTGAGGGAAGAGTATGTGAACAGTGTTCGGGAGGTTAAGAGGGAATCAGACAGAATCATGAGTTTGAAGCTAGAAGTCAGAGGTGTGATGTTGAATGCTGTCAGTGCGTATGCCCAACAAGTTGGATGTTAGGTAGAAGAGAAAGAGGAATTCTGGAGTAAGATGGATGAAGTTGTAGAGAGTGTTCCCAGGGGGGAGAGAGTGGTGATTGGAATGGACTTTAATGGACGTGCAGGTAAAGGGAACAGAGGTGATGAGGAGGTTCTGGGTAGGTATGGTTTTAAGGAGAGAAATATGGAAGGAAAGATGGTTGTGGATTTTGCTAAAAGGATAGAAATGGCTGTGGTGAACACATACTTTAAGAAGAGAGAGTGACATAAAGAATGGAGTGGAAGTGCACACAGGTGGACTACAGTGGATATAAAAAGTCTACGCACCCCTGTTCAAATGCCAGGTTTTTGTGATGTAACTTCCAGCGTTCCGATGTTGTCACTTCCGGCGCCACATGAGTAGGCTGCCCTTTGCAACAGCGGATCAATTTCTGCCTATTTCTGTTACTATCTGGCTCTCTTGCCAATCTTTATGATCCAGCGTCACTTTATTCCAGCCGAACAGGTAGATCGCCCAAATGTCTCCTGATTCAGCGGACAGAGCCACTGTTTCTGGCAGGAGGCAGTATAACAGGGACCAGATGCTAGCACTCAACCGGCCCATGATGCTAACGCGAAAACTCGACATACTGGGAGAATTAAGACGAAAACAACGTGGGTGTCGAGCTGGAGTAAGACGGCGGGCAACGAATATAAGGTACAGACCCGCCCTCCCATCTGTCATTATAGGGAATGTACGATCGATACTCGTAAAGACAGATGAACTAGCGGCTATCTCCCGCTATGATAGCATATACCGGGAGTGTAGCCTGTTCCTATTCTCAGAGACGTGGCTAACAGGACTAGCAGCAGTTGCTAACATTGAACTGGAGGGTTTCCATGCAATACGGGCAGACCGAACACTAGACAGTGGGAAGGCACGGGGCGGTGGGGTGATGATGTATGTCAATAACAACTGGTGCAGACCGGGACATATCACGGTTAAGGAACAGTACTGTAGCAAAGACATTGAGTTGCTAGCTGTTAGCATGCGGCCTACATATCTCCCGAGGGAATACTCACATGTGATCTGCATTGTTATTTATGCAAATCCGACGGCGAACGCTGGGACAGTGCGTGACGTCATCCACTCAGTAACTGGCAGGCTGCAGACAGAATACCCAAATGCTCTTCTCCTCATCTCAGGCGATTTCAACCATATTTCACTGTCTCCCATTCTACACACATTTACCCAGTATGTCACATGCCACACTAGAGACAATAAAACACTGGATTTATTCTATGCAAACACTAAGGAGGCGTACACCTCATCACAACTCCCCCCATTCGGGAGATCGGATCACAACTTGGTTCATCTCCTGCCAGTGTACAAACCCCTAGTGCACAGACAACCTCCGGTTATGCACACAGTGAAGTTATGGTCTGAGGAGGCAATGGACGCTCTAAAGGACTGCTTTGAAACCACTGCCTGGGAGCAGCTCTGCAATCCACATGGTGAGGACATCGATGGCCTCACTCACACCATCATGGACTACATCAGCTTCTGTGTGGACAACACCGTACCCACCAAGACCATATGGTGTTGCTCGAACAACAAACCCTGGATCAACCCTGAGATAAAAACACTTCTGAGAGAGAAGAAGAGGATCTTCTTCTCTGCTTCTTTCTCTGCTTCTTTCCCTCTGCCATCAGACTGCTGAACACTAAGTGACTTATTAGACTCTCGTGCACTACGTACAGCAGCTCAACCGGACTCGTGACAATTATCACCGTTTTCTTTTTGCACTACCGACTGCACTATGTGGAACTCCACAATATCTGCTGCTTGTTAATATATTTAAAAATTGCATAGATTAGTATTACTTATTCATATCCTACCTTTTATTGCATGCATAGTTTTTTATTTTTATCTTTAGTGCTACTCCATGTTTAATGTTGCAGCATTGCACCAAGACAAATTCCTAGTTTGTGTACTACATGAACAATGGCAATAGATCTCATTCTGATTCTGATTTTGATCTTCAGGTCGGGGAACAGGGAGATGCTGAAGTCCGTACAGAGGAAGCTGAGGAGGAAGATCAGAGAAGGCAAGGACAGCTTCAGGAAGAAGATGGAGGACAAGCTGCAACAGAGCAACATCGGTGGGGTCTGGAGAAACCTTAAAACCATCTCTGGGCTCCAGAATACCTCCCCCCAGGCCACGGGGGGCAGGGAGTGAGCGAACAATCTGAACCTGTTTTTTAATAGGTTTGACCAACCGCCCTCCCCCCCAACTGCACAACAACCACTGCTGCCTCTAATGACATCGAGTCCTGCTGTCCACACCCCACTCCACCAACACCCCCCCCCCCCAACTCCCAACACACAGCCCCCCAACATGACCCTCACTAAGACCCAGGTGAGGACGGAGCTGAGAAAGATCAAGGCGAGGAAGGCGTCGGGACCGGATGGCATCAGTGCAAAGCTCCTCAAGTCCTGTGCAGATCAGCTGTGTGGGATTGTGGAGCTCATCTTCAACCTGAGCCTGAAGCTGGGGAGGGTACCACAGTTGTGGAAAACATCTTGTGTGTTACCTGTACCAAAGATCTCCCGCCCCAAAGACCTGAACAGCTACAGATCAGTGGCCCTGACATCCCACATGATGAAGACCCTGGAGAGACTGCTCCTTGCTCACCTCCGCCCCCTGGTGGGACCAGTGATGGATCCACTCCAGTTCGCCTACCAGCATGGCATTGGGGTGGAGGATGCAGTGATCTTCCTCCTTCACCGTTCTCTGCCCCACCTGGAGAAGCCCGGGAATGCGGTGAGGATCATGTTCTTTGACTTCTCCAGTGCTTTCAACACCATCCAACCGATGATCCTGAAGGACAAGCTGCTGTGCGCAGGGGTGGACCAGCACCTGTCATCATGGATCCTGGACTACCTCACTAACCGGCCACAGTTTGTGAGAACCCGGGACTGTGTGTCCGACACGATCATCGGTCACACCGGGGCCCCCCAGGGAACAGTTTTGGCTCCCTTCCTGTTTACCCTTTATACTGTGGACTTCTCACACAACACAACACACTGCCATCTACAGAAGTTCTCTGATGACTCTGCAATCGTCGGCCTCATCTCCAACGGAGATGAAGCTGAGTACAGAGGACTTATCCAGGACTTTGTGGACTGGTGCCATAGGAACTGCCTCCAGATCAACGCGAGGAAAACTAAGGAGCTGGTGGTGGACTGCCGCAGGCATGGACAACCCCTCACAGCACCAGTAAACATACAAGGAACAGACATCGAGATGGTGACATCCTACAAGTACCTGGGTGTTCATCTGAACAATAAACTAGACTGGTCACACAATACCGACGCACTCTACAAGAAGGGACAGCGCAGGCTGTTCTTACTGAGGAGACTCAGGTCTTTTGGTGTACAAGGGGCGCTGCTGAAGACATTCTACGACACGGTGGTGGCATCAGCCATCACTTTTGGAGTGGTCTGCTGGGGCAGTGGCATTACAGCAGCCGATAGGAAGAGACTGAACAAACTGATCAAGAAAGCTAGCTCTGTCCTGGGGCAGCACCTTGACCCAGTGGAGGAGATAGGAGAGAGAAGGATGGTGGGTAAACTGTCATCTCTGCTGGAGTCCGAGTCCCACCTTATGCAGGACATACTGAACGCACTGAGGAGTTCATTTAGCAGCAGACTACATCATCCTAGGTGCGCAACCGAGAGGTTTTGCAGGTCCTTCCTACCTACGGCTGTCAGACTGTATAACCTAAGCAGGGCTTCTCGCAGAGATAGCAAAAAAGCGTGACGACCTAATAGTACTGAATGCAAAAGACGCAATAGACTTACACAATGGTCCCCTCCAGTATATACAACTAGGACAGTATTGGTTGCTACGGAGGGTGACAATATGTATGGGTACATATTCATACTATGTAGGATAACTAAGTAGACGGTTATGCTGTTTATTCCATCTCGCTACAATGCTCTGCACTTTGTATATATATTTATATATTGATGTGTATGTATGTATATCCACTGCTCTTATTTATATCTTCCGTATCTTCTTAATTATTGCTCTGAGTGTTGCTATCCCTGTGCTGCTGCAATCCTGGAATTTCCCCATTGTGGGACTAATAAAGGCTTATCTTATGTAAAAAAATGAGACCAAGGTAAATCATTTCAAAACTTTCTCCACCATTAATGTGACCTATAACCTGTACAACCCAATTGAAAACAAACTGAAATCTTTTAAGGGGAAAAATAAAAAAAACCTACAATAACCTGGTTGCATAAATATACACACCCTGTTTTAACTGGGGATGTGGCTGTGTTCAGAATTAACCAATCATGTTCAAACTCATGTTAAATGGGAGTCAGCACACACCAGCCTCCATTTAAAGTGCCTCAGATTAACCCCAAATAAAGTTCAGCTGTTCTAGTAGGCTTTTCCTGACATTTTTGTAGTCACATCTTACAGTACAAGCCATGGTCCGCAGAGAGCTTCCAAAGCGTCAGAGGGATCTCATTGTTCAAAGGTATCAGTCAGGAGAAGGGTACAAAAGAATTTTCAAGGTATTAAATATACCATGGAACACAGTGAAGACAGTCATCATCAAGTGGAGAAAATATGACATCCAGTCACATCATACACATCCAGTGTGGACTGGATGTCCCTCCAAAACTGATGAAAAGACGAGAAGAAAACTAGTCAGGGAGGCTGCCAAGCAACATTGAAGGAGCTGTAGGAATTGCTGGCAAGTACAGGGGTGTGAAAAAGTGTTTGCCCCCTTCCTGATTTCTACATTTTTTTGTATGTTTGTCACACTTAAAGATAAGATAAGATAAGCCTTTATTAGTCCCACAATGGGGAAATTCCAGGATTGCAACAGCACAGGGATAGCAACACTCAGAGCAACAATCAGAAGACAAGAAAAAACAAGAGCAGGGAGTATACATATGTACATATAAATAGATAAGATAAGATAAGATAAGCCTTTATTAGTCCCACAATGGGTAAATTCCAGGACTGCAACAGCACAGGGATAGCAACACTCAGAGCAACAATCAGAAGGCAAGAGAAAAAAACAAGAGCAGCAAGTATACATATGTACATATAAATATAAATATATATATAGAGAGACACACAGTGCGGAGCATTGTAGCTAGATGGGATAGATATATAAATATATAAACACAGTGCGGATCATTGTAGCTGGATGGAATAAATATATGAGTATATAAACACAGTGCAGAGCACTGTAGCTAGATGGAATAAATATGTAGATATATAAACACACACAGTACGGAGCATTGTAGCTAGACTGAATAAATATGTAAATATATAAACACACACAGTGCGGAGCATTGTAGCTAGATGGAATAAATATGTAGATATATAAACACACACAGTGTGGAGCATTGTTGCTAGATAGAGTAAATATATAAATATATATATAAAAACTCATTTGGCAAGATGGCGGCGCGTGCACAACGCGAGGCTCAGCGTCCTACCAGATTCTGGGGACTAGCAGTGTTATTTCTGCTCATTTCGGGTATGTTCGTTCAGAACAGCTCTGCTTTTACATCTTACACCCGAGATGAGCTTTTGAATATTGGTTTACAAAACAGCGATAACGACCTTTTTATCAGCAACCTACGTCTGAATCTACGTCTCATCCCGGAGCTCTGGAGAACTCCCGACGCTCGGCAGGCTTCCCGGCCAACCGGAAGTGCTCGCAGGCGGCGTAAGGACCGTAAACAAAGGAGGGGTAAATGCGGTGGGCTAAGAGCTAAGCTAAAGCTAACACCGCACCGGCTATCGCTACCCAGTATTTTCCTTGCTAATGTACGGTCTCTGGCGAGCAAAATGAGTGAACTACGGCTTCGGATCACCAACAATAAGAAACTTATGAACTGCAATATCATGATTTTTACGGAAACATGGCTTCACAGTGGAATACCCGACAATGCTATCGAGCTAGCCGGCCTACACACGCTCCGGGCAGACAGAGCAGCAGTTGACTCTGGTAAGACAAGAGGGGGGGGATTGTGCATTTATATTAACAAGGCTTGGTGCACGAACTCTGTCACTGTTGAGAGACACTGCTCAGCTAACCTGGAGTTTCTTATGGTTAAATGTAGACCTTTCTATCTGCCACGCGAGTTCACTTGTACCATCATAACAGCCGCTTACATTTCTCCGGATGCTAATGCTAAGCTTGCTATGAAAGAACTGCATGCAGCTATTAGCAAACAACAAACTGCACACCCAGAGGCAGCATTTATTGTGGCGGGTGATTTTAACCACTCTAACCTCAAGACAGTGCTTCCTAAATTCTACCAGCATGTCTCCTGTCACACAAGAGGGGACAAAACATTGGACCATGTTTACACCAATATTGTGGGAGCCTACACAGCAACTCCCCTCCCCCACCTAGGTCAGTCTGATCATTTATCCTTGTTCCTTACCCCCAAGTATGTACCGCTCATCAACCGGGTGAAGCCATCAGTGAGGACCATCAAAGTGTGGCCAGAGGGGGTTGACTCTGTACTCCAGGAAAAGTTTAGGAACACAGACTGGAGTATGTTCACCTCTCAGGCTACCTGTGGCTCCCACATAAACATCAACTCTTACACCCACTCAGTCCTGGACCATATCAACACCACTATTGACAGTGTCACCACGGAAAGAGAGATCACCACGTACCCAAATCAGAAGCCGTGGATGAACAGAGAAGTGCGACTTCTGCTAAAAGCACGTAACAATGCCTTTAGATCTGGTGATGCACAGGCCTACAGTTCATCCAGGGCAGATCTGAAGAGGGGCATCAAGAAGGCCAAGCACAGCTACAAGCTGAAGGTGGAGGAACATTTTGGGGACTCTGACCCCCGACATATGTGGCAGGGCATTCAAGCTATCTCTGATTATAAGCCCAGCAACTCCATATCTATAGCCATGACTGTGCCCTTTCTCAATGAGCTAAATAACTTCTATGCTCGTTTTGACAAGGACAACAATGTAAAGAACATCAATTTCCCACCCTCTGATGACCTCCACCACCTCACACTCACCCACACCGACGTCCGTAATGCACTGAGTCATGTCAACGTACGTAAGGCTGCTGGCCCTGATGGCATTCCTGGGCGTGTGCTGAGGGCATGCGCTGAGCAGCTGGCAGGGGTCTTCACAGACATCTTCAATCTGTCCCTGGCCCAGGCCGTGGTACCAGCGTGCTTCAAGACCACTTCAATAGTACCAGTGCCGAAACATTCAACACCATCGTGCCTAAATGACTATCGCCCTGTGGCACTGACGCCCATAGTCATGAAGTGCTTTGAGCGACTGGTCTTGGCACAGCTCAAAATAGGCCTGCCCCCTACACTGGACCCTCATCAGTTCGCCTACCGGAGCAACAGGAGTACAGAGGATGCGGTTTCTACAGCGCTGCACTATGTACTCTCACACCTGGATGACAAGAACACCTACGCAAGAATGCTGTTTATTGACTTCAGCTCAGCATTCAACACAGTTATCCCCTCCAAGTTGCTCACCAAACTTGGGGACCTGGGAATCAGTACCTCCACCTGCAACTGGATCATGGATTTTCTGACCAACAGACCCCAGCATGTTAGGTCAGGCCCCAACCGTTCTTCCGTCATCACACTCAACACTGGTGTACCACAGGGCTGTGTGCTCAGCCCATTCCTCTACTCCCTCTACACCCATGACTGCAGGCCTATGTATGGATCCAATTCCATCATAAAGTTCGCAGATGACACCACGGTGATTGGACTCATCAGGGACAACGACGAGTCAGATTACAGGGCAGAGGTTGAGCACTTGGCTACTTGGTGCGCTGATAATAACCTGCTCCTTAACACCAGCAAAACCAAGGAGCTCATAGTGGACTACAGGAAGGAGAGGGAAGAGACACATGACCCCATCCATATCAATGGCATAGCTGTTGAACGTGTCCCCAGCTTCAAATTCCTGGGGACCCACATCTCGGAGGACCTGTCCTGGTCAGTTAACACCACCAGCCTGATCAAGAAGGCCCATCAGCGCCTCTTCTTCTGGAGGACATTGAAGAAGAACCATCTGTCAACTGACATCCTGGGCAACTTCTACCGCTGCGTGATAGAGAGCACCCTGACCAACTGTATCACACTCTGGTATGGGAGCTGCTCTGTAGCTGACCGCAAGGCGCTGCAGCGGGTGGTGAAAACCGCCCAACGCATCACAGGGACTCCACTTCCAGCTATAGAGGACATCTACAGGAAAAGATGTCTGCGCCGGGCACGCAGCATTCTTAGGGACTCCAACCATCCTGCTCATGGACTGTTCCAGCTTCTCCCTTCCAGAAGACGTTTCAGAAGCCTACGGACTAGAACCAGCAGGTTTAGGAACAGTTTCTTTCCAACAGCTGTCACGTTATTGAACTTAGTTCCCCGCTGACTCTCTTCCAATCATCTTTTACCATCCTCACCTGTACATAACTGCATAACTACATAACTACATCTAACTTATTGCACATTATTTGCACATAACAGTACTTTTAACTTTCTGCACTGCTGCATATATTTGCATATATTTGCTTAAATTGCACATACTGTTAATTACCGTATATACTGCACTGCTGTCCTTTGCACTTCTGATTGGATGCTAAACAGTGTTTCGTTACCTTGTATTCATACATGTGTAATGACAATAAAGTTGAATCTAATCTAATCTAATAAACACAGTGCGGAGCATTGTAGCTAGATGGAATAAATATGTAAATATATAAACACACACAGTGGGGAGCATTGTAGCTAGATGGAATGAAACAGCACAACCGTCTGCTTAGTTATCCTACATGGTATGATTATGTACCCATACATATCCTCACCCTCCATAGCGACCGGTATTTTCCTAGTTGTATACCAGAGGGGACCATTGTGTAAGTCTATTGCGTCTTTTGCATTCAAAACTATTAGGTTGTCACGTCCTTTTGCTATCTCTGTGAGCAGCCCTGCGTAGGTTGTACAGTCTGACAGCCATAGGTAGGAAGGACCTGCGAAACCTCTCGGTTGTGCACCTAGGATGATGTAGTCTGCTGCTAAATGAGCTCCTCAGTGCATTCAGTATGTCCTGCATAGGGCGGAACTCGGACTCCAGCAGAGATGACAGTTTAGCCACCATCCTTCTCTCTCCTATCTCCTCCACTGGGTCAAGGTGCTTCCCCAGGACAGAGCTAGCTTTCTTGATCAGTTTGTTCAGTCTCTTCCTATCGGCTGCAGTAATGCCACTGCCCCAGCAGACCACTCCAAAAGTGATGGCTGATGCCACCACCGTGTCACAGAATGTCTTCAGCAGCGCCCCTTGTACACCAAAAGACCTGAGTCTCCTCAGTAGGAACAGCCTGCGCTGTCCCTTCTTGTAGAGTGCGTCAGTATTGTGTGACCAGTCTAGTTTATTGTTCAGATGAACTTCCAGGTACTTATAGGATGTCACCATCTCGATGTCTGTTCCCTGTATATTTACTGGTGCTGTGAAGGGTTGTCCTTGCCTGCGGCAGTCCACCACCAGCTCCTTAGTTTTCCTCGCAATGATCTGGAGGCAGTTCTGATGGCACCAGTCCACGAAGTCCTGGATAAGCCCTCTGTAGTCAGCTTCATCTCCGTTGGAGATGAGGCCAACGATCGCAGAGTCATCAGAGAACTTCTGTAGATGGCAGTGTGTTGCGTTGTGTGAGAAGTCCGCAGTATAAAGGGTGAACAGGAAGGGAGCCAAAACCGTTCCCTGGGGGGCCCCCGTGCTACCGATGATCGTGTCGGACACACAGTCCCGGGTTCTCACAAACTGAGGCCGGTTTGTGAGGTAGTCCAGGATCCATGATGACAGGTGCTGGTCCACCCCTGCGCGCAGCAGCTTGTCCTTCAGGATCATCGGTTGGATGGTGTTGAAAGCACTGGAGAAGTCAAAGAACATGATCCTCACCGCATTCCCGGGCTTCTCCAGGTGGTACAGAGAACGGTGAAGGAGGAGGATCACCGCATCCTCCACCCCAATGCCATGCTGGTAGGCGAACTGGAGTGGATCCATTGCTGGTCCCACCAGGGGGCGGAGGTGAGCAAGGAGCAGTCTCTCCAGGGTCTTCATCATGTGGGACGTCAAGGCCACTGATCTGTAGCTGTTCAGATCTTTGGGGCGGGAAGTCTTTGGTACAGGTACCACAAAAGATGTTTTCCACAGCTGTGGTACCCTCCCCAGCTTCAGGCTCAGATTGAAGATGTACTCCACAATCCCACACAGCTGGTCTGCACAGGACTTGAGGAGCTTTGCGCTAATGCCGTCTGGTCCCGACGCCTTCCTCGCCTTGATCTTCCTCAGCTCCATCCTCACCTGGGTCTTAGTGAGGGTCAGGTTGGGGGGCTGTGTGTTGGGAGTGGGGGGGGATGTTGGGGGAGTGGGAAGCAGGACTTGATGTCTTTAGAGGCAGCAGTGGTTGTTGTGCAGTCAGGGGGGAGGGCGGTTTATAAATATATAAACACAGTGCGGAGCATTGTAGCTAGATGGAATAAATATATAAATATATAAACACACACAGTGCGGAGCATTGTAGCTAGATGGAATGAACAGCATAACCGTCTACCTAGTTATCCTACGTGGTATGATTATGTACCCATACATATTGTCACCCTCCGTAGCGACCGATATTTTCCTAGTTGTATACCGGAGGGGATCATTGTGTAAGTCTATTGCGTGTTTTGCATTCACTACTATTAGGTTGTCACATTTTTTTGCTATCTCTGCGGGCAGCCCTGCTTAGGTTATACAGTCTGACAGCCCTAGGTAGGAAGGACCTGCGAAACCTCTCGGTTGTAAAACCTAGGATGATGTTGTCTGCTGCTAAATGAGCTCCTCAGTGCGTTCAGTATGTCCTGCATAGGGTGGGACTCGGACTCCAGCAGAGATGACAGTTTAGCCACCATCCTTCTCTCTCCCATCTCCTCCACTGGGTCAAGGCGTTGCCCCAGGACAGAGCTAGCTTTCTTGATCAGTTTGTTCAGTCTCTTCCTATCGGCTGCTGTAACGCCACTGCCCCAGCAGACCACTCCAAAAGTGATGGCTGATGCCACCACCGTGTCGTAGAATGCCTTCAGCAGCACCCCTTGTACACCAAAAGACCTGAGTCTCCTCAGTAGGAACAGCCTGCGCTGTCCCTTCTTGTAGAGTGCGTCAGTATTGTGTGACCAGTCTAGTTTATTGTTCAGATGAACACCCAGGTACTTGTAGGATGTCACCATCTTGTAGGTGTCACCATGATGGTGTCACCACATTTTCGAGCATGAACTGCCTTTTTGAGGTCATGCCGTAGCATCTCAATCGGATTCAGGTCAGGACTTTGACTAGGCCACTCCAAAGTCTTCATTTTGTTTTTCTTAAGCCATTCAGAGGTGGACTTGCTGGTGTGTTTTGGATCATTGTCCTGCTGCAGAACCCAAGTGTGCTTCAGCTTGAGGCCACGAACAGATGGCCGGACATTCTCCTTCAGGATTTTTTGGTCGACAACAGAATTCATAGTTCCATTTACCACAGCAAGTCTTCCAGGTCCTGAAGCAGCAAAACAGCCCCAGATCATGACACTACCACCACCATATTTTACCGCTGGTATGATGTTCTCTTTCTGAAACACTGTGTTACTTTTATGCCAGATGTAATGGGATACACACCTTCCAAAAAGTTCAGCTTTTGTCTCATCAGTCCACAGAGTATTTTCCCAAAAGTCTTGGGGATCATCAAGATGTTTTCTGGCAAAACTGAGACAAGCCTTTATGTTCTTTTTGCTCAGCAGTGGTTTTCTTCTTGGAACTCTGCCATGCAGGCCTTTTTGCCCAGTCTTTTTCTTATGGTGGAGTCATGAACACTGACCTTAACTGTAGCAAGTGAGACCTGCAGTTCTTTGGATGTTGTTGTGGGGTCTTTTGTCACCTCTTGGATGAGTCGTTACTGCACTCTTGGGGTAATTTTGGTCGGCCGGCCACTCTTGGGAAGGTTCACCACTGTGCCATGTTTTCGCCATTTGTGGATAATGGCTGTCACTGTGGTTCGCTGGCATCCCAAAGTTTCAGAAATGGCTTTATAACCTTTTCCAGACTGATAGATCTCATTTACTTTGTTTCTCATTTGTTCCTGAATATCTTTGGATTGCAGCATGACGTCTAGCATTTGAGGATCTTTTGGTCTACTTTACTTTGTCAGGCAGGTTCTGTTTAAGTGATTTCTTGATTGAGAACAGGTGTGGCAGTATTCAGGACTGGGAGTAGCTAGTGAAATTGAACTCAGCTTTCCAAAGATGTGATAAACCACAGTTAATTTATCTTTTAACGGGGGGGGTGGGGGGGTGGGCAATCACTTTTTCCACATAGGGCCATGTAGGTTTGGATTTTTTTTTACCCTTAACAATAAACACCTTTATTTAAAAACTGCATTTTGTGTTTACTTGTGTTATTTTTGTCTAATATTTAAATTTGTTTGATGATCTGAAACATTTAAGTGTGACAAACATACAAAAAAATGAGAAATCAGGAAGGGGGCAGACACTTTCACACCACTGTACTGGATGTTTAAGATAAGAGATAAGATAAGATAAGCCTTTATTAGTCCCACAACGGGGAAATTCCAGGATTACAACAGCACAGGGATAGCAACACTCAGAGCAACAATCAGAAGGCAAGGAAAAAAAAAAAAAAAAAGCAAGCAAGCAAGAGCAGCTAATATACATATGTACATATTACTATAAATATATATATATACACACAGACACACAGTGTAGAGCATTGTAGCTGGATGGGATAAATATACGCGTATATAAACACACAGTACGGAGCATTGCAGCTAGATGGAATAAATATGTAAATATATAAACAGTGCGGAGCAATGTAGCTAGATGGAATAATATGTAGATATATAAACACACAGTACGGAGCATTGCAGCTAGGTGGAAAAAATATGTAAATATATAAACACAGTGCGGAGCAATGTAGCTAGATGGAATGAATATATAGATATATAAATATAAACATAAACATAAACACACCCAGTGTGGAGCATTGTAGCTAGATGGAGTAAATATGTAAATGTATAAACACACAAAGTGCAGAGCATTGTTGCTAGATGGGATGAAACAGCACAACCGTCTACTTAGTTATCCTACATGGTATGATTATGTGCCCATACATATTCTCACCCTCCGTAGCTACCGGTATTTTCCTAGTTGTATGCCGGAGGGGACCATTGTGTAAGTCTATTGCATCTTTTGCATTCAAAAAAACTATTAGGTTGTTTCGTCTTTTTGCTATCTCTGCGAGCAGCCCTGCTTAGGTTGTACAGTCTGACAGCCGTTGGTAGGAAGGACCTGCGAAACCTCTCGGTTGTGCACCTGGGATGATGTAGTCTGCTGCTAAATGAGCTCCTCAGTGCATTCAGTATGTCCTGCATAGGGTGGAACTCGGACTCCAGCAGAGATGACAGTTTAGCCACCGTCCTCCTCTCTCCTATCTCCTCCACCGGATCAAGGCGCTGCCCCAGGACGGAGCTAGCTTTCTTGATCAGTTTGTTCAGTCTCTTCCTATCGGCTGCAGTAATGCCACTGCCCCAGCAGACCACTCCAAAAGTGATGGCTGATGCCACCACCGTGTCATAGAATGTCTTCAGCAGCGCCCCTTGTACACCAAAAGACCTGAGTCTCCTCAGTAGGAACAGCCTGCGCTGTCCCTTCTTGTAGAGTGCATCAGTATTGTGTGACCAGTCTAGTTTATTGTTCAGATGAACACCCAGGTACTTGTAGGATGTCACCATCTCAATGTCTGTTCCCTGTATATTTACTGGTGCTGTGAGGGGTTGTCCTTGCCTGCGGCAGTCCACCACCAGCTCCTTAGTTTTCCTCGCGTTGATCTGGAGGCAGTTCCGATGGCACCAGTCGACGAAGTCCTGGATAAGCCCTCTGTACTCAGCTTCATCTCCATTGGAGATGAGGCCAACGATCGCAGAGTCATCAGAGAACTTCTGTAGATGGCAGTGTGTTGTGTTGTGTGAGAAGTCCGCAGTATAAAGAGTGAACAGGAAGGGAGCCAACACCGTTCCCTGGGGGGCCCCCGTGCTACTGATGATCGTGTCGGACACACAGTCCCGGGTTCTCACAAACTGAGGCCGGTTCGTGAGGTAGTCCAGGATCCATGATGACAGGTGCTGGTCCACCCCTGCGCGCAGCAGCTTGTCCTTCAGGATCATCAGTTGGATGATGTTGAAAGCACTGGAGAAGTCAAAGAACATGATCCTCACCACATTCCCGGGCTTCTCCAGGTGGAACAGAGAACGGTGAAGGAGGAAGATCACTGCATCCTCCACCCCAATGCCATGCTGGTAGGCGAACTGGAGTGGCTCCATCGCTGGTTCCACCAGGGGGCGGAGGTGAGCAAGGAGCAGTCTCTCCAGGGTCTTCATCAAGTGGGACGTCAACGCCACTGGTCTGTAGCTGTTCAGGTCTTTGGGGTGGGAAGTTTTTGGTACAGGTACCACACAAGATGTTTTCCACAGCTGTGGTACCCTCCCCAGCTTCAGGCTCAGGTTGAAGATGTACATCACAATCCCACACAGCTGGTCTGCACAGGACTTGAGGAGCTTTGCGCTGATGCCGTCCGGTCCCGACGCCATCCTCGCCTTGATCTTCCTCAGCTCCGTCCTCACCTGGGTCCTGGTCAGGGTCAGGATGGGGGGCTGTGTGTTGGGAGTGGGGGGGTGTTGGTGGAGTGGGGAGTGGGCAGCAGGACTTGATGTCTTTACAGGCAGCAGTGGTTGTTGTGCAGTCAGGGGGGAGGGCGGTTGGTCAAACCTATTGAAAAACAAATTCAGATTGTTCGCCCACTCCCTGCCCCCCGTGGCCTGGGGGGAGGTATTCTGGAGCCCAGAGATGGTTTTGAGGTTTCTCCAGACCCCGCTGATGTCGCTCTGTTGCAGCTTGTCCTCCATCTTCCTCCTGAAGCTGTCCTTGCCTTCTCTGATCTTTCTTCTCAGCTCCCTCTGTACGGACTTCAGCATCTCCCTGTTCCCCGACCTGAAGATCTTCTTCTTCTCTCTCAGAAGTGTTTTAATCTCAGGGTTGATCCAGGGTTTGTTGTTTGAGCAACACCGTATGGTCTTGGTGGGAACGGATTTGTCCGCACAGAAGCTGAGGTAGCCCGTGAAGGTGTGAATGAGGCCATCGATGTCCTCACCATGTGGATCGCAGAGCTGCTTCCAGGCGGTGGTTTCAAAACAGCCCTTTAGAGTGTCCATTGCCTCCTCAGACCATAACATCACTGTGCGCATGGCCGGGGGTTCTCTGTGCACTAGGGGTTTGTACACCGGCCGGAGATGAACCAAGTTGTGATCCGATCTCCCGAGTTGGGGGAGTTGTGATGAGGTGTACGCCTCCTTAGTGTTTGCGTAGAATAAGTCCAGTGTTTTATTGTCTCTAGTGTGGCATGTGACATACTGGGTAAACGTGGGTAGAATGGGAGACAGTGAAACATGGTTGAAATCACCTGAGATGAGGAGAAGAGCATCTGGGTGTTCTGTCTGCAGCCTGCTGGTTACTGAATGGATGACGTCACGCGCTGTCCCAGCGTTCGCCGTCGGATTTGCATAAACAACAATGCAGATCACGTGTGAGTATTCCCTCGGGAGATATGTAGGCCGCATGCTAACAGCTAGCAACTCAATGTCTTTGCTGCAGTGACGTTGTTTAACAGTGATATGTCCCGGTCTGCACCAGTTGTTGTTAACATACTGTTAACCGTTCCTGCTTCTGGTCTCCTAACCGTGGTTGGGGGACGCAGGGGAGATCTGTCTTCTCCAGGGCCGGAGGCGCTTTTCCTCCTCCGGGGTCAACTCCCGAGTAAAACCTCACTCTTGTTAAACAGGATATGGTGGTACACAGAGGCACAGGCCGTATTGCTGAAGCGTTGGGGCTTTATTCACAGACTGCAATATTATTAGCAACCATTTCTACCTGCTCCGGTCGCCTCGCTCTCTGTCTCTCATCCGCCCAAAATCACACACACCGTTCACTCGTCGGGGCCATTCCACACACACCGGGGGCGCGTCTCGGCTGCGCGCACGCACCCCCTCACGTTCACGCACTGAGCTGTCCTTTCTAAACACCTGCATTAGGCACATCTTACAACACTACCCCCACCATGGATTGGCAATTAATACAAATTCCATTCCATTTAAACCATATAAAATTGGTACACACTCTCTACATTTGTACGCCTAGCAGTAGCAGTAGCAGTGTCCAATATATAACAGGGATTCAAATAGGTAGGTAGGTTACGAGTGTCTATGCAGTGGTAAAACTAGCTCATTTGGCAGTGAAAACGTGAGGGGCAAATACACGGAATACCATTGTTTCTAATTAAACAAGGAGGTACATTATACTTTGGAATCTATTTCTAGGCGACCGGAGTATTACTGAACAACTAATCAGCATACAACACATTCAAATGGAATCAAGTGCAGGTGGGTATATGAAAGCATTGTTACTTCAGCTTTTTTTTTTTTTTAAACAAACATATAGAACATTAAAACCAGACTAGAGTCCAAAAATGTGAACTGGAGAGTCTCTAGTGCAAACAGGAACTGCTACAGTTGGTTCACTCAGTAACCCAGTCCCCGTAACGGTCCAGTCCTCTGCGCCGACATTTGGGCCGTGACACATGCTGAGCCTGATGGCGTGGTTCTCCCACCGCACCCCCACCATGGCCTAGTATCACATGGGAAGGAGTGGGTGGAAGAGACCCGATCACATTGGGAGCATTAGCAGGTGGAGTGGACGCCCGGGAACTGCTGGGGCCATCACTGGAGGCGGTAGCAAACAGGTTGTACAGGCTGAGGTCCTGGTCTGCTGGGTCCCCGTCCACAGCCGGTGGCAAATTGCGCGGGGCTGCCGAATGGCGCGAACAAATCCTCTCCATCAACAGGTGCGCCCGCGCAGCTCTCATCACACAGAAATGGGCCACAATGTCCACACTTCGTCTCAGCCCGACATTCATAAGCCCTCACAGCACCTCGTCTGCACTCCTGACGATTAGCAAGCGACATGAACGTGTTTGAATAGTTAGTCTCTTGTCTGTAGATATCGGCGGGATAGCGAGCGGCTGCCATGTCTCATTAGCTTAGCCGCCATCACAGTCACTCGGCCCAGCTGCCGCTGTCCTTTGCGTTCGGTACTCACCACCCTCTTAACAACGTGAGAGTCCCTTCGTGGTCGCCAGTGTTAACCGTTCCTGCTTCTGGTCTCCTAACCGTGGTTGGGGGACGCAGGGGAGATCTGTCTTCTCCAGGGCCAGAGGCGCTTTTCCTCCTCCGGGGTCAACTCCCGAGTAAAACCTCACTCTTGTTAAACAGGATATGGTGGTACACAGAGGCACAGGCCGTATTGCTGAAGCGTTGGGGCTTTATTCACAGACTGCAATATTATTAGCAACCATTTCTACCTGCTCCGGTCGCCTCGCTCTCTGTCTCTCATCCGCCCAAAATCACACACACCGTTCACTCGTCGGGGCCATTCCACACACACCGGGGGCACGCCTCGGCTGCGCGCACGCACCCCCTCACGTTCACGCACTGAGCTGTCCTTTCTAAACACCTGCATTAGGCACATCTTACAACAATACATTATCACTCCACCGCCCCTTGCTTTGCCACTGTCTGGTGTTCGGTCTGCCCTTATCATGTGGAAACCCTCCAGCTCAATGTTGGCATCTGCTGCTAGTTCAGTTAGCCACGTCTCAGTAAACAAAAGGAGAGAGCACTCCCGGTATGTGCTATCGTAACGGCAGATAGCCGCTAGCTCATCTACCTTTCCCAGTATAGAGCACACATTCCCCATAATAACGGATGGGAAGGTGGGTCTGTACCTTATACTCCTTGTCCGCCGTCTAACACCAGCCCAACAACCACGTTGTTTTCGCCTTATTTCTCTCGGTACGTCGAGTTTTTTCATCAGCACCGAGTGGCGATTAAGTCCAAGCAGCTGTTCCCTGCTGTACCGTCTGCTGTAAACAGTGGCTCCGTCCGCCAGCTCGGGAGGCATTTTGGGGTGATCTGTGTGTCCGTGATGTATAAAGTGTGTAAAGAAAGAAAGAAAAAAAACTCAGAATTGAGCCACTGTTGCAAAAGGCAGCCGACTCGTGTGGCGTCGGAAGTTTTTTTTTTTTTTTAGTGTCATGTGTTTAGTACACGTGACAGCAATCTCCAGTCTTCTTCATATGTCTGGGCTATGGGGTAGAGTGGTAAGAAGGAAGCCTTATCTTATGAAGAAAAACATCCAAGCCCAGCTACATTTTGCAAAAACACATTTGAAATCTCCCAAACGCATGTGGGAAAATGTGTTATGGTCTGATGAAACCAAGGTTGAACTTTTTGGCCATAATTCCAAAAGGTATATTTGGTGCAAACAACACTGCTCATCACCAAAAGAACACCATACCTACAGTGAAGCATGGTGGTGGCAGAATCATGCTGTATGGCTGTTTTTATTCAGCTGGAACTTGGGCCTTGCCCAAGGTGAAGGGAATGATGAACAGTTCCAAATACCAGTCAGTGTTGGCACAAAACCTTCTTCAAAATCGAAGCTAGAAAGCTGAAGATGAAGATGAAGAGGAACTTCATCTTTCAGCACGACAATAACCCAAAGCACACATCCAAATCAACAAAAAAAAATGGCTTCACCTGAAGATTAAGGTTTTGGAATGGCCCAGCCAGAGTCCACACCTGAATTCAATCGAACATCTGTGGGGTGATCTGAAGAATGCTGTGCACAGGAGATGCCCTCACAATCTGACAGATTTGGAGCGTTTTTGCAAAGAAGAGTGGGCAAATATTGCCACGTCAAGTTGTCCCACGCTGATAGACTCCTACCCAAAGACTGAATGCTGTAATAAAAGCCAAAGGTGCTGTAACAAAGTATTAGTTTAAGGGTGTGCATATTTATGCAACCAGGTTATTGTAATTTTTTAAATTTTTCCCCTTAAAAGATTTCAGTTTGTTTTTCAATAGGGTTGTACAGGTTATATGTCACATTAATGGTGGAAAAAGTTTTGAAATGATTTATCTTGGTCTCATTTTTTTACATCACAAAAACTTGGCATTTGAACAGGGGTGTGTAGACTTTTTATATCCACTGTACATCTTATGCAGAGGGAGAAATCTGAAAGAGATAGGAGACTGCAAGGTGGTGGCAGGGGAGAATGTAGCTAGACAGCATTGGATGGTAGTCTGTAGGATGACTTTGGAAAGCAAGAAGAGGAAGAGAGGGAATGCAGAGCCAAAGATTTAGTGGGGGAAGTTACAGAAGGAAAGAGGTTGCACAGAGTTCAGGAAGGAGTTGATACAGGCTCTGGGTGGTAGGGAAGAATTACCAGATGACTGCGAAAGTACAGCAACAGTATTGAGGGAAATGGGTAGAAAGGTATGTGGTGTATCCAGTGGACAGTGGAAGGAAAACAAGGAGACTTGGTGGTGGAATGAGGAAGTTCAGGAAAGTATCCAAAGGAAGAGGTTAGCAAAGAAAACGTTGGATAGTCAGGGAGATGAAGAAAGTAGACAGGAGTATTTGGAATCTAGGTGCATGGCAAAGAGAGAGGTGGAAAAGGCAAAAGAAAAGACATATAGTGAGTTGTATGAGAGGCTAAAGACTAAGGAAGGTGAAAAGGACTCATCAATTGGCTACACAGAGAGATTGAGCTGGAAAAGATGTACACCAGGTTAGATTGATTAAGGACAGAAATGGTAATGTACTAACAATTGACGAGAGTGTGTTGAGAAGGTGGAAGGAGTACTTTGTGGAGCTGATAAATAAAGAAAATGAGAGAGAGAGGAGGGTGGATGAAGGAAAGATGGTGAACAAAGAAGTCCTGAGGATTAGCACGGTGGAAATGAGGGGAGCTTTGAAGAAGATGAAGAATGGAAAGGCTGTTGGTCCAGATGACATATTGTACCTGTGGGGGCATGGAGATGTTTAGGAGAGATGGCAGTGGACTTTTTAACCAGATTGTTTAACATAATCTTGGAGAGCGAGAGGATACCTCAGGAGTGGAGAAGTGTTTTGGTACCAATTTTCAAGAACAAAAGTGATGCTCAGAGCTGTAGTAACTACAGAGGCATAAAGTTGATCAGCCACACTATGAAGATATGGGAAAGAATTGTTGAAGCCAGGTTAAGAGGAGAGGTGACACTCAGTGAGCAGCAGTATGGTTTCATGCCAAGAAAGAGTACTACAGATACAATGTTTGCTCAAAGAGTGTTGATGGAGAAATACAGAAAAGGTCAGAAGAAGTTGCACTGTGTCTTTGTGGATCTAGAGGAGGGGCTATCTAATCATGTGCCATGGAGGGCCAAGACCCTGCAGGCTTTACCTCCAACCAGTGTCTTCAACAGCAGATTTCACTGAATTTCTTCCCACTGATTGCTAATCAGTGAAAACACTTGCTGAAGAGACTGGTAGAAGAGAAAACCTGCAGGGTCTTGGCCCTCCATGGCACATGATTGGACACCCCTGATCTAGAGAAAGCATATGACACGGTGCCAAGAGAGGAAATGTGGCACTGTATGAGGAAGCCAGGAGTGGCAGAGAAATATGTGAGGGTGGTGCAGGACATGTATGAGGACATCGAGACAGTGGTTAGGTGTGCTGTCGGAGTGACAGATGGGTTCAAGGTGGGGATGGGGTTAAGATAAGATAAGATAAGATAAGATAAGCCTTTATTAGTCCCACAACGGGGAAATTCCAGGATTGCAACAGCACAGGGATAGCAACACTCAGAGCAACAATCAGAAGGCAAGAAAAAAAAGCAAGCAAGCAAGAGCAGCTAATATACATATGTACATATTACTATAATATATATATTGTAGCATCATTGTCTCCTCAAACCAAGACAGAAGATCACTTCTCTTCATTTTATAGGAATTTCATTTTATTCATTACGCAGGAATATCACTTTTCTGCCTTTTCAGGAATATCACTGGCTTTTATGTCGACTCATGCCAGGCCTCTTCCAGGCCTGACCAAAGATGCTTGCTTTCCCAGGACCCCAATGTAAACAGTTGCCTCTTGCAGAGATTGTAAGGATCAGAATTTGCTTTTAAAGGCTCAAAGGAACATAAAACTCAGGAGACCAGACCTCTCAACGTGAACACTGCATTTGATAACGTACCTTTTCACAGGAAACCAATGTTCTTAAAAGAGTCATAAACCACTTAATCTGACGGGTTTATAGCCGATGCTGTCCAGGTTTCTTCGCCCAGATACTAAAGGAAATCATCTACAGCTCAACAGTACCTCCTAGCGGATACCTATGGAATGTGTTTTCAGTATGTAGGATGACTTTTAATTTGTTCTAAACATTAAGTTTCTTTCAGCTTATCCTCTGGATCCTAAGGACACTGAAAATCATCCCTCTTTTATCACCAACCATGGTTTGCTGCATGTTTTGCTGGATTTTGATCTAAATGTGAATGCATGTATTATAATTATGTATAAGAAATGTTATATTCATGAGTGTTATTCAAACACATATTGGAGTAGTGATATAAATGCATGATCACCAAAATATTAGCCAAGTCATTTAATTTAGTTAGATTTTATATTGAGCATTTATTTCATAAGAACTGACTATTGATTTTCCCTCTGAAATTTCATGGGATGGTGTCTTCATTTGATTGGCTGCTCTCAAACAAAGAAGTGTTCTCACATTGGATAGCAGCCATTTCAAACTGCTTCTGAAAAGGTCGATTGGTCGGTCTTACGACTGACATCATCAGTTTTAAGACCCGGCGAGGTAACTTTAATAGAGAGAGGTTAGATTTGAGTTTAGTCAGAGATCAGCAGAGTTAGGAAAAAGAGTAGAAAAAGGCAGGAAGATTAGCAAGAAGCAAAATAGAAAACGGTGATAAGATTAAGAATTAGAAACACAGAAAGAAGAAAGAAAGAGATTTTGAGAAGGATTAGGAACTAAATTAAGATTAAAGAAGCAGAATAGTAATCTAGATCTCAGAAGAAGATTTTATTCCACCGTTTCAAGGCCCTGTGAAGTTTTATTTTATTCTCTGTGTGTTTGTCAAGTCTTTCCTTATATTCTGGTCACTGAGGAGAAACCATTTTTCTTTAGAGCTCGTCCCTTTTAGAGAATCAAATTCTCAAACTTTTTCCTTCACCTCAGAAGCCATTCTTATCCTAGTAAATGTTTGTCTAATATTTTTTTTCATGACTTTTCACGCCATTAAAGTGGACCTTTAATTTGCCTAGTTTAAAGTGAACAGAGACTGAGAAGATTTTCCTTCAGTTTTTTTGGTCTATCCCGCTACAAGAGACCTCAAAATTGGGATTCTTTTCCAAGGACTTTTCACGCCGCCCTGAGACAAATCATCCACGGCTGCAAGTGTCTCCTTGAAGGGCCCCCCAGCTGAGTTATCACCTCCACGACTTGTGAGGATAGCAGCCGCTTCCTCCGACGTCCTAACTTCAAAACCCAGCGGTACCAACCCGCGGAAACATGGACCTACGGCTGTTGTGTGAGTGAAACTCTTATTTTCGCCTATCTGCTGGGTTAAAACGTGATGTCCTAACAATTAAATTACAATTGAATATGGCCCATATTTCGGGGCTCAATTAGTCTCTCAGCCAAAGGAGAGAGCTGTAAACTGAAGGAAAACTCTTAGTCATTTTTAAGTAACTGCCCTTAAATTTTTGTAGATTAATTCAGGAGTCATTTTTAGATAATTAGCTTATGAATTTTCCCCATAAAATTGTGCTGTTTTGTTAAAACATTCCAGCCTCATTTACCGTTGAAACATAAGTCCAGTTTCTCCTTGGTTATACAGAGGTGTAACGCTGGATTTTATGTTCAGGAACCCAATATCAGTTGATGTGATATATTATGCTGTTATCATCTGAATCTGTTTATTCATCATTTGAACGCCATGCCATGTAACCTGGATGAGTTTAATAAAAGAGTGAATGAGAGCAGTTGAAGCGTTTTCCTTTCGCATATACAGGTTTCCTAATCACGGCAGGACAAAAACTCACTGAAACTTTGAGACTGATTCATTAAGTAATTTAAGGTACAAAGTTAATTAAAATTAAAGTTAATATTATTGTCCATTAGGACTGGTGCCCCTTTTACGAGTGCTTTTATTTAATTTAGCGGGTGTAGAAGTGACTGTTTAACTCCGCCCCCTTTTCACACCCACTATTAAATAAAATAAATAATTCCTGTACCTTATGACAAATATTTTATAGGCAATTCACCCTACAATATATACACACACACAGACACACAGTGCAGAGCATTGTAGCTGGATGGAATAAATATATGAATATATAAACACACAGTGCGGAGCATTGTAGCTAGATGGAATAAATATGTAGATATATAAACACCCACAGTACGGAGCAGTGCAGCTAGGTGGAATAAATATGTAAATATATAAACACACACAGTGCGGAGCAATGTAGCTAGATGGAATAATATGTAGATATATAAACACACAGTGCGGAGCATTGTAGCTAGATTGAATAAATATATAGATATATGAATATAAACACACCCAGTGCGGAGCAATGTAGCTAGATGGAATAATATGTAAGATAAGATAAGATAAGATAAGATAAGCCTTTATTAGTCTCACAACGGGGAAATTCCAGGATTGCAACAGCACAGGGATAGCAACACTCAGAGCAACAATCAGAAGGCAAGAAAAAAAAAAACAAACAAGCAAGCAAGAGCAGCTAATATACATATGTACATATTACTATAAAATATATATATACACACACACACACAGACACACAGTGCAAGCATTGTAGCTGGATGGAATAAATATATGAATATATAAACACACACAGTGCAGAGCATTGTTGCTAGATGGGATGAAACAGCACAACCGTCTACTTAGTTATCCTACATGGTATGATTATGTGCCCATACATATTCTCACCCTCCATAGCGACCTGTATTTTCCTAGTTGTATGCCGGAGGGGACCATTGTGTAAGTCTATTGCATCTTTTGCATTCAAAAAACTATTAGTTTGTTACGTCTTTTTGCTATCTCTGCGAGCAGCCCTGCTTAGGTTGTACAGTCTGACAGCCATTGGTAGGAAGGACCTGCGAAACCTCTCGGTTGTGCACCTGGGATGATGTAGTCTGCTGCTAAATGAGCTCCTCAGTGCATTCAGTATGTCCTGCATAGGGTGGAACTCGGACTCCAGCAGAGATGACAGTTTAGCCACCGTCCTTCTCTCTCCTATCTCCTCCACCGGATCAAGGCGCTGCCCCAGGACAGAGCTAGCTTTCTTGATCAGTTTGTTCAGTCTCTTCCTATCGGCTGCAGTAATGCCACTGCCCCAGCAGACCACTCCAAAAGTGATGGCTGATGCCACCACCGTGTCATAGAATGTCTTCAGCAGCGCCCCTTGTACACCAAAAGACCTGAGTCTCCTCAGCAGGAACGGCCTGCGCTGTCCCTTCTTGTAGAGTGCATCAGTATTGTGTGACCAGTCTAGTTTATTGTTCAGATGAACACCCAGGTACTTATAGGATGTCACCATCTCGATGTCTGTTCCCTGTATATTTACTGGTGCTGTGAGGGGTTGCCCATGCCTGCGGCAGTCCACCACCAGCTCCTTAGTTTTCCTTGCGTTCATCTAGAGGCAGTTCCGATGGCACCAGTCCACGAAGTCCTGGATAAGCCCTCTGTACTCAGCTTCATCTCCGTTGGAGATGAGGCCAACGATCGCAGAGTCATCAGAGAACTTCTGTAGATGGCAGTGTGTTGTGTTGTGTGAGAAGTCCGTAGTATAAAGAGTGAACAGGAAGGGAGCCAGCACCGTTCCCTGGGGGGCCCCCGTGCTACCGATGATCGTGTCGGACACACAGTCCCGGGTTCTCACAAACTGAGGCCGGTTTGTGAGGTAGTCCAGGATCCATGATGACAGGTGCTGGTCCACCCCTGCGCGCAGCAGCTTGTCCTTCAGGATCATCGGTTGGATGGTGTTGAAAGCACTGGAGAAGTCAAAGAACATGATCCTCACCATATTCCCGGGCTTCTCCAGGTGGGACAGAGAACGGTGAAGGAGGAAGATCACCGCATCCTCCACCCCAATGCCATGCTGGTAGGCGAACTGGAGTGGCTCCATCACTGGTCCCACCAGGGGGCGGAGGTGAGCAAGGAGCAGTCTCTCTAGGGTCTTCATCAAGTGGGACGTCAAGGCCACCGGTCTGTAGCTGTTCAGGTCTTTGGGGTGGGAAGTTTTTGGTACAGGTACCACACAAGATGTTTTCCACAGCTGTGGTACCCTCCCCCCAGCTTCAGGCTCAGGTTGAAGATGTACGTCACAATCCCACACAGCTGGTCTGCACAGGACTTGAGGAGCTTTGCGCTGATGCCATCCGGTCCCGACGCCTTCCTCGCCTTGATCTTCCTCAGCTCCGTCCTCACCTGGGTCCTGGTCAGGGTCAGGATGGGGGGCTGTGTGTTGGGAGTGGGGGGGTGTTGGTGGAGTGGGGAATGGGCAGCAGGACTTGATTTCTTTAGAGGCAGCAGTGGTTGTTGTGCAGTCAGGGGGGAGGGCGGTTGGTCAAACCTACTGAAAAACAGATTCAGGTTGTTTGCCAACTCCCTGCCCCCCGTGGCCTGGGGGGAGGTATTCTGGAGCCCAGAGATGGTTTTGAGGTTTCTCCAGACCCCGCTGATGTCGCTCTGTTGCAGCTTGTCCTCCATCTTCTTCCTGAAGCTGTCCTTGCCTTCTCTGATCTTTCTCCTCAGCTCCCTCTGTACGGACTTCAGCATCTCCCTATTCCCCGACCTGAAGATCCTCTTCTTCTCTCTCAGAAGTGTTTTTATCTCAGGGTTGATTCAGGGTTTGTTGTTTGAGCAACACCGTATGGTCTTGGTGGGAACGGATTTGTCCACACAGAAGCTGAGGTAGTCCGTGAAGGTGTGAGTGAGGCCATCGATGTCCTCTCCATGTGGATTGCAGAGCTGCTTCCAGGCGGTGGCTTCAAAACAGCCCTTTAGAGTGTCCATTGTCTCCTCAGACCATAACTCCACTGTGCGCATGGCCGGAGGGTGTCTGTGCACTAGGGGTTTGTACACCGGCCGGAGATGAACCAAGTTGTGATCCAATCTCCCGAGTGGGGGGAGTTGTGATGAGGTGTACGCCTCCTTAGTGTTTGCGTAGAATAAGTCCAGTGTTTTATTGTCTCTAGTGTGGCATGTGACATACTGGGTGAACGTGGGTAGAATGGGAGATAGTGAAACATGGTTGAAATCGCCTGAGATGAGGAGAAGAGCATCTGGGTGTTCTGTCTGCAGCCTGCTGGTTACTGAATGGATGACATCACGCGCTGTCCCAGCGTTCGCCGTCGGATTTGCATAAACAACAATGCAGATCACGTGTGAGTATTCTCTCGGGAGATATGTAGGCCGCATGCTAACAGCTAGCAACTCAATGTCTTTGCTGCAGTGTCGTTGTTTAACAGTGATATGTCCCAGTCTGCACCAGTTGTTGTTAACATACATTATCACTCCACCGCCCCTTGCTTTGCCACTGTCTGGTGTTCGGTCTGCCCGTATCATGTGGAAACCCTCCAGCTCAATGTTAGCATCTGCTGCTAGTTCAGTTAGCCACGTCTCAGAAAACAAAAGGAGAGAGCACTCCCGGTATGTGCTATCGTAACGGCAGATAGCCGCTAGCTCATCTACCTTTCCCAGTAACGACCGTACATTTCCCATGACAACAGATGGAAGGGAGGGTCTGTACCTTATATTTTTTGTCCTCCGCCTTACTCCAGCCCGGCAGCCGCGGCGTTTTCGCCTCAGTTCTCTCGGTATGTCGAGTTTTTCCAATGGGACCGGGTGGCGGTTGAATGCTAGCAGCTCTTCCCTGCTGTATCGTATCCTGCTATAAACAGTGGCTCCGTCCACCGGCTCAGGAGACATTTGGGACGATCTGTGTGTCCGTGATATAAGTGGAGTGAAAAAAAAGACGGATCAAAAAGAGAGAGGAAGGGAAAAAGACTCGGAATCGAGCCGCTGTTGCAAAGGGCGGCCGACTCGTGTGGCGTCGGGAGAGAAAAAAAAAAAAATCAGGGATCAGCTCTTAGTCCCTTCTTGTTTGCCATGGTGATGGACAGGCTGGTAGATGAGGTCAGGCAGGAGTCTCCGTGGACCATGATGTTGGCAAATGACATTGTGATCTGTAGCGAGAGTAGGAAGCAGGTGGAAGAGAACCTGGAGAGGTGGAGGTATGTTCTGGAGAGAAGAGGAATGAAAGTCAGTCGAAACAAGACAGAATACATGAGTGTGAATGAGAGGGAGGCAGGTGTAATGGTGAAGATGGAAGGAGTAGAGGTAGTGAAAGTAGACCATCCAAAGCAATGGAAAATGCACAAGAGAGGTGAAGAAGACAGTGCAGGCAGGGTGGAGTGGGTAGAGACAAGTGTCAGGGGTGATTTGTGACAGAAGGGTAGCAGCAAGAGTGAAAGGGAAGATTTACAAGACGGTAGTACAGAGACTTTTCCACAGAGACAAAAAATGGATTTTCACTGATTCCCTCCCTTAAGTTGGATTTGAAATTGTACTTTTAAATTGTTGTGTGTGCTGTTTCTCTTTTTACCTTTTAAACTTACTTGCTGCTTGTTTCAGGGACAACAGATTCTGAAATGCGACCTGAATTGCTTTCTATATATGCTGTTTTTCTTTTATCTTTTTTTAAATTATTTTTTTTGTGTATTTTGTGTATTTTATTAATCCCAGAGGGAAATTCAGGGCATCCACCTGGATGGATGAGGCAGCCACTGTACAGTGCCAATCCCTTCACCATTCACACACACATTCACACCTAGGGCCACTTTAGAGTCTCCAGTTAACCTAACCTGCATGTTTTTGGCCTGTGGGAGGAAACCGGAGTACCCGGGGTAAACCCACATAGACACGGGGAGAACATGCAAACTCCACACAGAAAGGTCAATAATGGTCAGGGGGTGGGATCGAACCCACGATGGTCAGGGGTGGAATCAATCCCGTGACCTTTTTACTGTGCTGACACAGTGCTAAACACTGTGCTGCAGGGCTGCCTGATCTTCCTGCCTGCCTCAGTGACTACAGATGGAAATTAGTGAGAATGCTATAATCTGGTACAGAGTGTCTTTACCCTGTGTTTAATGTTTTTTCTGTACATGGTCCCTGACAAATAAACCAATATACTAAATTGGTGAGACCCGCCATGATGTACGGTTTGGAGATGGTGGTGCTGACAAAAAGACAGGAGGTGGAGCTGGAGGTGGCAGAGTTTAAGTTGCTAAGATTTTCATTGGGAGTGATGAGGAGGGACAAGATTAGAAATGAGTTTAATGAGTAGAGGGACAGCTCAGGTTGAGCGGTTTGGAGACAAAGTAAGAGAGGCAAGGCTGAGATGGTTTGGACATGTGCAGAGGAGGGACAGTGGATATACTGGACAAAGGATGTTGAAGATGGAGCTGCCAGGCAGGAGGAAAAGAGGAAGACCACAGAGAAGATTCATGGATGTAGTGAAGGAGGACATGGGGAGGGTTGGTGTTACAGAGGAGGATGTAAGGGATAAGGTAAGATGGAGGCAGATGATTCGCTGTGGCGACCTCTAAAGGGAACAGCCGAAAGAAGAAGTAACTTGCAAATTTATGGCTTTTACTTGTTAATGTACGACTTCTTACAAATGTGCCATTTTTTCTTTAATATCCTGCTTTTCTAATAAATTTAGTGTTTATGGCTGTGTTGTTAGACATGTATATGTTGGACACTGCATATGTGATTTAACCTCACGATGAAGGAGAGCCACAGAGCTGCAGTCCCCTGCGGTGCGGAGCCGCAGAGCCTGGACCCCCTGCGGAGGACAGGGGACAGAAGACTTCCTGACCGCTGAGGCTCGAGAGGAGAGAAGGGGGAGTTATGTAAATAGAAGGTTGATGAATGTAAATAAAGGGATTTTGGTAGAGATGTGTGATCTCCCCTGCGAGGGAGATGGTTTGATGTGAGAATGTTTAAAAGGGAGAACTTTGGTGTGTTCACCCTCTTTGTTCGCTGCTCAGGAATGAGAGCAGACAGTGGGATGATTACTTGAAATAAACTGGAATTAAATGCAATTCGGTTTCGTTATTCAAGTCTCCCCACATTGGTGACTGACGACGTTGAGAATGACCGAAGAAGGTCTCAGGGTCCCGGATTCACAGCGCTCAGAGCTGGCGAGCGCAGTGGCCGTTAAGCTGCCTGATTTCTGGCAGGATAACCCACGGTCGTGGTTTCTGCAAGCAGAGTCGCAGTTCGCGCTCGCAGGAGTAACGGTGGATGACACTAAGTTCCACCATGTCATCGCTAAACTGGACAACAGCACAGCTCGGTGCGTGCAGAGCTTGGTGGAGCAGCCACCCGCGACCGACAGGTACGGCAAGCTGAAATCCACTCTCATCAAGTTTTTCACCCCCTCGGCCGAAGTGAGGGCGAGGAGGATCCTGTCTTTGCTAGACCAAGGAGGACACAGGCCGAGTGCCCTGATGGAGGAGATGATACAGCTGAGAGGGTTGGACAACGATGATTTCATTTTTCAGTTCATCTTCCTCTCCAACCTCCTGACGCATGCGAGAAGCACGCTGGCCGGCAAAAAGTGTCACACCCTGGAGGGGTTCCGGGAGCTGGCCCAGGAAGCAGATGGGATCCTGGACGCCTGCGGCGGGCAAGCAACCACAGCGGCGGCCCGAGACAGCGGGGAGCCAGAGGCGGCAGACCCAGACTGGCCGACGACGGCGGCAGCACGGCCGCGACGAGGTGGAGCCAATGGTCCAGCGGCAGAGGCGCGGACACGACACAGCGGAGGAGAAGATCTCTGCTTTTACCATCGGAGGTTCGCAGAGAAGGCACGCAGGTGTGTGCCGCCCTGCAACTTCAGGAGTTCGGGAAACAGCAAGACCGGGGGTAGCTAGCAGCTTCGACCCTCGGAGAACGCAGCAAGCTGCTCTACATCACGGAAGCACGCTCCGGACGAGAGTTCCTCATTGACACCGGAGCCCAAGTGAGCTTCATCACCCCAACATACGCGGACTGGGTGGCGGGGCCCCACGGTAGCGGAGCTACGGCGGCAAATGGCTCGAACATCAACACCTACGGGAGAAGGACCTTGCCTTTGTGCTTACATGGCCGCACATATGAATGGACTTTTGTAATAGCGGCGGTGAGTTTCAACATGTTGGGCGCGGATTTTTTGTGTTCACACAATCTGTTAGTTGATCTTGCTAATAGACGGCTGGTAAATGCACTCTCTTTTTACTCTCTCCCTTGTTCAGCTCGAGTGTCCCCGCCACCAGTACAGACCCACGTCGCTACAGCAGGTGGTAAGTTTCACACACTCCTCACCCAATTTCCAGCGCTCACTGTGCCCACTTTTTCAGCGACAGTCGCGAAGCACGGGGTGAAACACTTTATCCCCACATCTGGTCCTCCCGTGTTTGCAAAAGCTCGGCGCTTGGATGCAGTTAAGCTCGCCATTGCGCGCGAGGAGTTCGCCAGCCTGGAGAGGCTGGGCATCGTTCGTAGGTCGAAGAGCCCGTGGGCTTCGCCGCTGCACATGGTACCGAAAGCCGATGGCTCCTGGAGACCGTGCGGGGATTACCGCAGGCTAAACAACGCTACGGCGCACGATCGTTATCCCATCCCGCACATTCAGGATTTTTTGGTGCACCTGGCGGGGGCGCGCATTTTTTCAAAGATTGATCTGGTTCACGGCTATCACCAAGTCCCAGTCCAACCGGAGGACATTCCTAAAACAGCGGTAATAACCCCGTTCGGACTTTTCGAATTTTTACGCATGCCGTTTGGTCTCAAAGGGGCGGCGCAAACATTTCAGCGGATGATGGATGCCGTGTTACGCAATCTCCCTTTCGTGTTTGTGTACCTCGACGACATTTTGGTCGCGAGTACTTCAGAGGACGAACACGAAACGCACCTCACAGCAGTTTTTAGGAGGCTGGGAGAGCACGGCTTAATAGTTAACCCAGCCAAGTGCCAGTTCGGCGTCGAGCGGATCGATTTTTTGGGTCACCGCGTCTCCCCGGAGGGAGCGGTTCCGTTACCAGATAAAGTACGCGCGGTAGCGGATTTTCCCCGTCCACAAACGGTCAAATCACTACAGGAATTCTTGGGGATGGTGAATTTTTATAACCAATTCCTGCCCCACGCAGCTCAAATCATGCAACCGTTATATGCCGCGCTCAAAAAACAAAAACCGACCCAGGCGGTCGAATGGTCCCCGGAGCGGGAGCGCGCGTTCATAGAGGTTAAAAAAGCCTTGACTGATGGACTTCCGGTCTGGACGCCATGGCGACTGCAGCTTAACACTGAAGCTCTCAGACCCAATCCAGGATAACACCTTGAAAATCAAACTTAACGGATTTTTGGAGGAGTGAAAATCAAAAGACAAAATCATCATGTCTAAAGGAAAACAGAAGAAACTGAAATTCTCCAGGCCAGGACACGTATCGGCCGGAGAATCTGAACTGGAAGATCTCCGTTCAGAAGACGAGGAACTGGTGATAGCTAACAAAAAGTTTAGCCTGAAATCACTATTCGAGGAGCTACGACGATTTCGCCGAGAAGTTACGGCCGAATTTCGGGAATTCAGAGAAGAATTGAAAAGGACAAACAGCAGAGTGGACCAGGCCGAGAACCGAATCTTGGAAACAGAGGAACGAATAAAAGTGCTCGAAGATTCTGTGCTGGACCTACGCAAAAGACAAGCATCTATAGAGGCTAAGCTAACCGACCAAGAAGGAAGACAAAGAAGAGACAACATAAGAATTCATGGTCTGATAGAAGGAGCCGAAAACGGTTTTAACTCAATGGCAGAATGCGTGGAATCCTTACTAAGAGAGAAATTGGATATTCCACAAACCACCGACTTGAAGATAGAAAAGGCACATCGTTCATTAGCCGCTAGGCCGGCGGCGGAAGCGCCCCCACGTTTGGTGTTGGTAAGATTTTCCAATTTCAAAATAAAACAAGAGGTTGTCAGACTGGCCTGGCAGAAAAAAGGATTTATGCACCAGGAGAAAAAAGTCTACGTGGAACACGATTACGCCCCGGAGGTCCTTAAAAAGCGCAGGGAATACAATGACGCGAAAAAGGTGTTAAGAGAGAAGAAATTGCGCTTTCAGACTCCATTTCCTGCGAAGTTAAGGGTCTTCTACGGCGATGAAACGTGTCTCTATAATTCGGCGAAAGAAGCAACAGCTGACATGGCGAAAAGAGGGCTCCCGGTAACGGTATTTAAACCCGCAGCAGACCCGAGTGAGAAGATCAAAGCGCAAACATGGACAACACAAAGACCTTCAAAATCCACGGACCAGCAGCGGGAAACCCAGCGCCAGAGCGTCGCGAATAAACTATCCGTTTTCAGGTTGGAATAGCGACCTTTTTTTTTTTTTTTTTTTCTCTTGAATCAATCCGCACATCCAACCCCCCTCATACAAGGTAACAAACATTAAAGGAGATGCGTATTCAGCATGTGGTAAAACATTTCATGGAACAGTCATAATATTTGAAACAAATAAGTCTTTGTAATAAAAAAAAAAAAAAAAAACTTGTTAAAATAGAAATGTGACAATAATCCACATGTTCTCCTCATACTAACAAATACTGTTTTTGCGTGAATGTTTGATGTGATGGGGGTGGGAGGGTGCACACAATTTCACAGGGTTTAGGCATAAAAGGAAAAAAAAAATCATTACAAGTTTGGATTGGGTTCTGAAACTCACGTTAAAAGCATGGGACAACTTACAGTGGTAAGAGAGGGCCCTCAACACGTAACAGAGTTTGAGGAATTTCCCTCAGGGCCTTCACTCCATCAAGGCTCTTCCAGGGTCTTTAAAAAGACCTCAGCTCAGGAAGTTCTTCTGACAGCTTTTTGTTTTAAAGTTTTATACACTATGTTCTTAATGTTTTTCTTGTTGGGGAGTAGCGACATTGATATCAACCAAAATTACATTTGAAAAAAAATCAGAACACAAAGATAAAGAAGGGAGATACAGTTTGGTAACTGGGCGGCTAGAGGGAGAAGATATCACCCTGCTGAATGTGTATGCTCCCCCAGGGGCTAACTGGAAATTTTATAAAAATGTATTCGACCTAATGATAACTAAAGCTCAAGGTTTAGTGATATGTGGTGGGGACTTCAATCTTAGACTGAATCCATACTGGGATGCTTCTGGTAATTCTCCACATCAAAATAACACCCAAAACAGGAAGACTCGGATGCTACTAAAAGAAATGGGAATCTGTGACGTGTGGAGGGAACTCAACCCCAGTGTAAAAGACTATACATTTTACTCAACTCCACCTTCATCTTACTCAAGGATTGACTATTTTTTTATGTTTAATAGAGACATTGGAAGAGTAAAAACATGTAAAATAGGACTGATGGATCTCTCTGACCACAGTCCGATCTACATGGACTTAAATATCCAAAAATACACAAATAATACATTTTCTTGGAGGTTAAATTCAAATGTCCTGAAAGGACCATTGAAAGATGAATTGGAATCAGATATTCTCAGATATTTGGAAGATAACGATAATGGAGAAGTATCCCCTTTAATACTGTGGGATGCATGCAAAGCTGTAATAAGAGGAAAGATTATTGCAAAACTGGCAACCCAAAAGAAACTAAGACAAGAAAAACTATCCACATTAGAGTCAGAACTTAGGAACCTAGAAAAAGAACACAAAGGCAACACTCATTCTACTGACTCGCTCAAGATTAAGGAAATTAAAAATCAAAAAAATGAGATCTACACAATAGAAATCCAGAAGAAACTTACATTTTTGAAACAAAAATACTATGAAGCAGGCAGTAAATCGGCAAAATTGCTAGCCTATAAATTGAGGAAACATCAAACAGAAAGAGCAATCTACAAAATCAGAGACCCAGTATCAAAGGAAATAAAATTCAGAATTCAGGATACTCTTAAAAGCTTCGAGAATTACTATAAGAACTTATACTCCCACAAAAAACATAAAAACGCATCCGAGGCATTCCTAAACACATTAAACCTTCCCCAACTTACGGAGTCACAAAATAAAACACTACTGTCAGAAATACATCCTAAAGAATTGGAAAAAGCAATTATGAAACTTAAAGCTAACAAATCCCCAGGAGCTGATGGCTATACAGCAGAGTGGTACAAAACCTTTAAACAGCAACTATCTCCTCTCCTCCTGAAAACATTTAATTATGTCCTCCACACAGGGGAAATCCCCCCCTCCTGGAGAGAAGGGGCCATTGCAGTTATACCTAAACCTGAAAAGGGTAAACTAGAGTGCTCCAACTACAGACCAATCAGTGTACTAAATCAGGACTATAAGCTTTTTACCATTATCCTTGCCAAAACGTTAGAAAATATACTGACAGACCTAATTCATTTAGACCAAACAGGTTTTATAAGACAAAGACAGACACAAGACAACATTCGACGCACTTTACACATAATTCATCATATAAAAAAATATAACTTAAATGCAGTCATATTGGGATTAGATGCTGAAAAAGCATTCGATTCGGTTGACTGGTCTTTTCTATATAGAATCTTATCCAGTTTCAATTTTCATAACAACTTCATTAGAACTATACAGGCATTATATAAAAAACCAACAGCTAAAATAAGGATTAACGGTAATTTATCATCATCTTTTGAACTGGAAAGAGGATGTCGTCAGGGCTGCCCCCTGTCTCCACTGCTCTTTGCAATCTTCATAGAACCTCTGAGCCAATGGATAAGACAAAACCAAAAAATTCAAGGTATTACACTTGGTCAGAAGGAACATAAAATAGCACTCTTTGCTGATGACATTTTAATATACCTGGGGCAGCCGGACACTTCTTTACCAGAACTAACCTCAGTTTTTTCAGAGTATGGAGATTTATCGGGGTACAAATTAAACATGCATAAAACCCAAGTTTTAACATTCAACTATGACCCAAATCATTATTCTCTAAGCAAACTCAAAACTAACTGGGAGTCGGAATCTATGAAATATCTGGGGGTCAATATCCCGAAACAACTCAACAAAATTATATCACTAAACTATGATCCACTGGTGACAAAAATAAAATCTGACCTAGCAAGATGGAATATGATACCATTCTTGGGTACTGCACAAAGAATTGAAGCAGTCAAAATGAATATACTTCCACGTCTTCTATACCTTTTCCAAACAATACCGGTAGAACCTCCCAAAAAAACATGGCAGGAGCTGGACAGAAGGATCTCAAGATTCATATGGCAGGGCAAGAGACCTAGAATCAGATATAGAACCCTACAGCTAAACAAAGACAAAGGTGGGCTTGTGCTGCCAAATATCAGGGACTACTTTAAAGCCGCACAAATTAAAACTTTAGTAGAGATATGTAACCCAGTCTACACTGCACAATGGAAGGAGATCGAATGCCAAATAACAAGTGACATCCCCCTACAGGCGATAATAGGGAACAATGCCTTACCTAAGCTTTTGAATAACACTAACCTGTGGATAGAGACCCCGCTAAAAATTTGGTTTAAGATAGTCAGAGAGAATCAAACTAAAGAGCCCTATCGACTTCTGCAATGGATTGCCTATGATCAGGACTTTACTCCTAATAAAACAGACACCAGATTTAAAAAGTGGAAGGAGAAAGGGCTGATAAAATATTACAATTTTTTTAAAGGGCAAATCTTAAGAAGTTTTGAAGATTTGAAAAAACAAGGCCTAATAAATCAAGACCTTTACAGGTTCTTCCAGCTTAGACACCACATAAACAATATACTTAAAAAGGAGGTTTTGGAAAGGGCCCAGTCAGGTGTTCTGAAGGTCTTCTTAATGGCATATAAAGGGATCCCAGGGATCAGATACATTTCTAAAATATACCAAGGTCTTCAAGACTTAAAAGGAGACAACACATCTTATATAAAAGAGAGATGGGAAAAAGAGGGGAATTTCACTTTACAACTGGAAATATGGGAAAAGCTAAATAAACAGCAATGGAAAAGTACCTCATCCCTGCAGTGGAGAGAATTTGGATGGAAAAACTTGGTAAGATTTTTCAGAACACCTGCACAAAACAAATTTACCCATAAGGGATTGAACTGTTGGCGCTTGTGTGGTGAAAAGACTGCAAATCATTTTCATGTGTTTTGGTCATGCCCAGTTATCCACCAATATTGGACCAATGTACAGACAATATTGGGGAAAATATTCAAAATAACAGTTCCCTTTTCTTTTGTAACTTTGTATTTGGGTTTACTACCGGACTCACTGGAAAGACGAGGAGAAAAATACTTATTCAGTGTTTTAATATTGGCAAGCAAAAAAGCTCTAACTAAAAAATGGATGTTGAAGGACTGTCCTACACCTGAAGATTGGACTAACGTGATCCAAGACATTTACTCGATGGAAAAGTTGACATTCGCACTGAGACAGGACATGGATGGGTTCATGAACTTTTGGCAACCCTGGATCGCATATGTGTCTTCCATTAGATCTAATCTTTGACAAATACCATTTCAATAATGGTTCCGCTCTTTGTTCCAACACTACTCAGATGCTCTTTTATCTTTATTTACTTACTTTTTCTTTTTGTTTGTTTTTTGCTGGTTTGTTTGGTTTTTTTTGTTTTTTGTTTTTTTTTGTTTTTTTCTCTTTAATTTCACTTTTTCTTTCACTTTAAAAAAAAAAGGGGTGTTGTAAGAATTAATCTTCCAATGTTGTCAGATATCAGAAAATAAGGGAACATGTGATGAAAATGTAAACAATGCATTGCTGTAACGACCTGTATACCCTTTACAAAAACTTAAATTAAAAAAAAAAAAAAAAAGCCTTGACTGACGCTGTGCTCCTGGCCCACCCAGACCCTGCAGCACGTATCGCGCTGACGATAGACGCTTCAGATTTAGCCATAGGGGCCGTTATTGAGCAACAGGTCGCCGGAGTTTGGCAGCCTTTGGCTTTCTTTAGCAAATCTTTAAGCGCGGCTGAACGAAAATACAGCACGTTCGACAGAGAACTGTTGGCGCTGCATTTGGCTATTCGTCATTTCCAGTTCTGGCTGGAAGGACGGTGCTTCACCGCTTATGTGGACCACAAGCCGCTCACATACGCCATGGCCAAAATTTCAGACCCGTGGTCCAGCAGGCAGCAGAGGCAGCTGGCCGCAATCTCAGAATTTACCACTGACATTAGGCACATTGCGGGCAAATTCAATGTAGTAGCAGATTGTCTCTCGCGCGCGTTCACGACTCTAACACGCGCAGAGGCAGAACGGGCCACCGTGACCGCGCCGCAGGAGAGCGGCACGGTGGCGCGCGCAGCCCCGGTGCACGTGGGTATAGATTACGCAGCCATGGCAGCGGACCAGGGGGCGGACGCAGACGTGCGCGCGCTCCAGTCTGGACCAACAGGGTTAAGGCTGGAGAGCAAGTGTTTACAAACCGGTATGCCCCCCCGATCTGCGACATGTCGACGGGGTGCCCGCGTCCGGTGGTTCCGGCCACGTAGCGCCGCCGTGTTTTTGACTCGGTCCACTCACTGGCGCACCCGGGGGTGCGCGCGTCGGTGAAACTGGTGGCGGAAAAGTTTGTTTGGCCGTGCCTGCGCAAGCACGTGAAGGAATGGGCAAAAACCTGCATTTCCTGTCAACGGGCCAAAATTCACAAGCACACAAGAGCCCCGTTAGAACCGTTCCGCATTCCGGCCAGAAGGTTCGACCATGTGCACGTCGACCTTGTGGGCCCCCTACCGGCATCGCAGGGGTTCACGCATCTTTTGACAATGGTGGACCGCACCACACGTTGGCCGGAAGTGGTCCCACTTGCGACGACCACGGCCGCGGAGGTGGCTCGCGTTTTTTTAACGGCTTGGGTGGCGTGCTTCGGGGTTCCGTTGGACATTACGTCCGATAGAGGACCGCAATTCATCTCTGAGCTGTGGTCAGCGATGGCCAATGGCTTAGGAGCCAAAATTCACCGCACTACGGCTTACCACCCTCAGGCTAACGGTTTATGCGAGCGTTTTCATAGGTCTTTGAAGGCAGCACTCAGAGCGTCGCTCACGGATGCAGATTGGGTAAATAAACTGCCATGGGTTTTATTAGGGTTGCGTTCTGCGCCTAAAGAGGACTTAGACGCCTCCCCAGCGGAGCTGGTATTCGCACAAACTCTGAGGCTGCCAGGCGAGTTTTTACCAGAGCCCCCAGAGCCCCCACCTCTCTCTGCTCTGGGACCGTTAGTTGGCACGGGAGCAGACACGCTCCCGGGTCCGGTTCATCACGCTTTTCCACGAGTTTTCGTCCCCAAGGCTTTGAAAAATGCCGACTTCGTTTTTGTCAGGCGCGAAGCCCTAAAAGCAACGCTCAAACCACCTTACGAAGGGCCATTTCGAGTGCTGGAGGCAGGTGATAAGCAATTTGTGCTAGATTTTGGAGACAGAAAAGAGACAGTCAGTATTGACAGACTAAAACCTGCTTTTGTCATGAAGGACGTGTCTGTACCAGTCGCAGTGGCGCCTCGACGAGGCAGGCCCCCGCAAAGGGCAAATAATCACTCTCTTCCTCAGTCAACAGAGCCGAAGCAGAAAGGCGCCGCAGGCAAGGCGGGGCCAACTCACAGCAGATTCGGCAGACGGCTGAAGCCCAAGCGGCGCACAGACTGAATGTTGGTGTTGATTATTCAGTAGTGAGTAAGGTGTTATTAAATTTTAGAAAATAGTCTGTTCTTCATCGTTTGGGGGGGGTTATATGGCTGTGTTGTTAGACATGTATATGTTGGACACTGCATATGTGATTTAACCTCACGATGAAGGAGAGCCACAGAGCTGCAGTCCCCTGCGGTGCGGAGCCGCAGAGCCTGGACCCCCTGCGGAGGACAGGGGACAGAAGACTTCCTGACCGCTGAGGCTCGAGAGGAGAGAAGGGGGAGTTATGTAAATAGAAGGTTGATGAATGTAAATAAAGGGATTTTGGTAGAGATGTGTGATCTCCCCTGCGAGGGAGATGGTTTGATGTGAGAATGTTTAAAAGGGAGAACTTTGGTGTGTTCACCCTCTTTGTTCGCTGCTTAGGAATGAGAGCAGACAGTGGGATGATTACTTGAAATAAACTGGAATTAAATGCAATTCGGTTTCGTTATTCAAGTCTCCCCACAGTGTTGTTTTTTTCTCACAAATTTCCAGTTTCTTTGTGTAATTCTGAGGGCGTTTTCTAACACATAAGGGTGATGAACGCTGGTTGGAGGGGCCTCCTGTGAATTTTTGCCTATAGGGCCCCAAGAGACTCTTGAATCGCCTCTATCAGCACATAGGAATCAAATGGGTATGAGCAATTTAGTATGATTTTTTTTAATATTTCCCACTGGATTAGTACATTTAGGCAACATTAATAAATAAAACCTAAGGCTGGGAGTGTGTACAGTTAGCAACACATTAACCTCCATCAGATTACTATTTATCATTCTGTCAATGCCATTTCTTTCAGAAGTGAAATTTTTAAAAAGGGGCTTTTAGTTTTTCCTTAGGGTGAGGTAGTCAAGTCTTAATTAAAACAATCTATCATGGAGCTCGTGTAAAGCCAAAGTTATAAAGGAAAACAGAAATGAAAATAAAACTTAAGGAGTGTTAAGTGTTTGTAAATGTTGTGATTCTATTAAACAAATAAATAGCTTCAAATAAACTGTACTCTTGTCACTTACCACAGTAGCTGTGATCAGCAGATGTGTTCCCTGTATTTACAGGTCCTGGGGAGCATCATGGTGCAGGGACCTTTTGGACAACTGGATGACATGTGAAGATGGTGGAACATCTTTTTTTCTGGACAAACTGCTCTACCTCAGAATGTAGCTGCGGAGGGACTGGAGTTTACTTCTGATACACACCTCCATGCTCTATTATTCTGCCTCAAAACATTTGAATAGTGTGGAAAAAATTATTTTTAATCGTTCCATTCCAAAAAGTTAAACTTTAACATTTTCTGTATTTATCACACGTGAGCAATTCCAGGCTTTGTTCATTTTAAATGTAATGATTATGACATACACTGCTCACAAAAAGTTAGGGATATTTGACTTTTGATTGAAATTTCAGGATGCAGCTAAAATGCGCTATAACCTTCACAGGTGAACTTAATTTGACCTTCTCTAACCTTTTGACTCACCCTTGGCTGGGGGATCCTGGGTTCGATCCCAGCCCCCAACCAACAGTGATCTGTGTGGAGTTTGCATGTTCTCCCCGTGTCTGCGTGGGTTTACTCCAGGATTTCTCCGGTTTCCTCCCACATGCCAAAAACATGCAAGTTAGGTTAACTGGCATCAAACTGGGGATTCTAAATTGTCCTTAGGTATGACTGTGAGAGTGAATGGTTGTCTGTCTCTCTGTGTTGGCCCTGCGATGGACTGGCGATCTGTCCAGGGTGTACCCTGCCTCTTGCCCAAAGATGCTGGGATAGGCTCCAGCACCCCCCCGCAACCTGAAAAAGGATTAAGCGGAAGAAGATGAATGAATGAATAACCTTTTGAATGCACATGTCCAACTGTTCAGTGTTTCAGTACTTTTTGCATAACTTGCTGTTTTTGCAAAACAAGGTGCTTAACTGCAAAATTCACAACAGGTGTTTGATCCATGAATCGACCAACGAATTTTCTGGCTTCATCAGAATTGGTATTTAAACAGTCCTCTTCATCATGCTGTTAACATTTCGACATCATGACACAAAGACGACACCTAACAACTTATCAACAGTACCTCACCATTGTGAGGCTTCAGACAGGATGTTCTCAGAGGAAAGTGGCCACTGAGCTTAGAGTGTCATCAGCAGGTTGCAACAGAGATACAGAGAGACTGGAAGAGTCACAGAAAGGCATAGAAGTGGACGTCCTTTGGCCACATCCCACGCTGATGACCGCTTCATTGTGAACAGTGCCCTGCGGAACTGGATGATACCACTCAACTCCAGGCACATTTAAGGGAGGTGAGAGGCACCCAAATGTCACGTCAGACCATTCGAAACCATTTACATCAGCGTGGTCTGCGTGCTAGACGACCTGCAAGAGTACCTGACCACACCAGCAGGCACATGCATCATCATTTGCATGGGCCAGGGAGCATTTATGCCGGACAAGGGACCAGTGGGCCTCAGTGCTGTTCTTTGATAAAAGCCAATTCACGCTGAGCAGAAACGATGGCCGCCAACAATATTGAAGACGTCAAGGAGAGCGCTATACAGCAGCCACTATTATCACCATGTTACAGTCGGAGCAAGTGTGTCTAGTCAATACAGAACTGCCCTACACCTTATGAATGGTACAGTGACAAAACGATACTACCTGAATGAATTTTATTTTTTATTTCGGATAGTACATTACAGGTTAAAAGAAACTGTATAATATAACAACAAGGTCAAATTAGACAAAGACTCCTTCTACTATACAATTCCACGTGAGTTATCCGAAATGGGTGATGGCTGAAGCCGCAGCTTATATTGCCCACCCATATTCCATCCAAGAATTCAAAGGAGAAAAAAGAGAAAACAAGACAAGAGCGATTACAATTTAAAACAAGGCTAAGACAAAATATGACTGAGAGAAAAAGAAAACTGAGCTAGTCTAAGTTAAGCGGTTACTATTCAAAAACAAATCTAAGACATAGTGTCACAGAGAAAAAAGATAAAACTAAGCTATAACACAACCCAGGCTGGAAATGTCAATCCTTATGTGAGTTTACATGTCGTCTTGTAAATATGTTTGGAGTATTTCTTCCTTTAGTTTTTGTTTAAATTGTCCAAGCTTTGTACATGATTTTAATTCAGGTCCAAAATCGTTAATTAATGGATTAATGAATAACATCATTAATCCAGTCATTTTGCCCCTGCATGAACAACAAAGGCCCAATTTCATCTTCATGGACTCAATACTCCAGCTCATCGAGGTCACATCATTAGGAAATGGCTGCTAGAGGCTGGGGTACCTCAAATGGAGTGGCCTGCACTTTCTCCAGACCTGAATCCCATAGAACACCTATGGGATCAGCTGAGTCGCCATGTTGAGGCTCGTAACCCTGCACCCCACAACCTCAATGACCTGAGGGCCGCCCTTCAAGAACAGTGTAATGTCATGACTCAGCAGACAATAAGTCGACTTGTGAACAGCATGAGACGTCGTTGTCAAGCTGTAATTGATGCTCAAGGGCACATGACGAGTTATTGAGACACTGACATTTATCGCTGTGGTATACCCACCACTGCTGTTGGCTTTATTTTCAAGAAATTGTTTGAGGTGAGGAAATCACCACTGCATGCTTTTACTTACAGTAAATGTCCTACTTTCATAATATATCACTGTGGCATGAACTTTTTACATGTTCCATAAATTTCACCCAAAAGCCAAATATCCCTAACTTTTTGTTAGTGTCGCTCTGAATTAAATAGTGGATCATGCCGTTTTATTTTTTTAATGGTATTAAAACTAAGAACAGGTAATGTTGTCATCACATTAATGACTGATACTTGTCATACTTTCTTAAATGTCTAACAAAAGCTGCTCACGATCGCAACTAATGAAGACTCTTCAGTGAAACAGCACCACAGACTGCTCCTCTGGTATGGTGAGCCTCTCTGCCCCTTTTCTTTAAAAAAAAAAAATAAATTAACCATTCAGCTGCCTGTGGTGCGTTCTTTGTATATAATGAGAGATTGAGGATTTATAATTGGGAGCTGAGAAATGCAAGGCAATCATATTTTTCTGACATCATCGCTAAACACAATAATGGACGCACCTTGTTCACTAGTGTTGGCAGGTGAACAAATCCCTGTGCCAGTAGCTCCTGAACTTCTATCCAATCTTTAGTCTGAACTTACCTTTTAACAAGGGGAGGAGCTTAACTGACCTTTCACAAAAACCCCCCCAAAAACAGACGTGACACATACAGATGCATCGCAGTAAATTAGAACCTCATCGAAGTTAAATTTTAAAATTGAATTACTGAAATAAATCCAATTCATATATAGAATCCTTACACAGACTGATATATTTCAAGCTGTGGGGAACAAGGTGTTGGACTTCTCCACCCAGAGATCAATGGACCAAGAGAGGAGACGTCGCCGGGGGGTCCAGACAGAACAGTAAAGGCTAGGCACCCCCTGGGGAGAGGAGCAGATGCTGGGCCGCCAGGAGAGGAGTGAAAGGCGGCACCTGTATAGTATGTTAATGCACCGCACAGCCTTTGTTCTATACTTAATGTGAGGTCGGAGCCTCGGGCCATCATGCATGTAATTAAAGGTATAAAAGAGGGTTGCACAGTGGCCTGGGAGCTCTTTTTGTGATCCTGTTCTGTTAGAGGGAGAATAAAGTCTGTGTTGATCGGCTCGTTGCCTCACCTGCATTATTCCCTCTACAAAGTTTTTTTTTTTTTTAAATTTTGATGGTTATGGCTTATAGCTCATGAAAACCCCAAATACAGTTTCTCGAAAAATTAGAATGCTACATAAAATAAATTTTATGTTAATTTTTAAAAGGCAGCTCGGTGGAGCAGTGGTTAGCACTGTGGCAATACAGTAAGAAGGTTGTGGCTTCGATCCCACCCCTGACTATCAGTGACCTTTCTGTGTGGAGTTTGCATGTTCTCCCTGTGTATGCGTGGGTTTTCTTCAGGTACTCCAGTTTCCTCCCACAGGCCAAAGACATGCACGCTAGGTTAATTGGCATCAACTGGGGATTCTAAATTGTCCTTGGGTATGACTGTGAGAGTGAATGGCTGTCTGTCTCTCTGTGTTGGCCCTGCGATGGACTGGTGATCTGTCCAGCATGTATCCAGCCTCTCACCCAAGCATAATGTATTGAGATGCACCTGTACATATTTAGGTTTACTTTCATGAAATAGCTGCATATCACAACAGCATGAAAATGAACAAGATAAATTAAAATAGACATCATCATTAAATGAAAGCTCACCTAAGAAGCTTCATTTGCTCTTTACAGCAACAAACAGGTCATGGTCAGCCTATGAAAAGTTCATAGGCTGACCATGATGCAGTGGTCAGACTTGACCAAATGTGGTTTATTTTTCAGCATAGTCTCCAATGTCAGTGTATCTGAACAGAAACAATGCAGTTACTATCAGAAAAGGTTGAATTTAATGCATGACTAGATTTGTTGCTTGTCCTTAGTCAGCCTATGAACTTTTCAGTCTCCCCTCGTATCAAAGTGCAGTCAGTTTTTTCTCTGTCGTAAGAAAGCTCAAGTTGGCGCTGATGTGGGGGCGCACAGGTTATCAGCTACTCACTGCTGGGACAACGTTGGACCAAGGACAGTTGCCCCGGTGATCCGATCGTTGAGAGGTGTGTTTTGCCGGCTTCTGTCTGTCACCATTTCTCCAGACTGACTGCAAAATGAATTCGCCGTCAGCAGAGTCTGGCTCCTTGCCGGGCATGGTACAGGAGAAGCTGCCCCCCACCACGGCATTTCTTCCCACAGGGCTGCGGTGTAAACTGACGCAGGAGAGGAGACCGACTATACTACTACTGTACCCAGCCTGGAGCAGAGCTAGCTTCCATCTGTGACTTCTCCTGTACTGGGCTGGTAGCGGAGCCAGACTACATCTATGGTGATAGTGAACCAAAGAGCACACAATGTGTGCAGATAGTGCTTACTGGAGTTGTAGTTTTGTAGTCTGACATTGCAATAGGGTTATTATTTTAGATGCCGTTTAAGAAAACTATAACCCGCCAAAGTGGCTAGTGGGAGTGGCTGTCTTACTGGCCACTGCTGAAATCCACCCGCCATTGGCGGGCTGGTGGATGTTAATGTCAACCCTTGTATATATATATCCCTTTTGCAATAATACAGATGAGGATTTGTGGAGCCAAGTATAGATATTAAAAAAAAACAAAACAAAACAGCGTGGCTAAGCTGAACAATTGTCAGATTGTCGAATACAGTATTTTTCAACCAGGGTTCTGAGGAACCCGGGGGTTCTGAGAGAACATTCAGGCTTTGGCGTGAAATTGTCTAATTTCACTTCTTAATTGGTCAAAAAAATTGCAAATCATTTGCCGTTGTTGTGCATTTGTTCTGTAGTGGCATGTCAGTAGGTTGCAGTATGAATGTAGTATGGTTAGTCTTCTTCATGTATTATATGGAGGTTAATGACCTTGTTAAGATGTACAAGGTTGTAGTGACTAGAAGGAAAAACAGGATGGGATGGATAAATATTTGAAGAAGAAAGATTTAGAGTCTGAACTGGGCCCTGGACAAAATTCTAACCCAGGTGAAGGGCTGAGTGGCTGTCAAAAGAAAGCCTGTGAAGACAAGGCAGTACAGCAAAAGTTACCATTCCTTTGGATTTACGTCCACTGGAGATCCTACTGTACCAAGCTATTGCTTGGTGTGCAGAGAAAAGCTATGCAACAGTGCCATGGCCCCATGCAAGTTTACACATCAGAACACAAGATTATTTTGTTCACTTCTGTGACCACATGGAGAAACAAGTAACTAATGAAAAAAACCTGGGATTTTCAAGCCTGACTGCTATGAAAACTAAAACCAAAGAGTGAGCTGTGGAAGAAGAGCTTCATTTATTCCTTTCTTCATTTCCTGCCAGGGTATCAGCTTTGTGTTCATCTAACAGGCCCGGGTTTCACACCGAGTATAAACTAATCACAAGACTAAATTATCATTACATATGGTGTAACAGGGTACAATATGCCATTTTTTTAAAAAGTTTTTGTAAAGGGTATATAGATAGATAGATTAGTTTATTTGACAGGGACAGTGCAATAAACATAGACAATTAATCAATGACAATCAATCTGATGTGTTGCACATAGAGTGTATAGCTATTAGCTAATTTGCAACTCTTGTCCCTGGATGGGCTTTAGAAAAGAGAATCAAGTAAAAAAAAAAAAAATACACAATAACCACATACATCAATGCAAAAAAGATTAAATACACAATTATAAATATTTTAAATATTATAAATACACAAATATAACTAACTCTTGTCCCTGGATGGGCTTTAGACAAGAGAATCAAGTAAAGAAAAAAAAACCAAAACAACACAATAACCACATACATCAATGCAAAAAAGATTATAAATACACAATTATAAATATTATAAATACACAAATATAACAACCTGACTCACATTTGCCTATTTCAGGCCTCCCTCCCTTCGTCACTCACTATAAACAAACACATTCATTCCTTCCCTTCATTCACTCTCACCTTGCAGACAATCAATTCATACATGAGTACATTCTTGTTTATTTTTCAGCCAGTTTTTAACCTTTTTAGTGAATGTTTTAAAGTCCGTTATTATTTTAATTACATTTGGCATTGTGTTCCAGATGTGACTGCCCTTTATAGAGAAAGCTGTTTGTCCAAATGTGGTTCTGCGGTGGAATATTTTACAGTTATTGTTAACAGAACTCCTGGTGGCTCTGCTGCTGTCCTGTCTTTGGACGAAACCAGCAAGTGGCTCGGGTGCTGATTTATGGAAACATTTGAACGTTAATTTCAGAAAACAGAGGTCAATGAAACTCTCAAAACTCAATAGGTTGTATTTTTTTAAAACATTACAGTGATGCCACCTAATGGGCTTTTTGTCCAAGATTTTTAGGGCTTGATTATATAATGAACCTATATGTCTTATTGTGGAAGGGGCTGCTTGAGCCCAGACTGTCAAACAGTATGATATATGAGAAAAAACCATAGAATGCATATACAGTACAGCTGCTTCGTAAGGTATGTAATATCTAATTAATTTAAAGCAGTTCAGATTTTTTTTTTACTGTTTTTGAAATTTTCTTTATATGAAGATTAAATTTGAGTTGAGGATCTAGTACAATGCCAAGGTATTTGAATTCTGTAGCTAAACTGATGTCATGATCATGTATATTAACTTTAAAACGCTGCAGGTTACATTTTTTGATTGAAAAGCACATTGAGACGGTTTTCTGAAGGTTCAGCAATAGATGGTTCTTGAGGAGCCACTCTTGGACATCAACCATACTTGTAGACAGTACATCTGCAGCCTGTGCTGGAGTCTTGGCAGCTGTGTAAATAACTGCATCATCTGCATAAAGTTGGCATGTTGCAGCTGAGCAGTGTAATGGCAAGTCATTAATAAAAATGCTGAAAAGTAAAGGACCAAGAATGGACCCTTGTGGGATACCCATGCGGTTGTTTAAAAATGAGGATTTATCCTGGTGAACTTTTACACACTGTTCTCTATTCTGGAGATAAGATGCAAACCATTCTAATGTATCTGGGGAGAAGTTAAAAGATACCATTTTGGATAAAAGCAAACTGTGGTTTACAGTATCGAAAGCCTTTTTGAGATCTAGAAAAACAGCTCCTACCACATTACCCCTGTCCAAGGACTGTTTGACATTATCAGTAAGGCAACAATTTGCTGTTTCTGTTGAGTATCCTGGTCTAAAACCAAATTGATGTGGATGAAGAAGTTGACTGTCTTGTAAATATTCAATCAGCTGTGTAGCTACAACTTTTTCAAGAACCTTAGACAGGACTGGTAAAATAGAGATTGGGCGGTAATTGCATATATCGTCTTTACTGCCTGATTTATGAACTGGTATGACGACAGCTTTTTTCCAGCCAGATGGAAATGTACTAGACCTAATGGAGAGATTAATGAGATGAGTCAGTGGTTTGATTAATATTTTGCTGTGCATTTTCAGGAAGGAGGTGCTCATATTGTAGATATCATTAGTTTTTGAGTTTGACAGTGTTTTAACAATACCAGCAATTAACTCCTCATTTACCTCATCGATGTGAAAAGAATCTGTTGGAAGTATTGAATTTGTGTTGTTGAGCACATTTGGCAGCACAAAAATTTTTGTTAAGTCTTCCACAGAGCCCACAAAGTATGAATTAAATTCATTTGCCAAAGTAGCCTTGTCACTGACGGTCTTGCCATTGATTCTAAGTTCCTTTACCCCCTTCTGATCGTTTTTTTTATTAGTTATTTAAATGCCTCCATAGGGAACTGTTGTTACCCTTTGCACGATCTATCAGTTTATTGTAATAAGATACTTTTGATTTTCGCAGCTCTTGTACCACTTTATTTCTTAAACTTTTGTACACAAGGTGATCATTTTGTAGTTTAGAGGTTAATGATGTTTTCAATGCATAGTCTCGCCTCTTCATAAGTTTTCTTATTTCATTATTTAACCATGGTAGGTTAATCTTCTGTTGTCTGCTATTAATTTGCTTTGTAAATTTTTCTATGGACTTTGTAATTGTTGCAGTTATGAAATTACAGCAATCATCTACTTCATTTATTGACATGAGCTGCTCCCAATTTTGATTCTCTAAGTGATGTTCAAACTCCTCATTTTTTGATTTGGGAATAATAAAATTTGATTTGTCAATATCGATTCCCCCAAAATACTGTAGTCGCTTTTTAGTGAGTTTTCTGACAGCAAGAACCATGTTATGATCTGAGAGGCCAGTTACAAGATTATAGGTTCTGATTATTCGTTCTGGTTTATTAGCGAATACCATGTCAATAAGTGTTCTCGATTGTTTGGTTATCCTGGTGGGTCCTTTGATCAATTGTTTGTAATTAAATTTAGTCATGAGGCTTTTCAGTTTCTGTTTTTCCTTATCAGACCAGTTGATATTGAAATCACCATAAAATATGGTTTCTCTGCTCCTCTCAAGTTGTTTAACCAGAGCACTTAATTCATTATAAAAAGAAGAATTGTGTGACGGTGGGTTGTACAAAACTGCAATGTTGAAATTCATTACCGGTGAGAGGCATACGTTAACAGCTAAACATTCAAGTGAAGTATTCAAATCAACCAATTGACATTTAAATTTTTCTTTGATGTAAATTAAAACACCTCCTCCCCTCCCTGCCTGTCTGTCTTTTCTAAAACACTGATAACCCACAATATCGATCATATTAGTGTCTATGTTCCTGTGTAGCCAGCTTTCTGAGAGATAAAGATAGTCCAGATTTGAATCAGACAGTAACACTGAAATCTCGTCTCTTTTGGGGATTATGCTCCGTATGTTTAGATGTCCGCCGAGGATCCCCTATGGTTTAGCCTTTGTGGCCCAGAGAACTTGTGCATGATTAACAGTTTGGAAAAATAGATGTTGTTTTTGCTTTCGTACAGCTCGGTTTTCGGATCTCACCTCATTTGCAGTTTGTTTAACCGCTCCTGTTTCCAGAATTTTGGTCGTAGCACAGCTGTTTACAGCAGGATCAGATATGTGAGTCAGTTCAGTGCAATTCGACTCACCCGACTCGCTATGCCGGGCCGTAGATAGAAACAGCCAATCCGCCGGCTCAGATGTTTGTGCTAACCCAGTGGTCTGCTGTTTAATAGTGGCAGGTCCAGGGTTAAGGTGAATATCCCCTGCCAGAAGTAGCAGTGCTAATAGTACTTTAACTGTATAGCCTCTGCCATATTGCGATATTTGCTTACCCGTCATGTTTGCCTTGTTTTGCCTTTTTCTCAGGGCTTTTGCAGCCCAGATAGAGTACAGGGTGAAATGGCCATGTCCAAATCCATATAAATAAGACTTTTTAGCTTCACCTTTAGTTGAGTTGGCCGGAAAACCCTTCTTGTTGCAGTTCCAGACACACAAAGACAATAATAAGAATAAGTAGATAGGCAGTGCTGTAATACAGGTCATTACAGCACTGCATTGATTACATTTTCATCACGTTTCCTTATTTTTTGCTATTTGACAACATTGGAAGAATAATTATTACAACACCCTTTTTTTTTTTTAAAGTGAAAAAAAGCAAATTAAAGAGAATAAAAAAACAAAAACAAAACAAAAGAGCAAAAAACAAACAAACAGAAAAATAAAAATAATTAAAAATAAAAGAGCGTCTGAGTAGCGTTGGAACAAAGAGCGGAGCCATTATTGAAATGGTATTTGTCAAAGATTAGATCTAATGGAAGACACATATGCGATCCAGGGTTGCCAAAAGTTCAAGAACCCATCCATGTCCTGTCTCAGTGCGGATGTCAACTTTTCCATCGAGTAAATGTCTTGGATCACGTTAATCCAATCTTCAGGTGTAGGACAGTCCTTCAACATCCATTTTTTAGTTTGGGCTTTTTTACTTGCCAATATTAAAAGAGTGAATAAGTATTTTTCTCCTCGTCTTTCCAGTGAGTCCGGTAGTAAACCCAAATACAAAGTTACAAAAGAAAAGGGAACTGTTATTTTGAATATTTTCCCCAATATTGTCTGTACATTGGTCCAATATTGGTGGATAACTGGGCATGACCAAAACACATGAAAATGATTTGCAGTCTTTTCACCACACAAGCGCCAAAAGTTCAACCCCTTATGGGTAAATTTGTTTTGTGCAGGTGTTCTGAAAAATCTTACCAAATTTTTCCATCCAAATTCTCTCCACTGCAGGGATGAGGTACTTTTCCATTGCTGTTTATTTAGCTTTTCCCATGTTTCCAGTTGTAAATTGAAATTCCCCTCTTTTTCCCATCTCTCTTTTATATATGATGTGTTGTCTCCTTTTAAGTCTTGAAGACCTTGGTATATTTTAGAGATGTATCTGATCCCTGGGATCCCTTTATATGCCATTAAGAAGACCTTCAGAACACCTGACTGGGCCCTTTCCAAATCCTCCTTTTTAAGTATATTGTTTATGTGGTGTCTAAGCTGAAAGAACCTGTAAAGGTCTTGGTTTATTAGACCTTGTTTTTTCAAATCTTCAAAACTTCTTAAAATTTGCCCTTTAAAAAAATCGTAATATTTTATCAGCCCGTTCTCTTTCCACTTTTTAAATCTAGTGTCTGTTTTATTAGGAGTAAAGTCTTGATCATAGGCAATCCATTGCAGAAGTCGATAGGGCTCTTTAGTTTGATTCTCTCTGACCATCTTAAACCAAATTTTTAGCGGGGTCTCTATCCACGGGTTAGTGTTATTCAAGAGTTTAGGTAAGGCATTGTTCCCTATTATCGCCTGTAGGGGGATGTCACTTGTTATTTGGCATTCCATCTCCTTCCACTGTGCAGTGTAGACTGGGTTACATATCTCTATTAAAGTTTTAATTTGTGCGGCTTTAAAATAGTCCCTGATATTTGGCAGCACAAGCCCACCTTTATCTTTGTTTAGCTGTAAGGTTCTATATCTGATTCTAGGTCTCTTGCCCTGCCATATGAATCTTGAGATCCTTCTGTCCAGCTCCTGCCATGTTTTTTTGGGAGGTTCTACCGGTATTGTTTGGAAAAGGTATAGAAGACGTGGAAGTATATTCATTTTGACTGCTTCAATTCTTTGTGCAGTACCCAAGAATGGCATCATATTCCATCTTGCTAGGTCAGATTTTATTTTTGTCACCAGTGGATCATAGTTTAGTGTTATAATTTTGTTGAGTTGTTTCGGGATATTGACCCCCAGATATTTCATAGATTCCATCTCCCAGTTAGTTTTGAGTTCATTTAGTGAATAATGATTTGGGTCATAGTTGAATGTTAAAACTTGGGTTTTATGCATGTTTAATTTGTACCCCAATAAATCTCCATACTCTGAAAAAACTGAGATTAGTTCTGGTAAAGAGGTGTCCGGCTGCCCCAGGTATATTAAAATGTCATCAGCAAAGAGTGCTATTTTATGTTCCTTCTGACCAAGTGTAATACCCTGAATTTTTTGATTCTGTCTTATCCATTGGCTCAGAGGTTCTATGAAGATTGCAAAGAGCAGTGGAGACAAGGGGCAGCCCTGACGACATCCTCTTTCCAGCTCAAAAGATGATGATAAATTACCGTTAATCCTTATTTTAGCTGTTGGTTTTTATATAATGCCTGGATAGTTCTAATGAAGTTGTTATGAAAATTAAAACTGGATAAAATTCTATATAGGAAAGACCAGTCAGCCGAATCGAATGCTTTTTCAGCATCTAATCCCAATATGACTGCATTTAAGTTTTTTTTTTTTATATGATGAATTATGTGTAAAGTGCGTCTAATGTTGTCTTGTGTCTGTCTTTGTCTTATAAAACCTGTTTGGTCTAAGTGAATTAAGTCTGTCAGTATATTTTCTAACCTTTTGGCAAGGATAGTGGTAAAAAGCTTATAGTCCTGATTTAATACACTGATTGGTCTGTAGTTGGAGCATTCTAGTTTATCCTTTTCAGGTTTAGGTATAACTGCAATGACCCCTTCTCTCCAGGAGGGGGGGATTTCCCCTGTGTGGAGGACATAGTTAAATGTTTTCAGGAGGAGAGGAGATAGTTGCTATTTAAAGGTTTTGTACCACTCTGCTGTATAGCCATCTGCTCCTGGGGATTTGTTAGCTTTAAGTTTCATAATTGCTTTTTCCAATTCTTTAGGTTGTATTTCTGACAGTAGTGTTTTATTTTGAGACTCCGTGAGTTGGGAAAGGTTTAATGTATTTAGGAATGCTTCGGATGTGTTTTTATGTTTTTTGAGGGAGTATAAGTTCTTATAGTAGTTCTCGAAGCTTTTAAGAATATCCTGAATTCTGAATTTTATTTCCTTTGATACTGGGTCTCTGATTTTGTAGATTGCTCTTTCTGTTTGTTGTTTCCTCAATTTATAGGCTAGTAATTTTGCCGATTTACTGCCTGCTTCATAGTATTTTTGTTTCAGAAATGTAAGTTTCTTCTGGATTTCTATTGTGTAGATCTCATTTATTTGATTTTTAATTTCCTTAATCTTGAGCGAGTCATTAGAATGAGTGTTGCCTTTGTGTTCTTTTTCTAGGTTCTTAAGTTCTGACTCTAATGTGATTAGTTTTTCTTGTCTCAGTTTCTTTTGGGTTGCCAGTTTTGCAATAATCTTTCCCCTTATTACAGCTTTGCATGCATCCCACAGTATTAAAGGGGATACTTCTCCATTATCGTTTTCTTCCAAATATTTGAGGATACCTGATTCCAATTCATCTTTCAGTGGTCCTTTCAGGACATTTGAATTCAACCTCCAAGAAAATGTATTATTTGTGTATTTTTGGATACTTAAGTCCATATAGATTGGACTGTGGTCAGAGAGATCCATCAGTCCTATTTTACATGTTTTTACTCTTCCAATGTCTCTATTAAACATAAAAAAATAGTCAATCCTTGAGTAAGATGAATGTGGCGTTGAGTAAAATGTATAATCTTTTACACTGGGGTTGAATTCCCTCCACACATCACAGATTCCCATTTCTTTTAGTAGCATCCGAGTTTTCCTACTTTGAGTGTTATTTTGATGTGGAGAATTACCTGATGCATCCCAGTATGGATTCAGTCTTAGACTGAAGTCTCCACCACATATCACTAAACCTTGGGCTTTAGTTATCATTAGGTCAAATACATTTTTGTAAAATTTCCAGTTAGCCCCTGGAGGTGCATATACATTCAGCAGGGTGATATCTTCTCCCTCTAGCCGCCCAATTACCAAACTGTATCTCCCTCTTTATCTTTGTGTTCTGATTTTTTTTCAAATGTAATTTTGGTTGATATCAATGTCGCTACTCCCCTCCTCCTCCCTGACTTATATGAAGATGAAGAGATCATTTTGAACCCTTGTCTATTGAGTTTAGTGTGCTCCACGTCTGTTAGGTGGGTTTCTTGTAAAAATATTATTCCTGCTTTGTCTTTTTCCATTTTGCCTAGAATCTTGGATCTTTTAACTGGATTCAGGATCCCTTTTACATTATATGAGATTATTTTGGTTATACCCTGTTTCTCCATTGTATTGTCTTATTTAGTATAACAGTGTGGTGGCCCTCTTTTATGCTACTCAGAAACTGAAAGAACATTAAGAACATAAAAAACATTAAGAACATAGTGTATAAAACTTTAAAACAAAAAACTGTCAAAAGAACTTCCTGAGCTGAGGTCTTTTTAAAGACCCTGGAAGAGCCTTGATGGAGTGTAGGCTCTGAGGGAAATTCCTCAAACTCTGTTACGTGTTGAGGGCCCTCTCTTACCCCTGTAAGTTGTCCCATGTTTTTAACGTGAATTTCAGATCCCAATCCGAACTTGTAATGATTTTTTTTTTTTTATGCCTATACCCTATGAAATTGTGTGCACCCTCCCACCCCCATCACAGCAAACATTCACGCTGATACAGTATTTGTTAGTGTGGGGAGAACATGTGGATCATTGTCACATTTCTATTTTAACAAGTTTTTTTTTTTTTTTAATTAAAAAGACATTTGTTTCTAATATTATGACTGTTCCATGAAATGTTTTACCACATGCTGATTCTGCATCTCCTTTGATGGTTGTTACCTTGTAGGAGGGGGGTTGGATGTGCAGATTGACTAAAAAAAAAAAAAAAAAAAGGGTCGCTATTCCCTCCTGTAAACGGCTAGTTTATCCTTGTAGCTCTGGCGCTGGGTTTCCCGCTGCTGGCCTGTGGATTTTGAAGGTCTCTGTGTGGACCACGTTTGAGCCTTGATCCTATCGCTCGGGTCTGCTGCGGGTTTAAACACCGTTACCGGGAGCCCTCTTCTTGCCATGTCAGCTGTTGCTTCTTCCGCCGAATTATAGAGACATGACTCTTCACCGTAGAAGACCCTTAACTTCGCAGGAAATGGCGTCTGAAAGCGCAGTTTTTTCTCTTGTAGCACCTTTTTAGCGTCGTTGTATTCCCGGCGCTTTTTAAGGACCTCCGGGACGTAATCGTGTTCCACGAAGACTTTTCTCTCTTGGTGCATAAATCCTTTTTTCTGCAAAGCCAGTCTTACAACCTCTTGTTTTATTTTGAAATTGGAGAATCTCACCACCACCGAATGTGGGGGCGCTTCCGCCGCTGGCCTAGCGGCTAACGTACGATGGGCCCTTTCTATCTTCAAGTCGGTGGTTTGGGGGATATCCAACTTCTCTCTCAGTAAAGATTCCACGCAATCCGCCATTGTGTTGAAACCATCTTCGGCTCCTTCTTTCAGATCATGAATTCTTATGTTGTCTCTTCTCAGTCTTCCTTCTTGGTCGGTTAGCTTAGCTTCTAGTCTTGACTGTCTTTTGTGTAGATCCAGCATGGAATCTTCAAGCACTTTTATTCTTTCTTCTGCTTCCAAGATTCGGTTCTCGGCCTGGTCCACTCTGCTGTTTGTCCTTTTTAATTCGTCTCTGAATTCACGAAATTTGGCCCAAACCTCTCGGCGCAATGGTCGTAGTTCTTCAAATAACGTTTTCAAGCTAATCTTCTTGTTAGCTACATTCAGCTCCTCGTCTTCTGAACGGAAATCCTCCGGTTCAGATTCTTCGGCCGATGCGTGTCCTGGCCTGGAAAATGTTGATTTCTTCTGTTTTCCTTTAGGCATGATGATTTTGACTTTTGATTTTCACTCTTCCAAAAATCCGTTAAATCTGATTTTCAAGATATTTTCCTGGATTTGGTCTGGGAGCTTCAGCGTTAAGCTGCTATCACCATGGCGTCCAGACCCGAAGTCTCACAATATGCCATTTTTGTAACATTTTTGGCTGGTGGGAAGCTGTGAGATTTTTTTTCAATGTAACAATGGTTCCTTAGCTCAAAAAAAGTTGAAAAACACTGATCCAATGTACTGTGAAATAGTGAACGGTTAACACTTGCTATTGCTTAAAGTTCATTCATAATATTATTTATGGATAGTTGCAATTTGAACACAAGATATATATTTTATGTATATGCATGTATTTTTTTTAAAGGTAAAGGGAATGTGATTTTTATAGTCATTTTATTTTTTTTTTTTACAGTCCAGTCCATATGGTAATAACTGGTACAACCAATTGTTTATTTCAAAAATGTCTGAGTAATTTACAGATTGATAATAAAACAATGACAATAACAGAAGAAAGAACACAGTAGAAAAAAATAAACGTGAGGGTTTCCTCTATATATTACACTGTTTAGGTGAGAATGTCGTGGGCCTGCTGCTCCACCAGCATGGCCATGTTCTTTACATCACCGCACCATAAGTCCAGGCGCTCCTTCATACCTTTAATCTGAAACAGTAAGGAGAACGGTTATTCAAACTGACATGCAACATTAAAATACATTTTAAATAAACCACTAATAAGGTGGGATGCATTTCAGATCTTTCCCTTAATACATGACCTACAGCTGCTTTATGTTTTAGGAAATTCAACTATCGGATATGTGCTGTACTGGTCACAGTACTCGCTTTGTACGCTGTTGTAACCATCCTTACACTTTGTTCACCTAGCACTGTATACACTATAGGTTTCATCTGGCACGACTGGTGGTTCTCACAAAAATCATTTTGATCATAATGGTAGTCACAATAAAGCTCCTTTCACTGAAATTATGATTTGTATTCAGCAATGGCGACTCCATGCCAGGTCTGAAAAAACTTCTTTACATCATTATACTTTAGTCACTTCCGTGCATTTGGAGAGAAAAAGGGAAAAAAATAAAGCTTTGGAAAGTAGATGAAACGGAGAGTGCTAACCTGCTGGAGGTCCAGCACCCTGGGCTGTACCCAGGTCATCTGCACCTTCTGGTCCACCTCATCGATGTTACCTTTGATCAGCCCCACAGACAAAGCCTTCATCACCAGAAGCTCCACCTGCAGAAGACATTAAACCCACAATGATCCAAGAAGTCAAACCAGATAATCAGTACAGAGTGGCTCATTCCAGCCTGATCACCCTCCGTAGGTCACTAAGATCTTTTGCTATTCCCTACAACAGTGAATGTCCAATGGCGGCCCGCTAAAGCTTTCCATCTGGCCCCCAGGATATTAGTGAATTCAGGAAGATTTTAGTTCAAACTTTGTTTCATTAGTTTTGGAGTGGTGGCCTAGTTGATAGAGCCCCACAACCGGGAGGTTGGGGGTTCAAGTCCTAGCCGGGTCATACCAAAGACCATGTGAAAATGGTACTTCCCGCCTTTTAGCTTGGTGCTCAGCGTAATAGAACGGGGGGAAGGAGAAGCTCTTTGTGGCAGTGCTTTGCATGGCAGCGACTCCTCTGATTCTACATGATTAACATTGTAGATGGGAGAAACGTAATTTCGGTCTACTGTACACGATTGGCTGTATGGACTGAATGACAATAGAGATCGCTGCTTCTTCTTAATTTATCCATCCATCCATCTTCTACCGCTTTTCTGGAGGTCCGGGTCACGGAGGCAGCAGTTCAAGCAGAGAAGCCCAGACCTTCCCTCTCCCCAGCCACCTGCTCCAGCTCTTCAGAGAGGATACCAAGGCGTTCCCAGACCAGCTGGGAGACGCAGTATCTCCAGCGAGTCCTGGGTCTGCCCCGGGGTCTCCTCCCAGTGGGACGTGCCCGAAACACCTCAAGTGAGAGACGTCTAGGAGGCATCCTGATCAGATGCCCAAACCACCTCAGCTGGCTCCTTTCAATGTGGAGGAGCAGCGGTTCTACTCTGAGCCTCTCCCGGATGACTGAGCTCCTCACCCCATCTCTGAGGGTGAGTCCAGCAATCCTACAGAGAAAGCTCATTTCAGCCGCTTGTATCCGCGATCTCGTTCTTTCGGTCAACACTCAAAGCTCATGATTATAGGTAAGGGCAGGAACGTACAGTGACTGGTAAATCGACAGCTTTGCCTTAGAACTCAGCTCCCTCTTCACCACAACAGACCAGTACAACGCCCGCATCACTGCAGATGCTGCTCCAATCCGTCTGTCAATCTTTCGCTCCATTCTCCCCTCACTCGTGAATAAGATCCCAAGATACTTAAACTCCTCTACTTGGGAAAGGAGCTTGTCCCCAACCCGGAGAGGACAATCCACCTTTTTCCGGCTGAGAACCATGGACTCGGACTTGGGAGGTGCTGATTCTCATCCCAGCCACTTCACATTCAGCAGCAAACCATCCCAGTAAGACCTGCAGGTCATTGCTGGATGAAGCCAGCAGGACATCATCATCTGCAAACAACAGAGATGAGATCCTGTGGTCACCAAGCATGACACCCTCCGTTCCCTGGCTGCGCCTAGAAATCCTGTCCATAAAAATTATGAACAGAATCGGTGACAAAGGGCAGCCTTGGTGGAGTCCAACACGCACCGGGAATGAGTCCGACAGCGTGTTGGCAATACAAAACAAACTCTCACAACGGTCGTACAGAGAACGAATAGCTCGTAACAACAAGCCCGATACCCCATACTCCCGAAGCAACCCCCCACAAAAAGCCACGAGGGACGTGGTCGAATGCCTTCTCCAAGTCCACAAAACACATGTAAACTGGTTGGGCAAACTCCCACGAACCCTTGAGGATTCTTGAGAGGGTAAAATGTTGGTCTGATGTGCCACGGCCAGGATGAAAACCACATTGTTCCTCTTGAATCAGAGGTTCCACCAATGGCCGGACTCTCCTCTCCAGTACCTTGGCATAGTCCTTCCCAGGGAGGCTGAGGAGTGTGATCCCTCTAAAGTTGGAGCACACCCTCTGGTCCCCTTTTCTGAAGAGAGGAACCACCACCTCGGTTTGCCATGCCAAAGGCACTGCCCCCGACCTCCACGTGTCGCACAGGCGTGTCAACCATGACAGCCCGACAACATCCAGGGCCTTGAGGTACTCAGGGCGAATCTCATCCATCCCCGGGGCCCGGCCACCAAAGAGATTTTTAACCACCTTGGCAACCTCAGCCCCTGTGATGGGCGAGTCGTCCCCCTCGTCCACAAGCCCTGCTTCCTCTGTGGAAGGCACGTCAGTGGGATTGAGGAGATCCTCAAAGCATTCCTTCCACCGCCCAACGATATCCCCAGTCAAAGTCAGCAACGCCCCATCCGCAACATACACATTGTGGACAAGGAACTGCTTCCCCCTCCTGAGCTGCCGGACAGTTTGCCAGAATCTCTTCGATGTCGGCCGAAAGTCTTGTTCCATGGCCTCACCAAACTCCTCCCATACCCGGGTTTTTTCTTCAGCAACCACCCGAGCTGCACTTCACTTGGCCTGCCAGTACACCTCAGCTGCTTCGGAAGTCCCACAAGCTAACTAAGCTCGATAGGACTCCTTCAGCTTAATGGCCCCCCTCACCACTGGGGTCCACCACTTGGTTCGGGGTTTGCCACCACGAGATGCCCCGATGATGCGGCTGCAGCTCTGGGCAACCGCTTCAACAATGGAGGTGGAGAACATGGCCTATTCAGACTCCATGTCTCCAGACTCCCTCGGAATGTGGTTGAAGTTCTTCCGGAGGTGGGAGTTGAAGACCTCCTGGACAGGGGCCTCAGCCAGATGTTCCCAGCACACCCTCACTATACGTCCCTATATACCCTTCCCAACCTGAAGGCACAGGGAAACAACCCTTTCATCTACCAGGGAAAACTCCAATATAGAGGCAGCAAGGTGGGGGGATACAAGAATACCCACACCTGCTCGTTACCTCTCACCCAGGGCAACTCCAGAGTAGGCCAGCCCCTCTCCAGGAGACTGGTTCTGGAACCGGAGCTGTGTGTTGAGGTGAGGCTGACTATTTCTAGCCGGTATCTCTCAACCTCACGCACCAGCACAGGCTCCTTCCCCACCAGAGAGGTGACATTCCACGCTCCAAAAGCCAGTTTAGGAAGCTTGGGATCAGACCGCCAAGGTCTCTGCCTTTGACCGCCATCTGATCCACATAGCACCGTACCCCCATGGTCCCTCCTGCATGTGGTGAGCCCACTGGAAGGCGGACCCATGTAACTCTTTTGGGCTGAGCCCAGCAGGGTTCCATGGGTGGAAACCCGGCCACCAGATGCTAGCCATCGAGCCCCTCCCCCAGGCCTGGCTCCAAGGTGGGACCCCGGTTACCCCATTCTGGGCGGGGCACACTGAATCCTTGTTCTAGCATTCGTCATGAGAGTCTGTTGACCAGTTTGTCTTGGGTGACCCTACCAGAGGCAAACTGCCCTGGACAACTTAGCTCCTGGGATCACTAGGGCACGCAAACCCCCCACCACAATAAGGAGACGATCCATAAGGATCTTAATTTATATTTATGAAATGTTCTGATAGTTAAATTTCTGACTAAGTGAATGTGGCATGAGATTACTTGCCCCTTCCTTCCCAGACAGCGGAGAGTGTGAGGAGACAGACCACCTGCAGCTCTTCTGCACCTAACCTATGCTTTTAATTCACATTATGATGCCAAGCTTGGCTTTTATTATTATTATTATTATACACAAAATGCACTTACAGCAAACTTACAGCAGCAAAAATAAAAAGAAAGATGAGGAAAAAAGTTCACAATTTAAGAAAAAAAAATCTTAACAGAAAAGGTCTTGATTTACCAGAAAACTGTCATAAATTTGTGAGGGAAAACCCCTTCCAGCTCCGACTGTATAATTTAAGTGTGTGTTTAACTGAGTATGACTCTTCATGTGTGGGTTTTCCTTTTGCTCAGTTTGTGGGTTAACTGGTCCTAGTAATATGGGTACATATTGTGCGTGTGGCCTGTTGGCTGTATGTGTAGGATGGATTTCAAAGGGGATCTGACAACGCTGACATAGGAGATTCTCTGGAGAAATATGTTGGCATGTATGAGAGGATGTTGTCTGTTTGACAAATATATTGAGAAATGTATTCACAGAAGGCTTTTCTCCTACCTGTGTTCTCCACAAACTACAACACATATGACAGTGATTGACAGCTTGGAAGCCTCAAAAATATGAAGCCTAAAGTCTTGCAATCGCCCCCTAGTGGTTTGCTGCAGTACAAATAATGAGTCTTTACTGACAAAGGCTAAAAAAAAAAAAAAAAAAAAAAAAAAATTTGGAAAGAAAATTTGTTCCATTTTAGAGGGATTCACACTCCTCAGCCTCCCTAGAAAGGTCTATGCCAAGGTACTGGAGAGGAGAGTCCGGCCAATGGTCGAACCTCGGATTCAAGAGGAGCAGTGTGGTTTTTGTCCTGGCCGTGGCACATCGGACCAACTCTTTACCCTCTCAAGAATTCTCGAGGGTTCGTGGGAGTTTGCCCAACCAGTTTACATGTGTTTTGTGGACTTGGAGAAGGCATTCGACTGCGTCCCTTGTGATTTTTTGTAGTGGGTGCTTTGGGAGTATGGGGTATCAGGCTTGTTGTTACGAGCTATCTGATCTCCATATGACCGTTGTGAGAGTTTGGTTCGTATTGCCAACACTTGGTCGGACTCATTCTCAGTGAGAATTGGACTCCATCAGGGCTGCCCTTTGTCACCGATCCTGTTCATAATTTTTATGGACAGGATTTCTAGGCGCAGCCACGGAATGGTGGGTGTCATGCTTGGTGACCACAGGATCTCATCTCTGCTCTTTGCAGATGATATCATCCTGTTGGCTTCATCCAGCAGTGACCTACAGATCATACTACAGGGGTGTCCAATCATGTGTCATGGATGGCCAAGACCCTGCAGGTTTTCTCTCCTACTCAAGCTCTTCAGCAGGTGTTTTCACTCAACAATCAGTGGGAAGAAGTTCAGTGAAATCTGCTGTTGAAGACACTGGTTGGAGGTAAAGCCTGCAGAGTCTTGGCCCTCCACGGCACATGATTGGACACCCCTGTCTTACTGGGACGGTTTGCCACAGAGTGTGAAGCGGCTGGGATGACAATGAGCACCTCCAAGTCTGAGTCCATGGTCCTCAGCCGGAAAAAGGTGGATTGTCCTCTCCGGGTTGGGGACAGGCTCCTACCCCAAGTGAAGGAGTTTATGTATCTTGGGGTACTTATCCATGAGTGAAGGGAGAATGGAGCAAGAGATTGACAGACGGATTGGAGCAGCATCTGCAGAGATGCGGACATTGTATTGGTCCGTTGTGGTGAAGAGGGAGCTGAGCTCTCAGGCAAAGCTGTCGATTTACTGGTCAGTCTACATTTCTACCCTCCCCTATGGTCACGAGCTTTGGGTAATGACCGAAAGAATGAGATCACGGATACAAATGGCTGAAATGAGCTTTCGTCGTAGGATTGCTGGACTCACCCTCAGAGATAGGGTGAGGAGCTCAGTCATCCGGGAGAGGCTCAGAGTAGAACCGCTGCTCCTCCACATTGAAAGGAGCCAGTTGAGGTGGTATGGGCATCTGATCAGGATGCCTCCTGGACGCCTCCCACTTGAGGTGTTTCGGGCACGTCCCACTGGGAGGAGACCCCGGGGCAGACCCAGGACTCGCTGGAGAGACTATGTCTCCCAGCTGGTCTGGGAACACCTTGGTATCCTCTCTGAAGAGCTGGAGCAGGTGGCTGGGGAGAGGGAAGTCTGGGCTTCTCTGCTTGAACTGCTGCCTCTGCGACCCGGACCTCCGGAAAAGCGGTAGAAGATGGATGGAAAGAAAATTAATATATTAAATAATATATTACTGAGGATACAATAATTATTTTATTTTAAGAGAGCATCTGGCCTTCACAGTGTCTGCTGAGAAAAATTCTGGCCCTTGGACAAATACAGTTGATGACCCCCACCCTATAACTACATGTACTGTATACAGACAATTTCCTATGAGGAGTCGTGATTCTCTAAAATTCTGGAGGAACACAACTCCATGACATTAGCTCATTTTGCCTTTCCCAGAATGAGCTACAAAAAAGATTTTACTGACATTTAGGTATAATATTCCTGTCATCCAACTGACCTCATTAACAGGGACTTTGGCACTCTGCGCTATCTCCGTGAAGGTGAGCTGTCTGTGGTTTGCTGGACGAGTGAAAGTCATCTAGAAGGGAAAGGAAACATTTGAAGTTCTGGTAGAGCACTCTTCAAGATTACAAGCACAGGCTGTCCGTAAACAATCCATCACTCTGGAGAATGAAATCTTTTCACAAAGAACTTTTCATCTGATGAGGCCCTCAATCTTAAACTGACACAAACAAATCTCACCTCCATCAAGCACAGCAGCTGGATCTTCTGCATTAGTTTAGCTTCATGAGCTGCAAGGTCAGGCTGCAATCAGGCGGAAACAATCATTACATATATGTAAACACACTACCATTGCCTCCTCTGGCTCAAACTTTGGTGTGGTGACAATGTGGTTTGCACAATGTGTGTGTGCATATACATATTTGAATAAAGGGACACCCCCCCCAAAAAAAAACCAAAACTCTTGTTAACATACCTAACATGTTTTTATGACTTACAAGACATATCAAGAACAAAATCACTTACGTCTCATTTCTTTTTTTTTTGTTTTAAAGTTTTAGTCAAGCCCCGCCCCCTGAAAAAAGGCAAGTATAGAGGGAAAATTTTGGGTGACGCAACTGTAATGGGTCAGTAGTGTTGAGCCAATCAGGACTCTGGCCTAACTGAAGTTAGCATTTTGGCCTGCTGCTTTGAAAACTTGACCCAGATTAACCCTTCTTGTGGTAAGATTTCATGGACAGATAGCTCCCCCACTGCCACAGCAGCAGCGCTGCGCCCATCATGTGATGTTATATGACACGGCCAAAAACTCCCCAGTTGATTTAAGTTGTAGAAAGGATTCCACCTCACAAGGTGGCAGACATGTATAACTTACTGCTCTTGCCTTGGAGGACTGATGGCGGGCATAGAACCATCCTAAAACCTCACTTCTGGACACCATAGAAGAAGAGTTTGTAAATGAATGTTGATGTTTGCCATCGCAAGGAGGAGGAGGCATTTGCTCCCAAATTTGCCAACTACAGTGGGGCAAAAAAGTATTTAGTCAGCTACCAATTGTGCAAGTTCTCCCACTTAAAAGATGAGAGAGGTCTCCAATGTTCATCATAGGTATACCTCAACTATGAGAGACAAAATGAGAAAAAAAAAATCCTGAAAATCACATTGAAGGATTTTTAATGAATTAATTGGTAAATTCCTTGGTAAAATAAGTATTTGGTCACCTACAAACAAGCAAGATTTCTGGCTCTCACAGACCATGTAACTTCTTCTTTAAGAGGCTCCTCTGTCCTCCACTCGTTACCTGTATTAATGGCACCTGTTTGAACTCATTATCAGTATAAAAGACACCTGTCCACAACCTCAAACAGTCAGACTCCAAACTCCACTATGGCCAAGACCAAAGAGCTGTCAAAGGACACCAGAAACAAAATTGTAGACCTGCACCAGGCTGGGAAGACTGAATCTGCAATAGGTAAGCAGCTTGGTGTGAAGAAATCAACTGTGGGAGCAATTATTAAAAAATGGAAGACATACAAGACCACTGATAATCTCCCGCGATCTGGGGCTCCACGCAAGATCTCACCCCGTGAGGTCAAAATGATCACGAGAACGGTGAGCAAAAATCCCAGAACCACATGGGGGGACCTAGTGAATGAACTGCAGAGAGCTGGGACCAAAGTAACAAAGGCTACATCAGAAACACACTACGCCACCAGGGACTCAAATCCTGCAGTGCCAGACGTGTCCCCCTGCTTAAGCCAGTACATGTCCAGGCCCGTCTGAAGTTTGCTAGAGAGCATTTGGATGATCCAGAAGAGGATTGGGAGAATGTCATATGGTCAAATGAAACCAAAATAGAACTTTTTGGTAAAAACTCAACTTGTCGTGTTTGGAGGAGAAAGAACACCATACCCACTGTGAAGCATGGGGGTGTAAACATTATACTTTGGGGCTGTTTTTCTGCAAAGGGACCAGAACGACTGATCCGTGTAAAGGAAAGAATGAATGGGGCCATGTATCGTGAGATTTTGAGTGAAAACCACCTTCCATCAGCAAGGGCATTGAAGTTGAAACGTGGCTGGGTCTTTCAGCATGACAATGATCCCAAACACACTGCCCGGGCAACGAAGGAGTGGCTTCGTAAGAAGCATTTCAAGGTCCTGGAGTGGCCTAGCCAGCCTCCAGATCTCAACCCCATAGAAAATCTTTGGAGGGAGTTGAAAGTCTGTGTTGCCCAGTGACAGCCCCAAAACATCACTGCTCTAGAGGAGATCTGCATGGAGGAATGGGCCAAAATACCAGCAACAGTGTGTGAAAACCTTGTGAAGACTTACAGAAAACGTTTGACCTCTGTCATTGCCAACAAAGGGTATATAACAAAGTATTGAGATGAACTTTTGTTATTGACCAAATACTTATTTTACCGAGGAATTTACCAATGAATTCATTAAAAATCCTTCAATGTGATTTTCTGGATTTTTTTCCCCTCATTTTGTCTCTCATAGTTGAGGCATACCTATGATGAAAATTGGAGACCTCTCTCATCTTTTAACCTCTTGCGCTCCGTTGTACCGCGGACGGGCAAGTCTCTGCGTCCTAGAGCGCACGAGGGCACTCTTGTGCGCTCTAGGACGCATGATGGAGATTGTGATGTAGGTGGTGTATGGCGTCCAAGCGCGCACTGAAAATAAAAGCTGCAGACACAGCCGCGAACAGATTAGTTCATCTGATTGACCTCTCATTCGACTAATAAGAGTCTTGAATTGGGTTTCTGAAACCTTGAAGAACCAATGACTGAAAACCTAGCCAGAAGGACCCGCCTCCCAACGCTGTGAATGCAGTGAGCCAATTGAAGCAGAGAAGTTCACGAGCTGTTTTTTTTAAGGCTGGGTGAAGACTGACTGCTGCAGCGGATCAAAAAAGGACCCGCAGGAAGAACCCCACAGACCCAGCAGCACGGAGACCATCTACAAATGCAACCTGTGTGACAGGGAGTGCCATTCGTGCATCGGCATGTTCGGCCACAGGCGGTGCTTATTTTGTTTTGGTTCTAGCAGAGTAGATTTCTTCCATGGTCATAGACCGACGGAGGCTGACGACGAAGGCTGAGTGACACACATGCCTTCGCCAGTCTTTTTTTAATTACTACTGTTATTTGTTTTGAAAAATCGTTCGCCAAAAACCGCAATCATGGAAGCACAAAACCGCAATAATGGAATTATGTTTTGATCGGGTCGCGAGACCAGAACCACGAGCGGACTAGCGTCGCGTTCGTCTGACAGTGAGGAAGAGAAGTTCGCCAGGACACTGCTGTGAAGAGGTACGGTGTTATAAGCTAAATTATTATTTATCCCTGAAAATTGTAATCCAAAATGACTTTTGACCGATCGGTAAATTACAACTGTGCGGCGCACGAAGTCTGAAGTTCGTGCGCCGCGGTACAAGGGGTCGTTCGCCGCATCCAGACAGGTGAACGCCGCCCCCCCACCCCCGCTATTCTTCTGTAGTGGGGGGGGGGGGGAAAGCCGCGGTGACTGCGCTGCTGTCCCACATCGCCACATGAGGCTAATCCTTTGTGTAGCGATGGCCGATGTCCATCCTCTGTAGTGAGGGGGGGGGACAACCCCCCCCCCCCCCCCCCCAACACACACACAGACAGCCCTGAGTGTGACCTTTCATTCGAGCCCAAAATGAAGCTTCTACATTGAAGCATTCAAAAGTTACAGACATTTTTCCAAACTGTGCCATTTGGCACAATTTGGCACAGTTCAAAAACGCCTGGGAACTACCTGAGTAAAAAGCTGTGTAATATATTCATTTTTTGTGGTATTGTTACAAAATTTTGACCTCAGCTGGATAACACTTGGTTCTACATTTCTGTTGCATTTTCCAGCCTGGATCTGAAGCTGTGTGTTATTTGCAAGCATTTGTATCCAAAAAAACACCCAGGCCAAATTTATTTTCTTCAAGTTCACATGTTTAGATGACTGTAACTCAGTGGCCGGAGCACTTAGAGAGATTATGACTGTTTTGCCAAAAAATTCAAAGTGTTTTCTTTTAAATGAGACCAACCCCATGAAGATGCTGCAAAGGGTTGAAGAACAGCTTTTGATTTAATTTGGGCACGCTAATTTTTGGCGTTTTTAGGGAAATTGACCGGAGTGCAAGGGGTTAAGTGGGAGAACTTGCACAATTGGTGGCTGACTAAATACTTTTTTCCCCACTGTATGATTCTAAAAATAGATTATTTAGCTTATGAAGGTAAATATATACATTTTGTTTTAACAGAGGGTGGGTGAAGCTGGTTGATGTTCACCTGCCATCGCCCCCAGCGCCATGTGACTGGAAAGAACAATTGCACCGGTTCCGTGTCGTCATATAAGATAAATAGCGGTGGGATAAAAGCGAAATTGAGGTGGAATAATCGTAACAGTTTCTGGATGTGAGGGGGAAAATAAAATGACCGACAGAAGAGAAAATAACGACCAGGATGCCGCAAAAGGACGAAGCGAGCGAGTCGCTCGGCCAGTGGTAAGTGACGAATTTGTTTGTTTACATTGTACTGATTTTCTGGTTCATATACTTTGAAGATAACAAAATGCCCAAAACAAAAAACGGTGACCAAAAACAAAACCATTCTTTGTGTAAATATGTCCAATGTCCACTTTTCACTGAAAGTTATGCAATTCGATATGGCTGCCGTGGCATTATGCAAATTAGATGCGTAAATTTACTCCCATCTCAAACTTTGGATTGAATTCTACATCTTTCTAATTGACTGTAAGCCATTATCTCTTACCACTTTCAAGTTATAGCCTTGGAAATCTCTGACATCTGAACTGAATATTTTCTTGAAAAAAATCTTGACCACTAGGGGCTTATGGCACAACGGAGCACCTGTGGCAGTCATTGGGTTAAGATGGGTTTTACCATTAAACTGCTTTTAAGAACTGATGCAGTTTCAGTCATTATCCTGGCCCACTGTGCATACAACTGGGCATGTCCATCAACTGGTAAGTCTTTTTATCACAGGTTTTATTCTGTTTAATGTAGCATTAGCCACTATTAGCCTTCTGGGATGTGGGTGGACAGTAGGGATGGGTGTATCGATACTCTAGTATCAACACTTCAATACCAGCTGGTCGATACTCTGGAGTTGATACTTTTTTAAATATCATGATACCACTATGTTAATACAAAACATACAATTTGTTTTCACTTCTGAGAGTTTTAGGCATTAAATTTATGTGTGAAAACTGGCGAAAAACCAGCCCAGGCCTGCTTTACAGATGGTCTGCCGTGTCACATGATTATGGCAGCCCATCAGATGTCAAAGCCAAAGACTCACTGTGCACTGGCAGCCTCAAGCTGCATTCCGATCGCCCAGTAGTGTACTCTGAAGTGGACTGCACAGGGTATTCTGCCATATTAAGTGAGATTCCAAACCAAAGGGAGCGAATGGTCGTCAGTTCAAAGGGAACTGAGAACAGAGTGGGGAAGAAGTGAACAACCGGACATCACTTCACCGGAAGTTGACAGGAAAATTACCCATAAGCCATTGCGCCTCAAATACGAGTAAAACAAACTATTGTTGCTAATGTTATTAACAAGCTAAAATGATGTTGGTTATTGTTTATATCAACTGATAGTAATAAAGATATATTTGTATTAATATTTTATTTACGAAATATAAATTATCCACCATAGAATCAATACGCGTCTATGGTTATCGTGGTAACGCACGGGGGAGGGAGCCGATGGTTACAGGGTGTTTCAAATAGAGACATTTTGTGAAGGGCAGTTCACTTACTGATATCCCCCGAGAACAGAGCAGGGAGTAGGGAGTACAGCTTGAAGTACTGTGGATTGGAACGCAGCTTCAGTGAAGCAGTCACTGACTCCCATGCAGAGTGAGCTCAGCAGCGTTGCGGGTGGCAGAAGTATTACTTCTGAAATGTTACACCATTCATCCAAATTCTACGGTGATACCAAGCAGCATAATTTTGAAAAATAAATGAAATAAGCGCTATTTAAGTTTGTAAAATAATAATGTAAAAATAAAATAAATAAAATAAAAACATTGCATTGTGAAAAAAATTACACATATATGCTGCTTGGTATTCCTATAGAATTTGGATGAACAGTGAAACATTTCATAAGTAAAGACTTGAATCCAGTTGACTTGACTGAGCTTTCATACAGCATACTTACCCGCCTGAATGACTGAGAATCTTCACCAAATTAAGAAATTAAATTAATTTTGCATTCATTTCAAGTCTAATTTTCATTATAACTGAAAAAAAATAATATTTTTTTTACTTTGCTCATTTTATTTTATTATCATTTTATAAGCATTTCTTTCAAGTATTTATGCTCATGACTTTTATTCATATTAATATCATTAACAATTTGCAATAAAGTTGTTAGTGAAACTGCAATCATGTGGGGGCAAAAAGTATCTGTATTGAAGAAAAAGTCCCATAAATTAATGGTATTGTATCAAAAGGAAAATGCTGGCATCTCCCATCCCTTGTGGACAGATCCTGGTGTTTGAAGGAGGAAGAAAAGTGAAAAGATTTTGACACAAAACTGTAAGCCAATGAAAGATTTTTTTTTGTAGAAAAAAGGGCATAAGCTACCATTTCAGACAATGCAGATTTGTTTTTATAGGGGATTTATAATCCACCAGAGTGCGTCTTTAAGACCTTTTATTCACAAAATAATAAAGTACTGTATATGATCACATTACAAATTCTTCTGTACAGAAAAATAGGTTATACTTGAATATCTGACAAAATTTTTTTGTATAGTTTTTAATTACCAGCACATTCATAAATTTTCAAATCTGAAAAATATCATCTCCTGCTGAGAGGTGCAGAAGTCTCATTGACAGTGACAGAAATGGTTTGATTGCAGTGATTGCCTCAAAAGGTTGTGCAACAAAATATTAAGTTAAGGGTACCATCATTTTTGTCCAGGCCTGTTTCATGAGTTTGTTTTTTAAAATAATTCTGTTGAACCACAATCCAAAAGCATTGTCTGATTTTCATTGGTTAATTTTCATAGAATTTTTATTTATTACCACTTTTGTCAGATTCAAGTTATTTCTGTGACCATTGTGGGTTTTTCTTTCATTAACAGAGGGGTACCAACAATTTTGTCCATGTGTGTAAGTACAGGTCCTTATCCCTTAAAAAGAATAATGAACAACTTTCTGATCAATACAATTTTAAACAATTATTTTAAGTGCAAATGAATCTAATTAGAAATAATTACAGTAGAAGAGTGAAAAAAGTTTTAAGAACTCTTCTGCTGAGCTAAATGTTATGTCTCCACCTCTAACCTAAAATCAAGGAAAAAAAAAAAGATATATAGTAGAGACAGTCTGCTGCACACATCTTAACATTTGCCCTGTGCCCCATTAATAACATCAGATAATAAGATAGCAGTTTTTCTGTAGAGAAAAAGTTGACAGCATCCTTCAAATATAAAAGTCTCACCTTCTCTCCTTTCCTTAAATTGAATGTCTCATATATTTTTTCAATTTAGAAATTGTGAGGAAAAACTAGCATGCTCAGCATCCTAGTGGTTGACAGTGTTTCACAATAAAAGCACAACCACATAACCATTCTAATTAAATGCTACAGAGTGCTCTTATTTTGAAATAAATCAGGAACTGTTGATTTGTGCACAGTCTATGGGAAAAAAACAACAACTTTAGTCTGACTGCACTGAATTCTGAATTAGTTTAGTCAGTCCAGCATTTATGGTGAAATAATTTTAAGGTTACCGAGCAGGAATCCAAGGATTGCTTCTCATTGTTATGGGTAATTAAAATTAAGGCACTGATTTTGATAAACACATCTAAGGCTCATTTTTGGTTCATCACCCAGCCCTAGCTCAGGATACAGCCAAGCTAAAAGCTAGGAGCTACCTAGTCAATGTTAGCAGTATGACGTCAGAGGGAGGGCAGCGTTGAATCCAGTCTGAAGATTTAAGGCAAGAGGAAGAGCGTGGAAGAGAAAGCCTGCAGGGTCTTGGCCCTCCATGGCACATGGTTGGAGGCCCCTGGTTTATAGCTTGCAAAAATGAAAAATTCAGCATCTCAGTTTGAGTAAATTACTGTAAATACCACCTATCACTACGTCGGGTTTAGTACACACAGCCACAACAATGGAAAGACTGCTGACCTGATGGCTGTCCAGATGATAACCAACACTTTCAACAAGGAATTTAAACAACAGAAGGTTATTGCTGAAAAATCTTGCGCTCTACGAATTTAAAAAGAATTGGCTAACTTGGATTTGGCAAATTATTTTATCTTTTCAGTCTTACCCTGCATAAACTCTGGTTCCCATCTATATATTTCATGAAATACAGCACATACAGTATACTGCAGATAACTGCTACATCACCTGTTGGCCCCAAGCAGACTTCAAGCTTTGGAATTTCTCCACATTGCCTCCATTGAAGGCATATAATGTGTCAATGAGCCACTGTTTGTCTGTGTTCCTCAACGACTCCAGCACAGGATGCATGAGCTGCAAGAACAAAAAAAAAAAAAAAAGTTGACGATGACATCACCACAGTTGGCTTCAATTCAATGGCGCAGGAGTTTAGTGATGATCCTACCAGCTCTCCAAAGTTATAGACTCCCTCTCCTAAAAGTCCAGCCAGTCCGAGTGTGAACGCCCTCTCCTGCTTCTCCGTTTCTGTGGAGTCAAACAGAAAAATCCTCCATGAAGCTCTGCTGTCTGTCAGGCATCCAGCGCAATCATGCATCGTGCAGTTTGTCACCTGGAACAAAATCGAGGATCACGCATCCCAGGTAGCGAAGAGCGTCTTTGTAGTAGGCGGCGTGGTTCCCAGTCATGCGGTAATATTTGCTGGACAGGTCATAAAAACGTCCGTGGACTGATGTCACACCAGGCAGGTTATTTAGCATTTCTTCTACCTCTTCTATGATTTTCTATGCAAAAACACAGGGGCATAAGCACAATAAATAAAAAAATAAACACTTGGTAGCAGCAGAGGTGGGGAGCGTAGCTGGCAGACACACTACTCAAGTAGAAGTAGCATTACTTTAAGATATTAATTACTCACATACAAGCAGGAGTAATACCCCCCCCACCCAAAAAAAAAAAAAAATTACTTCAGTCAGGAAATATCTACTTAAAAAGTTTCATTAGTAACAAATTTGCTCTTGACAATTTGTGAGGTTTTTCTCTTACATTTCTGACATCATCCTTGGAAATTTCCCTTAAATTTGTAACTTTTCTAATAAATTCACATTTTTTTTGTATAAATTTGCAACTTGTCCCCTACATCCATCCATCTTCTACCGCTTTTCTGGAGGTCCGGGTCACGGAGGCAGCAGTTCAAGCAGAGAAGCCCAGACTTCCCTCTCCCCAGCCACCTGCTCCAGCTCTTCAGAGAGGATACCAAGGCGTTCCCAGACCAGCTGGGAGACATAGTCTCTCCAGCGAGTCCTGGGCCCAAAACACCTCAAGTGGGAGGCATCCTGATCAGATGCCCATACCACCTCAACTGGCTCCTTTCAATGTGGAGGAGCAGCGGTTCTACTCTGAGCCTCTCCCGGATGACTGAGCTCCTCACCCCATCTCTGAGGGTGAGTCCAGCAATCCTACGGAGAAAGCTCATTTCAGCCGCCTGTATCCGCGATCTTGTTCTTTCGGTCATTACCCAAAGCTCATGACCATAGGTGAGAGTAGGAACGTAGATTGACTGGTAAATCGACAGCTTTGTCCCCTACATAAATTTGTAAATTGCTCGGCAATGAGGTTTTTTTTTTAATTTGATATTTCAATTGTAGGTGTATTTTTTCTTAGGAATTTGAAACTTCTTCCTTAAACTTGTGATTTTTTTAAAAAAATTGATTTTTTCCCCCCCTATAAATTTGCTTTTTTTGGTGATAAAATTGTGCCTGCTCGCATAAATTTGCATTTTTCCCAATTAAATTTGTGTTTTTCTTTCCTCATAATTGTGACTTTTTGCCCATGTATTTTTGCTTTTTTTTAATTTCTATCTTATCTTTCTTATCTTTTTCTTTCTCCCACCCTTTGCACTGCAACTTTCAGCTTCTTCCCTCCAGACGGAGGTTTGCTGTCCCAAAAAGTAGAACCCAGCGCTACAAAAACAGCTTTGTCCCTGCTGCTGTCAAAGAGTTGAACAAGCTATAAAAATTATATTGTACATATTTTATATTTACCTGTTTTGTAAGATGTGTGCCTGTGTTTGTGTCTATGTTGAATGTAATTAGTGGCTTGTAAATATGGATGTCACCAGCTGCAAAACAAATCTACCTATGGGTACAAATAAAGTAACCTGAACCTGAACCTGAACCTCAGTAAATTTGCAGCCATTTTCTTGTAATGGTCTGAAGACAATCAAAAATAAACTATCCACATGTGCACACACAGTATTCCAGATCATCTAAAGAAGAGTCATAAATCCAATATTTAGTTAACCTGAACAGAAAAATGATCATTTCAAATCTTGGATAAAGAAAACTAGCACTCAAATCAAATTGGTGAAATTAAAAGTAATTAAAACTGTCTGATTAAATGTCCCTGGGTAACGGTACAGGGTTGTCTTCGTAATCTACTCAAGAGTAACAAGTGCACTGCACACAGCACATTATACCCCCGTCCACAGTCATTATCCGCAGTGCACAGCTAGCATACCTTCAACTGAAAAAAAAAAAAAAACTCAATTACAAATTCAAGATTCTAGATGTATAATAAAACTCATAATCGTTTAATAATTGTTTGCTTTGCCTAAACTTGCAATCTCCAATTCAGAGTGGAACAAATTTTGAAAAAATATCAGCATCATTTAACCTCCAACACCACACACACCTTCAATACATGGACAAACTAGGGATGCAAGTTATCAATTAATTCATTAATTGTTAACTAATTCACCTTATTGATTAACGATTAATTGATAAGTGGCTTTTTTCCTGAGAATTTGAATTTCCCTTGATACATTATGGTCTATAACATAAAAAGCCACTTAGTGTTTGATATACTGAATAAAAAAATGCAAGTCATATTCCTCGAGGATTTGAGTTATTTATATAATCTAATCTGTTGCATGTTAAACATTAACAACAAAATAAAATCAGAAAAATAAATATCAAGGCTACTATAACAAAAGTGTGCACTGGCTGATATTAAACTTCAGCAACAAATTCTGAATAAAAAAATATTTAGATTTACTCCACATATATTAAAAACGACATCAACTCAGATATGCTCTCTGTGAGAAGAACTGCTGACTTTACATGCCATTCATTTTCAATATAGTGGCAAGTAACCATAATGTAGCTTTCTGTAGTTAGCACAGTCCAACAATCCGCACCCATTTTCAGTGGCTAGCTGTGTTTTTAGGTCAGCTTTTTTCTTCTTGTAGCGTGCTTCCAAGCAGGTAGTTATCGTTCCTCTAGATGGAATATTATACCACGGCTCCATAAAGTTTATCAGCTCCCAAAAGCCCTCTCCTTCAACAGTACTTATTGGCATCATGTCTTTTTCAATCATCTTGCAAATTCTCTCAGTAATGCTCTCTGTCTTCCTCTCGTCACATACCTGCCTCCCCAGGACTGCGGTAACTGTCGGTTGTGATGAAGCCAAACTAGTCGCTCCTTGCAGCACGGCTGAATGCGAGTTCTTTAGGTGGGAACTTAGGGAACTGGTTGAGCTGTTTATTTCAATGTAGTACCACATAAAGTGTACATTTAGCTTCGTTGTTAGGGTTTACCAGTTTAAAATGATCCCATACAGTGCTCCATGAAGTACATCAGGTAGAGATTAGGTTATAGTGCCCTCGCCAGGACTGGTAATGCCACTATATTTAATGAAAATAAACTGTTGAAAAGAACGGCACAACTTTCAATTAATTGATAATCAATTCAATTTAGTCGACTAAATTCTTATCGACAATTAATCAAAAGTCAATCATCCTTAACATCGCTAGTACAAACACTGAAATGAAAATGTCCTAGCTTGAAAACTGTAGGAGGAATTAGCCAGACAAGCCAAGTACCCTCGATTGAAATTTCATTTAAAAAAATAAAAGTTGTAAATGCTGTAATTTTCACAAAAATGGTACAAAATCAAAGTCCTAGCAATATGCACGTTTTCAATACAAGTACAAACACCGCATGAAATAAAAATATCCTCGCATGAAAACAGTGGGAGGAGTTTGCCGGACCTTGTATGGATGGATGGCCAGACAGACATCATTGTACCAGAATACGTCCCATCTTAAAGCTGGATCTATGCTTCCTTTCCGTGTTCCATGTCTGCTCAACCACGAGGCTTCAGTGACAGAAATTTCCTCATCATCTCCAGTCTTGGGCCTCTACACGGCTGGCTGCGTGCAGCACAAATTTTGTGACCACCTTGCCCGTAAGCGCTTACTACGCATGCACGAGTCAACCTCCCGCCCAAAGGGGGGTGCCGCTGAAACAACATTTAAAAAAAAAAAAAAATACAAAAAAGAGCAAGTAAATGAACAAGACGACGCAATGGTTGTAGTCAGAGTCAGCAGCCACAGAGATATAATTATGTCTCTGTGGTTGCCGTCGTAGCAGCAGCAGTGTGACCAGACAAAAAGCAAAATAACAGCAACTAGCAAACCCACAAAATGGATTCTTTTTTTAAAGAGCAATTTTGTCTCTTGTATAGCCGGTGAACAAACCAGCGCACCTGCTCCTTGGCGCTACCTGCAGCATCCGCTTGGCCTGGCAGACACAAAAAAGCAGCAAATATACAACCAAGTGCACACTGGGCTTGACCGTGTCACAGACGCGGAACACAGAAAGGAAGCACAAATCCAGCCTAAAGGTACGTTCAGACCAAACGCAAATGGGCGGCACGAATACATACAAAGTCAATGGAAAGAGACCAGTACACACGAATCTCACGCATTCATGTCCAAGGGACAGCGCTAGCCTTGAGATTCTACCGTCCCCGGAGTAAAAATATCAACACTGAAGAGTAAATTAGTTTGAAAATGAGACTGACATTCACCTGGAGACAGATGGACTGGGAGCTAGGGGTGAGGAAAAAAGACTGATTCAGTGATTAATCGCGACACTTGTGACAATGTATCGATCTATAAATGCACAGATCAATCTTTTATTAAAAAAAATGCCGACTCAAACATATACTTTTGGGTTATCAGTAAATTAAATGAGTTCTCAGTCCACTAGATGGCGCAAAGCCATCGCAGTAAAAGTGTCTCGTGAGATTTAACCTCAGTCCATGTGTACAAGATGGCGAGGCAGGAGCAACATCGGAAAAAAAAAAAAACAAAAACTGAGAAACGCACTGTTAAAGTTTAAATCAAATGTCTGGACTTTTTTTGGGATTTTACAACAAAGACGGAACAGACGACCTGGATATGACACATTCAGTTTGCAAGGAGTGTCACATGAAAGTAAAATACTGTGGGAATACTACAAATCATGGCTGAAACAACTAGTTGACGCTGTTGATAATGTTGATCATAAAAATTTGTTGACAGACTTTTGTCAATAAATCGTTTAATTTTCAAGTTTATATGCATGCCACAGAATGATCAGTTTAACTGTTCCAGCGAAGAAGAAGAGGGGTGCATTATGGCAACATAGAGAGAAAAATCACAGAGAAGGCCAAAAGTTTCCAAAGTATGGGAGGATTTTACCAAAAACGAATAAATAAAACAGGTTAAATGTAGACTGTAAAGCAGCCTTGTCATATCGCAGCTGCACTATAGTGATGCATCCATTCCCTCCTCCTCTCTGTTCGTCCGTCTCCGGCCACCTGTCTGCAGACTGCACCGGTAAGGTTAGCAAGCAACGTTAGCACTTCTTATTTTCAATGAGCGACTCTCTCAGCTTTAGAAAACTGACCACACTAGTAGTACATGCCGTTTAAATAGTTTACCTGCTGTCGGACAATAATCTCTCTTACGATGGTTGCTGACAGCTGAGCTGCTTCCGTTATGCTGGCTATACGTTAACTGCAGTAAATGAGTGAATTACAGCAGTATCTTACCGTTTTTTCGTATTCTCTATTCTTGTCACCGTAATAGCCTTCAATCTAAATATTAGTGCATCTCAATAAATTAAAATATCATGATTTGTAAGCAGAGCTGCTATTTGGGTTTTTACACTTAAACATCTGTTATTTAATTGTGTTGCTACAAACACTTCTGATTAAGCTGTCAAGTTCAAGTTTCCAACTCATGTTTGATGGGTCATCATTTTATTTAGCTATGGGAACTTTTTATAATAGGCTACATTATATTAAGGCAGAGACTGACAACAAAAGTCATTTTCACAGGTCTGCAGGCTTAAACAGACGAGGTAAAACAAGACCTAGAGCCACGAACAGGAATTGTGCCAGCAGGAAGCTGAGCTGGCGGACATTACAGAAATAATCGCGATTAGTCGACTAATCGAAAAAAAAAATAGTCGTTAGATTAGTCAACTCCCAAAATAATCGTTAGTTGCAGCCCTACTACAAATATGAGGAGTCATCTCTCTTGACGTTCTCCTGGGGCAGCAGCGCAAGTGGATGACAGCGAAGCTAAACCAGCGCTGGGTAAAAATCAACCAACTCTGGAAACATGCGGCTTGTTGAAACTAAGATAAGATAAGATAAGATAAGATAAGCCTTTATTAGTCCCACAACGGGGAAATTCCAGGATTGCAACAGCACAGGGATAGCAACACTCAGAGCAACAATCAGAAGGCAAGAAAAAAAACAAGCAAGCAAGAGCAGCTAATATACATATGTACATATTGCTATAAAATATACTGTATATATACACACACATACAACTACCCAACTACCTGCAAATTCTGAGCGAGCTAAGATGATAATGCAGTCAATTGCCTACTTCATATGCAAAGACCTGCATCCATATAGTGTTGTGAAAAATGAGGGTTTCTGTCACATGATTAAAACACTGGAGCCCAGGTATGTGATTCCATCTCGCCGTTACTTCACTGATAAGGCAGTCCCTAAACTTTACAGAGAAATGAAGCTTAACTTAAGAATCGTTGAGCGCAGCAGCAAGTATTGCATTAACTTGTGATGCATGGACCTCCAGAGCAGTGGATTCACAGGTGACCATGACGGCACATTATCTCACAGATGACTGGCAACGGAAGTTGCATGCCCTCCAAACAAAATGCAGCATGTGAATGGGGAATTGCAGAGAAATACCTGGTTGTTGTAGCAGATAATGCTGCTATACGACTGTTGCCATTCAGGTAGCGGGATACCTGCATGTTTGGTGTTTTGCACACACTCAATCTTGCATCTCAGCGTGCATTAAACCTGCCAACAGTAGCCAGGCTCATGGGGAGAGTACGGCGCATTACTGCCTTTTTCCCAACAGAAGCACAGTGACAAGCCACACTTTACAGACAAAACAGAAAATGCTACAGCTCCCGAGCCACAAGTTCAAGACTGATGTTAGCACAAGATGGAATAATGCCTATGAAATGCTCCAGCAGCTCTTTGAACAGCAGGCGGCAATCTGTGCAGCGCCATTGTCTCCTGAAGTGAGAAAGAGTGGGACTGATATTTTATCATAGAAACCTATGCAAGAGTGACTGCAGAGGTTCTAACCCTTCAGGTATGTGGACATTATTGAAATGGTAAAAAATAATCTATAATCAGAGAGTTTCTACTGCTAATACTGTAGTCATGGGGGACTAAATATTTATTTAAAACAGAAAAATTAATATTTAGAAATCATTGCTTTGTCAGAAATAAACATATTACTGCATACTTTCTTAAAAATTATTAAAGAAAAATAAATATTTTCTGCTTTTTTCTGCCCATATTTGTATGTATTCTGCAGAAACAAAGACGTTCCGTGACCATCTCTGAGCCAGAAGCTGAGAAAATCAGGAGGAACCTGGCAACACTGAGGATCCTGCAGACCTGGTCATCCCACCCAAGATGAGGCTGCCAGTCTTGCTTGGTCAGAGTTATGGTGAAATTAGAGCACCACCAAAATCTCCTACCATTGTTGAAGAAGAGATGAGAAGATACACAGAAGTCCCACCACTCGCACTTGAAGATCCATTAAGCTGGTGGAAAGTGAATGAATGTGTACCCTTCCCTTGCTAAGCTGGTGAAAAGGTATTTGTATTCCAGGTACCAGTGTCTCCGCAGAAAGAGTCTCCTCAACAGCTGGAGACATTGTTGCAGCAAACAGAAGCACTCTGACCTCAGAGCACGTTGATCAGCTCCTCTTTCTGAGCAACAATGTAGACATTCCTTCACTGTCTGCATGTCTTTAAATGCTTCAAAGGTTTTAGAGCAAACTGTAGCACTTATTTACGAGGATGATTTAAGTTCAACATTAAAGCACATTTGTTTTTACATTTATTTACTTTTAAAATCTCCACTTTCTGACACATCCACATGTTGAACTTGAGTCAAAAGCCAATCAGCAAACAGTAGCATTTTATTTATCTTAAGAGTATATTTTGTTATCAGTTGAACATTATTTTAAGAGCATTTGTTTTTGCTCTCTTGCAAGAGTTTGGTTCATATTGCCGACACCCAGTCAAACTCATTTTTTTTTGGACTTATTTTGTACCCGTAGGTAGATTTGTTCTGCAATCCGGTGACAAGCCACCAGCTGCCGGTCGCTGCGTGCGCAAGTGCCCCTTAACTCCCTAACCTGCATGTTTTTGGCATGTGGGAGGAAACCGGAGAAATCCCGGAGTAAACCCACGCAAACATGGGGACAACATGCAAACTCCACACAGATCACTGTTGGCCGGGGGCAGGGATCAAACCCACGATCCCCCGGCGGAGGGTAAACTGTGCTGCCGCGGTGCTAACCACTGCGCCACCGTGCAGCCAGTGAGAGTTGGACTCCACTAGGGCTGCCCTTTGTCACCAATCCTGTTCGTAATTTTTATGGACAGGATTTCTAGGTGCAGTCAAGGATTGGAGGGTGTCATGCTTGGTGACCACAGGATCTCTTTCCTGCGGTTTGCAGATGATGTTGTCCTGTTGGCTTTATCAACCAATGACCTACAGGTCTTACTGGGACAGTTTGCTACTGAGTGAAGCGGTTGGGATGAGAATCAGCACTTCCAAGTCTTGAGTCCATGGTCCCCAGCTGGAAAAAGGTGGATTGTCCTCTGGGTTGGGGACAAGCTCCTGCCCCAAGTGGAGGAGTTTAAGAATCTTGAGGTCTTATTCCCGAGTGAGGGAAGAATGGAGCGAGAGATTGACAGATGGATCAGAGCAGCATCTGCAGTGATGTGGATGTTGTAACTGGTCTGTTGTGGTGAAGAGGGAGCTGACCTCTAAAGCAAAGCTGTGGATTTACCAGTCAATCCATGTTCCTACCCTCACCTATGATCATAAGCTTTGGGTAATGACCAAAAGAATGAGATCGCAGATACAAGCGGCTGAAATGAGCTTTCTCCGTAGGATTACTGGACTCACCCTCAGAGATAGGGTGAGCAGCTCAGTCATCTGGGAGAGGCTCAGAGTAGAACCCCTGCTCCTCCATATCAAAAGGAGCCAGTTGAGGTGGTTTGGGCATCTGATCAGAATGCCTCCTGGACGCCTCTCACTTGAGGTGTTTCATGCATGTCCAACTGGGAGGAGACCCCAGGGCAGACTCAGGACATGATGGAGAGACTAAGTTTCCCAGCTGGCCCGGGAATGCCTTGGTATCCTCTCTGAAGAGCTGGAGTAGGTGGCCGGGGAGAGGAAACTCTGGCCTTCTCTGCTTGAGCTGCTGCCTCCGTGACCCGAACCTCCAGAAAAGTGGTAGAGAATGGATGGATGGATTTGTTTTTGCATTTAAAGCCAATTTTCTGTGAAATTGTCCATTTGCTGAAGGAGCTTCAAAACTGTGTTGTTCACATTGTTGCACTGTTCAAAAATACCTAAATACCTGGTACACTTTACTACTCCAAAGTCCACAAGTTTGCATTCAGTCAAGTTGGACTTTGAGAATTGTTTTATTAAAAAAATATTTAAAAGATGTCAGGGCCTAAAGGTGTTACAAGAGTGTTATGTTTAAGAGACTTCATGTTTTATTTAGTTTAATGATAACATTTTATTGAAACTTGAAAATACATGTTACACTTAAGCAAATGCAAAAATGTAACAGCAATGTACTTGCACATTTTCCAGTCACTGAAATAAAAGTTATTAAGGTGAAGTGAATAGACTGAACCCTTTATTATATGAAAAAGATGTCAACAGTTTTACTTTGGGACATGATTTGAGGTTGAATAAGGTGAAAAAATTTGAAATATATGGGATTGTGATACTCTATCGCAATATCATGATTATCGTTGAATTGTGATAGGATCGAATCGTGAGGTCCCTCGCGATTCCCGCCCCTAACCACGTACTCTCGCCACAGATGTGCTAGCAATGTAAACAACCAATCATCCAGGTGAAATTGTGGAGGCAGGGACAATTTTTTCAGGTGAGACCCCGTCGGATGATGTCAGCCTAAGCATGATGGTGCTTTGGGAATTTCCACAGCAGGTTGAACACAGCTGCAGAGGTTATAAAGGCAACTTTGCCAGTCTGCAGCTCACTCAGTGAATTCATTTCTATTTGCGTCTTTACATCAAGTTAAAATATAACCACGCTGTGCGAAAAACTCGCCCGTTCGCATTTGGTCTGAAGTCACCTTAAGGGGATGTATAGTTAAAAAATATTCTGCAATTAAACTACTCACAAAAGTACTTTTTTGGAAAAAAAAGAAAAGTTACTTGAGTAGATGTACTTCAGCAAATGTAACTCATTACTACCCACCTCTACTCAGCAGCATACAGCAGATGACTGTATGACAGGTGAGACTGTAGAAGATGATGTGCTGATGTGATGTATCGGCTTCAGTGACAATCCCAGGCCACAGTTGTAAATAAGAATGTGTTCATCTGTCTTGCCTGGTTAAATAAAGGTTAAATTAAAAAAAAAAAAATCCCTCTACTGGAGTTAAAACTGATACGGTGCATCCGGAAAGTATTCACAGCACTTCGCTTTTTCCACATTTTGTTATGTTGCAGCCTTATTCCAAAATGGATTAAATTCATTTTTTCCCCTCAAAATTCTACACACAATAACCCATAATGACAACATGAAAAACCTTTGAGATTTTTGCAAATTTATTAAAAAAAATAAATCACATGTACATAAGTATTCACAGCCGTTGCCATGAAGCTCAAAATTGAGCTCAGATACATCCTGTTTCCACTGATCATCCCTGAGATGTTTCTGCAGCTTAATTGGAGTCCACCTGTGGTAAATTCAGTTGATTGGACATGATTTGGAAAGGCACACACCTGTCTATATAAGGTCCCAGAGTTGACAGTGCATGTCAGAGCACAAACCAAGCATGAAGTGAAAGGAATTGTCTGTAGACCTCTGAGACAGGATTGTCTCGAGGCACAAGGCTGGGGAAGGGTACAGAGAAATTTCATCTGCTTTGGAGGTCCCACTGAGCACAGTGGCCTCCATCATCCATAAATGGAAGAAGTTCAGAACCACCAGGATTCTTCCTAGAGCTGGCCGGCCGTCTAAATTGAGCGATTGGGGGAGAAGGGCCTTAGTCAGGGAGGTGACCAAGAACCCAATGGTCACCCTGTTAGAGCTCCAGCGTTGCTCTGTGAAGAGAGAAGAACCTTCCAGAAGGACAACCATCTCTGCAGCAATCCACCAATCGGGCCTGTATGGTAGAGTGGCAAGATGGAAGCCACTCCTTAGTAAAAGGCACATGTCAGTGCACCTGGAGTTTGCCAAAAGGCACCTGAAGGACTCTCAGACCATGAGAAACAAAATTCTCTGGTCTGATGAGACAAAGATTGAACTCTCTGGCGTGAATGCCAGGTATCATGTTTGGAGGAAACCAGGCACCGTTCATAACCACGCCAATGGTGGTGGCAGCATCATGCTGTGGGGATGTTTTTCAGCAGCAGGAACTGGGAGACTAGTCAGGATAGAGGGAAAGATGAATGCAGCAATGTACAGAGACATCCTGGATGAAAACCTGTTCCAGAGCACTCTTGACCTCAGACTGGGGCAATGGTTCATCTTTAAGCAGGACAACGACCCTAAGCACACAGCCAAGATATCAAAGGAGTGGCTTCAGGATAACTCTGTCAATGTCCTTGAGTGGCCCAGCCACAGTCCAGACTTGACTCCAACTGAACATCTCTGGAGAAATCTGAAAATGTCTGTGCACCGACACTTCCCATCCAGCCTGGTGGAGCTTGAGAGGTGCTGCAAAGAGGAATGGGTGAAACTGCCCAAAGATAGGTGTGCCAAGCTTGTGGCATCATATTCAAAAAGACTAGAGGCTGTAATTGCTGCCAAAGGTGCATCAACAAAGTATTGAGCAAAGGCTGTGAATACTTATGTACATGTGATTTCTTAGTTTTTTATTTTTAATAAATTTGCAAAAATCTAAAAAAAAAAAAAAAAACCTTTCACATTGTCATCATGGGGTGTTGTGTAGAATTTTGAGGAAAAAATGTATTTAATCCCTTTTGGAATAAGGCTGTAACATAACAAAATGTGGAAAAAGTGAAGCGCTGTGAATACTTTCCGGATGCACTGTATCAATTCAAACTCCCAATGGTACCATAACTATGTGCCTACTTGAGATGCTCTGGCAACCTTTAATTATCTCAGCCCTTGATCTAACTTTGTGTTTCTAAACTGTGAAGCTTTTGTGTCAATATCGCACTTTATACGTTGAATACTGGAATTTGTGAAAGGAAATCAGGTGTGTCTGAATGTGGCAACGAGTAAACGGCATCTGTAACACCTACAAGTTATTTTCAGATATTACACATCCATGCGCACTTCAAGTGTTGTTCACTTTTTCTTCCTGTCAGACTGCCTTTTGTGAACCTTACTAGCAGCTGAAAACGAGGCCCTGTGTTTGCCATGTGAATGGAGAAGTGAGGTGGTGGCAACGTGTGAAAGGAAAGAGTTTAGAGCTTTACCTTTGTGGCAGGAACGTCATTGATCTCCATTTTAAGACAGCCAATAGAAGTCTTACAGAGAATCACTGCTTCCTCGCTGCTCTTCACCTGCACCACACAGACAAATCAACGGAAAAAAAAAAAAAACAACCCAACGTAAACTGCATTGTTAAAAACCTCTTATGCTGGTGTTGTTTCACTTACCTTTTCCTTGGTCTTTTCAAGAAAAACAATGGCATCTTTGGGACCTAGACACAAATGACATTTTAACAAATATCCAAAAGAAATTTGATTGGGGGGGGGGGGCTCTCTTCTGTCCTTACCTGACATCTGTCTGGCAACAAACAGTAGAATCTCCACCAGGGACAATGGGTTGATTCTAAGGAGGTGAAAATTAGCAGCTATCAGAAGAGTAGTCAAAGAGCCAATAGTGAAAATGTTACATGTTCGATCGAGTCACTTTATCTCACCTGTGTTCAAAGTCGTTGAGGAAGTTGTCATATAGCTGCAAGAAAAACAGAAAATGGTACACCTGTTTAGAAAACAATTCCCATTACTGGCCTCAAAATCAGATGAAAATGTTTAGCAGCTGGAGCTTCAGTTGGCCTGTGATGTTAACAGATGTTCGTAAACAAGAGCTCTCTGAGGCGAGTGCAATATCCCCTGCCCCTGTTTTCTTTGAAGATCCCTATACTTACTGACAGAGTAGTTGCCATTGTTTCAATATAATTACTGTGGCAGAAGAAAATCATAAGCCTATCATCCACAAATATACAACAAAGTATATAACCCATAGTTGTAGGTCAGGATCCCAAGGTGAACTCATATAGCAAGTATGGTGACCCTAGAGAGCTTTACACATTCTATAGTAAAGAGATCATAGGGAGTGCCAACCTTGACCTTTTGACCCCAAACCTATAGTCAGAGGTTATGGTCTCAGAGTGAACTTGTGCACCAGGTTTGGTGACCCTAGATTTCTTTGTTGTTGAGATATACTTTATAAGGCATTTTGATGTAGACCCCAACCTTGCGATCCCAAAACCACAATCACATGTCAGGGTCACAGGGTGAACCTGTGCACCAAGTTTGGTGGGCCTAGCTTTACTCATTGTACAGTAATAAGGCATAAGGAATGTTAACCTTGACATTTAACCTTCTGACCCTCAAACCCACAGTCAGAGGTCAGGATCCCAAGGTGAACTTGTGTACCAAGTTTGGTGACCCTAACTAACTGGTTGGATAGTAATAAGGCATAAAGAATGTTAACCTTGAACCTTTTGATCCCAAACCCATAGTCAGAGGTCAGGATCCCAAGGTGAACCCGCAAACCAGGCTTGGTGGCCCTAGCTTTACTAATTGTATAGTAATAAGGCATATGAAATGCTAATCTTGACCTTTGATCTTTTGACCCTAAACATGTAGTCAGAGGTCAGGATCCCATGGTAAACCTGTGTTCCAGGTTTGGTGGCCTTAGCTTTACTCGTTGTACAGTAATGAGGCATAAGAAATGCTAATCTTGACCTTTGACCCCAAACCCATAACGGACAAATTGAAACTTGAAATGTGTTGTTTTTAATGCAATTTCCTCAACAAGCAGATTTATCCATTTTAACTCCTAACTCCCTAACTCCAGGCGTTTGGGGGTTAGGGTTTAGGGTTAGTTGTAGGTCGGGTTCCCAAGGTGAACTTGTGTACCAACTTTGGTGACCCTAGCTTTCTTTACTGTTGAGATATAGTTTAAATAGTAATTTGACATTTACCTCTGACCTTGTAATTCCACAAAACCACAGTCAGAAGTCAGGGTGACAGGGTGTTCTATAATAATACAACATAGTGAAAACTGTGACCTTTTGACCCCAAACCCATAGTGAGAGGTCAGGGTCTCAGGGTGAACATGTGCACCAAGCTTGGTGACCCCAGCTTTACTCATTCTATAGTAGTAATAGGACACAAGGAATGCTAACTGACTTTTGAGCCACAACCCATTGTCAGAGGTCAGTGTCTAAGCCATCCAAGACTTGTCTTAGACATATCGATGTGAGAAGGCTACATCATTCCTTTGTGTAGTTATTTACAAGATTTAGGGAAAACAGACCTCTGACCTTGACCTAAATGTCAGCGGTCACCCAACTTCAAACGTACAGTGCATCTGAAAAGTATTCACAGCACTTCACTTTTTCCACATTTTGTTATGTGCCTTATTTCAAAATGAATTACATTCATTTTTTTCCTCAAAATTCTACACACAACACCCCATAATGACAACATAAAAATGTTTTGTTTTTATTTTAGATTTTTGCAAATTTATTAAAAATAAAAAACTAAGAAATCACATGTACAAAAATATTCACAGCCTTTACTCAATACTTTGTTGATGCACGTTTGGCAGCAATTACAGCCTCAAGTCTTTTTGTATATGATGCCACAAGCTTGGTACACCTATCTTTGGGCAGTTTCACCCATTCCTCTTTGCAGTACCTCTCAAGCTCCATAAGGTTGGATGGGAAGCGTCGGTGCACAGACATTTTCAGATCTCTCCAAAAATGTTCAATTGGATTCAAGTCTGGGCTGTAGCTGGACCACTCAAGGACATTGACAGAGTTGTCCTGAAGCCACTCCTTTGATATCTTGGCTGTGTGCTTAGGGTCGTTGTCCTGCTTAAAGATGAACCATTGCCCCAGTCTGAGGTCAAGAGTGCTCTGGAGCAGGTTTTCATCCAGGATGTCTCTGTACATTGCTGCATTCTTCTTTCCCTCTATCCTGACTAGTCTCCCAGTTCCTGCTGCTGGAAAACATCCCCACAGCATGATGCTGCCACCACCATTGGCGTGATTATGAACGGTGCCTGGTTTCCTCCAAACATGATGCCTGGCATTCACGCCAAAGAGTTCAATCTTTGTCTCATCAGACAAGAGAATTTTGTTTCCCGTGGTCTGAGAGTCCTTCAGGTGCCTTTTGGCAAACTCCAGGTGGGCTGCCATGTGCCTTTTACTAAGGAGTGGCTTCCGTCTCGCCACTCTACCATACAGTCCTGATTGGTGGATTGCTGCAGAGATGGTTGTTCTTCTGGAAGGTTCTCCTCTCTTCACAGAGGAACCCTGGAGCTCTGACAGAGTGACCATCCGGTTTTTGGTCACCTTCCTGACTAATGCCCTTCTCCCCCGATTGCTCAGTTTAGATGGCCGGCCAGCTCTAGGAAGAGTCCTGGTGGTTCTGAACTTCTTCCATTTACGGATGATGAAGGCCACAATGCTCATTGGGACCTTCAAAGCAGCTGAAATTTCTCTGTACCCTTCCCCAGACTTGTGCCTTGAGACAATCCTGTCTCAGAGGTCTACAGACAATTCCTTTCATTTCATGCTTGGTTTGTGCTCTGACATGCACTGTCAACTCTGGGACCTTATATAGACAGGTGTGTGCCTTTCCAAATCATGTCCAATCAACTGAATTTACCACAGGTGGACTCCAACTAAGCTGCAGAAACATCTCAAGGATGATCAGTGGAAACAAGATGCACCTGAGCTCAATTTTGAGCTTCATGGCAAAGGCTGTGAATACTTACGTACATGTGATTTCTTTGCTTTTTATTTTTAATAAATTTGCAATTTTTTTTAAAATTTTTAATAAATTTGCAAAAATAAATAAAAAAAAAACGTTTTCATGTTGTCATTATGGGGTATTGCGTGTAGAATTTTGAGGAAAAAAATGAATTTAATCCATTTTGAAATAAGGCTGTAACATAAAATGTGGAAAAAGTGAAGTGCTGTGAATACCTTCCAGATGCACTGTATTGCCTCTTGGCCACGTGGGCTCCCCTGGGCGGGGGCCAGGGGGGCAGGGGCCGGGTGTGTGGCAATGGCACTGGGGTGGGGCGGGCCCACTGTGGGGGTGCCTGGGGGGGGGGGGGGGTTGTGCCAGGGCGCAGGCCGGCCTCTGGCCCGGCGAGTGGTGACACTGGCCTCCCGGTGCTTGGGGCCCAATGTTGGCCCCGCTGGGAGGGCTCGGTGTTGGCAGGTCTGGGGGCGTGGGCCCACTGCACCGGCCGCCTGGCGGCCTGGCCTCCCTCAGCCGTCCCTCCTGGGGTGGATGCCTGGCTTTCCTGGGGCTTGTTGGCCTCGGACGTTTGTGCTCTGTGCTACCTGACACGACAAGGGGGGGAAAAAAAAAAATGTCCAAGATTTTTCACAGATACACCTAGGGTATCATTTTGAAAAGGCCCCATTATTTCTTTCTCTCGTTGTTGTATTCACAAGGTTGGTGCTGACACTGCCGCCACTGCCCATCCACTCGGGGAAGGGGGGGTGATGACAATACCCTTCAGCCTTTAGAGGCTGAGGGGTATTGTCATTTTATTCCTGGCAAATACATTTAGATAATTCTTTTCCTCACAAATTAAAATGCAATCAAAAGTTTTTTTTTTTTTTTTTTTTAATACTTCTTTACAATCAAAATAACTTTGGGTGCCAGCTTGAACTAGTTTCATTCTGTGCAACAGTAAAATTTTTCATTGTGCATTTTTTATTATACAGTATGTGCAATTCTGCATACACGTTTTATGATGAATGCAGAAAACCAGCTAATTCCAAAGGGTTCATATACTTTTTCTTGCCTCTGTATTTGTAAGCACACATTATCCAAAACCTGATGTTTAATGTCATGATAAAAAATCCCACAAACATGTGACTGCTCCACACACCTGTGGTTTAAAATCTAAATTTTGTCTTACATTTACACCGAACACAATCGATTGTAGAGCTGTGTAGTTTAAAGCATGTTTGACATGTTATGAATGAATGAATCTGTGTGTTTGATGCTGACACATCCTAAACTACGCAGGGATGTGGTTGGTTCTAGTTCTGTGTCAACTGACTGCTTCCATCTTCACAGGGAGAAAACAACATGGAACGATTAGACAAGTCCCTCGAGAGATGCACAAAAATAAATGAACAGCTTAATTGGTCTTTCAATGTTACAGACAAGTCACTGCATGCATTGAAACACTGGCAACGGCCCTTAAAATCTGCATAGACTCATTACTGCAGCCCATGTGGGACCAGGCAAGTTTACCTGTATAAGTCCATCTCCTGTTTTGAAGCAAGGATCTCGGACAAATTCTATCAACTTCAGAGTCAATTGATGCCATAATCTGTTAACACAAAAAAAAAAAAAAAGGTTTTAACAACATGTCAATGACAGCCACTGTGCAAACTAAATTTCAACATCTCCATCAGGTAATAAAACTACATCCAAAGGCACACAATGAAAAACATGTTTTTTTTTTTTTAATATATGCACTAGTATATAAAAGTGGACAGACCCGCCTGAGTGTTCACTTGCGTGTGCTGCGGCCAGGACCGTCATTCCCGCCTCAGACTCTACAGTCACAGCAGATGCTGTACTTACCCGGATATACAGGGCACTATTCCATGATTCTACAGGATCAATGGATGCCTACTACTACTGGTATAAGGGGCCTACAATCACACACAATTAGAAATGAAAACCTCACAGAAATGAACAAGAGAAGAAAACATCAAGTTTTATATAATTCAAACTATAAAAGAACAGAGATGCCCTGGTGATGTGGGTGGGAAAATCACTGCGAGTAGGGCTGTGCAATATGACAATATATATCGGTGATGTGATAAAAAACATCTACTATTTCATATAACACTGTCGGGATTTAAAAGAGACATACCCGTTTCTACTTGTCACCGCCCCGCCTCTCCCCTGCAGTCCGGCAGGTGCGCTACAGCAGCTAACTGCAAGCTAATGTTTTGCTGCTACTTCTTTGCCAGCCAGGGATGTTGGACTTTTCCCCACCGTGCTGTGTCAGAGAGGATAGTCCTCTAACCTCGTTTTAACTGGAGCTAAGTAACATTAACGCCATCTCTCTCCACAGCAAATGCTAAATGACGACGCTAACTTGTTGCCAATAGGAAACATTATAGTGCATCAGCCCATCGTTCTGGTTTAAATCACTGCTGAGTTTCTTAATTCTGTCTGAAAAAACATTACCATTGTTGCAAAAGTGCGCGACAGCAGGCGCATACACACTAAATAAATAAATTAATTAATTAAAACGTATTAGAGGAACAAATTGGCTCTTAATGTAACTTGATTTCTAATAATTTTTAATTAGTCCAGTAGGTACAAAGAATAAAGTTGAAGTGATCTCAAATGCACATTAAAAACAATTTTATAACACTACAAAATTAAAAAGGAAAAAGTGCATAAAAGTAATGAAAGATGAATTTGTACAATTGATTTTTTCCAGTATGCAATTTAAAATTTAGAAAAAGAAACTGTCCTTTTTATTGGTTATCATATATAAACTATAGCATTTACATAAAATGTATATTGTGATATGTATCGTTATCACCAAATAAGGTTACTTATATCGTGATATGAAATTTTGGTCATATCGCAGAGCCCTAATTGTGAAGACATAACAGGCCAGTGAGTGGCAAACTAAGCTACATGCTTCCATTAGTAAATACGGCGTGGGAATGTAGTGACTCAGTTTTGATTGGCGACATTCAATATCTTGTTTATTGACTACAATAAACAACATCCACAGAGATCTGTCCACACAAGAAACAAGAGCTGTGCACCCACATATCCAATAATATATATATTGTGGGCGACCCCCACAGCCTACGGACAAGCAGAGCGCTCAGCTGGAGCAATTAGCAGAACAGTGAGATGTATGGACTGATATCAATAGGCAGCCTCTCTTTGTCTAATCCCGGCGCCAGTAATCTTGCTATTGATATGTGTGACTCTAATGCAAATGTCCATGCTTTACTGCTGTGCATGTATTGTCTGTAGCTGGGTATCTAAGTCAACTGTTTATCGCTTGCTCACTCTCTTTTTGACCACTTTGATTGCCTGTTTGCTGACTAGAGACACAGGGCTCGCTCCAGCGCGCTCCCACAGCGCTGGAGCGAGTCTCGTGATGGAGGATGAAATAAACACCCTTTTAAACTTCAGTTCGCCGTGTCCTGCCTGCACTTATTCCGTGCCTCCACACTGGGTACACTTACATTCATCCGCCACACTGGTGACCCCTGACGACGAACGAACGCAGCCCCCGGCGGTGACTCCGACGACAAACGAACGCAGCTGCCTGACGCAAATGGACTGCCCTCCCTTCTGCCACACGGGAGACCTCGACGCAGAACCAACACCAGGCGAACACCCCGGAGATCATCCATGTCTGGGAAAGCTGCAGAAAGCGTCATGGTGCGACCCTCGCCTGAGATCTGGACATCCACGCTGGGACCGGCCGAGGGACACAGAACGTCTACTCCCTCTCACCGCTCCTCCGCATCCACACGAGTGCGCACGCACCTCGTCCTCTCTCCACGACGGCGACCTCCAGGGCCGGACGGAGAACGCAGCGCGTGGACCAGAACGCACCATGACCCGGCACGAGCGAACGACAGCAACAGCCCGAACAGGGAGGACCATCGACGCCAACGACGCTGATCTCCATCAAGCTCCTTGACCCTGACTCGCCTCGCGACAGCGGACGTGCCATGCACCGAACCCCCGCACGCACATTGGGGGGTTACAAGGACAGCGCACCATGGACGGGACAATACCGGCTCCACAGACCGCCATCGTCCTCCGCTGCTGCACACGCCCGAGAAACACGGCCGACCGCCATCCTTGGAACCTTCAGGGCTGCTCACACACCTGAAGCACACACGCAGCCTGCACACAGGATTTTGTATGGGTCTCAGCCACGGCGCACAATGGGAATCCAGCCGTCAGCTGTCCCCGAGGGCTTTAGGGCTGCGCGCGCACCTAAAGCCAACACGCCAAGTCCCTCACACAGCTTCAGCTCCTGTTTTTTCTTCATGGCTGCTATGCATTCTCGCAGTACTGAACCGCGAGAGGAGTCAGAGACAAATTTTTCTTCTCACAGCCGCTGTGGATCTCCGCCACGTTCAACGGGACAGCCCCTCAACTGAAAGACGATAAGAACAACACACTCGTTATATGTGCTTGCACCTTTATTGCCGACCACAAAAGTGACATGAGAATTCCCAGAAAAAAAACATCCGCTTCCACACCTTCTGCTCGCTTTCACAATAAAAGCCCTGCGGATAACAGCACAACAAACACTTGATAAATGACAGTTCTATACAATATATTGTATCTGAAACTTAATCTCCCTGTCCTTTTTTTTTTTTTTTAAATCAGTCATATTCAAACCCATTAAGTCCAACAACATAACAACATAAACATATACACGTGCTCAAATAAACCCTGAGCTTGAAGACAGACCATAACTGTTAAACAAAGCTTAAATATGAATAGAACTGTATGCTCTCAAGTTTTCGTTTTTTTAAGTAATACTCTGACCCCCTATTAACCAATAGTCCATTGCCCTTCACTCAGTGCCTTGAGCAACTGGTGAGCTGATGCACCCCTTTTTGTGAGACAGTCTGCGAGTTGTTTTTTTGTGCTCTGCCACAGTATCTGTTCAACTTTCTGCATCTGAATAAGCTCTTTGATGCTACCAATCTCCAAACAAAGTCTTTTCTCAGAAACTGACTTTGTGGATTTTAGTGCATCAGTTAGCGAATGGTTGTCTGTTACACAGATTATTGGAGGAGCATGGTTTGTGTCTCCTGTGGTCAACTCAGAAAACAGTGTAGCTAGAAAAAGTGCATTGTCAACTCCCTCAGACATAGCCAGGGTTTCACCAGCTAGTGTACTTCTCACTACCCTTTTTACTCTCTTTGATTGCCAAGAAAGAGGTGAAAACTTTCCCTTTTCTCCCATGAGAGCAATGAAATGTCCTCGAGTGCCTCCATCAGACAGGTTTCCAAATGAGGCATCACTAAACACAGTTATTTTTAGTGCACCGTCTTTTCCCAAATGTGAAAAGTTTAACACAACCTTCTTTGACTTTATCTTGCACACTATTCTGTTTGCTTCATGGATCGTGTGTACAGTTGCATCTTTCAGTGCTGATGCCAGGTTACTAGCATCAAACATCACATCTGGTCTACTCTGCCTGGCAACCCAGAGAATCTGACCAATCTTTGATCTGAGATGATCTTTTTCTTCCTCACAGAGAGGCGAATCTTGCTGTACTGCTCGCGATGGGTCAATGTGTATGGGCTGCATGTGCTGAATGCATTTCTCCTGGTGCATTTGCACCTTTCCATCAAGAGTCACAAAGTCTACTCCCACATAAGAGAAGTGTTTGTGTGCTTCACGCCCAACCTGGAAAACAGATTTCAGGTGAGGTATGACTGTTGTGGCGAATTTTTGTGTGCCTCCCCATATGAAATCATCTACATGACAGGCGAGCACCCCAGACACGGTGCAGTCTTGATCTAACCAATAGAAAACAGCCGGATCGACCTTTGACATTTGTCCACCTGCTTTCAGCACCATCTCTTTGACTCTGTTGTACCAGTACAATGATGCATCTGCTAAGCCATATATACACACTTTTTGAGCTTCCATAATATTCCATTACAGTTGGCTTCAGGAGGTGGTCTAATGTAAATGTCACGTGACACCTCCATTCCCTGAAGAAATGCTGATTTTATGTCCATAGAATGAAGTGACCATTGTTTTTGACAAATAACTGCTGTCAGTAGTCGTAAGGACTCTGAAGCACAGGTGGGTGAGTCCTTTTGCAGCTCAGACATCTCCATCTCCTCAAAATCTCTTGCCACCAGACGAGCTTTTGGCACTAATCCTGAGACGGCTTCTTTGAGAGTACACACCCACCTTGTTGAAATACACTTTTGTCCCTCATCCTTCATTTCTACAAACACACTGTTATCTCTCCAGCATTTAATTTCTTCTTGTTTGGCTTTATCAAATGATAAATCATTAGCCACGAACACATCTTCATTAGTGTTAACATCAGTGACAGCAGGTTCAATCTCAAGACTCTGTATCTGTGTTAGATCAACAGATTTTGTGTTACCATCTAGACAATCAGGCTCCATAAAAAGCAAGTTATACCAATTTTTATATTTCCCTGTTGCTTTGCCTGCCCGCCCCAAAACTTTGGCTGTGTGTTTAACCCCACTGTCTTTGTCTATGTATTTCACCTGCCCCATTTTCAAACAAACACCGGATGTTTCAGCTGTGTTTGTTTCTCTGTTAGGCATTTCTGGTTGTACTTCATGAGTCTCTCTGTCACCATTCGTGGAAAGTGAAATCTCACTCTGGACTCCAGTAGCTTCTTCGGTGCAATGGGGCTGAAGCATGTTTTCTTGAACCTCCATTTCATTTTCTGTGTTCTCCATGTTTTCAGCAGTTCCTATCATTCCTTGTTTTTCACCAATGTCTGTGTTGTTTTCTGGATTTCCATTTGTTGTCTGACGTTTACTACTTTTAGGATTCACTTTTCTCAGTCTGAGATGATGCACTCTTAGGCAGGGTCCACCGTGTCGAACAAACACCACTGCACCATCCTGGCCAATAACAACTGCTGGCCCTTTCCACTCTGGACAGTCCACTCTTTTATAGTAGACTTTATCACCCACTTCATATGTTTCATCTGTGTGACGGATTTGTTTCCGTAGTGCTCTCCGTATTCTTTCAGAACATTCTGCTTCTGTGAAAGCTCTTCTTGCAGCGTGCAAAGCAGAGATGTGTTTTGCAACCCATTCACTCTTTGTAGTGCCCTCTAAGGCTGGGAGTTTATCATTTAACACAGAGGGCAGGTTGGGATTCTGTCCAAACACCAGTTGATATGGGCTGTATCCATGAACATTGTGCATAGTGTTTTTTGCCATGAGTGCCCAGTCTAGAGCAGTGTTCCAGTCACAGCAGTTACTGGCTTTTATTTTTTTATTTTCATTATGATCTCTGTGAGTGTTTGATTACGTCTCTCTAGAAGTCCATTGCTCCACGGGCTGTAGGCAGCTGTTGTCTTAACTTCTATGTTGAAATTCTCTGCCATATCTCTCACCTCATCATTATTGAACTCTCCTCCATTGTCACTAAACAGTTTCTGTGGTGGTCCATGTACACTTACCCACACATGAATGAAGTGCTTCACTATTTCTGAGGCCTTTTTTGTAGTGAGAATGCTGCCTGCACTGAATCTCGTGAATTGATCAATAATGTGAAGATACCACAGGCCTGGCTTCAGTTCATGTAGATCAACTGCCACAGTTTCTTTATACTGAGATGCTAGTGGCAACCCAACTGCAGGCCTTGGTTTGGTCTTACTGTACCTTTGGCAAATGTCACATTCACTGATGATTTTTTTTAGGATCATGTTGCATTCTGTGTCTTTATTTCCAGAGCTATCGAGCAGCTTCTGCAATTTGTCAGCAGAAGCATGGCCAAACTGTTTGTGAAGCTTCACCAGGATCTTGTGTTTTTCAGCCACGTCCAAATTGTCCGTGATTGTCAGGATCTCCTCATCCCATTGCTCTTGATTCTCATCTCCATTTTCATGTTTTGCGACATCATCATCAGCTGTCAAAATCTGATCATCACGCTGACTGTGTCTATTTTTTCTGTCCATAATGTTCACACAATAATGACCAGAGCTGGTAAAGTCAAGTTTCACTGGTCGCTGAAACATAACTGCACTGTCATTTTCCATGTCCAACACTGTTCCTGCTCTTTTCAAAGATGTTTTGCTCAGAAGAAGTGGGATTTTTACAGGAACAACCTCAGTCTCAATACTACATCTTGTCTGTCCAATCTTTGCAGGTATTTTCAACCTTTTTGTGGAATGAATCACTTTTCCATCACCAAATTTAAATGGTTTGTTACTCTACTTCTCCGTTTTTTTCCCACATTATTTATCTCACTCAGACTCAGTCTTGTCATGTAATTATCAAGCCATTCTTGTCCACACACAGTCCGAGTGCATGCGGTGTCGATTATTGCAGAATCAAAACACTCAGTCATAAAGATTTCTGCTTCATTGGGTGACTCTTTAGTAAACAGGGTAAAGTTACACTCCTCCTCTGTGTTACTTACTTCACTCGCTTCTATAAGTTTGACTTGTTCACTTCTGTGTGGACAGTCTTTAGCCCAGTGAAATGTGCTTTGGCAGATGGCACATCTTGATCTCCGGCCATACCTGTCCAGGGGGTTGGTGCCTGCTTGTGGTGTTTTTTGTTTACTATTCCAGGAGGAAGACTTTCTTGTTTGCCGGTTTTGTTCTGTGATATAGGCTGTTTCCTGATTAATGCCCGTGGTTAAAACAGATGAATTTTCACCTAATATTCGCTTGAGTGCTGATTTCATTGAGGCAAAAGTTGAGTCTGTACACGCAGTCAAGGCGAGCTGCCGATCTTTAACATCCAGGCATGCAGTGTCTAACAACTTAAATGCAAGCACAGCATCGGGAAGCTCCATCTTATATTTACGCATGCGGGAGTAGCGCTGCTCAAAGTCTATTATATAGTCTGCCATAGACACACCGCTGTCTTTCTTTATCCGGTCAAAATTGGAGTAGGCCTCATAAACTCTGTCTTTTTCTTCTTTCAAGAATAAGTTATCAAGATTCAAAAGCAAAGTGTCCATACCAGTGTCTCCATTCAGGTCATCTATCGGTATCTCCATCGCCACTTCCCGTGCTCTTCCCGATAGCGCCAAAGCCACAGCGAGCGCTTGTTTCTTTTTTTCCAGCTCCATGACTCGGGTCCAAATCGTGACTTCATTTTTCCAACTTTCACAGGGCTTCCCCTCATCAAACGTTGGCGGGACTCTATAGTTGGTAACCATCCTCTGCTACCATTGAAAGATGATAAGAACAACACACTCGTTATATGTGCTTGCACCTTTATTGCCGACCACAAAAGTGACATGAGAATTCCCAGAAAAAAAACATATCTGCTTCCCCACCTTCTGCTCGCTTTCACAATAAAAGCCCTGCGGATAACGGCACAACAAACACTTGATAAATGACAGTTCTATACAATATATTGTATCTGAAACTTAACACAACATCGTGGATCCACATGCAATTTTTGCGCGGCCCAGACAACTTCGCCGTCCCGGGCCGGCACTTGCTACCCCCACCCCCCCTCCCTCCACCTCCGCCTGCACAGAGCTTTTCCCGCAGCTCGCTACCAAAGCCGGATGATCGAGGCCTCAGCCCCCTTCTGAGCCCTCTGGGGGGGGGGGAGTGGTGTGGGAGACCCCCACAGCCTACAGACAAGCAGAGCGCTCAGCTGGAGCAATTAGCAGGACAGTGAGATGTATGGACTGATATCAATAGGCAGCCTCTCTTTGTCCAATCCCGGCGCCAGTAATCTTGCTCTTGATATGTGTGACTCTAATGCAAATGTCCATGCTTTACTGCTGTGCATGTATTATCTGTAGCTGGGTATATATAAGTCAACTGTTTATCGCTTGCTCACTCTCTTTTTGACCACTTTGATTGCCTGTTTGCTGACTAGAGACACAGGGCTCGCTCTAGGGCGCTCCCACAGCGCTGGAGCGAGTCTCGTGATGGAGGATGAAATAAACACCCTTTTAAACTTCAGTTTGCCGTGTCCTACCTGCACTTATTCCGTGCCTCCACACTGGGTACACTTATTTTATCCGCCACAATATATATATATATATATATATATATATATATATATATATATGGGTGTTTTTTTGGGGGGGGGTCCAGTGCACTATATCAGGGGTATCCGACTTTCAAGCGCTCTCTCTTTTTCTGTAATTTGCAGATGTCGGTTTCGTTTTTATAATATGCAAGGGAACATAAAAGAGTTTCAGACTTGCATTGCAATTTAAAAAAAAAATCATTGATTTTGCCATTAGAATCGAAACTATTGGTCGTGTCCCCTCATTTTTCCCAGTTTTTGTGTGACATGAAAATCGCATCAATTTCAAAGTACTGTAAAGTGATCTCTGAGTAACTCTTTCTACTCATTTATGCAAGAGATAACAGAGTTGTAATGCAAATTCAAAATAAAACATTCCCCAATGTGATCGGATCTATGGTTTTTGTACGGCGACCCCTGCAAATTTACTCGTACGACGTAAATTTCCGTGTCCCCGAATTTACGCAGCAACATGAAAGTTAATTGGTAAAGTAACCAGAAAACAGGAAGTGCTGATGCTTTTCACTTTGCACCTTTCAAATCCCAAACCATACACATAAAAAGGAGATCAGTCTTTGTGAAGCTCAGATGTAGAATATTTCAATAAAATCTCAAACATTTATGACACATCGAATATGGTGTCCTTTAAAAAATTTACGTCTTCGGTCTTGGTCGGCCGCGCGCAGCCCCGTCTGGCGAGGTGAGCGCCCTGGGAAAGCACTTTTATTTTCTCTACCCCGGATGTGCTCAACCCATGTGGAGAGGATTAACCGTGGCCACTTTATATTGAAGTTATCGAAGGTCCAAACTTCCGTGTCCCACATTTAGCCTTTTGTGGTTTTACGTCTTATCCAACAAACAGGGAGAATTTGAAGGTATGTATACACGTTATCACATCTTAATATGTCATGAAAATGTAACTGTTGATGAGTTTTGATGCGTGAAAAATACTGGAAGTGATGAAGTTGTTTCGTGTAAAACGTGTGCCATTGCAAAGTGCATTGGCACACGGGGAAACAAAAGCCCGAGTGTCCCGTTTACGTCTCCATTTACAAATAGTTGAAGTGAGCGCTCATCCTCAAGAGTTCCTGAACGCGAATGCCGTTACGAAAATAGTTAATAGTTTCATAAACCTGACACAATTGGATAGTGATTAGTCAATTTCATGTGCAGATTTGATCAATTTTAAATTTTGCCACCAATGTCACACATTGGACCCCTAATAAATAAAAACACCCATATTATATATATATATATATATATATATATATATATGTACAGCTGTGCTCATCAGTTTACATACCCCAGAGGTATATAAACTTAGAAGCACAGCCCTATATTAAAATTAGGTTTATTTGCAAAATGTACAAACTAGCAGCTGTTTGCAGTAAATCAAAGACTTCAGCCTTGGAAACACTGATAACTTTGTATATCCATCTCCTGCTGTGTGAGCATCAATTTTTTTCATAAGTCTGAACTGATTTCTTTGGTTTTTGACATGATGCTTTCTCAAGTGACAGTTCAAACCCTTGAAGTTTTTATAATGTGTGAAAATTAAAATGAAAAAAAGATAGCCCTCAGTTTTAACGTGATTTTACAAGCTTTGAGCTTTACAAAGTTAAAGCATACCATTGTACAGCAGTGGTTTGTACTATGGCTCAATAAAAAGGTCAGTTTTTCAGGGGCTCATAATTTTGACGCTGGTAGTTTTTGGGTTTTGTGTGCAAACTGCTTTTTAAAGAAAACTAGGGTGTTCTTTGCACTATTTAATAGCACTTGGGAAATACTTTTTAAAACCAGACCATCAATGATGGAGTAGCTCATTCCGGCCTGGCGAAATCACCCCGGAAGTGCTTGACCCCAAGTACAGCCCAGATGCAGATCCATCTAGAATGTGCTTAAAGTCAAGGTCAATGGCCTAGGTGGAGTATTGTTTTTCATGAAATCATAAATGCCCAGATCTCCTAACTAGGGATGCTAATGATTAATTGACTTTCGATTAATTGTCAATAAGAATTTAGTCAACTAAATTAAATTAGTTGTCAATTAATTGATAACACAGCAGTACTTTTCAATGGGAGCTTATTCTATGAAATGTAGCGGCATCGCCGTTCAGGCAGGGACGCACGCGGTCACCCACTACCACATATCAACCGAAAAAGGATGCTAAACCCCCAGAGCGCACACGCTGTGCAGAGCAAAAAAAAACCTCGCCCTTCCGGGTTACATCAGAAAATCACAGTAAGTTCCAATGGCACGTTCCAATGTCCACCTGCCTACTTCAAATCAACAGTGCGGAGAAATGGACTGTAGCAAGGAAAAAGACTACACGAGCGCAAAAACCCATCCTCGCTGCCTTTAAGCTGCTGCTAAACGGGAAAGCAGACCGGACTCAAGTTACCACTGAGGTAACAGACAACAGAGGAGCAAGATCGTACTGGGTTTGCCTGGATTGCGGGGTACTGTGATAATGTTTAACATGCAACAGATGAAGCAGCTCACGATTTATTTTCCTGTTGAAACAGTCACGAGTGCACCTCGGTAAATTAGAAGGTTAAAGTTTTTCTTTTTTTAATATAACTAAAAAACAAATTTATGATACTGATAATGGTTTTTAAAATAAATTAAAAAAAATCATGACATTTGTAATTTACTGAGATGTACCAGCACATAGTACACACTACCCAGTGCAAAATTTGTTAAAACTACAAAAAAATGCCCTTGTCCGTAGTAAAAAAACAATGCAAATGGTACAATAAATCTTTGAGGAATATCATGGTCATGTTTTATTCAGTATATGAAAAAACAGCAACTTTTTATATGTTAAAGATAGACCGTACTGTACTGAGGGAAATTCAGATTCTCAGGAAAAACACTGCTTATCAATTAGTCGTTAATTGATCGATAAGGTGAATCAATTATCAATTAATGAATTAATTGATAACTTGCATCCCTACTACTAACCTTTTACCTTGAGCACAACCTAGATGCAGACCCATCTAAGGATCACTGTGAGATTGATAAATATTGAGGCAATTTCCCAGGAGGAATGATTTTTCTGAAATTACATAAATGCCCAGATCTCGTGACCTTTGACCTTGAGCACAAATTGGATGCAAACCCACCTGAGGATCATTGGGAGTGAGCTTGGTGAGCATCAGGGCAAATGCCTAGGAGGAGGAGTGATTCCTGTGAAATGTGGACAGATGGTCGGACGGACACCATGAACTAGCATTAGCTCCTTTCCGCTTTGCTGGAATGAGCTAAAAATGAAGTTTTCGCAAGGGGACTCATAGTTCTGTCCTCAGCTCTGTGTGTGTGTATAATTTTATCATGCAAGCTATGAAATTCAAGCTGACTTGTGCTCTGTGCAAATATATGCCACTATGGCTTTACAATTCTCACTGCAATAATCAGGCCTCACGCCAAAGCTGAATTTAAAATATTGATTAATCAATACTGATTTTATTTTCATTTGAATGATCCAATATGAATTAACTAAATCCTTAGATTGATTTTACAAGTGGTCCCTACTTCAGGCAACTGCTTTGCTGCAGATGTAGTGATGTAATTGCAAGATTTAACAAGGTATTCAGAGACGGCAGATCCCCCCCTACCCACACACATAAAAAGCTTTTATCAAACATCACACAATCAGCCTATAATATTTGTGACGGCCCCCTCCATGACTGGTCAGTGGTGCAGGTCCTGACACCACAGAGTACACCTCCGTTACTAGCCAAGAGCTAGTGAGGAATTCCTCTTTGGCTCGGTAGTAGAGCGGAGGTGTTGAGATCATGGTGTCATGGGTTCAAATCCCATCCTGGGATATTGGTGAATGTCTACCGTACCCAAAGAAGGGGGTGAAAACAACCAGGTTCGAACACCTTGGTGTAGGGGCTGAGAAGGACTTGAAAATCCCAGGATGATAAAACCAATTCTGGCCTTGGCCTGGAAAGGGGCCATAACAATATCCAGTTTCATTTTTTAAAGCAGAAATCTTAGTTTATCTGTTCACTCATAAGGAAGCATGAGGTTGAAGACCAATCGGTCTGCCAATTAATAATTTTATATTCTAACCATCATGGGACCACACAAGTGAAGGAATATTGCGCCATTATATTTCCTGTTGATCACAATCAAACAAGATCAGAACTGATGTTTACACTGACATGATGCAGGAAAACAGCCTGGGTGGATTTTCATTATTATTTTGCCTTCTTTCACTATCATTATACCTTCATAAACAGATTAGCTGAACACAAACTAATTGCATTTCTGTTTTTTTTATATTCTTATGACACAGAAGTGTGAGTGTTCTTGGACAGTCCAGAAAACTTGTGACAACAACCTCACAGTTTTTGCCACTGGTTACTGTTACAAGCGTTGGGTTCAAGGCTGTAACCGCTCCCCCCCCACCCCCAACGATTACGCTATTCCTTCTGAAATAACAACACTTACAAAGTTCCCGACGAAACCACTGAGCCAACTAGCCGCTAACACAAACTAAACTCAGTCAGAGCAACTAACATTGGCTCCTCCATGACTCAGCTGCGTTCACAATGAATGGGCTAGCTACTACTAAGGGGAGCTAAGCTAGCGCTAGCTTCTAGCTAATAGCTTCTTTTTACCGTTTGTTGTACAAATCTTCCAGCGCGTGCCACTCCGCCGCCAGCTCCGGTGTGGGACTGGTGCTCTGTTGCTGCTTGAGGTACCCGGTAACGTCTTTCATGGTGACGACAGACTGCAGTTTAATCTGGACTTGTGAGTACTTTAAAAATTTTTTAGCTAATGACAGGTGGAGTTGTGGGTCGGCTCTCTACTCCGCTGTCAAGCGCGCAAGGAACTCTGGGAACTGGAGGAGGAGCTGCTGCCATACTAGCTAGTAGTCACTGTTAGCATTAGCAGTAAAGGTAAATAGTCCTGTGTAGTTATGGGGAAATTATCTGTATGGATACGGTGGACGGTTCAGCTGAAATATGACTTCAGATCATGACGACGTTTATGAATTTCACTATTAAAAAAAACGTGTGTTTCGTGAAAATTCGCTTCTAGTTTAGTTTGTAGTTTAATCGGTGCTATGACTCCTTCACTAGTGTCACCTGTCAGACTTTACCTCAGTCTGGGTTCAAGGACAAGGACAGTGTTTGCAAACGGTTAGTGAACACACGGATGCCTTCATGCGAAATAAACAACATGCACGATCTACAGCATACGTGTCAATGACAGATTTTTTTTTTTTGAATTGTTTAATAGGGCTTTGCCCAAGAATTCTGTGTCCAGCTGGTTGTGCGGAAGCTGTGTTCAGGTATTTTTCCTGCAGGAACACGCACATCAACTAACCACCGGTGTTATGCCGAGAATTGTTCCCCATCCGCCAAAACTCTAAAATATAACACTACAGCCCAGACTTGTAACCATTTGTGCATTTTAATAAGTAAAAATTATTACCTCTTGTAAGTCATCTTAAAGTTATGTTTATTCACCAGACGTTTTCGTGTTTCAAAGAGGATTAGAAATCACTCCACGTTTCACCATCTTCAATGTCGACATTTTGCACTTATGCATTGTCTGTAAAAGGGTAATCACTTTTTCAAAGTATCTTCAAAGTATGTAGCTGTACTGACTTTGACTTACACTAAACACCTGCTTGCCATGATGGGATGCAGTTCTCGGCACAGCAAACTCGTGACTGTTTTTGTTTTATCGTTCATCGAAAATGTACACTTTTGATGCCATACTGTCATTTTTTTTATGTTCTAACTTATTAAAAGTATAGATGAGCTGACTTTTTCCAGCTCAGTTTTGAATTGCAGAGTAATGCAAAAATGGTAATAATTACAATGTAATTTTCAAATATTTACACTTGCAATGCACCAAAACAAAGTCTAAACCCCGAAAATTAAGAAGTAATTATAGAAATAATAAAAACGACTAAACAGTTAAAACAATATACAACCCACAATTCCAAAGAGCTGGGTAGAATATAAATAAAACAAAATGCAATGATTTGCAAATCTCCTAACTACTATTTTTCCCCACAGTTGAATATAGAAAATATGTCAAATATTGAATATGAGACTTTCTACAATTTTTCTGAAAAAATAATAGCTCATCTAGAATTTGTTGGCAACAACACTTCTCAAAGAGTTGGGATGGGTAACAAAAGCCTGGAAAAGTAAAAGGTTCTAAAAAAAAAAAAAAAGGCAGTTAGAGGAATAGAAGGTATGTGTGGTGTACCAACATGGCGTTGGGGAACCCTGGGTGTAGTGGGGGTGACGGCCCCGCCTTTCCGGTTCCGCCATCACCAGGGGTATAAAGGGCTAGGGCGGAAGAGCTGGGTCTCTTTCGCCGTTGACCCCTTGGCCTGTATGGAGCACCCGTTATTGTTGTGGTTCATTATAATAAAGTTACGTTCACTGCACCTCCAGCCTGGTTAATTGCCTACTGAAGTTATGGACATAACATTTGGTGACGAGGAGAAAGGCATGGAGAGAGCTGTTTCTGCATTTCAGCCATTTTTGGAGGTTCTGGGTGAGCCGCCGGTCCCCTGGGCTAGGTGGTACGTGGCTTTCCAGAACTATCTTGTGGCCCTAAACCTTGGTGAGCTCGAGAAACTGTGTGCAAGAGCTGTACTGGTCCATAATCTTGGCATGGAGGGTCAAAGAATCCTCAACACATTAGGAGGGGCCAATACTTTTGAAGACACGGTCGGGCTAATGGCACGCTACTTTCGCGGTCCGGAAAACGTCATAGTCCGGAGAATACAGTTTTGGCAGCACCACCAGCGGACAGGAGAGTTGGTGCAGCGTTATGTTGCAGACCTACGTCAGCTGGCAGGGGACTGCCAGTTTGGAGCCCTGGAGGAAGAAATGATCCGTGATCAACTGGCGGAGCACACACTCTGTTCGGCGGCACGATCGAGGCTCCTGACATTCTCGGTGAACTGACGCTAGCCATGGCTATCGAGATAGCACAGCAGTTTGAGGCAGTGGAGAAGATAGCGAAGGATCTCGGGGAGAGAACCGCACTGACACGCAACAAACCACGTTTGAAGGCACTGGCTGTGGACTCGGACAGTGAAGACAGCGTGAATGAAGAGAAATATGTTGCCACTGTGAAAATTAGGTCTGCCCCGGGTACACCAAGATGTTATGGCTGTGGATCCACCAGGCACCGGTACAAGGCAAGAGAGTGTCCAGCGAAGGGCAAACGCTGTGGCAAGTGTGGTCTTCTGCACTATTTCACCAGGGCCTGCAAAAATTTTGAGCGAGGGGACCGAAGACGTAAGGCGGATTCCCTCGCAGCGACTCCTACGGTTGTTCATACTGTCTCCCTGAGCACAGATGGACAAATTTATTACAGTGTTTCCCTGGATGGCGTGGAAGTGCTGTTGATGGTAAACACGGGAGCAGTAGCTTCGGTATTGAACTGGTCCACTGTGAGGAGCCTGTTCCCATGCTACCGTGTGAGTGACCTGTCAACGCCTTACTTTGACTACGGTGGAATCAAGTTGGCGATGGTGGGTTCGCTGGAATTGACAGCGAGGTACAAGTCGGCAATGATGTCAAATGTCCAATTCGTGGTGACCACCACTGGGTCGAACATCATGGGATGCGACACGTTCTATGGCCTGGGGTTCACGATCACCTGCGGTGTCGGAGAAGAGTGGTCGGGCTGTGGTTTGTGGGACCGACCTGCTCAGCACGTGGAGGACGATGTGGTTTGGGACAGTGACTGGCCTGGTATTATGGGAGGTGTGCAAGACCAGCACCATGGAGCGCCATCTCGGGAGGGTTCCGATGCCAGTGTCCAAGTTACCCTGGATGTGGAAACTGGACGGCACAGCGGAATGCCTGGGACGGCTGATGAAGCCAAGACGCTAGCTCCCTCGACTTCCAGAGTTTGTCCTGGTGATACTGAGAAGCGAGGAGCTGCAGGGGCTGTGCCGGCATTTAGGAGGAAGGAGAGCGGGGCAGGACCAGCTGGCGCAATTTCACAATGCGCCAATCAACAACACTCGAGGAGAGCTTTGGACCGGGTCGGTGGAACGATTCGACCCAGGAAGGAAGCCCGGTCATGACGTGGTGGACTTCTGAAGCCAAGTCAAGCCTCTCTGTGCATTGATGACAAGGTCCGGCCTAGGGAAGAGGCTTGGCTGAGGGGCGTCCACGAGAAAAGAAAATGGCAAGATAACCGGGGGCGACTGCGGGTGGTGGCTGTCTGGGAGAATGGCTATCTGAGACTGTCCGATGAATCGTGGAGACACCCTAACGAGCTGTGGCGAGTGGATGAGAAGAAACGCCGTTGTGGGTCGTCTCCAGAAACGAAGAGGCAAAGGCATTCTGGGAGGTATCCGCCAGACGGAAATCCAAGGGGTGGGTCTCCCATTGGGACTGTAAGGTGACTGGGGGGGGGGGGGGGGCTATTGGCATGGTGTCGTGGAGTTGCTAATATGCCGTTTTTCCCAAGAGTCACAAAGTTAATATGTACTGGTTGCATTTTGCCATGTTTTTTTTTTTTTTTTTAAAAAAAGGAATCCTCAACACTGGATGTTTTTGTGAATCGCCCAAGTTATGGGGTGGATGTGTTGGGGTGGGGGCTAGCAACACATTGTGGATGTACATTTTAACTGTTAGTGTTATTGGTTCTTGTTGTTATGGGAGTTTTAGTAGTTGTATATATATCTGTTTTGGGATTATTTTAGTTTTTATGAGCATGGCTATTTTTGGTTTTATGGATTTTATGATTTCGAAGATGGCAGAATAACCTGTCTAGCCGTGTAGGGGGGTCAATAGTCTACCTGTTCCCCCCTAGGTAGTGGTGTGGTGTGAATGGATAGGCCTGTATATACTGTATTTTTAGCGTGTGAGTCGGGTTTAAATTTGGGAGGGCCTAATTGGTGTGTCTGATATTTTTCTACCGGTGGGGGGGATGTGGTGTACTAACATGGCGTTGGGGATACCCTGGGTGTAGTGGGGGTGACAGCCCCGCCTTTCTGGTTCTGCCGTCACCAGAGGTATAAAGGGCTAGGGCGGAAGAGCTCGGTCTCTTTCGCTGTTGACCCCTTGGCTTGTACGGAGCACCTGTTATCATTGTGGTTCATTATAATAAAGTTACGTTCACTGCACCTTCAGGCTGGTTAATTGCCTACTGAAGTTATGGACGTAACAGTATGCACTGCTCCCTCATGGATCGTCACCTTATCGTGGTGGGGGGGTTTGCGTGCCCCAGTGATCCCAGGAGCTATGTTGTCTTGGGATATTTGCCTCTGATAGGGTCACCCAAGACAAACTGGTCCTGGGTGAAGGGCCAGACTAAGAACGATCCAACAGACTCTCATGATAAATTCTATATCAAGGATTCAGTGTACCCTGCCCGGTATGGGGTTACTGGGGCCCCACCCTGAAGCCAGGCCTGGGGGAGGGGCTCGATGACTAGCGTCTGGTGGCCGGGTTTCCACCAATGGGACCTGGTCAGGCTCAGCCCGAAGGAGTTACATGGGTCCGCCCTCCAGTGGGCTCACCACCTGCAGGAGGGATCATGGGGGTCCGGTGCTATGTGGATTAGGTGGCGGTCAAAGGCGGAGACCTTGGCGGACTGATCCCAAGCTTTCTAAACTGGAATGTCACCTCTCTGGTGGGGAAGAAGCCTGAGCTGGTGTACGAGGTTGAGAGATACCGGCTAGATATAGTTGGCCTCACCTCAACACACAGCTCCGGTTCCGGAACCAGTCTCCTGGAGAGGGGCTGGAGCTTGGCCTTTTCTGGAGTTGCACCGGGCGAGAGGCGACGAGCAGGGGTGGGTATTCTTGTATCCCCCCACCTTGCTGCCTCTATATTGGAGTTTTTCCCGGTGGATGAAAGGGTTGCTTCCCTACGCCTTCGGGTTGGGAATCAGGTCCTGACCATCATTTGTGCCTCTGCACCAAATGATGTTTCAGAGTACCCACCCTTTTTGGAGTCTGTGACTGGGGTGCTGGAGGGTGCTCCTCTTGGAGACTCCATTGTCCTACTGGGGGACTTCAATGCGCACGTGGGCAACAACAGGGAAACCTGGAGGGGGGTGATCGGGAGGAACGGCCTGCCCGATCTGAACCCAAGTGGTGTTCAGTTGTTGGACTTCTGTGCTAACCACAGTTTGTCCATAACGAACACCATGTTCAAGCATAAGGTTGTCCTTATGTGCACCTGGCACCAGGACACTGTAGGTCGCTGGTCAATGATCGATTTTGTTATCGTGTCATCAGACCTGCAACCGTATGTCTTGGACACCCGGGTAAAGAGAGGTGCAGAGCTGTCAACTGATCACCACCTGGTGGTGAGTTGGATCCGATGGCAGGGGAGGAAGCCATTCAGACCTGGTAGACCCAAACGTATAGTGAAAGTGTGCTGGGAACGTCTGGCTGAGGCCCCTGTCCGGGAGGTTTTCAACTCCCACCTCCAGAAGAACTTCAACCATATTCCGAGGGAGTCTGGAGACATTGAGTCTGAATGGGCCATGTTCTCCACCTCTGTTGTTGAAGCGGCGGCCCAGAGCTGCGGCCGCAAGGTGGTCGGTGCATCTCGTGGTGGCAACCCCCGAGCCAAGTGGTGGACACCAGTGGTGAGGGGAGCCATTAAGCTGAAGAAGGAGTCCTATCAAGCTTGGTTGGCTTGTGGGACTCCCGAAGCAGCTGAGGTGTACCGGCAGACCAAGCGGAGTGCAGCTCGGGTGGTTGCTGAAGCAAAAACCCGGGTATGGGAGGAGTTCGGTGAGGCCATGGAACAAGACTTTTGGTCGGCCTCGAAGAGATTCTGGCAAACTGACCAGCGGCTCAGGAGGGGAAAGCAGCTCCCTGTCCACACTGTGTATGGTGCAGATGGGGCACTGTTGACTTCGACTGGGGATATTGTCGGGCGGTGGAAGGAATACTTTAAGGATCTCCTCAATCCCACTGATACGCCTTCCACAGAGGAAGCAGGGTTTGCGGACGAGGGGGATGACTCGCCTATCACAGGGGCTGAGGTCGCCAAGGTGGTTAAAAATCTCCTTGGTGGCCGGGCCCCGGGGGTGGACGAGATTCGCCCTGAGTACCTCAAGGCCCTTGATGTTGTTGGGCTGTCATGGTTGACACGCCTCTGCAACATTGCGTGGAGGTTGGGGGCAGTGCCTTTGGCATGGCAAACCGAGGTGGTGGTTCCTCTCTTCAAAAAAGGGGACCGGAGGGTGTGCTCCAACTTTAGAGGGATCACACTCCTCAGCCTCCCTGGGAAGGTCTATGCCAAGGTACTGGAGAGGAGAGTCCGGCCGTTGGTCGAACCTCGGATTCAGGAGGAGCAGTGTGGTTTTCGTCCTGGCTGTGGCACATCGGACCAGCTCTTTACCCTCTCGAGAATTCTCGAGGGTTCGTGGGAGTTTGCCCAACCTGTTTACATGTGTTTTGTGGACCTGGAAAAGGCATTTGACTGTGTCCCTCGTGGTTTTTTGTGGGGGGTGCTTTGGGAGTATGGGGTATTGGGCTTGTTGTTACAAGCTATTCGGTCTCTGTACGACCGTTGTGAGAGTTTGGTTCGTATTGCGAACACTTGGTCGGAGTCATTCCCAGTGAGAGTTGGACTCCGCCAGGGCTGCCCTTTGTCACCGATCCTGTTCATAATTTTTATGGACAGGATTTCTAGGCACAGCCAGGGAATGGAGGGTGTCAGGCTTGGTGACCACAGGATCTCATCTCTGTTGTTTGCAGATGATGTTGTCCTGTTGGCTTCATCCAGCAATGACCTACAGCTCTTGCTGGGACGGTTTGCCGCTGAGTGTGAAGCGGCTGGGATGAGAATCAGCACCTCCCAAGTCCGAGTCCATGGTCCTCAGCCGGAAACAGGTGGATTGTCCTCTCTGGGTTGGGGACAGACTCCTGCCCCAAGTGGAGGAGTTTAAGTATCTTGGGGTCTTATTCACGAGTGAGGGGAGAATGGAGCGAGAGATTGACAGACGGATTGGAGCAGCATCTGCAGTGATGCGGACGTTGTACCGGTCTGTTGTGGTGAAGAGGGAGCTTAGTTCTAAGGCAAAGCTGTTGATTTACCAATCAATCTACGTTCCTACTCTCACCTATGGTCACGAGCTTTGGGTAATGACCGAAAGAACAAGATCGCAGATACAAGCGGCTGAAATGAACTTTCTTCGTAGGATTGCTGGACTCACCCTCAGAGATAGGGTGAGGAGCTCAGTCATCCGGGAGAGCCTCAGAGTAGAACCGCTGCTCCTCCACATTGAAAGGAGTCAGCTGAGGTGGTATGGGCATCTGATTAGGATGCCTCCTGGACGCCTCCCACTTGAGGTGTTTCAGGCATGTCCCACTGGGAGGAGACCCCGAGGCAGACCCAGGACTCGGTGGAGAGACTATGTCTCCCAGCTGGTCTGGGAACGCCTTGGTATCCTCTCTGAATAGCTGGAGCAGGTGGCTGGGGAGAGGGAAGTCTGGGCTTCTCTGCTTGAACTGCTGCCTCTGCGACCCGGACCTCCGGAAAAGAGGTAGAAGATGGTTGGATGGCTGGAGTATGCACTGGAACAGAACACGTTGGTGCGCAAGTGAGCGCGCCATGCGTGTGGCGCAAATTTCGTTATCTTCCTTTCTGCAGAGCATGAATGCATGAAGCCCCAAAAAGTGACCGTGCATCTTGGGAGCGAGGGATCCGCACTGAACTGGGCTTGCACCAGGAAAACTGCCACGAGGGGGAGTAGTAGTGCCATTTTCGACATAGGAGATGTTCCGCCCTAGAAGTCTATGACAGGTCTATGCTGTGAGGACGGGATGCTGTGATGCTGAGGAATGTGTTTTAATCTGGTCTTGTATCAATCCTATCACATTTTGCATGTATAATTCTGAATTAATTAATTGCTGGGACAGAGAGAGAGAGTGAGGTCAGTTAAGCGACAATACATCATCACTGTGCTCCTGTTTTGTATGTTCTCGTCTGGTGAATGGAAAAAAGTGTGGTCGCCATTTTTTTTCAGATCCGGCTGCTCAGACAAATTATTACAAAAAAAACGCAGAACCGGGAGTAATAAAGTTGCCTAACAGAAGACTGAGTCCTGTCGTTCTGAGGGTGCAACATAAACTTGGTGTTTCTGCCCGGTTGGTATAGTTTGTCAACAGAGAGCTAGAGGTACGTGGAAAAAAAAACACAAAACGGTGCGCACCGGCGGTAGGCCCACACTACAAACGAGACAAGACGGCCACTAGCCTAGCATGCTAATGCTCACAGACTACCTTGTAGTGAAGGTAAAAGCTTGCTGTCATGACTGGGGCACAACAAATATCACCAGCTTGGGAGAGTTTGATGGTGGAGATAGAAGGAAAATTGCTTATACTAGCAGCAAAGGAGTTAAGTAACGTCTGTGAAGCACTTAATATTACTGTGTGTGAGAGTGACAGAGGCTCACCTCGTAAGTTGAGGAGGTTTAACCTACAGTATCTAGAAGAAGATGTCACTTCACTAGAAGATGAGGGTCTGTCGCTGTTAATGAACCTGACTGATGAATTGAGGGGGAAAATGACGATCACAAGGGCTTCCGGTCAAAAGAAGTGCACGAGCACCCCCTGGTGGACAAAGTTGGTACACCTCATAATTCAAATGAGGAGAGGGAAACCAGGACTGTCCTGAGTCACACTGGACCAAACACTGGGCCAAGCCCAGCATTTGTGCACCCACTTTACAGAAGAGAATTAAAAATAGTTGGACAAATTGGAGAGCCAAATCAAAAAGATAAAATTGGCTATACCAGTCTGGAAAGGCAGATCCAAAGAGCATTAAAAAGGGATATGATGAAGGAGAGATTGTTGAAGCTGTTATTCAGGCCATAGTTCCTGGAATAAAACTGAAGAGTTACCTGGAGAGCAGAGTTGATTTGACACTAAAGGCTCTCAGACAGATATTAAGGACTCATTATATCGAAAAAGATGCTACAGAGTTGTATCACTCCCTCACACGTGCAGTTCAAGAGCCACGGGAAATGCCAATTCAGTTTTTGGTGCGAGCCATGGACCTGAGGCACCAAGTCATCCTTGCTTCAGAGAGAGGGGAGTCAGTGCTAAAGTACAGCCTCGAGCTGATACAATATCAGTTTCTCCAAACAGTACTCACTGGCATCCATGATGACTCCAGCCGAACAGATGTAAAGCCATACTTACAAGGCCCGAAGGTAAAGGATAAAGTTCTATTGGAAAAAATAACAACAGCATACAGCCTGGAAATGGAGAGAAAGAACAAATTGTCAACCACCCTAAAAACAAGGACAATAAAAGTGGCAGCTGTAACTGAGGAAAATGAAGAGACTGAAAAAGAAAGCTTCAGACGCAAATCAAACAGTAAAAACAAACATGGTGAAGCACACAAGCAAGACACATTAATGGAGAAGGTCGAGGAAGGCAATAAAGCTATTTGCGAGGCTATCCAAAACCTCACTATGCACATTACAAGCCTCAGCCAGACTCCTAAGCCCCAAGTCATGAAAGTACATGAGCAGCCAAACAGAAAATATCGGCCACAGCCCAGACTGCTGAACATCAGGCAATGTCAGCAGTGCCAGGTGTCCAACCCCGAAGGGAAGTGTAACCACTGCTACAAATGTGGCAGCACAGAGCATTGGGCTGCTGGTTGTCGTACAAGAACCATCTCAGCCACCACCAATAAGATCGAAACCCTGCTATGTCCTGAGGAGAGGACAGACAAATGTAACCAGTTTAACCTAAAAGCACCTCTAACTGGTAAACAACAACAAACTGCCAAGCTGGTGGGGAAGAGATGCCTCGTTCGAGCCTCGCTGGGTGGTGTTGACACTGCAGTTTTATGGGATACTGGCTTGCAAGTGTCAATTGTCGGAGCAGACTGGAGAAAGAGACACCTGCCTGAAGTTGAGGTGAGACTGGTAGCAAAGCTACTTGAAGAAGGTGTATTAGACCTCTCAGCAGCAAACAAAACCGACATTCCATATGAAGGAAGGATGGGAATTGAATTTACCCTGTCTAAAAATACTGTGGCTGGAATGAGCGATAAACCAGTTCTTGTTCCAATTCTGGTTTCCACCAGTAAACTCGAACGCCCCGTCATAGGGTTCAGTGTCATTGAGGAATTGACACTGACAAATGACACACCTGAAAATTGTTTCCTATCTGGTCACATGGTGCAGAGATTGTCCTCGGCACTTGAAGTGGGGTGCAGAACCGCCAGAGCTGTCTTGTCCATCCTGAAGAGACAAAAGAATGAAAGCAGACCCCATATAGCCAGACTAAGCAAACGACCTGTGACCATACCAAGAAGGAAAACCATGGGGGTGTTATGTGGTCACCTGAACAAGAGAATGCTGACTGGATCACAGTTAGTGCTGGAACCAAATCTGGAAGCACCATGGCCCACGGGGTTGGCCATCAGAGAGCAGTTAATACAGCTACCACAAGAGGGTAGTAAGAGAATAACAGTGACTGTTGAGAACCAAACTGATAATGATATCATGCTGTGTGGCCGCACAACACTTGGCTGGCTATATAGTGTAGATGCAGTTTACCCACTGGAGGTAAAATCTGTGGAGGGCCAGGAACCTCGGTCATCTCCCAGCAATATTACACCCCCTATAGAGCAGTCCAGCCATACATCACAAGGTGAACCCTGGGAACCACCTGTGGACCTGAGTCATCTGTCCGACGAGCAGTGGAAGCAAGTACAGCAGATGCTGAGAGAGGAGTGTGATGTCTTTGCAAGGGATGACTGGATACTGGATGTGTAAAAGACTTGGAAATGGACATACAGCTAAAAGATAACATCCCTGTGCAGAAAACATACAATGCAATACCTCGACACCTCTACCAAGAAGTAAAAATACACCTACAAGATCTACTCAACAGAGGCTGGATCCAAAAATCCTGCTCATCATACTCTTCACCTGTAGTATGTGTCAGGAAAAAAGATAGAGGTCTCCGCCTATGTGTAGACTATAGACTATTAAATGGGAAGACACTGCCTGATCGTCACCCCATCCCAAGGATTCAAGAAATCCTCGAAAACCTGGGAGGAAATTCTTGGTTCACTGTGCTTGACCAGGGGAAGGTGTACCATCAAGGCTTCATGAGTGAGAGAAGTCGGCCTTATACAGCATTTATAACACCTTGGGGACTTTATGAATGGGTCAGAATCCCTTTCGGACTGACCAATGCCCCGGCTGCTTTTCAGCGCTACATGGAGAGATGCCTGGGGGATCTCAGGGATGAAATCTGTGTGCCATATTTGGATGACATACTGGTATTCAGTCACAGTTTTGAGCAACACATCCAAAATGTGAGGCAAGTGTTACAGCGACAAAAACAGTGGGGCATGAAGTTAAGACCAAAGAAGTGTGACTTCTTCAAACGGGAGGTGTGTTTTGTGGGTCACATAATATCTGAAGAAGGATATACAATGAACCCCAAAGAAGTCGAGGCAGTGCATGCCCTGAGACACGAGGTACCAACCACTGTTCGGGAGGTGAGAAAGTTGATGGGTTTTCTCAGTTACTACAGACCCTACATACCAGACTTTTCCCGTATGGCCAAGCCCCTGTATGAGCTGCTAGCCAAACCAAAGTCAGCTCAGAAGAACAATCAAAAGAAAAAGGGAACTGGTCATCAACCCACTCAGTTGCCATCATCCTATCCAGTTCAGTGGACTGAGACCCACCAACAAATACTTAACAGTATAGTTGACCAACTGACAAACCCTCCTATCATGGCCTACCCAGACCTGGAGAAACCCTTTGTCCTGCACGTGGATGCCTCAGAAGAAGGGCTAGGTGCAGTGTTATATCAACGGCAAGAGGGGTCTCTTCGAGTCATAGGATACGGATCCAGAACCCTGACAGCAGCAGAGAGGAACTACAAATTGCACTCTGGCAAATTAGAGTTCCTGGCTTTAAAGTGGGCTATAACAGAGCGCTTTCAGGACTACTTGTTCCATGCACCACATTTCACTGTATATAGTGACAATAACCCTCTTACGCATGTCACCAAATCAGCAAAACTTAATGCCACGGGACATCATTGGGTAGCAGAACTGGCAGTCTATAGGTTCACCCTTAAATATAGGCCTGGATCAATAAACAGAGATGCAGATTTTCTTTCCCGGAGAGCAAAGCCCATTGAGGTAGTCAAAAAAGAGTGCACAGAAGAGTTGCATCAGGAGATCATTGATTCCATTGGGTAAACAATCAAGGGGGAAAGAACAGGTGAGGTCAACCGGATCTCTGCAGTCACCTGTAATATTGATGCACTTCCACAAGAAGGTAGTACATCTTCCCCGATCAAGCCTATGGCAGTGGAGGAAATCAGAACCGCACAAGAGGCAGACCAAGTTATAAACAGTCTTGTACCTGAAAAGAACACATACTCATCTGAAACATAAGTAGAAGCTGGCAGAGGGTGAAGCCGTTAGACAGCTTATCAGAGAGTGGCCTTGCCTGCGAGTTGATGGAGACGGAATCCTCAGGAGAGAGACAGTATCCAAAACACAGCTGGTCATTCCTGAATCTTTGAGGCCTATCATCTACAAACACTTACATGAGGAGATGGGGCACCTGGGTGCAGATCGAATGGTAGCCCTCGCCAGGAAACGTTTTTTCTGGCCAAAGATGAGGCATGAGATGGAACACTATGTGACTCAGGTGTGTCAATGCTTAAAAAGGAAGAAACCAAACAGGGGAACCAGGACGCCTGTCCAGAGCATTGAGACCTCAGCACTGTTCGAGATGATCTCAATTGATTACCTGCATTTGGAAAGAAGTAAGGGAGGGGAAGAATACATACTCGTGGTTGTGGACCATTTTACCAAATATGCACAGGCTTATGCAACAAAGGACAAATCTGGGAAGACTGCAGCCAGAAAACTCTTTGATGATTTTATCATGCGCTTTGGTTTTCCATCCAAGATACACCACGATCAAGGCAAAGAGTTTGAAAACAACCTCTTTCACAAGCTCCAGAATTATTGTGGTATCCATCACTCCCGCACTTCTCCATATCATCCCCAAGCAAATCTGGCAGAGCGCTTCAACAGGACACTGTTAGGCATGCTGCGCACACTTGAGGAGACACAAAAGTCTAGGTGGAAGGAGCACCTAAATAAAGTGGTTCATGCCTACAATTAAACCGTACATGAAGCCACAGGTTTCTCTCCTTTCTTCCTCCTTTTTGGCCGTGAACCAATCTTGCCAGTCGACCTGGTCTTCCCAAAAGTGAGAGAAAAAGAGAACCAGACATATGCAGGTTATGCAGAGAAGTGGAGTGAAGCTATGCAAGAAGCCTATGCTATTGCATTGGGAAACATGAAAAAGAGTGCAGAAAGGGGCCAAAGAAACTACAACCAGCACACTTGGAGTTCCACCCTTGAACCAGGCGATCATGTGTTGGTGAGAAATTTAACACCAAGAGGTGGCCCTGGGAAGTTGCGCAGCTACTGGGAGGACACAGTCTATGTCATCAGAGAAAGAACGGCTCCTAACAGCCCAGTGTATGTGGTCGAACCACTGCAAGGTAATGCAAGATTACGAGTGTTACACCGAAACCTACTCTTGCCATGCCCATATCTAGTTGAAAAACCAGAGGTCACTGTTCCCAGTCGGGAAGAAAAAAACAAAAGAAATAAAGGAAGGCAAACAGTGAGAAATAATCAGAAAGTCAGATGTAACCCTGACCTGGCAGACTCAGATAATTCCAGTGAAGAAGACTACCAGGTATGGACAACAACAAGACAGGCTGCTCATCACCTAAACCCAGAAGGAGGTGAATTTTATCCAAAAATGGAGAGGCAGCGAGAAGGACAAGAGGATGCAATCATGTCTGAGGAAGACTCGGCAGAAGAGGAGCAGATTGATGTTCTTACTGCTGAACCTGAGAGTGAAGAGAGGAGTGCTGAATCTGACAATGAAGAGAGTGACCTGGAGATGCAAACGGCAAGACCAGTAAGACCCAGGCCACCCAAGCGTATCTACACCTATGATCAGCTGGGTCAGCCAACGTTCAGACCTCTGAAGACGTGGTGTCAGCTTGAAGCAGCCCCTGAGAATCAGCCAGGATCCCTCTACAAGACCATCGTTCATGTGTCCTTTGTCTAACAACGAATGAGAGAATGTTATGCTATTCATAAATAGATTCATTGATTTAGTCGATCATTTCACATTTTAGCTATTGTCTATTGAATGTTAGTTACAGGGGTATGGTCGCACTTTCAGTTCAGAATATATTGTAGCTCAAATATAGGCAACCAGAGTATTTGAAATTAAGTGCAAAAATAGATGGTTAACTGTGTAATTAAAAATGAGACAGTGTCACGATTACTGTGTGAAAAAAACAAAAAAACAAAACCAAACAAAAAACATGTGGAGAACGTGAAATGAAGAGGCTGAATTTATTTCTCAATTCAGGTTTATTGAACATCTCACATCTCCAACGTCCTCTCAAACAGAAAAGCGAGCCAACTTCCCAAATCTCCCCATTTTATACCCGGGACATCAAAGTACAGCATAACATTGTCATTCAACCCCCCATAGACAATACGTCTCCCCCAGGTCTCCTCTTCCTCCACCTAACACCCTGGTGGTCAGGAAGTCTTCTCAGAGTCATTTCTAAAAGCACCTCCACCTCCTACTGTTATCCCCAGGAGGTCCAGACTTATTGTTCCTTCTAAGACGTGAGGTACCACAATATACATATGTAGCTTAAGCATCTCAATCTGTGTGCTATACATATGTAGTCTAAGCATCTCAAATATGTGTGCCACAAACAGTGATATACAGACTTAATGAGATGAAATGTGTGGCACCAAAATGTGTAGGAAACATAAGGTTGGGTGTACATGGTAATTTCCTTGTCCCTTTGTGAAGATTGGGAGGGCCCACCAATCCTTCAATGGACTATTCACCCTTCAATACTGATGGACTATGGACATTTAGCCTAGTATTACAGCCACAAGAAGTTGAAAAAGAAGACACAGAGACACTGAAGTGAAATAATATTACTTGCACTTGTATTCTGTAATGCATGCTAAAAAAAGAAAAAGACAACAGCTCACATGTTCACCATCCCCAAAGTGTTCTAATGTTGTTACAGATATGTTAAATATTGTCTGCGTAGTGGTAGAGAAAATGTTAGGCAACATTTTTTTTAGTGGGGGAGGGTGTTGCGCCCTAGAAGTCTATGACAGGTCTATGCTGTGAGGACGGGATGCTGTGATGCTGAGGAATATGTTTTAATCTGGTCTTGTATCAATTCTATCACATTTTGTATGTATAATTCTGAATTAATTAATTGCTGGGACAGAGAGAGAGAGTGAGGTCAGTTAAGCGACAATACGTCATCACTGTGCTCCTGTTTTGTATGTTCTCGTCCGGTGGATTGGAAAAAAGTGTGGTCGCCATTTTTTTTCAGATCCGGCTGCTCAGACAAATTATTACAAAAAGACCTCAGAACTGGGAGTAATAAAGTTGCCTAACAGAAGACTGAGTCCTGTCGTTCTGAGGGTGCAACAGAGACGAAGAAACAACGTGGATGCCAGCTTCATTTTCCTCCTACGCCACTAAAAATAATAATAACAAAAGCTCTTGTTTCTCGTAGTCAACCTCATACTCAAAAACCACCGCCATTTTTAGCTAATTCCGGCAAAGCCGAAAGGAACTAATGCAGTGACGTGACATCTGCCACTCATCTGTCCATCTGTCCACATTTCACAGGAATTGCTACTCCTCCTAGGCAGTTGCCTTGATGGTCACTAAACCTCTAAAAGAACTACCCACAATGATCCTCAGGTGGGTCTGCATCCAGCTTGTGCTCAAGGTCAAGCCCAAAGTGTGTGTACTGTATATATTGTCGAGCAGTTTAAGAAAAATGTTCCTCGGTGTAAAATTGCAAATACTTTGAATAGTTCATCTACAGTACATAATATCATCCAAAGATTGAGAAAATCTGGAGACATGTCTGTGCTCAAAAGATATGGCCAAAAATCAGGATTGGATGCCTGTGATCTTTGGGCCCTCAGGAGGCACTGCATCAAAACGGGCATGATTCTGTCATGGAAATCCCTGGAGAGGCTCAGGAACACTTTCAGAAATCACTGTCTGTGAACACTGTTCACCGTGTCATCCACAAATGCAGGTTGAAGCTCTATCATACAAAGAGGAAGCCATATGTGAGCATGATCCAGAAAGGATGCCATCTTCTCTGGGTCAGATTTAAAATGGCCCAAGACAAAGTGGAAAGCTTTGGAAATCAAGGATGCTGTATCTTTTGAACTAAAGAGGACAGGGGCTATCTGGGTTGTTATCAGCACTCAGTTTAAAAGTCTGCATCTCTGATGGTATGGGGGTACATCAGTGCCTATAGAACAGGCAACTTGCACATCTGGAAAGGCACAACCAGTGCTGAAAGTTATATACAGTTTTTAGAACATGTGCTCTCATCCATATGATATCTTTTTCAGGGAAGGCCTTGGCTATTTCAGCAAGACAATTAAACGGCATACTGCATCTATCACAGTAGAATGGCTTGTTAGTATAAGAGTCCAGGTGCTTTACTTGCCTGCCTGCAGTCTGTTTTTAGTTGTTTTCAGCAACTAAAAACATTTTGTGCACCATGAAGCACAAAATACAACTAAATAGACCCAGGATTGTGGAGCAGCTAGAATCCTGTCTCGTACAAGAATGGGACAACATTCCTCACACAAAGGTCTATCAACTGGTCTCCTCAGTTCCCAAATGTTTACAGGCTGTTGCTGAAAAAAGAGGGGATGCTACAGAGTGGTAATCATGCCCATCCCACCTTTTTTTGACAAGTATTGCTGCTGTAAAATTCAAGATGAGAAAATATTTTTCATGAAACGGTAAAATGTCTCACTTTGTACATGCAATATCTTTTTATGTTCATTGTGAATAAAATGGTGGTGTATGACATTTGCAAAACATTGTGTTTTGTTTTATTCAGCTTTTGCACCTCTTCCCAACTCTTTTGGAATTGGAGGTTGTGTGTAAACAAGCTCCCTTGTAAGGTAGTGTAAAAACATACAACCCATCACCTCCCTCGTTACCCAATTAAATCCTGAGCCACAATTAATTTTACTACTACTCAGTACATACTCAAATACTGTTAAGCTTGGCTTTTGAGGTTTCTGTAAGCTGCCAGTGTTCAGCTGCCATCAAGTACCGTCTCTTCCAGACAGACGCCTTCTCCCTGGTGGAATGGGGCCCGAGAGTTTTTTTTGCGTGGTGGGAGTGGATCCACGGAGCAGCAGACCTTGGAGGACATCGCCAACAGCATCCGGCAGCGGCAGGTCAAGAGGGTCATTGTGATGGCTGGAGCTGGCATCAGCACTCCCAGCGGCATCCCAGATTTCAGGTACAAACTCCAATAGAGAGCCTAAGTCATGGCCCCTCTACTTCCGCATATGGGACCTTAAATCAGAAAAAAAAAATCTCCATTTAAACAAACTGGCTCTTCACCTAGGACCAGTTTGCTTTGGGAGACCCTACCAGAGGCAGACTGCCCTGGACAGCATAGCTGCTGGGATCACTAGGGCACACAGACCTCCCACCACCATAAGGTCGTGATCCATGGGGGGGAAATGAGTGAATATTTGCCAAGAAAAACAAAGTTTATCAGTTGGAACATTCAATATCTTGTCTTTGTAGTGTATTCAATTGAATATATGTTTAAAAAGGATTTGCAGATCTTTGTATTCTGTTTTTGTTTACGTTTTACATGACCTCCCAACTCCATTGGAATTGGGGTTTGTATATTAGATGTGATTTTCTATGATTTTAGTCCGGGGTCTGGAACCTGTGGTTTTACAATTACAGCCAGCTTCTTTGCCCATAACCACTTGCTCCCTTTTGGTTTGATCAAAAGGGGACAAAAAAGACATATTTCCAAGAGAAATTTGCAGATTTAAATATAAATTCACACATTTTTGAGTAAAAAAAAAGCTGCAAATTTTTGAGAAAAAAAGTTGCAGATTCATAAAAGTTACAATATTATGAGAAAAAGGTAGCAACTATATGAAATGAAAAGAAATTATGAAGAAATATGAGAAAAATTGAAAAATTATTATATACAAGTTGAAAGTATTAAAATGGAAAAATTTGAGAAAAGTTTCAAACTTATAAACAAACTGAAAAGAATAATAAATTTACTTGAAAAGACTTGACAATTTAAGTGAATTGTACATTTATGAAGACATTCATTTCACATTTATCACAAGACAGTCGTACATGTATGAGAAAAGTTGCAAGTTGAAGACAAAAATAAGCAAATTTGCAAGAAAACAGTGAAAATGCTTAAGAAAAGGGAAAACTAAAAAGAAAAATTATACATTGAAATGCAAATTTATAAGAGATAAGGTTTTAAAAAGATTTCAAGAGGACAAACTCTCCTGTTAATGTTGACAGGTCTCCAGGAAGTGGTCTCTATGACAACCTGCAGCAGTACAACCTGCCGTATGCTGAGGCCATCTTTGAGATTGGCTTCTTTCACAAAAACCCTAATCCCTTCTTCGCCCTGGCTAAAGAACTCTATCCTGGGAACTACAGGCCCAATCTGGCTCACTACTTTGTTCGTCTGCTTCATGAGAAAGGCCAGCTCCTCCGGATGTACACGCAGAACATTGATGGGCTGGAGAGATGTACGTCGTCATCTTTTTTTAATGGCCGCACATCTGAGTTATGATGCTGTCATTTTCAACCCGTCATTTGTGCATTTTTGTTTGTTTCAAGTGGCAGGGATTCCTCCGCAAATGCTGGTGGAGGCGCACGGTACATTCGCCACCGCCACCTGCACTGTGTGCCTGAAGAAGTACGAAGGCGAGAAGCTTCGAGTGAGTCAGTACCTCCCTCCTGTCTTCCACTCTTGCTCTCTCTGATATGCTAATGTTTCATTTGTTGAGTCACTCACTCACATTCCCAAAATTGTCATTCAAGACAAATAACAAAATTGTCATTAAAATTCGTCTTTTTTAAAAATATTTTTGCATTTTGCATTTACTTCAGTCGGAATGTTAAGTCTATCTTTTTTAGTTGCATTACAAAAAATTAACTTTCACAATGTTCTAATTTACTGAGATGCACTAGTAGACTGTTTCAACAGGAAAATAACCCGTGAGCTGCTTCATCTCTTGCATGTTAAATGTTAGCTCCTTTCAGAGTGCCCCGGCAATCCAGGCAAACCCAGTACGATCCAGCCTCCCTCTTTTGTCTGAATAGGGTTACTCGCGCTACTTGACTTGGGCTAAATGACCCTGTAAGCAACCTGGGTCGTTGGCCACTTCACCTCAGCAGACATTTGAATAGAACAACACAGATAAACACACAGTGCAGTAGGTGTCCCCATCACCACATCACAGCACAGCGACAGAGAGTGTAAAATGAATCAGAAGGCTGTCTGTCATTAATATAATCTGTCATTATTCTGACAGATTATATTAATTTTGAAGCTGCATCAGACAACTGTGTGTGCCACAATTACACAAATAACACAGCGACGGAGAATGAAAGGTTTCTTTTAAGAGCATTTTTTTTACACTCCCGCAGAGGCTGCAGTGGCTCTCTGACCATCTCTGGCTGCTGTAGAGCCAACTAAGCCGGGCTTCTCTGCTGCTGTGTGTTGAAATGTAAATACCTTTACCTCAGTGGTAACTTGGGTCCGGTCTGCTTTCGCGTCTAGCAGTGGGTTGAAGGCAGCAGAGATGGATTTTTGCACTCATGTAGTCTTATTCCTTGCTCTGGTCCATTTCCCCACCCTGCTGATTTGAAGCAGGTGGGTGGATCTTCAAGTTCATGCATCTGAACTGGCCATTCTTGTTTTGGCTTTCCGACATACCCCGGAAGGACGAGGCATTCCGCTCTGCACAGCACATGCGCTTTGAGGCTTGGCATCTTCTTCTGCCCTTCTTCTTTTGTTTCTGTTGGAAGGCAGCAGTGGGTGACCGCGTGCGCCCCCGCCTGGACGGCGACACCACTACATTTCATAGAACAAACTCCCATTGAAAAGGACTGCCGAGTTATCATTTAACTGACAACTAATTTAACCTAGTCAACTAAATTCTTATTGACAATTAAGCAAAAGTTGATCAATCATTAACATCCCTAATCGGAACTCCAGGAGGCACTCCGGCACATCCCAAATAGTAAAGCTCCTGGACCAGATGGTTTTCCAGTAGAATTTTTTTTTTTTTTCAGAGTGGTGAATCAAATAAAGGAAGATCATGTAATTCCTCCAAATATGAACTCAGCTAGAATTATACAGCTCCTCAAACCTGACAAAGACCCCACACTCCCCTCTAGCTATCATCCAGTTTCACTTATGAATGTTGATCTAAAAATAATTTGCAAAGCTCCTGCCAGAAGATTAGAAAGAATCACTCCTTTCATGATACAGCCTGTTTGGTCCTGGTGTATCAAGGGCAGACACACATCCAATAACACATGTAGACTATTTCATTTAATAGACTACTGTAATATTAATAACTTAGAAATAAGGATGCATGATAGAATTTTTGCCAACAGCTGATATGCTGATAGTTTAAAACTTGTTTTTTTGTTAACAGAATTACACTTCTTCAGAAGCCTAACAAAAACTTAGATCATGACATAATGTACATATTTTGTGCAACAACTAGAAATAGTGTGCACATCTGGAATGGAGAGTTTGGAAACAGAAGGAGGTGCAGTATTAAAATATAGATACAGCAGCTGCTTCTTAGAAAACTCTGGAGAAATCTTCATTCAGTGTAAATGATATTCTAATGGTCCACAAAACAAAGAAAGAACCAAACTGTCAAATATCATGGTACAGTCAAATGTGTTTTTTATTTGTCACATTAAGATTTACAAAGTTCACAGAAATTGTTTTTAATTTAAGTCAAATGTTGCCAGTCAGGTAGAAGTATGATTCACAATCTCTGATTTCAACACCAATAACTGCAATCAAAGTTGCAATTATTGGTGAAAGTGTGATCAAAACAACGCCCGTCCACCCCAGGGTTGTGGCTACTGAGCCATGGTTATGGCTGCCCATTCCTATATCTACTGTTTTTACAAAAATTTCCCCAAATTCTTCTTTATGAAGCTACTGAATGTTCAATTCTTTTTTTTTTTTTTTTTATTTAAGTTTTTGTAAAGGGTATACAGGTCGTTACAGCAATGCAGTGTTTACATTTTCATCACATGTTCCCTTATTTTCTGATATCTGACAACATTGGAAGATTAATTCTTACAACACCCCTTTTTTTTTTTTAAAGTGAAAGAAAAAGTGAAATTAAAGAGAAAAAAAAACAAGAAACAAATAACAAAAAAAAACAAACAAACCAGTAAAAAACAAACAAAAAGAAAAAGTAAGTAAATAAAGATAAAAGAGCATCTGAGTAGCGTTGGAACAAAGAGCGGAACCATTATTGAAATGGTAATTGTCAAAGATTAGATCTAATGGAAGACACATATGCGGTCCAGGGTTGCCAAAAGTTCATGAACACATCCATGTCCTGTCTCAGTGCGAATGTCAACTTTTCCATCGAGTAAATGTCTTGGATCACGTTAGTCCAATCTTCAGGTGTAGGACAGTCCTTCAACATCCATTTTTTAGTTAGAGCTTTTTTGCTTGCCAATATTAAAACATTGAATAAGTATTTTTCTCCTCGTCTTTCCAGTGAGTCCGGTAGTAAACCCAAATACAAAGTTACAAAAGAAAAGGGAACTGTAATTTTGAATATTTTCCCCAATATTGTCTGTACATTGGTCCAATATTGGTGGATAACTGGGCATGACCAAAACACATGAAAATGATTTGCAGTCTTTTCACCACACAAGCGCCAACAGTTCAATCCCTTATGGGTAAATTTGTTTTGTGCAGGTGTTCTGAAAAATCTTGCCAAGTTTTTCCATCCAAATTCTCTCCACTGCAGGGATGAGGTACTTTTCCATTGCTGTTTATTTAGCTTTTCCCATATTTCCAGTTGTAAAGTGAAATTCCCCTCTTTTTCCCATCTCTCTTTTATATAAGATGTGTTGTCTCCTTTTAAGTCTTGAAGACCTTGGTATATTTTAGAAATGTATCTGATCCCTGGGATCCCTTTATATGCCATTAAGAAGACCTTCAGAACACCTGACTGGGCCCTTTCCAAAACCTCCTTTTTAAGTATATTGTTTATGTGGTGTCTAAGCTGGAAGAACCTGTAAAGGTCTTGATTTATTAGGCCTTGTTTTTTCAAATCTTCAAAACTTCTTAAGATTTGCCCTTTAAAAAAATCGTAATATTTTATCAGCCCTTTCTCCTTCCACTTTTTAAATCTGGTGTCTGTTTTATTAGGAGTAAAGTCCTGATCATAGGCGATCCATTGCAGAAGTCGATAGGGCTCTTTAGTTTGATTCTCTCTGACTATCTTAAACCAAATTTTTAGCGGGGTCTCTATCCACGGGTTAGTGTTATTCAAAAGCTTAGGTAAGACATTGTTCCCTATTATCGCCTGTAGGGGGATGTCACTTGTTATTTGGCATTCGATCTCCTTCCATTGTGCAGTGTAGACTGGGTTACATATCTCTACTAAAGTTTTAATTTGTGCGGCTTTAAAGTAGTCCCTGATATTTGGCAGCGCGAGCCCACCTTTGTCTTTGTTTAGCTGTAGGGTTCTATATCTGATTCTAGGTCTCTTGCCCTGCCATATGAATCTTGAGATCCTTCTGTCCAGCTCCTGCCATGTTTTTTTGGGAGGTTCTACCGGTATTGTTTGGAAAAGGTATAGAAGACGTGGAAGTATATTCATTTTGACTGCTTCAATTCTTTGTGCAGTACCCAAGAATGGTATCATATTCCATCTTGCTAGGTCAGATTTTATTTTTGTCACCAGTGGATCATAGTTTAGTGATATAATTTTGTTGAGTTGTTTCGGGATATTGACCCCCAGATATTTCATAGATTCCGACTCCCAGTTAGTTTTGAGTTTGCTTAGTGAATAATGATTTGGGTCATAGTTGAATGTTAAAACTTGGGTTTTATGCATATTTAATTTGTACCCCGATAAATCTCCATACTCTGAAAAAACTGAGGTTAGTTCTGGTAAAGAAGTGTCCGGCTGCCCTAGGTATATTAAAATGTCATCAGCAAAGAGTGCTATTTTATGTTCCTTCTGACCAAGTGTAATACCTTGAATTTTTTGGTTTTGTCTTATCCATTGGCTCAGAGGTTCTATGAAGATTGCAAAGAGCAGTGGAGACAGGGGGCAGCCCTGACGACATCCTCTTTCTAGTTCAAAAGATGATGATAAATTACCGTTAATCCTTATTTTAGCTGTTGGTTTTTTATATAATGCCTGTATAGTTCTAATGAAGTTGTTATGAAAATTGAAACTGGATAAGATTCTATATAGAAAAGACCAGTCAACTGAATCGAATGCTTTTTCAGCATCTAATCCCAATATGACTGCATTTAAGTTATATTTTTTTATATGATGAATTATGTGTAAAGTGCGTCGAATGTTGTCTTGTGTCTGTCTTTGTCTTATAAAACCTGTTTGGTCTAAATGAATTAGGTCTGTCAGTATATTTTCTAACCTTTTGGCAAGGATAATGGTAAAAAGCTTATAGTCCTGATTTAGTACACTGATTGGTCTGTAGTTGGAGCACTCTAGTTTATCCTTTTCAGGTTTAGGTATAACTGCAATGACCCCTTCTCTCCAGGAGGGGGGGATTTCCCCTGTGTGGAGGACATAATTAAATGTTTTCAGGAGGAGAGGAGATAGTTGCTGTTTAAAGGTTTTGTACCACTCTGCTGTATAGCCATCAGCTCCTGGGGATTTGTTAGCTTTAAGTTTCATAATTGCTTTTTCCAATTCTTTAGGATGTATTTCTGACAGTAGTGTTTTATTTTGTGACTCCGTAAGTTGGGGAAGGTTTAATGTGTTTAGGAATGCCTCGGATGCGTTTTTATGTTTTTTGTGGGAGTATAAGTTCTTATAGTAATTCTCGAAGTTTTTAAGAATATCCTGAATTCTGAATTTTATTTCCTTTGATACTGGGTCTCTGATTTTGTAGATTGCTCTTTCTGTTTGATGTTTCCTCAATTTATAGGCTAGCAATTTTGCCGATTTACTGCCTGCTTCATAGTATTTTTGTTTCAGAAATGTAAGTTTCTTCTGGATTTCTATTGTGTAGATCTCATTTATTTGGTTTTTAATTTCCTTAATCTTGAGCGAGTCAGTAGAATGAGTGTTGCCTTTGTGTTCTTTTTCTAGGTTCCTAAGTTCTGACTCTAATGTGGATAGTTTTTCTTGTCTTAGTTTCTTTTGGGTTGCCAGTTTTGCAATAATCTTTCCTCTTATTACAGCTTTACATGCATCCCACAGTATTAAAGGGGATACTTCTCCATTATCGTTATCTTCCAAATATCTGAGAATATCTGATTCCAATTCATCTTTCAATGGTCCTTTCAGGACATTTGAATTTAACCTCCAAGAAAATGTATTATTTGTGTATTTTTGGATATTTAAGTCCATGTAGATCGGACTGTGGTCGGAGAGATCCATCAGTCCTATTTTACATGTTTTTACTCTTCCAATGTCTCTATTCAACATAAAAAAATAGTCAATCCTTGAGTAAGATGAATGTGGAGTTGAGTAAAATGTATAGTCTTTTACACTGGGGTTGAGTTCCCTCCACACGTCACAGATTCCCAATTCTTTTAGTAGCATCCGAGTCTTCCTGTTTTGGGTGTTATTTTGATGTGGGGAATTACCAGAAGCATCCCAGTATGGATTCAGTCTAAGATTGAAGTCCCCACCACATATCACTAAACCTTGAGCTTTAGTTATCATTAGGTCGAATACATTTTTATAAAATTTCCAGTTAGCCCCTGGGGGAGCATACACATTCAGCAGGGTGATATCTTCTCCCTCTAGCCGCCCAGTTACCAAACTGTATCTCCCTTCTTTATCTTTGTGTTCTGATTTTTTTTCAAATGTAATTTTGGTTGATATCAATGTCGCTACTCCCCTCCTCCTCCCTGATTTATATGAAGATGAAGAGATCATTTTAAACCCTTGTCTACTGAGTTTATTGTGTTCCACGTCTGTTAGGTGGGTTTCTTGTAAAAGTATTATTCCTGCTTTGTCTTTTTTCATTTTGCCTAGAATCTTGGATCTTTTAACTGGATTCAGGATTCCTTTTACATTATATGAAATTATTTTGGTTACACCCTGTTTCTCCATTGTGTTGTTTTGTTTAGTATAACTGTGTGGTGGCCCTCTTTTGTGCTACTCAGAAACTGAAAGAACATTAAAAACAAGAAAAACATTAAGAACATAGTGTAAAAAACTTTAAAACAAAAAGCTGTCATAAGAACTTCCTGAGCTGAGGTCTTTTTTTTTGTAACTTAAGATTTTTATTCATTTTTCATTATATATATTGCATTCAGATCACAGTCTACATTTAAAAAAAACAAAGGGGCTAGAGTAAAAAAGAAAAAGGAGAAAAAAAAAAAAAAGGGGGGGGGGGGACAAATGTTGGAGCATCAAGTTTTTAGTTTCCATCTCTTAATTCTTCTGGTTTTTCCAGCGTCTTTGGTTATTCTTTCAATATCTGTCTCGTTGTTGCACTTTGTAGTGTGTCCATTTCCGCCATTTTTTTCCCATAGTCCTTCTTGCATTCTTTGTCGATATGTTAGTTTTTCCATCATACGTATGTCCTCAATAATGTCAGTCCATTGCTCTTGGTCAGGAAGAACTTCTGATCGCCATTTTTTTGTGATTGTTTTTTTATATGCAATCAACAAGATTTTAACTAGATATCTGTCCTCAGCCTGTATAACATTGTCTCTTTTAAGATCACATAGGTACATCAAGTTACAGTTCATTGGTATATTATATCCTAATATCCTCTGTATTGTCACATGTATAGATTTCCAGAATGATGAGATTTTGCAGCATTTCCAAAACATATGCGAGTGGTCTGCATTTTGAGCCCCACATCCCCTCCAGCATATAGATTGGGTATTTGTATACTTTCCTTGAATCTGTGGTGTAATGAAAAAGCGAATCAGGTTTTTCCATCCAAATTCCCTCCATGTTCTTGAATTTGTTGACGTGTGTTGTGTTTTCCATATTTCCTGCCAGCTTTCTTCTGTTATGTTTAAATTGAGCTCTTTCTCCCATTTCTCCTTTATATAGTTACTTGAATGATTGTTTGCCATAAGTTTCTGATATAGCTTTGAAATAATTCTTGTTTTATTTCCTGTATATGAGCTTAAAATGAATTGTATAATCTCGCTCACATCTGTTTGGAGGTTATGCCTAATCTTCTTCATATAATAGTCTCTCATCTGCAGATATCTGAAGAATTCCGATCTTTCTAGTTTAAATTTTCTCCTGATGTTTACAAAGCTCCCGAGATCTTTTTTTCCGATATTGCCCCATGCTGTGATTCCCTTGTTCACCAGATTTTTGTATCCCCTATCTTGTTTTGCCGGTTCAAACTGACTGTCAAATGCTACCCATTTCAATAGTTTTATGTCTTCCTTTATATTATACTTTTGTACTATTTTATACCACAGTTCTAAAGTAAATTTAGTGATTGGGTCTATTTGTATGATTTGCTTATATGCATCTTTATCTCCTATTATGCTTTGTACTGGGAGTCCCTCAATTTCCTTTTCCATTTCTTTCCATTTTGCCTCATATCCCTCGTCGCACCAACATATGATATATCTTATTTGTGCTGAGTAGTAATATTCCTTTAGACTCGGTAGGCCCATGCCTCCTTTCTCTTTTGGTAACTGGAGAGTTTTATATTTCACTCTTGGTTTTTTACCTCCCCAAACAAATCTCGATATCATCCTGTCCCACTTTGAGAATTGGGCATCTGGAATCTCTGTTGGTAGAGCCTGGAAGAGGTAAAGTAATCTAGGTTGTATGCTGATTTTGACTGTCTCAATTTTTGAATTCAGATCCATATTTAAGATTGACCATCTATCAATATCTTTTTTTATTTCTTGTTCCAACCTATCATAGTTTGCTTTATAGATTTTGCTTAGATCTTTAGGTATGTTCACTCCAAGGTATTTTATTTCTTTTTGTTTCCAGTTTAGTTTGATCTTATCAGTTATCTGGTTTAGAGGGTTATAGTGGAATGTCAGTATTTGTGTTTTTGTTATGTTTATCTTGTATCCTGATAATTTTCCAAAATTTTCTATCAAGTTCATCATTTCCATTATTGATTCATCTGGTTGTTCAAGGTAAACTATAATATCGTCTGCAAATAGCCCAATCTTGTGTTCCGCCCCCTTTATTGTTACACCTTTTAATTTCTTATTTTGTCGTATCGCTTGAGCCAGTGGCTCTATGAACAGAGCAAACAAGGTGGGCGATAAGCAGCATCCCTGCCTAGTTGATCTTTGTATATTTACTTTGTCTGTTAAGCTACCGTTTATCTTGATTCTTGCCACAGGTTCTTGATACAGCGTCCTTATGCATTGTACTGATTTTTCGTTAAATCCAAAGCGTTCCAGCACACTATATAGGAATTTCCAGTTAACCCTGTCAAATGCTTTTTCTGCGTCTAAACTCATTATTACTGCGCTTTTCTTTTCTTTATGTATTTGATTAATTATATGTATTGTTCTCCTGATATTGTCATGTGTTTGGCGTCCCTCTATGAAACCAGTTTGATCATCTTCTATCAATTCCGTCAAGAATGTCTTTATTCGTTTACATATAATTGTTGTATATATTTTATAATCCACATTTAATAAAGAGATTGGCCTATAGTTTCCGCATTGTTCTCTATCTTTCCCTGGCTTTAAAATGACTGAAATAATGGCTTTGTTCCATGATGGAGGTATTTTGTTGTTGTTCAACGTCCAATTAAATGACTTTAGAAGCTGTGGCGTGAGTTCTTCTATAAACAGTTTATAAAACTCAGATGGGTATCCATCACTACCTGGTGATTTACCGTTTTTAAGTGACTTAATCACATCTCTAATCTCTTGTGTTGTTATTTCTGCTGTTAGCTTTTCATTTTGTTGATTTCCTATTGATGGCAAGTCCAATGTGCATAGAAATTTTTTAATATCTTTAGTATTTGTTTCTTCAGGTTGCGAGTATAGTTCTTGGTAGAAATTATGGAATATTTCTTCGATGTTTTCTAGGTTAACTGTGGTTTTATTTGTGGTGGGGTCTTTAATCTTATATACATTATTCATTGTTTGTTGTTTTCTTAACGGTTTTGCCAGCAGTTTTGTGGCTTTTGGTCCCGTTTCATAATATTTTTGCTTTAGATATCTATTTTTCCTTTCAATTTCATCCATTTGTGTTTCTTTTATCTTTATTTTTTCTTCTTTAATTTCTTGATATATTTTTGGGTCATTTGTGCTTTGATGTTTATGTTCTAATTCCCTCAGTCTCTCACATCTTTGTTCATATGCTTCCAGTTTAGTCTTATTTGCTTTTCCTGTTTCAACAATTAATTTACCTCTTAACACGGCTTTTAGTGTGTCCCATAGTATTGTTGGGTCCACTTCTTCATTGTCATTCTCTTGGATATATTCATTTATGTTTACTTTTATTCTTTCTTTCATTTTATCATCATTTAACAGTCCTACATTAAGTTTCCATGTTGTTTGTCGTTTTCTATTGTTTAAATTTATTTCCATGTATATAGGATTATGATCTGATATTTCTGCCCCTCCAATCCAACAATTTCTCACCCTGTGTCTGTCACCTTCATTCATAAGGAAGTAATCTATTCTAGAGTGTACTTTATGGACTGCTGAATAATGTGTATAGTCTTTTTCGAGTGGGTGCAGGTCCCTCCAAATGTCTACCATACCCATTTCTGCCAGTGAGGTTCTTATGAACTTTGTTACATGTTTTTTTGTCTTCTTAACACTTGTTGTATCAATTTCATGATCCATGACAGCATTTAAGTCTCCTCCACAAATTAGGACTCCTTCACTGTGTGTTGCTATGAGATCAAACAGATGTTGAAAAAAACCCTTGTCACTTTCTGGTGGGGCATAGATGCTCACTAATGTGATCTGCATTCCATCTATGCTACCCTTTATTATTACATACCTGCCTTCTTTATCCTGGATTTCCTGTTCACATTCAAATTGTATTTTATTTGAGATTAGTATCATAACCCCCCTTTTAGTTCCTCCCTTAAATGAACTGTAGTAGGAGTTCTTATAGCCAAATCTCTTTAGTTTCACATGTTCTGTCTTGCTCAAATGTGTCTCTTGCATAAATATAATTTCGGCTTTTTCTTTCTTGAATTTTCTTATTATTCTTTCCCTTTTAACAGGTGAGTTCAGACCATTCACGTTTAGTGTTATTATCTTAAGATTTTTACCCATAATCATGTTTTTCCATTTTTTTAACTTGTGCTCCTAGCCCCTTTAACAACAAAAATAACACATATTTATATAAAAACACATTAAAAAATCTCGACCTCCGTACTTTGGGCCTTTCTTCTGCCCACTGGTCCCTGTTGGTGGGTGGAGGGATTGTCCTCACCGAGTGTAGGGCCCTCCCTAGACCTGTATTTACTATCCAAGAAATAGTCATTAGTCTAGAAATGTCCAACAAATATCACTTAAACCTCTCCTAGCCGTCTGTTTCTCTTTTACCTTGTCTTCTTGGCCTTCATTTCTTCTGTGTCTTTCTTAATCTTTGTTATAATCTAGGCTTTCAGTTGAAAGCCTTGTAGTCTTTCCTGGGCCCGCTGCGCCACGTCTCCCCCCGTCTTTTGCCGCTCACTCGCCTCCACTCCGTCTGTCGTGATGCGTTCAGGGCCTCCGCTGCTCCTACCGTTTCCTCCGGCACGTACACCTCAAGGCCCCGCTCCATCATGTCCTGCGCTGCCTCTCTGGCTGTGTTGTAGGTTCTTACGCCGTTCTCCCAATGAATCCTCATCTTCGTTAGCGGCGTTTGGAATCTAATTTTTTTTTCTTTCAGCGTTTTTTTAATGTTGGCATATTTCTTCCGCTGCTGCACAATTTCCGCCGGGTAGTCATGATCAAAGAATATTTGCTTGTCGCCGATTCGTATCTTTTTTTTCCACGCTCGTGTCAGGATTCTTTCCTTTACATCATATTTCAGAAAGTTTACCACAACTGACCTGGGTGTAGAGCGTGGGTTCGGGTTCTGTGCCGAGGCTCTGTGCGCTCGTTGAATCTGCAGATCCGCTTCGCTGGGCAGTTCCAGCTCTTTTTTTAAGAACTGATCCATGAATTTCGTCATCGAGTTGCCTTCAATGCCCTCTGGGATCCCGAAGATGCGTATATTACCCCGTCTGGACCTGCTCTCCAAGTCGGTTACTTTCTCCTGCATCCTCTGCATTTGTGCCGTCAGGGTCTGCAGCTGTTCGCTTGCCTCGCTATTCCAATCTTCCAGCTCTGATATTCGGGCCTGCGCTTCTGTCATACACGCCCGCTGGGAGCGCAGCTCCTCCATGTTTTCTGCTAGCTTGCGCTCCATTTCTCTTCAGAGGCCCATAATTTCTTCCTTAATCTCTTTTTTCAGCTCCTCCTTAAGAGCCGCTAAATCCTGTTGTAGCTGCCGTTTGAAGTCTCTCAACTCTTTACCCAAACTGGCGATGCCAGCGTTCATGGTATCGAGTTTTGTGTCCTCCATTTTCTCTGCTGCGGTCACCTCGTTTTTTTGGGCCCCGTGTTCAGCGGTTTCTCCTGCGTTGTTGAAGAGGAATTCTTTAATTTTACTCTGCTTTTGTCCTTGTGCCCGGCTCCTTCGTGTTTTCATCCCTTAGTTTATTGATCCGCTTATGTCGAGTTGGCCATTTACCGATGATTTTTAATCCGGCTAGGGAGAGCTCTCTGTTTAAGCGTTATGTCTCTCCGCCATCTTCCCGGAAGTCCCCGGCTTTACCTTTTTTTAACCTGCTGGTATGAGCTGGTCCTTTCCTTTCGGAGCATTCCTCCGCGCTTCTCCACACACGGTGCCCAGTCACAGAACTCCCTCTTTCACTTCTAACACGGGCATTTTGAAGGAAGTTTCATTCCGCCAGACTTGCCGCGGTTTCCGCTCGTAAGGAATTCTCACCACTTGCGCAATGTCCCTGGAAGTTTTGTTGACAGCTTTAAAGGTTCATCGCAACATCAAGAGACACCTACCGGCTCAATCCAAATCCTTATCTTCTCTGACGGTTTTCTCCTTCTCCGTCAGAAGAGTAACCGCACCAATGCTGCATTCAGGTGCTCGTTGCGTGTTATCAGCTGAGGTCTTTTTAAAGACCCTGTAAGAGCCTTGATGGAGTGAAGGCTCTGAGGGAAATTCCTCAAACTCTGTTACGTGTTGAGGGCCCTCTCTTACCACTGAAAGTAGTCCCATGCTTTTAACGTGAGTTTCAGAGCCCAATCCAAACTTGTAATGATTTTTTTTTTTTTTCCTTTTATGCCTAAACCCTGTGAAATTGTGTGCACCCTCCCACCCCCATCACATCAAACATTCACGCAAAACAGTATTTGTTAGTATGAGGAGAACATGTGGATTATTGTCACATTTCTATTTTAACAAGTTTTTTTTTTTTTTTTTTTTATTACAAAGACTTATTTGTTTCAAATAATATGATTGTTCCATGAAATGTTTTACCACATGCTGAATATGCATCTCCTTTAATGTTTGTTACCTTGTATGAGGGGGGTTGGATGTGCGGATTGATTCAAGAGAAAAGAAAGAAAAAAAAAAAAAAAAAAAAAAAAGGTCGCTATTCCAACCTAAAAACGGATAGTTTATCCGCGACGCTCTGGTGCTGGGTTTCTCGCTGCTGGTCCGTGGATTTTGAAGGTCTTTGTGTTGTCCATGTTTGCGCTTTGATCTTCTCACTCGGGTCTGCTGCGGGTTTAAATACCGTTACCGGGAGGCCTCTTTTCGCCATGTCAGCTGTTGCTTCTTCCGCCGAATTATAGAGACACGTTTCATCGCCGTAGAAGACCCTTAACTTCGCAGGAAATGGTGTCTGAAAGCGCAATTTCTTCTCTCTTAACACCTTTTTCGCGTCATTGTATTCCCTGCGCTTTTTAAGGACCTCCGGGGCGTAATCGTGTTCCACGTAGACTTTTCTCTCCTGGTGCATAAATCCTTTTTTCTGCCAGGCCAGTCTTACAACCTCTTGTTTTATTTTGAAATTGGAAAATCTTACCAACACCGAACGTGGGGGCGCTTCCGCCGCCGGCCTAGCGGCTAATGAACGATGTGCCTTTTCGATCTTCAAGTCGGTGGCTTGTGGAATATCCAATTTCTCTCTTAGTAAGGATTCCACGCATTCTGCCATTGAGTTAAAACCATTTTCGGTTCCTTCTATCAGACCATGAATTCTTATGTTGTCTCTTCTTTGTTTTCCTTCTTGGTCGGTTAGCTTAGCCTCTATAGCTGCTTGTCTTTTGCGTAGGTCTAGCACAGAATCTTCGAGCACTTTTATTCGATCCTCTGTTTCCAAGATTCGGTTCTCGGCCTGGTCCACTCTGCTGTTTGTCCTTTTCAATTCTTCTCTGAATTCCCGAAATTCGGCCGTAACATCTCGGCGAAATCGTCGTAGCTCCTCAAATAGTGATTTCAGGCTAACCCTTTTGTTAGCTATCACCAGTTCCTTGTCTTCTGAACGGCGATCTTCCAGTTCGGATTCTCCGGCCGATACGTGTCCTGGCCTGGAGAATTTCAGTTTCTTCTGTTTTCCTTTAGACATGATGATTTTGTCTTTTGATTTTCACTCCTCCAAAAATCCGTTAAGTTTGATTTTCAAGGTGTTATCCTGGATTGGGTCTGAGAACTTCAGTGTTAAGCTGCAGTCGCCATGGCGTCCAGACCGGAAGTCCTGAATGTTCAATTCTTAAACATGTTTAATGTGGGCTGATTCTCAAAAACTGATGCCAACTTTTTCAACAGTGAGCTCTCTATCGTTTTCATTAAGTATGCTGAAAAGTGCTTTTGTGAACTTGCTTTAGTGACACCTTGTGGTGCAAAGTAAACTGCGCCCCCATACTCTTCACTTAAACACCACCGCCACAACTGGTTTGGAAGAAAATCCAAAAAATGAAATGAAGGCTCTTAATGGGCCAGCAGTGACTAAAACCCAAGTTTGAGGTTATTCCGTACACCATCTTAAATAAGATTAAAGTCATTTGAAATTTTGTGTCCTGTTAGCCAGATGTGATGAGCGGGATGGTCCCCAAGTGTAGCACCTGTAAGGGCGTGGTCAAGCCGGACATCGTGTTTTTTGGGGAGGAGCTTCCACGACACTTCTTCAAATACCTCACAGACTTCCCCATGGCAGACCTACTCATCATCATGGGCACGTCACTGGAGGTGAGCACAGCCAGTTTTTAACAAACCTGTTTCACATACAGGTTTTGGAGCACCGTATGCTTTCATCCAAGCAACATCTTTTTCAGGGATGACCTTGCTTATTTCAGAGGCGGCATTGGCTGAGGTGGTAGAGCATGTCATCCAATAACCAGAGGGTTGGCGGTTCAAATCCTGCTCTCCCCAGCCATCCTGCCATTTTGTCCCTGGGCAAGACACTTTATTCACCTTGCCGCCAATGTCCAGGACACTGGATATGAATGTATATAAATGTTCGGTAGTGGTTGGAGAGGCCGTTGGTGCCGATTGGCAGCCATGTTTTTGTCAGTCTGCCCCAGGACAGCAGTAGCTTACCACTACCAATGTCTGTCTGTGGAGTGAATGAATAATGGACTCATTGTAAAGAGCTTTAGGTATCATGAAAGGCGCTATATAAATGCAATCCATTATTATTATTATTATTATTATTATTATTATTATTATTATTATTATTATTATTGTTATATTCAGCAGATTATTTCAAGCAGAGTATGGACTGTAGTCAGCCTCAGCATTTTTTGTTGCTGTAGGTGATTAATTTTTTTAACAAGGGGGGTGGTGGTTGTGGGGGGCTATTCATCAATTTAGCATACGGTGTAAATGTAATTTCAGTTTAAATTTGCAAGAATAAAGGTGCAAAAAAGTGATAAAAGATGCTTATTTACAATTTAAAAAGTCACAAATTTCCAAATGCCAAAAAAATCCAATAAAAAGTCATAAATTTACAACAATAAAGTCACACATTTAGAAGAAAAAATGGCCATTTTTACATATATATAAATATATTTTTTTCTCACATAAATGTTCAGTTTTCTCATCAATTAGTGAGGGTTTTTGTAAACTTTAACATTTTTTGAAAAGACAACTTAAGAAAACAAACTTTTGCCGGGCAAATATTATTTTTTTATAATAAATTAATACTTTTTTCCTATAAATTTGCCATGTTTTGTGATAAAATTGTTAACTTGTATATTTGAGATCCATTTCAAATTTACCACTAGAAAGAATGCTGTAAATTGTGAGAAAACTTGCAAAAAAGCTTACTTTTTAAATTAAATTATAAAAGTTATTTAAAAAAAGCAAAACTTGATATTTTTATTTTGTAGACACGTCTGTATCTGATGGGCCCATATAACATAAAGTCCAGTCCATCATCATCTCTTCAGGATCATTAACTGCTGTTATTGTGTCTGTCGCCTGCAGGTGGAGCCCTTCGCCAGTCTGGCAGGAGCCGTGCGCAACTCCGTTCCCCGTCTGCTCATCAACAGGGACCTGGTGGGGCCGTTCACCTGGAGCCGCTGCTCTCATGATGTCACACAGCTGGGGGATGTGGTCAGCGGCGTCCAGAGCCTGGTCGATGCCCTTGGTTGGACTCGTGAGCTGAACGCTGTGATATCAGCCGATGCTGAAAAAGTGAGTTTGGGTTTTGGTTTAAAAAAAATCACAAACAATAAGGGTTGTTACCTGATTATATTGGGATAAATTAAATCTTAACGTTCAACAGGTCATTGTTTTTTCATGTGCACTTTCCTGGAAAGCCTCCCGTGTTCTCTCTATTTCTCCTGAGCCAGGCAGATGCCATTTTATTTACTAATATACCAGTATCAGTCAACATCATCAGTATTCATTCACTATATCAGTACATAAAGAGCAACAGCAGGCTGGTTAAGTAAAGCAATACAGAGAACAAGTAAATCTAAGTTACATAGCTGTTGGCATAGCTGTTGAACGTGTCCCCAGCTTTAAATTCCTGGGGACCCACATCTCGGAGGACCTGACCTGGTCAGTTAACACCACCAGCCTGATCAAGAAGGCCCATCAGCGCCTCTTCTTCTTGAGGACACTGAAGAAGAACCATCTGTCAACTGACATCCTGGGCAACTTCTACCGCTGCGTGATAGAGAGCACCCTGACCAACTGTATCACAGTCTGGTATGGGAGCTGCTCTGTCGCTGACCGTAAGGCGCTGCAGCGGGTGGTGAAAACCGCCCAACGCATCACAGGGACTCCACTTCCAATTATAGAGGATGTCTACAGGAAAAGATGTCTGCGCCGGGCACGCAGCATTCTTAGGGACTCCAACCATCCTGCTCATGGACTGTTCCAGCTTCTCTCCTCCAGAAGACGCTTCAGAAGCCTTCGGACTAGAACCAGCAGGTTTAGAAACAGTTTCTTTCCAACAGCTGTCACGTTATTGAACTTAGTTCCCCGCTGACTCTCTTACCATAATCTCTTACCATCCTCACCTGTACATAACTGCATAACTACATAACTACATCTAACTTATTGTACATTATTTGCACATAACAGTAATCTTAACTTTCTGCACTGCTGCATATATTTGCATATTTGCATATATTTGCTTAAATTGAACTTACTTACCGTATATACTGCACTGCTGTCCTTTGCACTTCTGATTGGATGCTAAACTGTGTTTCCTTACCTTGTATTCATACATGTGTAATGACAATAAAGTTGAATCTAATCTAATCTAATCTAGTGCCTGAACTAGTCAACAGCTTAGCTAGTAAACATAGCTGCTGTTACAGTGTATGTCATACACCCGATTGGCCATAACATTATGACTACTTGCCTTATAACCTTTTGCCACCAAGGAAGCCCTGACCCATCGAGACATGGGCTCCACTGGATCGCTGAAGGTCTACTGTGATACCTGGCACCAAACTGTCCGTTAAGTCTGCTCCGTTTTTTGCTCACAGCCTCTCCTGCATTTGAAAAGATTCTCTGCAGTTACAGAAGAAGCAACAATTCCCAGATATGTCACTGCAAGTCTGCTTAGGGCTGGGAAGGTTTGTTTATGCTCTTGCCACCAAATCAGTGGATCCTTAATCAGTTTTTCCTCTGACTACCACTGTACTTCATTAAGCAGCATGCTGCGGCGCTTATGCATTTATACAGCTGTATTTTGCATATGACAATGACAGGCAGAAGAAGAAGTAGTTCCTACCAACTGGGTGTCATTTAAACGAGATCCTGATAGTGTAGTTACTTTCCACTGTGTTCCTGTTAATGATAAACTACACATTTACCCCAGATCACAAAAATATTGATACTGTGGAGAGTGTAATTAACGGAGGCAGATTTTTGTAACAGACGACTTTATTCACTCTCACATCAGTCATACACAGAAAAAGCGTGTCTCAATACACCAGGGTCTCTCCATTTATATCAACCGCCCCTCTCACATCTGCATGACATCTCGCATCACAATACATTCATCCTTTCTCCCCCAACCCCTTCTTCCTGCTACCTCACCATAATCTCCATACCTATTGTTCTCCTCTGTCTACCCTCTGCATCTAGTCTGAGATGATTAACCCAGCCTCTACACCGCCCCCCCCCCCCCCCCCCCCCCAGAATCTCAGACCGAGTTTCAGTCCTCACGTCCTTTTGGCTTCAGTCTCCTCCCATATCTGCTGTAACGGGGGTTTTCCGCCTCCGCGGCGCTGCTGTGCTGGTGGGGGGCTCCTGGGGGTGTGTCTGTCTGCGGGTGGGCCATGACGAGGGGGCGGAACCTTCGACTTGCCCGTGTGGCTACTCTGATGAATCTGGGGAGAAACCTGGGGAGTTCTCAGTGGGAGTCTTCCATGCCGAGGGGCCCGAGCCAACAGCACTTGCTCGTCCGCCACCACAAAGGCGGGCTTAAGTCTGTCTATGCATATTTTCTCCTGACGACCCCCCAAGTCTAACAAAAAATGTTTGTCCCTTGTTTCCAGCACTCTGAACAGACCATCGTAAGGTGGGCGCAATGGAGGGCGGTGGGCATTGTGCCTGACAAACACGAATGCCGCGTTCTTCAAAGTTTTTGGCACAAAAACGCGTGGAAAACAGTGGTGGGCCGGGCCGGGCAGCGCGCCTGTGTCTGCACTATGCTGCAAACGCTGAGACGTGCAACTGTCCGGTGCGGGGTTATCTGGCAAAAATTCCCCGGGCAGCCGCAGTGGCTGACAAAAAACGAGCTCCGCTGGGGAAGCCTCCAAATCCTCTTTTGGTGCGGAACGCAACCCCAATAAAACCCACGGCAACCGGTCTACCCAATTTGCATCCATCAGCGAAGCCCTGAACGCTGCTTTCAGTGACCTATGAAAACGCTCGCATAACCCATTGGCCTGTGGGTTGTACGTGGTTGTGCGATGAATTGCAACACCCAGGCTACGGGCCATCGCGGACCAGAGGTCGGAAACAAACTGAGGGCCCCTATTGGACGTGATGTCCGACGGAATTCCAAACCATGCCACCCATGTCGTCAAAAAAGCGCGCACCACGTCCGCGGACGTGGTTGCCACCAGCGGGACTGCTTCTGGCCAGCGTGTGGTGCAGTCCACCACTGTCAGAAGGTGCGTGCACCCCTGCGATGGCGGGAGGGGGCCCACGAGGTCCACGTGAACATGATTGAACCTCTTAGCCGGTATACGAAACGGCTCCAAAGGAGCCTTCGTGTGTCTGTGTACTTTGGCTCGTTGGCACGCTACGCAGGCTGCAGCCCACTCCTTCACTTGTTTGCACAGGCCTGGCCACACGAACTTCGCTTCCACCATTTTGACTGACGCGTGCACTCCTGGGTGCGCCAGAGCGTGAATTGACTCAAACACGCGGTAACGCCAAGCAACTGGGACCACTGGGCGCGGACGTCCTGTGGAGACGTCGCAGATTGGGGGGGGGGGCTGCTGTCTTGTAGTACTCTGCTCTCCAGCCTTAACCCTCTTGGTCCAGACTGGAGCGCGCGCACGTCAGTATCGCTAATCTGCTCTGCGGCCATGGCTGTATAATCTATCCCCACGCAGACCGGGGCCACTACTGCACGCGAGAGGCAGTCCGCCACCACATTTAGTTTACCCAACACATGCTGAATATCGGTCGTAAACTCCGAGATCATGGCCAGCTGTCTCTGCTGCCAGCCCAACCATGGTTCCAAACTCTTGGCCATTGCGAACGTCAGCAGCTTGTGGTCCACGAACTCGGTGAAGCTGCGCCCTTCCGGCCAGAACTGGAAGTGGCGTATGGCCAGGTGGAGAGCCAGCAACTCTGTTGAATGCGCTGTATTTACGCTCACTGTCGCGCAGAGCCCTGCTGAAAAAAGCAAGTGGCTGCCAAGAACCGGCGACACGTTGCTCCACGATGGCACCTATGGTCACGTCCGAGACGTCGGTAGTGAGCACTATCCGAGCCGCTGGGTCTGGGTGCGCCAACAGTGCGGCGTTTGCCAGGGCTGTTTTAACCTCAGAGAATGTCTGCTCTCGCTCCGGAGTCCATTCGACTCTGTCCGCCGGTTTCCGTTTCTTGAGTGCGGCTTACAATGACTGCATGAACTGAGCTGCGCGGGGGAGGAACCGGTTATAAAAGTTAACCATCCCCAAAAATTCTTGCAGCGCCCTGACCGTCTGAGGCCAGGGAAAATTTGCCACGGCGCGCACTTTGTCGGGCAAGGGTATCGCTCCCTCCGGTGAGACACGGTGCCCCAAAAAATCAATCCCCGTCGCGCCGAACTGGCATTTCACCGGGTTGATTATTAACCCGTGCTCCTCCAACCTCCGGAAAACCGTCCTGAGGTGGGTTATGTGTTCGTCCTCGGACACACTGGCCACCAGGATGTCATCCAGGTAGACAAACACGAATGGCAGATCGCGCAACGCCGCATCCATCATGCGTTGGAATGTCTGTGCCGCTCCTTTTAATCCGAAGGGCATGTGTAAAAACTCAAACAGGCCAAATGGAGTTATTACCGCTGTTTTGGGTATGTCCTCCGCGCGCACTGGGACCTGGTGGTAACCACGGACCAGGTCTATTTTAGAAAAAATGCGTGCCCCGGCGAGGTGAATGGAAAAATCCTGAATATGGGGAATCGGGTAGCGGTCGTGCGCTGTGGCGTTATTCAACCTGCGGAAATCTCCGCACGGTCGCCACGATCCCTCGGCCTTAGGGACCAAGTGTAGCGGGGATGCCCATGGGCTGTTTGAGCGCCTGATGATGCCCAACCTTTCCAAGTTGGCAAACTCCTCGTGCGCTATGGCCAGTTTTGCTGCGTCCAGGCGCCGAGGTCATGCGAAAATGGGTGGCCCGGTGGTGGTGATAAAGTGCTCCACCCCGTGTTTAGAGATGGCAGCCGAAAACGTCGGGACCGTGAGTGCTGGGAACTGAGTGAGCAGTGTGTGGAACTTACCGCCTGGAGCTGTGACGTTGGCTTGTGTTACTGGCCCGGCCCCTCGAGCTGTACAGGGGAGAGAGTCAAAGGACAGTGCATTAACCAGGCGGCTGTTAGCCACATCGACTAGCAACCCGTGTGCACACAGAAAATCAGTTCCTAGGATTGGAAAACTCAATGCCACTATGACAAAAGTCCACTTGTACATCTGGCCGTGTAGGGATAAAGTCAGTGTTCTCTCACCAAAAGTCTTAATGTCCGAGCCGTTTACTGCTACCAGCCCGGGGCCGCTAGCTCCCGCTAGCCGGTCGGCATAGGACAGCAGGATGATGCTTTTCTGGGCGCCAGTGTCTACGAGGAACCGTCTCCCCGAGCGCGAGTCCGTCACGTAGAGCAGCTTGTTCTCTTCACCGGCGGTCGCAGCTGCTACCGACTGCCGGCCTTGGCGTTTCCCGAACGCTTGAATTGGCACGGTGGCGCACATCTGTGTGCGTTCTCTCCAAAGCGGTGGTGGTAGAAGCAGAGCGTGTCTCTCTGGCGCTCCCTGGCCCCCGCTGCTGCTACGTCGGCGGCTCCTCGCCTCCGCTGGTCGTCTCGCTGGGTTCCGAGGCCGCTGCATTCACTGTGAGGGCTCTGGTGGTGAGGATGATCCGATCTGCCTCCTGGGCTAGCGCACGGTAGTCACGCGCGGCCAGCAACGGCGAATTGGCCAGAACCGCTCTGGCCACTGTTGGGAGGTTCCGGAGAAAAAGGTGGGCAAACAGAAAATACCCGTCGTCCGTGCCCATCAACGCCAACATCTTCTCCATCAGTTCGACCGCAGAACCATCTCCTAAGTCGGAGCGCCTCAGGAGCCTCTCTGCTCTCTCACAGCCCGAGAGCGTGTAGCGCCGGGTCAGTGCGGCCTTGAGAGCCCCGTATTTGTCATGGGCTGGAGGCTGTTGGAGCAGGCTCGCTACTTGCTGAGATGTGCGTGCGTCCAGCGCTGCGACCACATAGTAATATTTGGTGTCGTCTGCCGTTATTCCCTGGAGGGCGAACTGAGCCTCGGTGTGGTGGAACCAAGACCGCGGGTCGTGCAGCCAAAAGTCCGGTAGTTTGACCGAAACAGCGCACGCGTTGCTGTGGGTTCCCGTCCGGGCTGTCTCTGGGATGCCTGCCGCGTTGGTGGGGCTTCCCGTCCGGTCCGACTCTTGGGTTCTTGCCTCGTGTTCCATAATTCATCAAAGGGTCACCAGTGTGGAGAGTGTAATTAACGGAGGCAGACTTATGTAACAGACGACTTTATTCACTCTCACATCAGTCATACACAGAAAAAGCGTGTCTCAATACACCAGGGGCTCTCCTTTATATCAACCGCCCCTCTCACATCTGCATGACATCTCGCATCACAATACATTCATCCTTTCTCCCCCCACTACTTCTTCCTGCTACCTCACCATAATCTCAGTACCTATTGTCCTTCTCTGTTTACCCTCTGCATCCAGTCTGAGATGATTAACCCAGCCTCTGCAATACTTTAATATGAGTATTGATTCTAGAGTTAGCTAGTCGCTCAAAATAACGTCTAAGAATGACGCATATGGTCAAATGTTGGTAGATGAACTAGGATTCCAGTGGGCGTGAATAGAATTGATAGAAAATAGCGATCCAGATTGACTGGATCAGCAGTTAAGGTAATGTTAGACAGCCTGTTGGTCATGTGACCAATGCGGACTGACCGCCTAGCCAAGGTAATGCTAACAGAGCTCACTGTAGCATCACAGTTAAAATATAACAAAATAATCAAGACTGCAGATTATCAACTGTGGATTAGTGAACCAGATGAAAACAGGGATGTCTATTAGATGACAGAAATCTAAAGAAAATAATAATATAAATCATGCTCGGTAAGCTAACTTGTTAGCTTACTGTTGTTTACATGATTAACAGCTAGGCTGGCTAATAATAGAACAGCGGGCGGGTACCAAGGATGCGCTGGGTTGGGTTTACCATGTAAGTGACGTCCTGTGGCAAATTCGGAACCGTCAGTTTTGCTTTTTGGAGTGAAAACCGATCTAAAGGCAGTGTTTTTTAAAGAGATGTGAGCATTCTGATATTTTCTATTTTCAATGGATGCCTTTCAGAAGGTTAAAACCTACAAAAATAGAATTTTTCATTCAATGACCAGTTTAAGTTCTGTATGTTGTGAGGTGGGCCTTCATGGATCACATTTATTTTTTAGCACATCCCACATATGTTCTATTGGACTGACATCTGGAGAATTTGGAGGCCAAGTCAACACCATGAACTAGTTCGGTTACTCAAACTTTTGCTCCGCTTTGGTCCAGTTCTGATGCTCATGTGCCCATTAGGCATTTTTGGCAGTGGACATGGGTCAGCATGGGCACCCTGACCGGTTTGTGTAATATGCACTGTGTGTTCTGGCATTTTTCTGTCAAAAAGAGCATTTTTATGCCTCGGTGAAACAGAGAGGCATACAGTAATCAGTTAATGTGTCTGTGTGTGTAGTTGTATCTGTCATCTGTCTGTCTTGTCTGTTACCAGCTTTTCAGCTCGCCCAGTCAAAATTAAGTGCAACTAAAGGCTTGTATCATTGTATGACCATATTTTCTCGACTTTTAATTTGCCAGAATTTCAAAATAACACTGTTTTTGAAATAAACACAAATTTAACTCACCATTTCTGTCAATGCCGCAGTGAAAAAAAAAAAAAGGTATCGTAATAACTATCCTGGCCCAGTAGAGGTCGGAGTGCCACTATTTTATAGCCGCCCATGCTACCATGCCACAGGCACCGAGGCACAATGCCTTGGTGCTTTCATTTATTTAACAATTTGAGCTCCAGAAGCTCCTCTGTTGGATTGGACAACATACTGTAGGCTAGCCTCCGCTACCAACACAGACGGTGCTACACAGGAGCACTGGGGTGGGAGCCAAAGATGTGTTTTTGTGTTCTTTTTGAACCGAATAATGCTTGAAAATTGTTGTAGTCACATTGGGAAACAATTGTAGTGTAGCCCTAGTCAAAGACTTGTTTTTCACTCTTGCTCATTTTCTGCTTCCAAGACATTAAATTCAAGGTCAAAATGTTTTCTTGCTGCCTAATATATTCCACCCACTACCAGATGCCACTGTATCAGGACAGTCAGCATTATTACTGTAACAGTAAATGATATTAACATCAGCTGTCTGTGATCATAATGATTGGTGTATGCACCAACATTAACATTAGTGACTAAACTCTTGTTACAGTTCGCTAACAAAGGGAAACATTTGATCTTATTTCTCCATGGTGAAGTCCTTCAGCTTCTCACTGTGTTCACTTTTTTCTCTGCAGGGTGCAGCAAAACCAGAAGAGTGAGAAGATGCCACTGCATACTGTCTGGAGGGTTGACTTGTTTTTACTGAGCTCAGTCAGAAGAAAGAAACTTAGCTAACTTCTTTGCTTTACTGGGAACAATCACAGTTAATTAACAAGTGAGGTGGAAGCTCGCTGACAAAACATTTGAAGCAAATTTGGAAGTGCTGAAGTGGAAATAAAGCATAAATGCTGACAATCAAATCTCATCTGAATACAGATGAGTAATGCACAGTCATAATGTGGTGAACACTTCCTATCATGTGTTTTTGTTTTTTGTTTTTTTTCAGTAAAAACAAAGACCTGCTGCTGGAAGACTAAACTACAATATTATAATTCTCCTTTTTGTTTTAATGTCTTGCTTATCCCTGATAAAGAATCTACATTTTAATTCATCAAAATCATTTATTCTAACGTAACTCTGCTGTAAATTAATGTAAAACTTTGTTTTATATTTCATAATTGCATTTTATTAGTCCCCATTGTGGGACTAATAAAGGCTTATCTTATCTTGAAATGACAAATGTTATTTTTGATAATAGAATAGACTGGAATCCTGCTAAGTTCAACTGATGATAATTCTTGGATGTGTAGAATTAACCAGTTCACACACAAAATCCTCAAAAATCAGTCTGTTCCCATTTGTGAGTTTGCCTTCATGCCTAAGACCATATAAAAGTAGAACTTCCTGCTGTCCAGCTTGGTGCTCAGCAATAATGGAACGGAGGGAAGTTTGTGGCAGCGCCTTGCATGGCACCGACCCTTCTGATTCTAGATGTGATTAACATTGTAGATAGGAGAAACATAATTTCGTTCTACTGTACATGATTGGCTGTATGGACTGAATGACAATAAAGTTGGCTTTACCTTTAAAGAGGGAGGATTTATCCACAGTCCAGCTGTTAACCAGCAGAGGGAGCCAAAGGACGGCCCACACTCATGATCTGCTCCAGTGTTTTTCAACTTTTTTTGAGCCACAGAAACTCATTTTACATTGAAAAAATTCAGCAGCATCCCACCAGCCTAAAATGTTGTAAAATTACACATTGTAGCCTATTACGGCATATCAAATAATGTAGTCTTATAATTTGTATACCCTGCGTGAAGTGCAGCTCAGTTACATACAAAGTCAATGGAAAGACTTGAACATATGCATTTGCTCAGAGTAACACGAGTTGGAGTTTGGATTTTCAGCTTGGGCCACAAGGTTGCTTGATGTTTAGTCAGATGACCATTTGGCATTGGTGTTCTGTCATTGCTGGGAGAGTGAATTTGACAGTAAGACAACCACTTCCCAGAGACATCCCTCGTCAGACGCGCACTCCCACGAAAGCAGACCTCTGTGACCACTGCTCATTTGGTGCAGGGGGCGGCCAATGTCGGGATATGGTTTCTGGGGGAGGTGGTGACATTTTTCTGTCCAGAGAGTGTTGTGGTCTCAGGCACAACACTCCGCAGCAGATGCAGGGTGGCTGTGGGGGGTCCCATCTCTACACAGGGTGAGTTTTCCATCGAGAGGAAGAAGAAGAGGAGGGATTGCATCCGTGCTGCTATCCGCTGACATGGAGGAGCCACTGCAGGCACCAGTACACAACAGCAGTAAGTTGTTTGCAATTTTTTGGACCAATTAAGAGGACGGTGTGTTCCAACTTTAGGGGGATCACACTTCTCAGCCTCCCTGAGACGGTCTATGCCAGGGTACTGGAAAGAAGAGTCCAGTCGTTGGTCGAACCTCGGATTCAGGAGGAGCAATGTGTTTTTTGTCCTGACCGTAGAACATTGGACCAATTCTTTACCCTCTCGAGAATCCTCGAGGGTTTGTGGAAATTTGCATAATCAGTCTACAGATGTTTTGTGGACTTGGAGAAGGCATTTAACCACATCCCTTGTGGTTTCTTATGGGGGGTGCTCTGGGAGTATGAGGTATCGGGCTTTTTGCTACGAGCTATCTAATCTCTATACGACCTTTGTGAGAGTTTGGTTTGTATTGCCAACACCCAGTCAAACTCGTTTCCAGTGAGAGTTAGGACTCCTCCAGGGCTGCCCTTTGTCACCGATCTTGTTCATAATTTTTATGGACAGGATTTCTAGGTGCAGCCAAGGAACGTAGGGTGTCATGTTTGGTGACCACAGGATCTTGTCTCTGCTGTTTGGAGATGACATTGTCCTGTTGGCTTCATTGAGCAATGACCTACAGTTCTTACTGGGACAGTTTGCTACTGAGTGTGAAGTGGCTGGGATGAGAATCAGCACCCCCAAGTCCGAGTCCATGGTCCTCAGCCGGAAAAGGGTGGATTGTCCTCTCCAGGTCGGGGACGAGCTCCTGCCCCAAGTGGATGAGTTTAAGTGTCTCGGGGTCTTATTTACGAGTGAGGGGAGAATGGAGCAGGAGACTGACAGATGGATCGGAGCAGTATCTGCAGTGATGCGGACGTTGTACCGGTCTGTCGTGGTGAAGAGGAAGCTGAGCTCTAAAGCAAAGCTGTCGATTTACCTGTCAATCTACATTCCTACCCTCACCTGTGGTCATGAGCTTTGGGTAATGATCGAAAGAATGATATTGCAGATACAAGCGGTGAAATTAGTCTTCTCAGTCGGATTGCTGGACTCACCCTTAGAGATAGGGTGAGGAGCTCAGTTATTCGGGAGAGGCTCAGAGTAGAACTGTTGCTCCTCCACATCGAAAGGAGTCAGTTGAGATGGTTTAGGCAAGGGGTTCTCAACCTTTTTGACCTTGGGGCCCAAATTTTCCAGTGAAAAGTAACCCACGGCCCATTCAGTTATTAACTTTGTATTGGTTTAATAATTGATCTCACGCCTAGTTTGATTTGTATTCTATGACTAAATCAAATCCACTTACAGCTTAACAAGTTAAAATCTTGTCATAAAAGGCATGATACAATGTGATCATCCCATTTATTTATTACCCATATGCAGTGCTGGGAGTAATGCGTTACTGTAACGCCACTACTTTTGCAGTAACGTGCTGTGTAATGAAATTACTGATTAAAAGTTCAGTAATGCATTACAATTACTGAAATTTGATCAGATGCGTTACTCGTGTTACTCATTTTATTAATATGGATAGATATTTTAGCGCAAACAGACGATCATACAACTTGCAGTTGCTAGACACCCTCCTCATGAACTGCCAACTGGGGATGAATACACAGTTTCGGTGGCTATTGGCAGGACAACTGCCATCCCCAGCGCCACCAGCGACCTCAAGCCACTGGAGGTTGTCATGCCAAAGGCAAAGGCAAGCAAATAAATATAAACTGACTCTACGTAACTGACACAGCCGTCACACAGTCTCCTCCGTGGGTCCATTTCCTGTCCTGCCCCAGTTCACATCACAACCCGATGAAGAAATGCTGTGGCGGTGGCGACTTCTCATATCGAGCCCTGATCACCTGTTGTCCAAGTGGTAAGTAGCCTCTACAAGCTCCTACCTCTGTGGTTAAACATGAGTATTTTTTGAGCAAGAAACTTGCATTTAATGTTTTCTTACGCACAGAGAAAAAGTGACTGTGATTTGTTGCAGTAAAGAACAGCTTCTAAGTGGTGAACTTTCATTTATCTGTGGTTTCTATTTTATTTTATCTCATTCATTTACATGCTGTTGTGATATGTAACTATTTCATGCAAGTAAGTCCTCTAAATATGCATTTTTAAAGGGCTGGTGTCAAACATATGGCTTGTGGGCCAAAAACGGCCCACCAGGGGGTCCAAAATTTTCTCTGTGAATTCACAGCTTTATTTCTAGTAAATTTCTGACTTTCTATTGGTTGCAACAGTTTGTGTAAATCTGAGACAATTTTTCTCTGTAAGATGAGACTTTTTTTCTCCTCAGTTTTCTTTTTCTTCTTTTTTCTGTTGAGAACAAGGGGCCTTTGATCTTGCTGTGTGTGCAACATGATTTAAGTATGCATTTAAAAGTAACGTGAAAGTTACTTTTTGTTGGAAAAACTCCTCATCAAAAATCAGGCAGGATCAAAGTTTCAGCAAATTTAACCCTTTGAGTGACAGATTTTGCATGCCCCTAGTGGCAGAGCACAGCGCTGCACCTGTCAACTAATTCTGACATCCCTGTACTCCCCAGCTATATTGATGACTTGTACTGATCATGTCAGTTCAGAAGGTGGCAGACACACATTGGAGAAATCATGGCTGACATGTAATACACCAAAGAAGAACTCCTTATTTCCTTTTCCTGTATTCCCTTCTTTTAGCTCAGAAAGCTGATATGGCCGCCATCCATCGTTGTGCATGTCACTTAGACAGCTTCATACACGGAAAATAGCAACGGGATACGAGCGAAATTTATGTGGGATAATCATAAGACTTTATAGCTGTGGTAGAGAGCATAAATGACCGACAGAACGCAAAATGACGACCACGATGGATGAAAATGCAGCGACCACAACAGAGAGCGAGTCCCCTTCGCCGCCGGTAAGTGACAAATTTCTTAGTTTTTTTTTAACATTGTACTGATTTCTTGTTCATATACTTTGAAGATAAGATGATAACGTAACCCTGTACAAAAAACGGTGTCAAAAGACTGAACCATTCTTTGTGTAAATATGTCCAAAGTCCGCTTTTGACTGAGTTATGTAATTCAATATAGCTGCCGTGGCATTATGCAAATTAGATGCGTAAAGTCACTCCTATCTGAAACTTTGGATCATATTTTACATTTTTCTAATTGACAGTAAGCCATTATCTCTTACCACTTTAAAGTTATAGCCTTGGAAAGTTCTGACATCTGATCTGACTAGTTTCTTGGAAAAAATCTTTACCACTGTTGACCACTAGGGGTTATGTCACAATCTGGCGACAGTTACACTCAAAGCCTTAATTAATATGCACTGATCAGCAGAAGACAATACAGAGTACGGCTCTCACAGACTGCTGCAATGCATTGGCTTAACTAACAGAGTGTTTCTGGCTAATGTATATCCAAGGGACCATCAGGGTGGGGTCTTTTCTTGATGAGTTTATTCATGACTCAGTGTGATAAGGTGTGCTGAGCCTCTTGATATTTCATTCATGACTAAGATTGTATTTGCTGAGTTCATGCAGAAAACACTAGTGATCAGCTGAACAGTCAGTGATAGAACTGAACATTCACACTTACATCAGCATCCTTCAGTCTGTTTTTTTCCACTGCTCAACAACTCCAAATATGGTAACAGGATTTCCTAGGTATACAGTGGGGTAAAAAAAGTATTTAGTCAGCCACCAATTGTGCAAGTTCTCCCACTTAAAAGATGAGAGAGGTCTCCAATTTTCATCATAGGTATACCTCAACTATGAGAGACAAAATAAGAAAAAAAAAAAAAATCCAGAAAATCACATTGAAGGATTTTTTTTCCTTCCACAATATTTTTATTGAACCTTTTTACAAACATAACACAAACAATCAAACACTAACACTAAAGTAATAAAAAATAAAAAAAAAAATACTAAAAAAACCCCACCAACAACCACTATCAAGAACAGATCTTCAACAATGCTCCTCTGTTTAGTCTAGGCAATCCATTACATAAGTATACATATTATACATTCACCAGTTTGGAATTTACAAGGTCCACACACATCATTCACCTTCTTCTTCAAAAGTTATGTTTAAATTCTTTACATAATCAATGAAAGGTCTCCATATATTCTCAAACACATTTTCCTTTGATTTCAGTATGTATGTTATTCTTTCTAGTGGAAGGTTTGTTAACATCTGTCTTAACCACTGAGTCACATCTGGTCTATGAGTCTTTTTCCACAGTAGTGCAATACATTTTTTGGCATTAAGCAAACTGAGGTCTATGAATGCTCTTTCACTTTTATTAAAATTATGCTTTTCTGGATACAGACCCAACAAAAACAATTTAGGATTCAATATGATTTGTTTTGAAATTATTTTTTCAATTGTTACCCTCACCTCTTTCCAAAACACTCCAATTTTCCTACATTCCCATACACAATGAAATAAGGTTCCTTTACTTTCCATACATTTTGTGCACGTATCTGGTATGTTTTTGTTATAGCTATTTAATTCCACCGGTGTAACATACATCCGCATTAACCATTTAAAATGTATCAATTTAAGACGTACATTTATTGATTTGGTTTGAGCTTCTGTACAAGCCAATTCCCATTGTTCCTCTGAAATTTCAATTTGCAGGTCTTCTTTCCAATAATTTAATCTTTTCTGTGAGTTTTCACTTGAAGATAGTGTCAATGAATTATAAAACTCTGAAATAATACCCTTTCTCTTACTATCTTTCGTCAAAATTTTTTCCAAGGATGAATAAATAGGTCGAGTGAGAGCATTGTTTTGATTTGATCGAATAAAGTTCCTAAGCTGAAGATATTTAAAAAAATGTGTTCTATTAAGATTAAATTTGATCCTCAGCTCTTCAAAAGACATTATGTTATCTGAACATGACAGATATAAGTCTTGAATCTTTTGAATCCCTTTTAAATTCCATACTTTAAATACAGCATCCGCTCTCCCTGGTTTAAAATATTGACTACCCCATATTGGGCTAAATTGTGACAGTAAGTCTGGTTCTTTTAAATATTTTGTGGTTTCACACCATATTTTGATCATATGCTTTACAAATGGATTTTTAACTTGTTTCTGTAATTTTTTTGCCGAGTCTGAGTATATGAATATGGGAAGAGGTAAAGGTAAATTGTATGATTCCATTTCAGTCCAGTGAGGGAGATCATTTGATGAAAAATAATATGTCATAGACCTCAGTTGTGCTGACCAGTAATACAACATAAAGTTTGGACATTTCAGACCTCCACGATCAAATGGTAAATATAGTAAGGACAAACGTAATCTAGCCTTCCTGTTGTTCCATATAAATTCCACTAACTTTTTTTTAATTCTTGAGAATAGATCTGAAGGTGGTGGCAAAGGAATGTATTGAAATAAATAAAGTATTTTAGGTAAGATATTACTTTTAAGTATATTGATTCTCCCTATCATCGACATTGGTAGTGACATCCATCTCTGAATTAACTCATTAATGTCTGTCATTAAGGCTTCATAGTTGGTACTGGTGACTAAATCTAGCTTAGGCACAATTTGAATTCCTAAATATTTAAACTGATTTACAGCATTGAATTGATTTACCTCAGAAGCTGGGTGATTTCTCTGGGTCTCATTTAGCATTAATATTGAAGATTTTGTTTTATTTATTTTATATCCTGATATTTCCCCAAAATTCTTTATTAAATTCAACAAGGTCGGGATTGATTTTTTAAGATTCAACATAAACAAAATTATGTCATTGGCATACAGGGAGATTTTATGTTCTGTTGGTCCTACTTTAATTCCATATATTTGTGGATATAAACGTACTGCCATCGCTAAAGGTTCAATTGCCATAGTAAACAATAAAGGTGAAAGTGGACAGCCTTGTCGACATCCTCTATTGATCTTTATTGATTTTGAGATATTGCTGTTTGTTAGGATTTCTGCTGTAGCATTATTGTATATTATCTGAACCCATTTTAAGAAATTATTTCCAAGTCCAAACCTTTGTAAGACTTCAAAAAGAAAGGGCCATTCAACTCTATCAAAGGCCTTTTCGGCGTCCAATGATAGGAGAGCTGTATCCGGTGCTTCTTTATTAGAATAAATAATATTAAATAGTCTTCTTACATTATGGAAGCCTTGTCTTCCCTTTATAAAGCCATTCTGATCTCGGTTAATAATATTTGGTAATATTTCTTGTAGTCGTCTTGCTAAAATTTTACAGATTATCTTAAGGTCAGCATTTAATAGGCTTATTGGTCTCATATTTTCACATTTATTAGAGGGTTTACCTGGTTTTGGCAACAGTATAATTAAGGCATTATTCATGTATAGTGGTAAATTACTATTTTGAATTGCTTCTAAACCCATTTCCAAAAAAGGTTTTATCAATTTATTCTTAAACTTTTTATAAAGGTCAACTGGAAGACCATCTGGTCCTGCACTTTTTCCTGATTTCATATTATCAATGGCTAGCCCAACTTCTTCTTGACTAATTTTAGACTCCAGTATCTCCCTGTTTTCATTTGGAATACACGGTATAGATAGTCCATCCAAAAACCCTTTTAGTTTTGTTAAGTCAGTTTCATTTTTTGTATCATATAATTTTTCATAGTAATCTCTATGTCACGGGTGGCTCTCGCAAGCCACTATAAGATGCCACACAGTCACCAGAGAGTTTAGTGAGAGTTTTATTGACGGTGAAAATAGCGACAACACAAGCTGCTGAGACATTGACACTGGAGTCTACTCACAACAGGAGGCATAGGCTACACAGCTCTACAGGTCCAGAGGAGGAGACAGTCAAGTACAGACAGACGAGGTTGGTGATAATAATAACACCGGCTGCTAAGGCAGAGACACACAAGGATCGATACACACCTGGAGGGGTAAGGCTATACAGTACACTCACTAGTCCAGGGGCACGATGGTCAAACCAAGCAGACGTGGTAGGAATAAATCCTAAGCATCCGTAGCGTGACGGAGAGTTAACAGACACTGTTGCAAGGATGTGATCGCTAGCGAGGGTAGAAATAGTCCTGGCACTAACGACCACAAATGCAGCGCAGCTGTTCAGGGTTTGACAGCTGAGCGGAAGCCTCCCTGAGCACTATCACAATAAGAGCTCGGAGAGCTAGAATCATAACGCCGCTGTCAAACCCTGACAAGATTAACCCGAGCACCAAGGCATAGTGCTCGGGTCATGACAGTAGGCCCCCCTCACTTGACGGGCTCTGAACGTCTAGTAACACCTGCCCCCCCCTCCCCCAACCACAGGGCGAGTGGATTGAGGAACAGGCAAGGAAGGAGCCAAACAAAACCTAACACCCTAAACAGGAAAAGAAATGAATACATCACTTGAAATATCCATCCTATTTCCCCCAGAACAATGACGAAAGAAGAAAAAACAAAACAAGACATGACTACAAAACAAGGAGAACACAATCATACAAAGCAAAAAAACACTTGACCCTGAAAATTTTCCCACCGAGGCCACAGACAACCCGTCTAACCCCAGTGTACATAACCTGGCCCAAAAAATATAAACCAACACACAGTAACTATAGGAACAAAACAGGAAATAAATGCAAACACATAACCATGGCAAAAAAAAGGAAAAAATTACATGACGGTAACTATGGAAACAAAACAAAACATAAATACAAACATGACTAAGAGCAAAAAATGCATACTAACACATGATAACTATGAGAAAAACAAGAAATAAATGCACACATGGTAACTATGGAAGAAAGAAAAAAACACAAGAAATACGTGCTAACACACCGTGACTATGGAAAAAACAAACACACACGAAACCAGAAATACATGAAAACACCTGGAAACTGAACGAGAACACCATACTATGGCCCCCCAAGAAGAAGAGGGGAACGAACAAAAAGCAAAACATGGCCATAGCCCCTCAAAGGAAGAGGGGGAAACCAAACAAAAAAAAACAAGACCCAGACTATGGATTACAAAAACTCATGAGGCAATCTAAAATTGCTTAGCATAACTTGACTATGGATTTCAAAAACTCATGAGGCAATCTAAATTGCTTAACATAACTTGACTAAGACTTGACTATGGCTTACAAAACACATGAGGCAATCTAAAATTGCTTTACATAACTTGACAAGACTAGACACTGTATGGGCCAAAGCAAAAAGATGATCGGCGGAGATCCAACGCCCCCCCAGGCAGAGCTCCGGCGACCTCCCTGCCTCTGATGGCCCACGGATAGTCCCACGAAACAGTACATGGTCAGGCGGCCTGCCCCAGTCCCAGGCCCCCAGAAACAAGTCCTCTGGTGGCCGAACCAGGTCACCCAGTAGCAACCACAGTTTATCGGGCGACCAACCCAAGACTCAGGAACGCACAAAGCAGTTCCTCGGGTGGCCGACCTGCATCCCACAACCACCAGGACCGTGGAGGAATAGCATGCAGCCCGCCTAATGACGACAATACATGAGAGCGCAAGTCTGCCAGACAAAAACCTCCAACGGCCCCCAGATGGTGGCTCCTGAGAGGGGAACAATCAAAAAATTGGACCTCCTCGAATCCTGATTGGGTCGCAGCCGCACCTGCGCTGGACCCCCACTGGACCTCGTCGGACCCCGATTGGGTCACCGCTGCACCCACGTCGGACCCCGATTGGGTCACTGCTGCACCCACGTCGGACCCCAACTGGGTCACAGCCACACCTGAGCTGGACCCCCACTGGACCTCGTCGGACCCCAATTGGGTCGCAGCCACACCTGAGCTGGACCCCCACTGGACCTCGTCGGACCCCAATTGGGTCGCAGCCACACCTGAGTCGGACCCCGACTGGGTCACAGCCACACCTGAGCTGGACCCCCACTGGACCTCGTCGGACCCCGACTGGGTCGCAGCCACACCTGAGTCGGACCCCAACTGGGTCACCTCGGCCCACGCGTCAGACCCCGACTGGGTCACCTCGGCGACGACCTCCATCCCCGAACCTGGAACCTCCAGTCCCGTGACCTTGACAGATTCCAGACTAGTAACGCTGTGGAGAGGCTCAGAGAACAAGAGAGGACCGGGATCAGTTCCACCGGCAGCGCCAGAGCCCAGTGAGACAAGCTCGGGTGCAGCAGACGGCTGCCCCTCGCTCCCCTCCCCATGAGGCAGGAAAAAATGCTCTAACACACCATAAAGGAAAACAAGGAAGAGCACTTGCCTGCACTCGGGCTCTGGAGCCGTCCAGGACTTCGTCGATCCAGGTTCAGACAGACGCTCATCGTCGGGCTCCCACTCGGCTGCGTCGGGTTCCACAGCCGGCCTGATGGTCTCTGCAGCTGGATCCTCTTGCGCTGGCGTCCACGCCAATAACCCGTATGGCGTGGGGGCAGAGGACCCTCGACCTGCTGACTCGGGCTGCATCTCTGAGGAACCCTGGGGACGCTTACTCGTCGGCTCTGGCTCCTCACCGCAGTCCATTCTCCTCCTCTGTCCAACACTAGGCTGCAGGGCCGGGATATCTCCCAGAGCCGCAGGCCTCCCCCTCGTTCGACGGCGTGGGACTGACGCCGAGGACCGCTCCGCAGGAGGAAACACAGAGGCAGCAGGTTCAGTATAAATAGCTTCAGCTGGAGAAGGAAACTCGGGGAGCTGCGAACCCCGAGCTTCACTCCTAGGAGTCAGACAAGACAAATCACTATAATGACTAGGAAAGTGAAATTGAACTTGCCTGTCTCCCGAAGGTAAGATGGTACCAGCTGAAGAGGACGTTGCTCCCTCCCTCGCTCGCTGGATGGTAACATAGGACCCATAGACGGAGCTCACCGGCACAGGACTCAGCTCACTTTCAGCAGCTGGCTGATTGAGGGGGTCATTCAGGCGGCCCGGAACTGGATCCGGAGCAGGAGCTTGCTGAAGACGTGCTCGGCCGCGGCGCGACGCCTCCGCCGGCCCCCAGATGGTGCAAACTCCAGGACTGGATCGAGGACGGGATCAGGATCCGTAGGCCACGAGCAGGAGTGCCTCTTCTCCTGCTTCACGCCGCGTTCCTCCTCCAGCATCAGGAAAATCTCGCGTTGTGCGGCGATATCTTCCCTCCTCGCGTCGACTTCCGGGTGGTCGGCCCAGGGGGAAGGGAGATGACGAAGGACGTCTTCAGCAGCGTCTAGGTACCAGTGTATACTGTAATGGTAGTCCAGCAGTGAAGCGGAGATGAGCAGCTCATCCACGACTTCCAGGAAGCCTGTCAGCTCGTGGCTCGGGCTCCCAGCGCGGCCCCTCCGCGACGGCATTCTTCCCACACACTCAGTACCCAGACGGGAACAGCAACTGTCCAAAAAACTCAAAACTCCCTGGTGAATTGCGTCTCGGGTTGGCGTCACCGTAAACGCCGTTTTGGCAGCAGTGTACTGTCACGGGTGGCTCTCGCAAGCCACCATAAGACGCCACACAGTCACCAGAGAGTTTAGTGAGAGTTTTATTGACGGTGAAAATAGCGACAACACAAGCTGCTGAGACATTGACACTGGAGTCTACTCACAACAGGAGGCATAGGCTACACAGCTCTACAGGTCCAGAGGAGGAGACAGTCAAGTACAGACAGACGAGGTTGGTGATAATAATAACACCGGCTGCTAAGGCAGAGACACACAAGGATTGATACACACCGGGAGGGGTAAGGCTATACAGTACACTCACTAGTCCAGGGGCACGATGGTCAAACCAAGCAGACATGGTAGGAATAAATCCTAAGCATCCGTAGCGTGACGGAGAGTTAACAGACACTGCTGCAAGGATGTGCTCGCTAGCAAGGGTAGAAATAGTCCTGGCACTAACGACCACAAATGCAGCGCAGCTGTTCAGGGTTTGACAGCTGAGCGGAAGCCTCCCCGAGCACTATTACAATAAGAGCTCGGAGAACTAGAATCATAACGCCGCTGTCAAACCCTGACAAGATTAACCAGAGCACCAAGGCATAGTGCTCGGATCATGACACTCTAAAGGCTCTATTAATTTCTAAAGGATCTACAACTACCTGTCTGTTACTTATAATACTGGTGATTGGTGTTTTAAATTCTAATTGTTTAATCTGCCATGCCAATAATTTTCCCGATTTTTCACCTTGTTCATAAAAAGATTGCTTCAATCTTAGAAGACTCGAGGCAGCTCTATTTGCTGATTTTTTGACATATTCAGCTCTCAGAATCAGTAATTCGTTCTCTAACTTTAGGTCACTTCCTGCATACACTTTTTCTTGAAGAATTTTTAGTTTATGTTCCAATTGGATTCTCTCCTCTTGAGTCTTCTTAGATTTTGAACCTGTATAACTAATAATATGTCCCCTAATAAAAGCTTTGAAAGCCTCCCACTTTATACATGCTGATGTTTGTGTAGTATTGATATCAAAGAACTCATCTAGCTGTTTTTCTATGTACTTAACAAATTCCTCATCCTGAAGCCATTTATGCTGAAATTGCCACTTACCTGGTTCCTTTGTCAATTTCTTATCTACATATATGAGACAACAGGGTGCATGATCAGAGATCACAATATTATCATAAAAGCAGTTTTGAATCTTGGACCTTAATTCTGTGGAGATCAAAAAATAGTCAATACGTGAGAATGTCTTATAGGTATTAGAATAACAAGAGTAGGCTTTAACTTGTGATTTCATTTCTCTCCATATATCTAGCAATCTCAATTCTTTCATAAAATGCTTAATGATCATCCTGCATCCATTGTGCGTACAGTCCAGTCCTGTTGATCTATCTATATCGGGATTCAATGTACAATTAAAATCCCCTGCTATTATATGTTGTCCTGTAAGTGATGATAAGATAAGAAATAAATTAGCAAAGAACTTTTGATCATCTATATTGGGGCCGTATAAGTTCACCAGATTTATATTTTCTAATAACAAAGATCCTTGAATAATTAGATATCTTCCAAATTTGTCTCCAATTACATTTTTCACTTGAAATGGAACTGATTTATGTATGAGAGTCATAACTCCCCTGGCTCGGGATGAAAATGATGAGGTGAATACACTTCCTTGCCATCTACTCCTAATTCTTTTTACATCTTCCTCTATTAGATGAGTTTCTTGTAAAAACACAATTTTTGAACCTATGTCTTTTATTTTATTCATAACTTGTTTAAGTTTTTTTAATTTTTGTAGACCTCTGCAATTCCAAGAAGTTAAATTAAGATTAACGCTTTGGTCTATGATCAATAAGGAGTTTGGGATTACCTCGCAATATCAACATGCTCATACAGAGAAGCAAAAACATGAGTGGTTGAACATTCATCCTACAAACTACACACAAACAAATTCCCCCTTCCCACATTTGTGGTGATCCCCCCAAAATCAAAAAAAAAAATTCTGTCTCCCGATATAGCCATCGACCACTCCACACCCACGAGGATCAGCCAAAGCCACTCCTTCTTCATCCTCCCAATCACCCTAACTCTACTGCTTTAAATGACGTAACATTAACTCTCTTCTGTAGTTTTCCAACTTAACTCCAAAATTTTATAGCAACTTTGTACATCATAGGTTTTTTTTTTTTTTTTTTTGTTTAATATGTAATATAATCTATACTTTGTAAACTTGCTATATGCCTCAGATCAGTCAGATGCCTGTGCAAATGCTTAAATATTCTACCTTATATTTTATTCATGCTTAGCTCCCACCAGTCTCTACTTGGATCTTCTTGATGAATTCCTGCGCCTCCTCAGGGGTCTTGAAGATGTGTGTTCCACCCCCATACGTGACCAACAGTCTTGCAGGGTGAATTACACCATGACGAATCCCAAGGTTGCGCAGTTCTTTACGGACGGGGTCAAACTGCTTCCTCAACCGTTGAATTCCTGTGGCCAAATCTGGGTAGAACCGCACCTGTTGATCCTGGTAATTAACTTCTCCTTTGGCTCGCGTCGCATTGAAGATCTTCATCCTGTCTCTGTAGCTGAGGAACTTCATAATTAGGGTCCTCGGTGCTGCCTTATTATCTCTCTGTGTTCCAATTCGGTGGGCGCTTTCTAATACAACTAATGATTGCAGCTCCACGTTGTTCAGCGCTTCTGGAATCTACTTTTCCAAAAAGGAACACGGGTCCCGACCCTCGGTTCCCTCCGGTAGACCCACCAGCCTCAGGTTGTTCCGTCTCGACTGGGACTCCAAGTCCAGGACATTATCTTCCAGACATTTATTTTTTTTTTCCAAAGTGTGCACCTTTAATTGAAGGCTGGTGACGTCATCCTCAGCACTGGAAACACAAAGCTCCACCTGCACCATTCGTTCCACACAGTCACCCAATTCTTTTCTCATTCCTTCCAACGCTGCCATAATCCCATCAAATTTAGCGGAAAAGTCTGCTCTCATTGAACTAATAGCAGCGAGCACTGCACCTGTGCCGTTGCCCGCAGTCACCACACCTCTGCTAGCTTCCTCCGCCATATCTGGAGCTTTATTTGCTGCGTCACGGATGTGAAAGTCCATTAATTTGGACTGTTTCGGCGGTTCAGTTTTTCCTCTACCTGATTTTCCAGCCTTAGGCTTCACTGACATATCCTCGCCCAAACGCTGGGATAGGTTCTGTCCCAAATGAGAGAGTTATTAAGAAGACGCTTCGGCGCCACACCAGTCGGCTGCCTTTTGCAACAGCGGCTCGATTCCGAGTTTTTTTTCCCTTCCTCTCTCTTTTGATCACTTTTTTTTTTTCACCCCACTTATATCACGGACACACAGATCATCCCAAATGTCTCCTGAGCCGGTGGACGGAGCCACTGTTTATAGCAGGATACGATATAACAGGGAAGAGCTGCTAGCATTTAACCGCCACCCGGTCCCACTGGAAAAACTCGACATACCGAGAGAACTGAGGCGAAAACGCCGCGGCTGCCGGGCTGGAGTAAGGCGGAGGACAAAAAATATAAGGTACAGACCCTCCCTTCCATCTGTTGTCATGGGAAATGTACGGTCGATACTGGGAAAGTTAGATGAGCTAGCGGCTATCTCCCGTTATGATAGCACTTACCGGGAGTGCTCTCTCCTTTTGTTTACTGAGACGTGGCTAACTGAACTAGCAGCAGATGCTAACATTGAGCTGGAGGGTTTTCACACGATACGAGCTGACCGAACACCAGAGAGTGGCAAAACTAGGGGCGGTGGAGTGATCATGTATGTTAACAACAACTGGTGCAGACCGGGACATATCACTGTTAAACAACGACACTGCAGCAAAGACATTGAGTTGCTAGCTGTTAGCATGAGGCCTACATATCTCCCGAGAGAACACTCACACGTGATCTGCATTGTTGTTTATGCAAATCTGACGGCGAACGCTGGGACAGCGCGTGACGTCATCCATTCAGTAACCAGCAGGCTGCAGACAGAACACCCAGATGCTCTTCTCCTCATCTCAGGCGATTTCAACCACGTTTCACTGTCTCCCATTCTGCCCACTTTCACCCAGTATGTCACATGCCACACTAGAGACAATAAAACACTGGATTTGTTCTACGCAAACACTAAGGAGGCGTACACCTCATCACAACTCCCCCCACTTGGGAGATCGGATCACAACTTGGTTCATCTCCGACCGGTGTACAAACCCCTAGTGCACAGACAACCTCCGGCCATGCACACTGTGGAGTTATGGTCTGAGGAGACAATGGACACTCTAAAGGACTGTTTTGAAGCCACTGCCTGGAAGCAGCTCTGCGATCCACATGGTGAGGACATCGATGGCCTCATTCACACCTTCACGGGCTACCTCAGCTTCTGTGTGGACAAATCCGTTCCCACCAAGACCATACGGCGTCACTCAAACAACAAACCCTGGATCAACCCTGAGATAAAAACACTTCTGAGAGAGAAGAAGAGGATCTTCAGGTCGGGGAACAGGGAGATGCTGAAGTCCGTACAGAGGGAGCTGAGGAGAAAGATCAGAGAAGGCAAGGACAGCTTCAGGAAGAAGATGGAGGACAAGCTGCAACAGAGCGACATCAGCGGGGTCTGGAGAAACCTCAAAACCATCTCGGGGCTCCAGAATACCTCCCCCCAGGCCACGGGGGGCAGGGAGTGGGCGAACAACCTGAATCTGTTTTTCAATAGATTTGACCAACCGCCCTCCCCCCTGTCTGCACAACAACCACTGCTGCCTCTAAGAAATCAAGTCCTGCTACCCACTCCCCACTCCACCGACACCCCCCCCACTCCCAACACACAGCCCCCCATCCTGACCCTGACCAAGACCCAGGTGAGGACGGAGCTGAGGAAGATCAAGGCGGGGAAGGCGTCGGGACCGGACGGCATCAGCGCAAAGCTCCTCAAGTCCTGTGCAGACCAGCTGTGTGGGATTGTGACGTATATCTTCAACATGAGCCTGAAACTGGGGAGGGTACCACAGCTGTGGAAAACATCTTGTGTGGTACCTGTACCAAAAACTTCCCACCCCAAAGACCTGAACAGCTTCAGACCGGTGGCCTTGACGTCCCACTTGATGAAGACCCTGGAGAGACTGCTCCTTGCTCATCTCCGCCCCCTGGTGGAACCAGCGATGGATCCACTCCAGTTCGCCTACCAGCATGGCATTGGGGTGGAGGATGCGGTGATCTTCCTCCTTCACCGTTCTCTGTCCCACCTGGAGAAGCCCGGGAATATGGTGAGGATCATGTTCTTTGACTTCTCCAGTGCTTTCAACACCATCCAACCGATGATCCTGAAGGACAAGCTGCTGCGCGCAGGGGTGGACCAGCACCTGTCATCATGGATCCTGGACTACCTCACGAACCGGCCTCAGTTTGTGAGAACCCGGGACTGTGTTTCCGACACGATCATCAGTAGCACGGGGGCCCCCCAGGGAACGGTGCTGGCTCCCTTCTTGTTCACTCTTTATACTGCGGACTTCTCACACAACACAACACATTGCCATCTACAGAAGTTCTCTGATGACTCTGCGATCGTTGGTCTCATCTCCAGCGGAGATGAAGCTGAGTACAGAGGGCTTATCCAGGACTTTGTGGACTGGTGCCATCGGAACTGCCTCCAGATCAACGCGAGGAAAACTAAGGAGCTGGTGGTGGACTGCCGCAGGCATGGGCAGCCCCTCACAGCACCAGTAAATATACAGGGAACAGACATCGAGATGGTGACATCCTACAAGTACCTGGGTATTCATCTGAACAATAAACTAGACTGGTCACACAATACTGACGCACTCTACAAGAAGGGACAGCGCAGGCTGTTCCTGCTGAGGAGACTCAGGTCTTTTGGTGTACAAGGGGCGCTGCTGAAGTCATTCTATGACACGGTGGTGGCATCAGCCATCACTTTTGGAGTGGTCTGCTGGGGCAGTGGCATTACTGCAGCCGATAGGAAGAGACTGAACAAACTGATTAAGAAAGCTAGCTCTGTCCTGGGGCAACGCCTTGATCCGATGGAGGAGATAGGAGAGAGAAGGACGGTGGCTAAACTGTCATCTCTGCTGGAGTCCGAGTTCCACCCTATGCAGGACATACTGGATGCACTGAGGAGCTCATTTAGCAGCAGACTACATCATCCCAGGTGCACAACCGAGAGGTTTCGTAGGTCCTTCCTACCAACGGCTGTCAGACTGTACAACCTAAGCAGGGCTGCTCGCAGAGATAGCAAAAAGACGTAACAAACTAATAGTTTTGTTTTTTTTTTTAATGCAAAAGATGCAATAGACTTACACAATGGTCCTCTCCGGCATACAACTAGGAACATACCGGTCGCTATGGAGGGTGAGAATATGTATGGGCACATAATCATACCATGTAGGATAACTAAATAGACGGTTATGCTGTTTCATCCCACCTAGCAACAATGCTCTGTACTGTGTGTGTTTATATATTTACATACTTATTCCATCTAGCTACAATGCTCTGCACTGTGTTTTTATATATCTACATATTATTCCATCTAGCTACATTGCTCCGCACTGTGTGTGTTTATATACTTGCATATTTATTCCACCTAGCTGCAATGCTCCATACTGTGGGTGTTTATATATTTACATATTTATTCCATCTAGCTACAATGCTCTGCACTGTGTGTTCATATATTCATATATTTATTCCATCCAGCTACAATGCTCTGCACTGTGTGTCTGTGTGTGTGTGTGTGTATATATATATTTTATAGTAATATGTACATATGTATATTAGCTGCTCTTGCTTGCTTGTTTTTTCTTGCCTTCTGATTGTTGCTCTGAGTGTTGCTATCCCTGTGCTGTTGCAATCCTGGAATTTCCCCGTTGTGGGACTAATAAAGGCTTATCTTATCTTATCTTATCTTATTTGCCGATTTTTTTTCTCTAGGAGCAGAGCAGAGTGATACGTGTCCTTCTTACGTGGCCGCCATAACTGGAAGTCCACATTGAAGGATTTTTAATGGATTAATTGGCAAATTCCTTGGTAAAATAAGTATTTGGTCAATAACAAAAGTTCATCTCAATACTTTGTTATACACCCTTTGTTGGCAATGACAGAGGTCAAACGTTTTCTGAAAGTTTTCACAAGGTTTTCACACACTGTTGCTGGTATTTTGGCCCATTCCTCCATGCAGATCTCCTCTAGAGCAGTGATGTTTTGGGGCTGTTGCTGGGCAACACAGACTTTCAACTCCCTCCAAAGATTTTCTATGGGGTTGAGATCTGGAGACTGGCTAGGCCATTCCAGGACCTTGAAATGCTTCTTACGAAGCCACTCCTTTGTTGCCCGGGCGGTGTGTTTGGGATCATTGTCATGCTGAAAGACCCAGCCACGTTTCATCTTCAATGCCTTTGCCGGTGGAAGGAGGTTTTCACTCAAAATCTCATGATACATGGCCCCATTCATTCTTTCCTTTACACGGATCAGTCGTCCTGGTCCCTTTGCAGAAAAACAGCCCAAAGTATGATGTTTCCACCCCAATGCTTCACAGTAAGTATGGTGTTCTTTCTTCTCCAAACACGACAAGTTGAGTTTTTACCAAAAAGTTCTATTTTGGTTTCATCTGACCATATGACATTCTCCCAATCCTCTTCTGGATCATCCAAATGCTCTCTAGAAAACTTCAGACGGGCCTGGACATGTACTGGCTTAAGCAGGGGGACACGTCTGGCACTGCAGGATTTGAGTCCCTGGCGGCGTAGTGTGTTACTGATGGTAGCCTTTGTTACTTTGGTCCCAGCTCTCTGCAGGTCATTCACTAGGTCCCCCCGTGTGATTCTGGGATTTTTGCTCACCGTTCTCGTGATAATTTTGACCCCACGGGGTGAGATCTTGCGTGGAGCCCCAGATCGAGGGAGATTATCAGTGGTCTTGTATGTCTTCCATTTTCTAATAATTGCTCCCACAGTTGATTTCTTCACACCAAGCTGCTTACCTATTGCAGATTCAGTCTTCCCAGCCTGGTGCAGGTCTACAGTTTTGTTTCTGGTGTCCTTTGACAGCTCTTTGGTCTTGGCCATAGTGGAGTTTGGAGTCTGACTGTTTGAGGTTGTGGACAGGTGTCTTTTATACTGATAACGAGTTCAAACAGGTGCCATTAATACAGGTAACGAGTGGAGGACAGAGGAGCCTCTTAAAGAAGAAGCTACAGGTCTGTGAGAGCCAGAAATCTTGCTTGTTTGTTGGTGACCAAATACTTATTTTACTGAGGAATTTACCAATTAATTCATTAAAAATCCTTCAATGTGATTTTCTGGATTTTTTTCTCCTCATTTTGTCTCTCATAGTTGAGGTATACCTATGATGAAAATTGAAGACCTTTCTCATCTTTTAAGTGGGAGAACTTGCACGATTGGTGGCTGACTAAATACTTTTTTGCCCCACCGTACACATTAAGCTTTATAAGGAAAAATTCATATTCATATAACTCAGTATAACAGAATTTTTCCATCACTTTTCCAAGTAACTAGTTACTTTAATCGTGCATTAACTGAAAAGTAACTCAGTTACTTTTGAAAAGAAGTAACTAGTAACTGTAGCTAGTTTCTATTTTTAGAAACTTGCCCAACACTGCCCATATGTAAACCTGCACATACAACAAGATGCCAAACAATCATCAATTCATGGAACAAATCAAGCTGCTACAAGAACAGAAATTAAAGTGTAAATAAAGTTTAAATAAAGTAAAAATGAAAAAATATAGCCTTTTAATCTGTGAATGAATTTGATTCATTTTTCATTCATTCATTTTTGCCTGGCAGAACAATAATAGTCACAACAGTCCAAGCTACAACTACCTTTTTATATTCACTTCTTCCAAACAGGCTAACAATTCATGAAAGATATTAAGCTGCTACAAGAACAAATTTAAAGGCTCAAGTAAAGCTTATTAACACAAAAAAATAGATTAAAATGGGTTAATAATAGATGTTTCAAATTAACATTTCAAATTAACACTTTATTTAAAATAAATTTAAAATAAAGTGCAAATGAAAATGTAGCTTTATAACCTGTGAATGAATTTGATTCATTTTTTTTCATTCATTCATTTTTGTATGGCATGCTACATGTCTGAGGCCATGTCCATGATACCGTCACTCTGTAGGGAACCCACGCTGGGATAATCATCTCAGACTGGAAGCAGAGGGGAGGCAAATGGTCCCTCTGCCGGTAGAGCGGGGGGATTAAACAGATGAGGACAATAAGGTATTGTGATGGGAGAAGTTATGGTAATGCAGCAGGAAGGAGTAGCTGTGGGGACAGTGGGGGTGATGACGTGTTGAATGTATTGTGATGCAAGATCTCAGGCAGCATGGGGAAGGAGTGGAGTGATATAAAAGGAGAGACCCTGGTGTATGAAAGGAATGCTTTTTCTGTGTATGAATGAAGTGAGAGAGTGAATAAAGTTCGTCTGCCGTGCAAGCCTCCACACTGGTGACCCTTGACAAATTATGGAACACGAGGCAAAAACCCCAGAGTTGGCCCCGACGGGAAGCTCCAGCAACGCGGCAAGCATCCCAGAGACGGCCCGGACGGAAAACCCCAGCAACGCGTGTGCCGTTTCGGTCAAACTACCAGACTTTTGGCTGCACGACCCGCAGTCTTGGTTCCTCCACACTGAGGCTCAGTTCCCCCTCTGGGGAATAACGGCAGATGACACCAGATGTAACTATGTAGTTGGAGCGCTGGACGCTCACACGTCTCAGCAAGTAGCGAGCCTGCTCCAACAGCCTCCAGCCCACGATAAATACAGGGCTCTCAAAGCCACGCTGACCCGGCGCTACACACTCTCGGACTGTGAGAGAGCAGAGAGGCTCCTGAGACGCTCCGAGTTAGGAGATGGGTCAGAGGTCGAACTGATGGAGAAGATGTTGGCGTTGATGGGCACGGGTGACGGGCATTTTCTGTTTGCTCACCTTTTCCTCCGGAACCTCCCAACAGAGGCAAGAGCGGTCCTTGCCAACTCGCCGTTGCTGGCAGCGCGTGACTACTGTGCGCTAGCCCAGGAGGCAGATCGGATCATCCTCACCACCAGAGCCCTCACAGTGAACGCAGCGGCGTTGGAACCCAGCGAGACGACCAGCGGAAGTGAGGAGCCGGCGATGGTAGCGGCAGCGGGGGCCAGGAAGTGCCAGAGAGACATGCTCTGCTCCTACCACCGCCGCTTCGGAGAGAACGCACGCCGATGTGTGCCACCGTGCCAATTCAGGAGTTCGGGAAACGCCAAGGCCGGCAGTCAGTAGCAGCTGCGACCGCCGATGAAGAAAACAAGCTGCTCTACGTGACAGACTCGTGCTCGGGGAGACGGTTCCTCGTAGACACCGGCTCCCAAAAGAGCCTCATCCTGCCGTCCTACGCCGACCGGCTAGCAGGAGCTAGTGGCCCCGAGCTGATGGCCGCAAACGGCTCGGACATTAGGACTTTTGGTGAGAGGACACTGACTGCATCCCTACACGGCCGTATGTACGAGTGGACATTCGTCATAGCGGCATGCATTTTCCCAATCTTGGGCGCTGATTTTCTGTGTGCACACGGGCTGCCAGTTGATGTTGCTAACAGACGCCTCATCAATGCACTGTCTTTTGATTCTCTCCTCTGTACAGCTCAAAGGGCAGGGCCAACAACGTTAGCCAACGTCACAGCTCCGGGCGGTAAGTTCCACACACTGCTCACTCAGTTCCCAGCACTCACGGTCCCGACGTTTTCGGCGGCCATCACTAAACACGGGGTGGAACACTTTATCACCACCACTGGGCCGCCCGTTTTCGCACAACCTTGGCGCCTGGACGCAGCTAAACTGGCCATAGCGCGCGAGGAGTTTGCCAACTTGGAAAGGTTGGGCATCATCAGGCGCTCAAACAGCCCATGGGCATCCCCACTACACATGGTCCCTAAGACGGAGGGATCGTGGCAACCGTGCGGAGATTTCCGCAGATTGAACAATGCCACAGCACACGGCCGCTCCCCGATTCCCCATATTCAGGATTTTTCCATTCTCCTCGCCGGGGCACGCATTTTTTCTAAAATAGACCTGGTCCGTGTTTACCACCAGGTCCCGGTGTGCGTGGAGGACATACCCAAAACGGCGGTAATAACTCCGTTTGGCCTGTTTGAGTTTTTACGCATGCCCTTCGAATTGAAAGTCACGGCACAAACATTCCAACGCATGATGGATGCAGTGTTGCGCGATCTGCCATTTGTGTTTGTCTACCTGGATGACATCCTGGTGGCCAGCACGTCCGAGGACGAACACGTAGCCCACCTCAGGACGGTTTTCTGAAGGTTGGAGAAGCACGGGTTAATAATCAACCCGGCGAAATGCCAGTTCGGCGTGACGGGGATTGATTTTTTGGGGCACCGCATCTCACCGGAGAGAGCGATACCCTTGCCAGACAAGGTGCGCGCCATGGCGAATTTCCATCGGCCTCAGACGGTCAGGGCGCTGCAAGAGTTTTTGAGGATGGTTAACTTTTATAACCGGTTCCTCCCCCGCGCAGCTCAGCTTATGCAGTCATTGTACGCCGTGCTCAAGAAACGGAAGCCGGCGGACAGAGTCAAATGGATTCCAGAGCGGGAGCAGACATTCTCTGAGGTTAAAACAGCCCTGGCAAACGGCGCACTGTTGGCACACCCGGACCCGGCGGCTCGGATAGCGCTCACTATGATGCCTCAGACATGGCCATAGGGGCCGTCGTGGAGCAACGCGTCGCCGGTTCTTGGCAGCTGCTTGCTTTTTTTTAGCAGGGCTTTGCGCGACAGTGAGCGTAAATACAGCGCGTTCAACAGAGAGTTGCTGGCTCTCCACCTGGCCATATGCCACTTCCAGTTCTGGCTGGAAGGGCACAGCTTCACTGCGTTCGTGGACCACAAGTCGCTAATGTAAGCGATGGCCAAGGTTTCGGAATCAAGGTTGGGCCGGCAGCAGAGACAGCCAGCCGCGATCTCGGAGTTTACGACCGATATTCAGCATGTGTCGGGTAAACTGAATGTGGTGGCGGACTGCCTCTCACGCAGTGTAGTGGCCCCAGTCTGCGTAGGGATAGATTATACAGCCATGGCCGCAGAGCAGATTGGCGATGCGGACGTGTGCATGCTCCAGTCTGGACCAACAGGGTTAAGGCTGGAGAGCAGAGTACTGCAAGACGGGAGCTCCCCCCGATCTGTGACGTCTCCACGGGATACCCGTGCCCGGTGGTCCCAGTTGCTTGGCACCGCCGCGTGTTTGAGTCAGTTTACGCTCTGGCGCACCCAGGAGTGCGCGCGTCAGTCAAAATGGTGGGAGCGAAGTTCGTATGGCCAGGCCTGCGCAAACAGGTGAAAGAGTGGGCGGCAGCGTGCGTAGCGTGCCAACGAGCCAAAGTACACAGACACACAAAGGCCCCTTTGGAGCCGTTTCATATACCGGCTAAGAGGTTCGACCACATTCATGTGGACCTCGTGGGTCCCCTCCCCCATCACAGGGGTTCATGCACCTTCTGACAGTGGTGGACCGCACCATACGCTGGCCAGAAGCAGTCCCGCTAGCGGCAACCATGTCTGCGGACGTGGCGCGCTCCTTTTTGACAACATGGGTGGCACATTTTGGCAGCCCTTCGGACATCACGTCCGATAGGGGCCCTCAGTTTGTTGCCAACCTCTGGTCCGCGATGGCCCGTAGCCTGGGTGTCGCAATTCATCGCACAACAGCGTACAACCCACAGGCCAATGGGTTATGCGAGGTCACTGAAAGCAGCGCTCAGGGCTTCACTTACGGATGCAAATTGGGTAGACCGGTTGCCGTGGATTCTGTTAGGGTTGCGTTCCGCACCAAAAGAGGATTTGGAGGCTTCCCCGGCGGAGCTTGTTTTTTTCTCAGCCACTGTGGCTCCCCGAGGAATTTTTACCAGATAATCCGACGCCGAACAACCATCTGTCTCAGCGTTCACAGCATAGCGCGGACACAGGCACGCTACCGGGCCCGGCCCACCACTGTTTTCCACGCACTTTTGTGCCAAAAACTTTGAAGAACACGTTGTTTATGTTTGTCAGGCACGATGCCCATCGGCCCCCATTGCACCCACCCTACGATGGCCCGTTCAGAGTGCTGGAACCAGGGGACAAACATTTTTTGTTAGACTTGGGGGGTCATCGGGGGAAAATATGTATAGACAGACTTAAGCCCGCCTTTGTGGTAGTGGACGAGCAAGTGTTGTTGGCTCGAGCTCCTCGGCGTGGAAGACCCCCACTGGGAACTCCCCAGGTAAATGATTCATCAGAGCAGTCACACGGGCAAGTCGAATGTTCACCCCCCCTCGCCATTGCCCACCCACAGACAGACACACCCCCAGGAGGCCCCCACTGGCACAGCAGCGCCACACACTGGGCTCTTGGCTCTGCCTCATTTCCTCCATTCATAAAGCCGTACCAAATGAAGTGAGTGTTATGTCTATATATGAAGCCAAGGACAAGGCCAGGTGTCAAACTGAACACATGTTTATTAGGGAGGAACTATATGGTACAGGCATCACCGTCAGGCAGAAGAGGTGGCAGTGAGACTGCCCCTCCTGCCCACTGCCCTCTTATAGCCACGGGTGGTGGCGGAACCGGAAGATGGAGCCGCCACCTGTACCTCACAAATAAGAGCCTAAACTATACACAACATTCTCACCCCCTTCACAAAAGTCCAAAACACACTTACACAATTCCGACCCACCCTAATTTAGGACCCGAATTACACACTAAAATGACGAAAACAATATATCATAAGTGGACTAACACATTCACACCAAAACAACTAAAACTAGGGGGGATGGGTGGACTGCTGTCCAACTCCCACACGACCAGGTGGATTATTCTGCCACAGGTGCTAATTAATAAACAGTCCATTTATAAACTAAAATAACTGCCGTGTTCCCAAACTAAAATAAAATACACAAAATAATCCCAAACTATATACACAATAATACACCACACACATGCACAATAATTAAGCTATGTACACATGGCTGAAGGATAAACAAGCCCGTGTCCCCCCCCCCCCCCCGGTCCATCCTTTCATCAGTCCGCTCCTGGAAGCGGACTGCCTCCCGGGCCGCAGCAAGTTGCCTCGGCACCGGTGTGCCTCCTCTTCTTTACCACCGGATGTCTCACTCATCCAGGCCCACCACTCACAGTCTCCTCGGGGGCACGCCACAGCTTGTTCGGGTGCCCCCACGAACCATCCGACAGCTGGGAAAAGCATCCTCCCATCTGGCCATGACACGCAGCCATCCCTGGTGCTCCTCCACCTGCCATTTGGTCCTGAACTGGTGTGATTCCACCCGCCCCCCAAGCCTGAATCCAGTCCCCAGAGGGGTTCTGTTTGGCTTGCAGTGTTTCTGCTTGGCATGTCGTTCTACCATGCCAGCCGGTCCTGCCCCGACCTCTTTTAACTTCGCCGCCACCATCACCATTGTGACCCCTTGTTCACCGGTACCTTCCAGCCGAAATCCGGGAACAGATGGAGCCAGCCACTTGGCGCCACCCGCCGTTACAGGTGTCCCACCATGCCGCCCGCTTCTCTCATCTACAGGTGCATCTCATTGAATTAGAATGTCAACAAAAAGTTGATTTATTTAAGTAATTCAATTCAAAAAAATTAAGCTTCTCTATTATATAGAGTCATTACACAGAGAGTGATATATTTCAAGTGTTTGTTTATTTTAATTTTGATGATTATGGCTTACAGCCCATGAAAACCCCAAATTCAGTTTCTCAAAAAAATAGAATATTACATAAAATTGATTTTAAAAAACAGATTTTTTTAATAGAAATGTTGGCCTACTGAAAAGTATGTCCATGTACACGCTCAATACTTTGTCGGGGCTCCTTTTGGATTAATTACTGTATCAATGTGGCGTGGCATGGAGGTGATCAGCCTGTGGCACTGCTGAGGTGTTATGAAGGTTCAGGTTGCTTTGATAGTGACCTTCAGCTCATCTGCATTGTTGGGTCTGGTGTCTCTCATCTTCCTCTTGACAATACTCCATAGATTCTCTATGGGGTTTAGGTCAGGAGAGTTTTGCTGGCCAATCAAACACAATGATGCCATGGTCATTAAACCAGGTTTTGATACTTTTGGACGTGTGGGGGGTGCCAAATCCTGCTGGAAAATGAAATCAGCTTCTACATAAAGCTTGTCAGCAGAGGGAAGCATGAAATGCTCTAAAATTTCCTGGTAGACGACTGCGCTGACTTTGGTCTTGATAAAGCACAGTGGACCAACACCAGGGCTGCTGTTGTAACTAACGGATGACAACTTTGGCCTGTAAAGCCTTATTCATGCTGCATTTCCCCTCCAGTCTGCTTTGGTCCGCGTGTGCTTTGGACAAGCCTGGTACGCATGCGGTACTGTACATGCTCACTTTTTTCATCTAGCCAGGCCAAGTGGTTGATGCATGTGCACAACCATCATCTGTAGTTTTACTCCTGCCCTATAGGTAGCGCCAATGTGCTGACGCGCCAGGACTTCCACCAACAAAGAAACATGAGAGCAACGCACATCAACAGCAATGGTGTCGCTTAACTGCCACTGAGAGGAAGAGGAGCTGCTGTTACTATGTTCTGCGACAGAATTACAAAAAGTATGTTTATTCTCGTCTTCTGCCTCCTCGTTGTCTTCTTCGTCTACTTTGTATGCTGTGTCGATATCGCCACCTCGTGAATGAGACGTTCAGTCTTGCTCATGCGCTGTCAACGTGTACATCATGGTTAAAGAACGACACTGTAGCAAGGACATTGAGTTGCTAGCCGTTAGTATGTGATGGCATACCTCCCCAGAGAGTTTTCACACATCATCGTGATTGCTATCCACTGTATGTAACCCCCTTCGCAAGCGCTGAGGTACCATGTGATGTCATCCACACAGTCACCAGCAGGCTGCAGACCCAGCACCCAAATGCTCTCCAGCTCATCTCTAGTGATTTTAACCATGCTCCCCTGTCCTCCACTCTACCCATTTTCACCCAGTATGTCACGTGCCACTCCAGAGACAATAAAACACTAGACTTATTTTATGCAAACACCAAGGAAGCATACATCTCAACCCCCCCCCCCCCCCCCCCAGAAGATCTGATCACAACCTGGTTCATCTCCTGCCTGTGTACAAACCCCTGGTACACAGATAACCTCCTGTTACCTGCACAGTGAAGATATGGTCTGGGGAGGCAGAGGACGCTCTGAAGGACTGTTTTGAATTCACTGTGTGGGAGCAGGTCTGCGATCCACATGGTGAGGACATTAAGGGTCTCACACACCATCACAGATTACATCAACTTCTGTGTGGAGAACACCGTACCCACCAAGACCATACAATGTTTCTCAAACAACAATCCCTGGATCAACCCTGAGATAAAGACACTGCTGAAGGAGAAGAAAAGGATCTTCAGGTCAGGAAACAAGGAGGAGTTGTAGTCTGTACAGAGGGAGCTAAGGAGGAAGATCAGAAAGAGGAAGGTCAGCTCTAGGAAGAAGATGGAGAACAAGATGAAGCAGAGTGACATCGTTTCTGAAGAGGCCTCCAGAAACGACCAGTCCTCCCCCCAGCACACAGCTCCCCTGCCCCAGTCTGTCCCTTACTAAGGTTGCATTCACACCAGGATAGTCCGGAGGTCTTGGTTCGATTGGGCGGGGAATGTTGAGAACTTTTGCACCTTTGTTTGGTTTAGTTCACATTCACACTGCAGCAGACCAAACTGCCTGGACAACATCATACAGTTACAACTGCTTGTGTGGGGCGCTGTAGCCGAACTCACCACTGACCAGGAAGAAAAATCTCAGCGAGGAAGAAAAATCTCAACGAAGAAGAAAAATCTGGACCAGCACCTGTCATCGTACATCCTGAACTACCTCACAGACCAACCACAGTTTGTGAGAACCCAGGACTGTGTGTCTGACACCATCATCTGCAGTACGGGGCCCCCCCAGGGAATAGTTCTGGCTTTCTTCCTGTTCACTCTCTACACTGCTGATTTTTCACACAACACACCACACTGCCATCTACAGAAGTTTTCTGATGACTCTGCAACTGTCTGCCTCATCTCTGATGGGGATGATGCGGAGTACAGAGGGCTTATCCAGGACTTCGTAGACTGGTGCCTATGGAACCGCCTCCAGATCAATGCAAGGAAAACCAAGGAATGGGTAACGGACTGCTGCAGGCATGGAGAACCCCCCACAGCACCAGTAAACATCCAGGGAACAAACACTGAGATGGTGATATCTTACGTACTATATCTTAAGTACCTAGGTGTTCACCTGAACAATAAACTGGACAGGACACACAACACCAGTGCAGAAGGGGCAGTGCAGGCTGTATCTCCTGAGAAGACTCAGGTCTTTTGGAGTGTGGGGGGCACTCCTGGAGACCTTCTACGACTCTGTTTTGGCATCAGCCATCACGTTTGGAGTGATCTGCTGGGGCAGCGGCATCACGGCAACTGACAGAAAGAGACTGAACAGGCTGATCAGGAAAGCTAGCTCTGTTATGGGGTGCTGCCTCGATCCATGGAGGAGATAGGAGAGAGGAAGATGGTGGCTAAGCTGTCATCTCTGCTGGAGTCTGCGTCCCACCCCATGTGAGACATGCTGAATGCTCCAAGGAGCTCATTTAGCAGTAGACTGTGTCATCCTAAGTGGTCGAGGTTCCGCAGGTCCTTCCTACCTACGGCTCTCAGACTTTATAATCTAACCTGTGCTCCTCATAGAGGCCATGTTAAACATCACAACTTTGCACAATAGGGATCGTTCCCTCCAATACACAACTGAGACAGTTGCATTTATTATCGAGGGTGACAACAACACTGTTCATTCAAATGTGACATATACTGTCTGGATCTATATTTATATTTTGCCGGGTAATTTAACTGACTGTAATGCTGTTACTACCATCTAGCTGCAATGCTCCTGCACTATGTATACAACTGTATACATACAGTATGTATATTTATTTACTGCTTTGGCTAACAAATTTTTATCTTATTATCTTATTTACTATTGCTCTGAGTGCTGCTATCCCTGTGCTGCTGCAACCCTGTAATTTCCCCATTGTGGGACTAATAAAGGCTTATCTTATCTTATTTTATGATTATTTTTCTCTATAAGGCTGCATCAATTGTGTAAAAAAGTGTTTTACAAATAGCAAGCCCCTTTTTTATCTAATCTTAAGTATATATGTAAACACATCAAGCTTAAAGTTTAATCACAAAGGATGTATTTCCATGAGAAATACAAGCTCCTTGGTGTGTGGACTGGCTGAAATCTATTGTAAAATGGGTCTGTAATGTACTGCTACTGTTTAAATACACCAAAAGACCCGAGTCTCCTCAGAATGAATAACCTGCTCTGGCCCTTCCTGTAAAGTGCATTGTGTTATGTGAACAGAGATTTAAGAGCAAGTGGAGGCCACTACTATGGAGGATCACCACATAACTGTTTCCTAACTAGCCCAAGATGCCAAGATCAGTGTGGGTAAAGGGTCTCTAACCATGTGCCACGGAGGGCCAAGATTCTGCAGGTTTTCTCTTCCACCCAGCCTCTTCAGCAGGTGTTTTCACTGATCAACAATTACTTGGGAAGAAAGTCAGTGAAGCCACCTATTGAAGACACTGGTTGGAGGTAAAATGTTGTCTTAAGCACAAATTTTTCATGCGACCCGATTACATGTTAACTCAGTGTAAACATGCGAATGGATGTGAATTTGTGTCCGCCACAAGTTACAGAGGAGTGGTGTTGCCTTTTTACCTTTTGCAGCTGCTGTCTACTTGCTATGGAAATGCCCAAATTGCCGTCATGTTGGTGTAAAACATTATCCACCACAGCACACAGCTGGGAGAATGTCACTGTACCTGGATGACGGCTGTCGGTTTACACTGGTAGCCTGCTAGCCCTTGTTAGCCCATCCATAGCAGAAGTATGTGGGTGGATACCTCCCGACAATTTGTTTCAGCTCTGCTGAGCACCAGTCCATCTATCTGCACGTGAGTGGCAGTCTTCATTTTTAAAATAGTTTAGTTTCTAGTGTTGATACTTTTACTCCGAGGCTGATTAGCTATAACTACCATCTCCCTCAGCTAAAAAGACACTCGTGACTCTTGGGTTTTGATTGACACCTCATCTGACCTAATCAAAGCTTCCGTTACATTTTTACAGACTTCAATAGTCAATGAGTGCCCACTTACCATCGAAGTACCAATCCCACTTCTCACGCATACAAAATGAGCCATTTGCAACGGAGTCTGTTGATGACCAGTCATGTTGGTAGGCGCATATGTATTAAAGCCTATTTGCTGGCCATGATTTTAAAGGGCTACTGTGGGCACATATGCGGTTTCCATATGCTTCACATGCTTGTTACTGTATGCTTATTGTTTACTGCACGTCTCAGAGGAACAAAAGGTCTGAACCTCCTAGGGGTAGCAGGAGGATGCGAAGTCTGGCCTTTTGTATGCAGAGAGACGGCCATGAAGGATTTCCTGACCACCAGGACTTCAGGTGGAGACAGAAGACCTGAAGGGGGGTGCATTGTGATTTGGGATGTAAAGACAATGCGACTGTTTGCTTTGATGTCCTGGGGTATTAAAAGGGCAGAGGTGGGGGCATGCCTTCCTCTTTTCTGTTTTTGGATGTTGGAGAATGTGGTGGTGAATAAAACTGACTTTGAGTAATAAACTCAGCCTCGTCTTTCCACACATCTCCACACTGGTGACCCTACGATGTATCATGAGCGGAGACGAATCTCCCGAGCTAGACTCGCCAGGAGCCAGCCAAACGAATGCAGCCACAGTCCACCTACCGGACTTCTGGCCGAACAATCCGCGCTCCTGGTTTAACGCAGTCGAGGCACAGTTCTACCTCCGGAGGATTTCGGTAGACACCACAAAGTTCTACCATGTGGTTGCAAAGCTGGACAACCACACAGCCCAGCGAGTGGAGAGCCTGATCAACCACCCGCCGGACAGCGACAAGTACAGCACGTTGAAGGCTGCACTCATTCGTTACTTCACCCCCTCGGTGCAGGAGTGAGCAGAGAGGCTCCTGGCGCTGACTGAATTTGAGGGCGACAGACCTGCAGACCTGATGGGGAAGATGTTGAGTTTGAGAGACTCCGAAGATGATAACTTCATCTTCACCCACCTCTTCCTCAGAACCCTACCGTCAGAGGTGAGTGTGACCCTGGCCAGTTCACCACTGCTGGCCCGACGAGACTACCACGAGCTGGGCCAGGAGGCGCAGCGACTCGTCGATGCCAGTAAACGATGTGTGGCTGCGGCAGCGGAGCCAGGCGCAACGTCCGGAGACAGCAGGGGGCCAGAGGCTGCAGCACCAGACGCACCGACGACGGCGGCGGCAAGGGCCGGGAAACACGGAGCAGACGACGTCCTTTGCTTCTACCATCGCCGCTTTGCAGAGAGGGCACGCAAGTGCATTCCACCGTGCCACTTCAAGCGCTCGGGAAATGCCAAGACCGGGGGTCGGTAGCAGCTGCGGCCCTCGGAGAGGAGAACAAGCTGCTCTACTTGAAGGATGCGCACTTGGGGAGGCACTTCCTCGTGGACACGGGCTCCCAGCTGAGTTTCATCACACCTTCCTACGCTGACCGTCTGGCGCCTTCCAGTGGTCCCCGGGTGTCAGCAGCGAACGGCTCGGCGATTAAGACCTTCGGTGAGAGGACTCTGCTTCTGTCTTTACATGGCCGCACTTTCAAATGGACTTTCGTCATAGCGGCAGTCAATTTCAACATGTTAGGGGCTGATTTTTTGTGCTCACATAGTTTGTTGGTCGATCTTGCTAACAGACGCCTGGTTAATGCACTCTCTTTTTCTTCTATTCCCTGTACAGCTCGAGTGGCCCCGCCAACAGCACAAGCCAACGTCACGGCTGCAGGTGGTAAGTTCCACACACTCCTCACTCAGTTCCCACCACTCACGGTCCCAACATTTTCGGCGACAGTGGCTAAACACTGACATAATGCACGGCTCAGGAGACACACACGCAGGCTCAGAATAGGTTTAACAGTTTATTCAATAACAAGTGTGTGTGCGCCTGCGTCAGGCACGGGGGCAGGAAGCCGTTCAGCCGGACAACCCTATGGGAGAAGCAGAGGGAGAAGGGTAACGGGCACCACACCAATACAGGAGATAATGATAGTGACAGCTGGCTTACTTGGTCTGGGCAGGTGGCTGGCGTTAAGCAAAGGCGTAGCCCGGTAGACAGCGACCTGGAGCGCCTGAAGCAGCAGCGAGGAGATGGTGGCAAGGGAACGTTGTCCGCCGCCGGGAAATCCACCTGTGCACAGGGGAGAATGCTGGGAGGAAAAGGTAAGAGATGCTTACGTCTTATCTTTCTTGACGAAGGGGGTTCCTTGCAGCAAGAGTAGCCGAAGAGAACAGACGGCTTCAGGCCGAAGCCCAGGGCAAGGCGGCTTAAATCCCTCGCCGCTGATGAGGCGCAGGTGTGCGCACAGCTGGCGCCGCTGATGAGCGGCGAGTCGTGACAGTACTCCCCCCTCTAGCAGCGCCTCCTGGCTATGGTTTCTCCGGGTGCGCTCGATGGAACTCAGCGATGAGGGACGGATCCAACACAAACGAGGAGGGCACCCATTGCCTCCATTCAGGTCCGTAGCCCTCCCAATCCACTAAGTACTGCAACCCGCGATCCCGGCGCCGGGAGTCCAGGATGGTAGAGACTGTCCAGGCCGGATGGCCATCTATCATCCGGGGCACGGGCTGCGCTGCAGGGGGAGGGCAGAGGGGGTCAGAGACCGCCAGTTTCACCTTGGAGACGTGGAAGGTGGGATGGATGCGGAGGGAGGGGGGAATAGCCACACGCACAGCCACCGGGTTGATAATCTTGGTGATGGGGTATGGGCCCATGAAACGTTGTGCCAACTTTCTCCTCTCACCCTTTAAACAGACGTCCTGAGTGGACACGTAGACTCGTTGGCCAACCTGATAGGCAGGGGCAGGTCTCCTGTGCCGGTCCGCCGTGGATTTGTTGCGCTCCGCCGTGCGTAAAAGTGCGCTGCGCGCAGAAGACCAAATAAAGCGGCACCGCCTGAGGTGCGCCCGGACTGAGGGGACAGTCAACTCGCTCTCCTGTGTAGGGAACAGAGGAGGATCGTAGCCCAGGGATGCCTTGAATGGGGACATCCCGGTGGCAGAAGAGCGGGCGGTGTTATGGGCGTATTCCACCCAGGCGAGGTGTGTGCTCCAGGATGCAGGCTTGGATGCAGTGACGCAGAGCAGCGCAGCCTCCAGCTCCTGATTGGTCCATTCACACTGCCCGTTGGATTGGGGGTGATGGCCGGAGGAGAGGCTTACCTTGGCTCCCAGGGCGTTGCAGAAAGACCTCCAGACGTCCGAGGCAAACTGGGGGCCTCGGTCCGAAACCACGTCTACCGGAATCTCGTGCAGCCTGACCACGTGCTGGATGAGGAGGTCCGCCGTCTCCAAGGCAGAAAGGAGCCCCCGTAATGGCACGAAGTGAGCAGCCTTGGAGAAACGATCAACGATGGTCAGGACTGTGTCGAAGGTGTTGGAGACAGGGAGACCGGTGACAAAGTCTAGGGCGATATGCGACCAGGGCCTACCAGGGACGGGCAGGGGCTGGAGCAGGCCCGCGGGGGGAGCGTTACCTGATTTGCTGGTGGCACAGACGGGGCAGGCCCGGGCGTAGCGGGCAGCGTCCCTCCACAGACCCGGCCACCAGAAGGAACTTTGGAGGAGGTCGATCATCCGAGAGGACCCAGGATGGCAGGTGAGCTTAGATGTATGAAGCCAGTGGATAACCTCCCCCCGGACAGTGGACGGCACAAAAAGCCTCCCCTCCGGTCCGCCGCCAGGGTCCGGTTCCAATTCCTGCGCCTTCCGGATCTTGCTCTCGATGTCCCACGAGACGGCCCCCACAACGCACGACCTGGGCAAGATGGTGTGGACAGGGTCTCCTGACGCCTCAGGGGCAAATTGCCTAGAGAGGGCGTTGGGCAGGCCGTTTTTGGAGCCAGGCCTGAAGGTGATGTTAAAGCGAAATCTGGCGAAGAACAAGGACCAACGCGCCTGGCGGGCATTCAGACGTTTGGCAGATCTTAAATATTCCAAGTTCTTGTGATCGGTAAGTACCACAAACGGCAGGGCAGCCCCCTCCAGCCAGTGGCGCCACTCCTGAAGCGCGAGCTTGATGGCGAGGAGCTCTCTGTCCCCCACGTCGTAATTACGTTCCGCCGGGGACAAGCGCCGAGAGAAGAAGGCGCAGGGCTGTTTGGCCCCGTTGACAGGTGACCGCTGGGACAACACCGCCCCCACCCCCGTGTCCGAAGCGTCCACCTCAGCGATGCATTGCAGCACAGGGTCGACTTGGCTGAGAACCCGGGAGGAGGAAAACTCCGCCTTCAGCACCTGGAAAGCAGCTGCGGCCTCTTCAGTCCACTGGAACGGGGTCTTAGGGGAGGTGAGGTGGGTCAGGGGACCGACGATGGCTCCAAAATTTGGGACGAAGCAGCGGTAGAAATTGGCAAACCCAATAAACTGTTGTACCTGCTTCCTAGATGTAGGAGTGGGCCACTCTACCACCGCTTTAACCTTTGCTGGGTCCGGGAGCACCTGGTCATGAGAGATGACGAACCCCAGGAAGGACGTAGTCTTGGCGTAGAATTCACATTTTTCCGCTTTAACATATAACCTGTTCTCCAGCAGCCTCTGAAGGACCCGCCTCACATGGACCCGGTGCTCGTCCCTGGATCTGGAGAAGATGAGGATATCATCCAGGTAGACGAACACGAACAGGCCGATGAAATCCCAGAGGACGTCATTAATAAGGCGCTGAAAGACGGCTGGAGCGTTGGTCAACCCGAACGGCATAACCAGGTATTCGAAATGGTCGTTCGGGGTACGGAAGGCTGTCTTCCACTCGTCTCCCTCCCGGATCCGGACAAGGTGGTATGCGCTGCGAAGATCCAGCTTGGTGAACCAAGTCACCCCCTGGAGGGAGTGGAAGGCGGTATCCATTAGGGGCAAGGTGTAGCGGTCCTTCTCCGTGATGTCATTGAGGGCACGGTAGTCAATACAAGGACGAAGAGAGCCATCCTTCTTGCCCACGAAGAAGAACCCTGCGCCTAATGGTGATGATGAGGGGCGGATGATTCCGGCACTCAGCGACTCCTTCAAATAAGTGTTCATTGCCTCCTTCTCTGGCACTGACAGGCTGTAGAGACGTCCTGAGGGTAAGGGTGCCCCCTGGCAGATGTTAATAGCGCAGTCATAGGGCCGGTGTGGAGGAAGAGACATCGCCTTGGACTTGCTGAAGACCATGCCCAGGTCGTGGAACTCCGAGGGCATCAGGGTGAGATCCGGAGGCGCAGCGTCCTTGGGAGCAGGAGGAGAGGACGGGGCGCAGGCAGCGGATTGAAGGCAGGTGCCCATGCAGAAAGAGCTCCAGGCGGACACTCTGCCGGTCTTCCAGTCCAGGACAGGATTGTGGAGGCGGAGCCATGGGTATCCAAGAATCACAGGTGTTACTGAAGATGGTAGGACGTAGAAGGTGATATCCTCCCGGTGATTTCCCGAGATGATTACTGGGACAGGGGTCGTCCGGTGTGTTACTCTTCCCAGGGAGACACAGGAGAGATTTACTAGGGCAAGAGGAGACTCGAGAGGGTGGCAACGGATACCCAATCGGGTTGCCAGGCTTTGTGAAATTAAGCTACCCTCCGCGCCTGAATCCACCAGTGCGTGCGTGAGGTGCCCTGTGGGATTATGGCAGAATCGGATGGGCAGCGTCAAATTCATGAGGGGACTCGACCGGTTAGAATCTGCAAGGCCCCCTACAGTGATTCGCGGACCCCTAACCGGCTTCTCTGGACAATGCTCCACAGGGTGTTGACTGCCTCCACAATACATGCAGAGGCCCAACTCCCGGCGTCGTTGTTTCTCCGCTAGATGGAGCTTTAACCGGCCCACCGCCTTCGCCTCCGACTTCTCGGAGGAGTCTGGTGGTGGCGACGCCAGGGGGCGAGCTTGGGACAGGTGAGGCGAGCCTCCCCACGAGCGAGAAGCAGACTTCCGCTCTGAAGACCGCTCGCGAAGCCTATTATCCAAACTAATCGCTAGTGATATCAGCTCCGAAAGCCTCCCCGGAATATCGCGACCAGCCAACTCATCCCTCAGACCAGAGTTCAGACTGCGGAGGAAGATGCCGCAGAGCGAGGGCTCATTCCAGCCAACCTCCTCCGCGATGACCCGGAAGTCGATCGAGTAGTCTGCAGCTGACCGACCTCCCTGTTGAAGGCAGAGAAGGCGATCAACTAACACACTATCTCGACGACTATGGTCAAACACGTCGAGGAACTGTTGCACGAATTGGCCGTAGGAGAGGTTGGCATAGCTGGGCTTCGCCATGACGGCGTAAGCCCAGGTGAGTGCCCTCCCCTCCAGGAGATTTCCCATATAGCCAATTCGGCTGTGGTCTGAGGGAAAATCCCCAGGGATGTGGGAGAACACCGACTCACACTGCATGATGAACCCCCGCGCTCCGCCGAGCTGTCCGCTAAAGCGAGCAGGGGTCGGAATGGGTGTGAGCCGGGTTGGTGACCCGGGAACAGTCTGACCGGCCGCCGGAGCGGCAGGAGCTGCACCTCCCTGACGAGCCGGGGGGAACGGCTGCGGGAGGTCCAGGCGATCTAACTGATGAGTGATCTTGACTAATTGATTCAGCATCACCTGTTGCTGATAAACTATCAAATCTATTCGAGCCTCGAGAGTGGTGAGACGGCATGTGAGCCCGCTGTCCGCCGAGCTGCTCTGCTGAAGCCGTACTGACATAATGCATGGCTCAGGAGACACACACGCAGGCTCAGAATAGGTTTAACAGTTTATTCAATAACAAGTGTGTGTATGGCTGCATGTCTGTGATATGTGTATGTATTGGTGGTGGCGTCTGCGTCAGGCACGGGGGCAGGAAGCCGTTCAGCCGGACAACCCTATGGGAGAAGCAGAGGGAGAAGGGTAACGGGCACCACACCAATACAGGAGATAATGATAGTGACAGCTGGCTTACTTGGTCTGGGCAGGTGGCTGGCGTTAAGCAAGGGCGTAGCCCGGTAGACAGCGACCTGGAGCGCCTGAAGCAGCAGCGAGGAGATGGTGGCAAGGGAATGTTTTCCGCCGCCGGGAAATCCACCTGTGCACAGGGGAGAATGCTGGGAGGAAAAGGTAAGAGATGCTTACGTCTTATCTTTCTTGACGAAGGGGGTTCCTTGCAGCAAGAGTAGCTGAAGAGAACAGACGGCTTCAGGCCGAAGCCCAGGGCAAGGCGGCTTAAATCCCTCGCCGCTGACGAGGCGCAGGTGTGTGCACAGCTGGCGCCGCTGATGAGCGGCGAGTCGTGACAAACACAGGGTGGAACATTTTATTACTACCACCGGACCGCCCGTTTTCGCAAAAGCTCAGCGCTTGGATTCAGCTAAACTGACCATAGCGCGCGAGGAGTTCGCCAACCTGGAGAGGTTGGGCATCATCAGGCGTTCGAAGAGCCCATGGGCTTCACCGCTTCACATGGTCCCGAAAGCTGATGGCTCGTGGCGGCCTTGTGGTGATTTCCGCAGGCTGATCAATGCTACAGCGCACGACTGCTACCCGATCCCGCACATCCAAGATTTTTCAGTTCATTTGGCGGGGGCGCGCGTTTTTTCTAAAATAGACTTGGTACGCGGTTACCACCAGGTCCCAGTGCGCGCTGAGGACATACCCAAAACAGCGGTAATAACTCCCTTCGGGCTTTTCGAGTTTTTGCGCATGCCGTTTGGGCTTAAGAGCGCAGCGCAGACATTCCAACGCATGATGGACACGGTTTTGTGCAATCTCCCTTTCGTGTTCGTCTACCTGGATGACATATTGGTAGCCAGCGCGTCCGAAGATGAACACGAAAACCACCTCACAGCAGTTTTCCGGAGGTTGGCAGAGCACGGGTTAATAATTAACCCGGCGAAGTGTCAGTTCAGGGAGACGCAGATTGATTTTTTGGGCCATCGCGTCTCCCCAGAGGGAGCGGTCCCTCTGCCTGACAAAGTGCGCGCAGTAACAAATTTTCCCCAGCCACAAACGGTCAAAGCGTTACAGGAGTTTTTGGGAATGGTGAATTTTTATAACCGTTTCCTCCCCCGCGCAGCGCAGCTCATGCAACCATTGTATGCTGCACTAAAAAAACAAAAACCCACAAATAAAGTTGAATGGTCTCCGGAGCGAGCGCGCACATTTTCCGAGGTCAAAACAGCCCTGGCAAACGCTGCGTTGTTAGCACATCCAGTCCCAGCAGCCCGCATGGTGCTCACTACTGACGCGTCAGATGTGGCCATAGGGGCGGTCGTGGAACAGTTTGTAGCTGGAGCCTGGCAACCGCTCGCCTTTTTCAGTAAGACCCTGCGCGACAGCGAACGAAAATACAGTGCATTCGACAGGGAGTTGTTAGCTCTCCACTTGGCCATTCGCCACTTCCAGTTCTGGCTGGAAGGACGCCGTTTCACCGCGTTCACTGACCACAAGCCGCTGACTTTCGCGATGGCCAAGATTTCAGATCCTTGGTCGGACGGACAGCAGAGACAGCTGGCCGCGATTTCGAAGTTTACTACCGATATCCAGCATGTGGCGGGTAAACTAAATGTAGTGGCAGACTGCTTCTCGCGCGCCGTGGGGGCTCCTGCCCGCGCAGAGGTAGATCCCGCAGCCATGGCCGCGGAGCAGGGTAGCGACACGGAAGTGTGCGCGGCCCCGGTCCGCGTGGGGATAGATTATGCAGCCATGGCCGCGGAGCAGGTTAGCGACGCGGATGTGCGCGCGCTCCAGTCTGGACCAACAGGGTTAAGGCTAGAGAACAGGGTGCCCCCCCTAATCTGCGATGTCTCCACTGGGCGGCCGCGTCCGGTGGTTCCAGCCGCGTGGCGCCGCCACGTTTTTGACTCGATCCATTCTCTGGCGCACCCGGGAGCGCGCGCGTCGGTCAAAATGGTAGGAGAGAAATTTGTATGGCCGAGCCTGCGCAAACAAGTTAGAGAGTGGGCGGCAGCCTGCACAGCCTGCCAGCGGGCCAAGGTTCATAGACACATGAGAGCTCCCTTGGAGCCATTTCACATCCCGGCTAAAAGGTTTGATCATGTCCACATGGACCTCGTAGGCCCCCTCCCGCCCTCACAAGGGTGCACACATCTTCTGACAATGGTTGACCGCACCATGTGCTGGCCGGAAGTGGTCCCGCTGTCGTCAACCACAGCCGAGGAGGTGGCGCGCGCGTTTTTAACGGCATGGGTAGCGCATTTTGGAGTCCCGTCAGACATTACGTCTGACAGAGGCCCGCAATTTGTTTCCGAACTTTGGTCAGCGATGTCCCGCAGCCTGGGGGCAACGATCCACCGCACGACCGCGTACAACCCGCAGGCTAACAGGTTATGCAAACGTTTTCACAGGTCATTGAAGGTGGCCCTCAGAGCGTCGCTTACAGATACAAATTGGTTGTACAAGCTACCATGGGTTTTATTGGGGTTGCGTTCTGCACCTAAAGAGGATTTAGAAGCCTCCCCAGCTGAGCTAGTTTTCGCACAGCCACTTCGGCTGCCCGGGGAATTTCTCCCAGATAATCCAGCACCAGAGTGCTCCCCGGTTCAGCGGTTACGGAATAGCACGGGCCCGAGCACGCTACCTGGCCCCGTTCACTACAGTTTTCCGCGTGTTTTTGTGCCTAAGGCTTTAAAAAATGCGGAGTTTGTTTTTGTCAGACATGATGCCCACCGTCCTCCTTTACGCCCACCTTATGACGGACCATATAGAGTGCTGGAAACAGGGGATAAGCATTTTTTGCTAGATTTGGGGGGCAGAAAAGAAAGGATTGGCATTAACAGGCTCAAACCCGCTTTTGTGGTAGCTGACGAAGTTGTGCAGTTGGCGAAGGCTCCTCGGCGTGGCAGACCCCCTAGAGAGCATTCCCCAGAACACCCACAGAGGTTGACAAACAGTTCTCATCCCCAGGCAGCAGATCCACAGCTGGAAGACGCCGTGGAAGTGGTACAGCCCGCTTACAGCAGATATGGGAGAAGGTTGAGACCTAAGCGGCACTTGGACTGATATGTAGTGATTTTATTATGACATGCAATCTGTGGTGATGTTGTTCCATCTTAGACGTTTGGGGGGGGGGGTCATGTGGGCACATATGCGGTTTCCATATGCTTCACATGCTTGTTACTGTATGCTTACTGTTTACTGCACGTCTCAGAGGAACAAAATGTCTGAACCTCCTAGGGGTAGCAGGAGGATGCGAAGTCTGGCCTTTTGTATGCAGAGAGACGGCCATGAAGGATTTCCTGACCACCAGGACTTCAGGTGGAGACAGAAGACCTGAAGGGGGGTGCATTGTGATTTGGGATGTAAAGACAATGCGACTGTTTGCTTTGATGTCCTGGGGTATTAAAAGGGCAGAGGTGGGGGCATGCCTTCCTCTTTTCTGTTTTTGGATGTTGGAGAATGTGGTGGTGAATAAAACTGACTTTGAGTAATAAACTCAGCCTCGTCTTTCCACACATCTCCACACTACCATCTTTTGTAGTGTGTTAACTTTTTTCACCATTCTATTATGCTGAGCACCAAGTAAGAAGATGGAAAGCACCATTTTTATATGGTCTTTGGTATGACCCGGCTGGGGCATGAATCCACAACCTCCCAGCTGTGAGGTGGATGCTCTACCTCAGGGGTGTCCAATTATGTGCCACTGAGGGCCAAGACCCTGCAGGCTTTACCTCCAACCAGTGTCTTCAACAGCAGAATTAACTGAATTTCTTCCCACTGATTGCTGATTAGTTAAAACACCTGCTGAAGAGACTGGGTAGAAGAGAAAACCTGCAGCGTCTTGGCCCTTCATGGCACATGATTGGACACCCTTGCTCTACCTCTCGGCCACTGCTCCACACAGAGTTACAAGAAAACTGCCCCCCCCCCCCCCACTGTAGCTTTTAGTACTTTCATATTTTTCAATTCAATTCAACTTTATTTATATAGCGCCATTTCACAACAACAATCATCTCATAGCACTTTCAACTGTAGGGGAAACCCCCACAATTGCAGAAAGACCCCAGCAATCAGGCAATCCCCTGTGAGCAAGCGCTTGGCGACGGTGGGGAGGAAAAACTTGCTTTTAACAGGAAGAAACCTCCAGCAGAACCAGGCTCAGGGAGGGGCAGTCATCTGCTGCGACTGGCTGGGGGGTGAGGGGATAGAGAAGATGAAAAAAACAGACATGTAGAGAGCAAACAGCACGATGGGGACTCAATCTATGGAAGAGAACAAACAGATGTTAATGACCAGCAAAAAAAAAATATTTCACTGACAGTGAAGAAAGGAGTGAAGCCCAGTGCAATTATTGGAGGTCCCCCGGCTGTCTAAACCTAATAGCAGCATAACTAAGGGAGGGTTCAGAAACACATGATCCCTCCCTAATTGTAGGCTATATCAAAAAGGAAGGTTTTAACCCTATTCTTAAAAGCAGAGATTGAGTCTGACTCCCGAATCCAGAATGGCAGCTGGTTCCATAAGAGAGGAGCTTGATAACTGAAGGCTCTGCCCTCCATTGTACTTTTGGAGATTCTAGGTATTACAAGTAATCCAGCATTTTGGGAGCGTAGTGCTCTGTTAGGATAATAGGGTAATACCAGATCTTTTAAATAAAAAGGGGCCTGATTGTTTAGAGCTTTGAAAGTGAGAAGAAGGATTTTAAACTTAATTCTAAACTCTATGGGAAGCCAATGAAAGGAGGCCAGAACCGGAGAGATATGATCTCTCTTTCTAGTACCTGTTAAAACTCTTGCTGCAGCATTTTGGATCAACTAAAGACTTTTTAGAGATGTTTTAGGACAACCTGATAATAAAGAGTTACAATAATCTAATCTTGAGCTAACAAAAGCATGGATCAGTTTCTCAGCATCACTCTGAGACAAGATGCTCCTAATCTTTTCAATATTATGCAAATGATAGAAGGCAGTCTTAGAAACAAATTTAATATGTGAATTGAAAAACAGATCTTGATCAAAAATAACTCCAAGGTTCCTCACAGAGCTATTAAGAGAAAGAGTAACTGCATCCAAACTAAAAGTTTGATTTGGAGAGGTATTTCTAAGGTTTTTTTGGACCAACAAGAATGACTTCAGTCTTTTCTGAATTTAATAGCAGGAAATTACAAGTCATCCAAGCTTTGATTTCCTTAAGACAGGCTTCTAACTTGGCTAATTGATTACTAATTGATTACTATCATCTGGCTTCATTGACAGGTATAATTGTGTGTCATCTGCATAACAATGAAAATGTATACAGTGCTTTCTAATAATGTTGCCTAACGGAAGCATATATAAACTAAAAAGAGTAGGGCCTAGCACAGATCCCTGTGGAACTCCATGACTGAGCTTTGAGTTGAAAGAAAACTCATTATTGACATGAACAAACTGGAACCTATCAGATAAATAAGATCTAAACCACTGCAACGAAGTTCCATTAAGTCCAACATAGTGTTCTAATCTATCAAGTAGAATATTATGATCGATAGTATCAAAAGCTGCACTAAGGTCTAAAAGGACAAGTACAGAAACAAGTCCATTATCAGATGCCATCAGGAGGTCATTAGTGACCTTCACTAAGGCTGTTTCAGTACTATGATGGATTCTAAACCCAGATTGAAACTCTTCAAATAGACCATTTCCCTGCAAGTGGTCAAATAATTGCGTAGCAACAACTCTTTCTAAGATTTTTGAAATGAAAGGGAGATTAGAGATTGGCCTATAGTTAGCTAAAACTCCTGGATCCAGCGTTGGCTTTTTGAGTAAGGGTTTAATTACAGCAGTTTTAAAAGCCCACAGTACATGGCCTAAAGTTAATGAAGAATTGATTATTTGAAGAATAAAGCTACCAGTAAATGGGAAGATTTCTTTAAATAACCTGGTAGGAATAGGGTCTAAAAGACAAATTGAAGGCTTGGATGAGGAAACTATTTTGCCTAACTCTAAAAGGTCAATTGGAGTAAACTCATCCAAACAGATGTCATTTGAAGGAGTTGTAGTAGTTACTGTATTTAAGTTAACGGTGGGAAGAATCTGACTGATTTTATCTCTGATAGATGAAATTTTATTATTGAAAATGTTCATAAAGTCCTGACTAGTAAGCTCTAAGAGAATGCTAGGATTGACAGAGTCCTGACTCTTTGTCAGCCTGGCTACAGTGCTGAAAAGAAACGTGGGATTATTCTTGTTCTCTTCTATTAATGTGGAATAATAACTTGTTCTAGCTTTTCTCAGAGATTTTTTTTATAAATTAAAAGATGATTTCTCCAAGCTAAATAGATTTCATCTAAATTAGTGGAGCACCATTTTCTTTCTAATTGACGAGTCTTCTGTTTTAAGCTACGAGTTTCTGTGTTGAACCAAGGAGTTAGAAATCTCTGATTAGACTTTTTCTTTTTTAAAGGGGCCACTATGTCTAGAGTCTGATGCAGAGAAGCTGTAACACTATCTACCATGCTATCAATTACAGAAGGAGCAAGCTGTCTATAGCTTATTTCCGTTGTGTTGACACATGGCATAGAGGAAACAATCTGCATAAATTTGGCAGCAGCATCATCTGAGAGGCATCTACTGTAGTAATACAGTATTTTTCCTTAGGAGCCAAATAGTCAGAAATAGTAAATCAAAGGTTAACAGACAATGGTCTGACAGTACAGGGTTATGAGGAGACACTACCAGATTTTCTATTTCTATGCCATATGTCAGAACAAGGTCCAACGTATGGTGGAGATAATGGGTAGAATTTCCTACTTTCTGAGAAAACCCCATCGAGTCTAATATTGAATTAAATGCCACATTAAGGTAATCACTATCTACATCTACATGTATATTAAAGTCCCCTACTATAATTATTATCTGATTTCAGCACTAAATCAGCTAAGAATTTGGCAAATTTGGATAAAAACTCTGAGTAGGTTGATGGAGGACAATAAACTATGGCAAATAAAATCGGGTTTAGCCTAAAATTGCTAAAATGCCCAATACTGAGGACCAGGCCCTCAAAGGAATTAAAATGTGTTTTTTGCTTTACATTAACTAGTAATTTGGAATGGTAAATTGTTGCTACTCCTCCTCCATGACCAGAACCTCTGGGATTTTGTACAGTTTAAATAACCAGAGGGAGTTGATTCATTTAAACCAACATAATCCTCTTGCCCTAATCAAGTCTCTGTAAGGGATATTAAATCAGTCTGATGATCAATTAACAGATCATGGACTAGCAGAGACTTGGGAGTTAGAGACCTAATATTTAACAAACCGCATTTAATTTTTAAATTATGAGGAGGAACAGAGGCCAAATCATTCACTTTAGAGGCTTCATGTTTAATTTGAGTTTTACCAACTTTTTGTTTAATCACTTTGGGATGCTTATACATTATATTTTTATTTACTTTGGAGGGAGCAGACAATGATTCTCTGATGGGGAAGACAGGGGCTAAGTTGAGGGGTGGTAGATGAAGAGGAGCTGCAGAGAGGTGTGTAAGACTGTGACTCTGCTTCCTGGTCCCAACTCTGAGTTGTCAAGGTTTTGGAAATTTGGATAAAAATGATGCCAGACTATTAGATAAATGAGATGCACCATCCAAAGTGGGATGGACGCCGTCTCATCTAATAAGACCAGGTTTTCCCCAAAATGAGTTCCAATTGTCAATGTAGCCCACACTGTTTGCAGGACACCACACAGACAGCCAGCGGTTGAAGGATGACAAGCGGCTAAACATGTCATCACTGGTCAGATTGGGGAGGGGCCCAAAGAATACTACAGAGACAGACATTGTTTTGGCAAAGTCACACACCGATTCCACATTAATTTTTGGGACTTCCGACTGCCAGAGTCGGACGTCGTTATTGCCGGCGTGGATAATAATTGTGGAGTATTTACAGTTACTTTTAGCCAGCATTTTCAAATTTGACTCATTGTCGCCTGCTCTGGCCCCAGGAATGCATTTGACTATGGCCGCTGGAGTCTCTAGGTTCACGTTTCTCACAATCAAATCAAATCAAATCAAATCAACCTTTATTGTCATATTGCTGTACATACAACTGTGCCCTTCAGAGGTAAAGTGGGCTATCCCACATTTTTAACCCCTACTCTCTTATTGTTGTGAATATGTGATTTAAATATATTTTCATATTTATTTATTCACACCTTGAAGGTAATTATAGGGGGTAACTTTTTAATGATATAGGCACACTGATTTTTTGAGAATATTTCAACTTTAGAGCTCATTTTCTCAAAATAATGGTTTTGTGGGATAGCCCACTTTACCTCTGAAGGGCACAACTGTAGTGCAGGCAAGATGAAATTGCGTTTCTCTCAGCATCCATATAAGTAAAAGAACATGATTTAAGACACACTCACACATATCTTCACCCCCCCCCCCCACCCCACCACATCCATTCACACATCCCTGAGACATACTTGAAAAACTAACCAGAACTATAATATACAAATAATACACATAATGTCCGTAGGTGCAGTAGTGTGTATGAGAGATTCCGGATCAACTGTTCAGCATCCTAACAGCTTGTGGAAGGAAGATGTTAATCAGTCTGGTGGTTCTGCCTCTGATGCTCCGGAATTGTTTGCCAGATGGCAGAAGTTCAAAGTGTTTATGCAGAGGGTGAGAACGGTCCTTGACAATGTTCAGTGCCCTGCTCCTACAACGGTTCTGAAAAAGTTCTTGGACAGAGGGGAGGGAGACTCCAATTGTAATGACGAGACACACACACCGAGTATCAGTCAGCACGTTTACTGGTAACTGCAACTCCAAACAACTCTCCAGTGGCTCGTGTACAACTCCTTATATACTCAGGTCATGGCCAGGGTCATACTGCCCTCTTGTGGTGACTCTATGAACTTCACATATCAATACATCTCCCTTTTTTTTTTTCAAGTAAAGGCCATGTCCAACTATAAACTTAAAACTGTTGACATCCTTTCAAATACATACAATCCATTCAAGGACTTTAAATCTTATTGAGCCATAAACTGTTTCTCAAATTTCAATAAACAAAATAAAATCCATTTCTGTTTACATCTCTGTGTCAACCTTGTACACTGAATCACAACTTCAACATTTTCTCTGTTTACAACTCAACATCAACATTTTTTTTTTTTTTCCCATTCATCTCAGTACTCCTTACATTTCCTCAATCAATCTTTTCGGTTTCACAATTTGCCTTTGTGAGCTTCTGTTTTGTGTCACCTCAGTCTGTTAGTTAGTGTCTGTCTCTAAGTTCTGGTTCTCAGCCATTTCTGGTTGTTCGGTTTGGCTGGGAATTGGCATGTCGCTTGTTTCACTGTCTGTGACTCTCATTTTTGTCTGAGGCACTTTCAGTAAGTGACGTCGGTTTCGCCTCATTGTTTTCCCATGCTCTGTGATGACTTCATATGATCTGGGAGTTGTTTCTTTGACCACTTTTGCCAGCGGTCCCCATTCTCCATCACATCTCACTCGCACAATGTCCTCATGTGCAAGTGGTCTCAGAGGTCGTGCTGTTCTGTTGTACAGTTCAGTTTGCCTCTCATCGCGCCTCACATCTCTCTTTTCCATCACCTGAGATGCTGATGGAAGTCGCGTTCTGAGTTTCCGGTTCATGAGCATTTCTGCTGGGGAAAGTCCATTCTCCAGTGGTGATGCTCGGTAATTCAGGATCGCCAGATGTGGGTCTTCTGCATTGTCTGCAGCCTTTTTCAGTATGCGCTTCACAATTTGCACCCCTTTCTCTGCTAACCCATTCGACTGTGGGTACAGAGGGCTTGAGGTCACATGCTTGAACCCATATGTGTCTGCAAAGTCTTTGAAGCACTGACTCGTGAATTGTGGTCCGTTATCGCTTACAACAGTCATTGGAATTCCATGGCGTGCGAACATTGTCTTTGTGTGTGCAACCACCCTTTCTGCTGTTGTGTCACTCAACCCTGCAAACTCTGGGTAGGTGGAATGATAGTCCATGACTAACAGATAGTCCTTGCCCTTAAGCTGAAATAGATCCATGCCCACCTTTCTCCATGGACCTTGAGGCTTCTCATGGGGCCTCATAGGCTCCTTTGGCTGTTGATACCTGTGGCGCTGGCAAGTCTTACAGCGCTGCACATATGCCTCAATGTCCTTGTGCATGCTGGGCCAATACAAAACATCACGTGCACGTCTTTTGCACTTTTCAATACCCAAATGCCCCTCATGCACTAATTTAACCATTTCTGATCTTATGGAGGTAGGTATGACTATCCTTGTACCCTTTAACAGAACCCCATCTAACACAGACAGTTCACCTTTAAAGTGTTGGTAAGGCTTGTCAAGCATAACCTGTCCTGGTTGATGTATCTGTTCCATTACTCTTTTTAGTTTCTCATCCTTTTGTGTTTCTTTCACTATCTTCGTCCATTTTGCATCTGACACTGGCATGTGTGCCCTAATAGAGTCTACGTGTATTTGCACAGCTTCCTCTGTTGTGCTGCTGGTGTTGCACAAGCTAGCCCTACTCAGCGCATCGGCTACAACTAGTTGCTTGCCTGGTGTAAACTCAAATTTCAAGTCATATTTCTGTAATCTTAACATTAGACGCTGGATGCGCGGCGGTGCGTCACCCAGTGGCTTCTGTGAGATAGCAATCAGTGGTTTGTGGTCTGTTTCTAGTATTACTGACCGTCCATACACATATTCGTGAAACTTCTCACATCCAAACACTGCGCCTAGAGTCTCCTTCTCTATTTGCGCGTAATTTCTTTCTGCGCTTGTCATGGTGCGCGACGCGTATGCAACTGGATACCACTCTGTATCATGTTTTTGCAATAGCACAGCTCCTAGGCCGGCTTTGGACGCATCTGTGGACACTTTTAGCAGTTTGTCCTGATCATAGAATTTTAACACTGGCTCATGTATTAGACTGCTTTTGAGCCACTCCCATTCTCTGGCATGCTCTGCCATCCACTTCCACATTGTATTGGTCTCTAACAAGCTTCTAAGAGCTATTGTGTTAGCTGATAAATTTGGGATAAATTTCCCCATGTAATTGACTAGCCCTAAGGCTCTTTGCAAGTCAATTTTGTCCTGCGGTACTGGCAGCTCTGCTATGGCCCGCACTTTTTCCAGATCTGGTTGCACGCCTGCCCCAGATAACTTCTCTCCCAGGTATGTAATCTCCTGTACCCCAAATTGGCACTTACTCTTATTCAGTTTCATACCTGACTTTTGCGCCTGTGTGAGAACTCTAGCCAACCTTTCGTCGTGCTCCTCTTTTGTTTTCCCCCAGACTACCACATCATCAAGAAAAACTCCCACCCCTTCTATTCCGTCGAACAATTGCTGCACAGTTCTATGGAAAATCTCAGGGGCTGAGCTAATCCCGAACGGCATTCGTAGAAAGCAATGCCTTCCGAATGGCATATTAAATGTGCACAATTTAGCGCTTTCCTCATCGAGCACTATTTGGTAAAACCCAGATTTGGCATCTAATTTTGTGAAGTAGCTTGCTCCACTCATTGTGCTGGTTATGTCAGATTTTGTTGGTAGCCTGTAATGCTCACGCTGTATCACCTTATTTAGATCTTTCGGATCTATGCACAATCTCAATTCTCCATTTGGCTTCTCCACTATAACTAAGGAGTTAACCCATTCAGTTGGTTCTTCAATTTTTCTGACCACTCCGTCTGCTATCAGTGAGTCTAGTGTTTCCCTCAGCCTCTTTTTAAGAGCTATTGGCACTGTTCTTGCTGGATGTATGACTGGCTCTGCATTCTCTTTCAGCCTAATTTTTTGTTTGCCTGGTAGGCGGCCTATTCCTTTGAACACCTCTTTGTATTCCTTCACCCAGTCAGTGTGTTTGGGCCTACTTGTAGTAGCCTCTGTGTTTTCTCGTGCTGTCACCTTGTCTGTATCAATGACATTCACCCTCTTGATCAGACCTAGCTGATCGCATGTTTTCAAACCCAAAATTGCTTGTCTATTTCCTTCAACAAGTACAAACAATGCATTCACTGTCTTATCTTTGCTTGACAGTGTAACCCTGCACATTCCCTTAGTGGGTATTGGCTTATCGTCATATGTTCTCAGATTAATCTTCTTGTCTCTTATTTTCGGTTTGTTTTTCAGTCTCTTAAAGTCTTTCATTGGCAGGATGTTTACCTGCGCACCTGTGTCGAGCTTCAGTGACATGTCCGTGCCATTCACATCCAAGCACGCAATCCATTCATCAGCTCTCGTCTCACCCTCGATGGCGTCCACGAAGAACTGATCCTCTTCGCTGTCGCTCTTTTTCTCCACGAGTTGCACCCTCTTCTTCGAGAAGCAGGTCTTTGCGAAGTGATTCTTTCCGCCACTCTTGCGACATTCCTTCCCGAATGCTGGACACTGCTTCGGCGCATGTTGCATTCCACACCGCTCACAGTTCCCGCGCGTTTGCCCTGGGTTTGCATCCCTTTTCCTTGCATGCAACGTTTCTTTCGGCTTCGCACGCTGCACTGCATTGACCTCAGCAGTCTCGCTTTCCCTGCTGCTAAAAGTCTTTAATTGTGCCTTTGTACTCTCAGACGCTTGGCAAATCTGTATCGCTTTCTCCAGCGTTAAGTTAGTCTCTTTAAGTAATTGCATCCGCAATTTGTTGTCTTGGACCCCAATTACAATTTGGTCCCGTATCATTGACTCACTCAATGTTCCAAAGTTGCATGACTGACTTTTCAACCGTAGGTCTGTGACATACAGTTCGATCAATTCTGACTCTTTCTGAAGTCTGTTTCTGAACACATACCTCTCGTACGTTTCATTCTTTCTCGGTGTGCAATAATCGTCGAATTTCTTCATCACGACATCGAATTTGCCTCTTTCTTCTTCCGTGAAGACGAATGTGTTGAACACATCTAACGCAGCTCGCCCTGCTACTGTTAGCAGTAATGCTATCTTCCTTTCCTCGTCACGAAGACCGATAGCTAGCGAATAAAGTTCAAAACTTTGCTTGAATGCTTTCCAGTTCTCGTTGACGTTACCGGTCAATTTTAACTCGTCCGGCTGTCGAAGAGCGTTCATCTTCGCCGTCGGTTCGTATCTTTATCCTGGTACCATGTAATGACGAGACACACACACCGAGTATCAGTCAGCACGTTTACTGGTAACTGCAACTCCAACCAACTCTCCAGTGGCTCGTGTACAACTCCTTATATACTCAGGTCATGGCCAGGGTCATACTGCCCTCTTGTGGTGACTCTATGAACTTCACATGTCAATACACCAATTACCCTCTCAGCTCCCTTAACTATCCTCTGCAGGGCTTTTTTGTCTGACATACTGCAGCTGGAGTACCATGTAGTAATGCAGTACGCCAGAACACTCTCCACCACACCTCTGTAGAAGGTCCTGAGGATGCAGATGGGGAGAGAGGCCTGTTTGAGTTTCCTAAAGAAGTGCAGTCTCTGCTGGGCCCGCTTCCTGATCCTCAAGGAATTCTTGCTCCAGGTCAGGTCCTGCGAGATCTGCACTCTGAGGAACTTGATGTTCTCCACTCTCTCCACTAAATGGCCGCCAATGCTGAGAGGGACATGTTCAGGCTGTGACCGCCGGAAGTCGATAATCATCTCCTTCATTTTGTCCACGTTGAGCACCAGATTGTTCTCCCTGCACCAGCCCTCCAGGTCTCTCACTTCTTCCCAGTACATTGATTCCTCATCCCTCTGAATAAGTCCCACCACCGTGGTGTCGTCTGCAAACTTAATAATCTGGTTCCCCTCGTGTCTGGATTCACAGTCATGTGTTAGAAGTGTAAACAACAGTGGACTAAGTATGCAGCCTTGAGGGGATCCGGTGCTCAGCGTGACAGAGTTGGTGATGTTGTTTCCAACCCGGACAGACTGAGGTCTCTCAGTCAGGAAATCCAGGATCCAGAGGCATGTGGCGGTGTTCAGACCGAGAAGGAGTAATTTCTCTATCAGTCTCTGGGGAATAATGGTGTTGAATGCTGAACTGAAATCAATGTACAGGAGTCTGGCGTAGGTGTCTTTCTGATCCAGGTGGGTGATGACAGAGTGCAGGGTGGTGACTATAGGATCCTCCGTGAAGCGGTTTGAACGATATGCAAACTGGAGCGGGTCATGTGATGCAGGGAGGCAGGCTGTAATGTGTGGTTTGACAAGCCGTTCAAAACACTTGATTACAATTGGTGTCAGTGCAACAGGACGATAGTCATTCAGACAGTACACAACTGGTTTCTTTGCCACCGGTACTATGATAGAGGTCTTGAAGCATCTGGGAACGATGGCCTGACTCAGGGCGATGTTATAAATGTCAGTCAGTACATCCGCCAACTCGCTCGCGCAGTCTCGAAGCACACGTCCCAGGATGTTGTCCGGACCTGCAGCTTTACGTGGGTTGACCCTGGTTAGGGTTCTCCGTGTGTCCGCTGCGTTGATGGTAAAAGCTGGTCCAACCGATGGTGGGGATGGACCAGCCCTCCCTCTGATTGTCGAGTTTGATGCTTCAAAACGTGCAAGAAGTCGTTGAGCCTGTCTGGAAGCGAAGCGTCGTCATCATCGACCCTCTGCCTAGACTTATAGCCCGTCAGTGTCCGAACTCCCTGCCACATCTGCTTGGTGTTCCTAGTGTCACAGGTGTCCCTGGATTTTCTCCACATAGGCGTGCTTCACCGTCTTAATTCCCTTTGAGAGCGCAGACCTGGCTGAGCGGAGGGCGATCCTGTCCTTCGCTCTGAAGGCTGCATCTCTGGCTGTAAGCAGCGAGCGCACCTCTGTGGTCATCCAGGGCTTATGGTTTCCCCGCACAGTGATGGTCTTCATTGTAGTGACATCCTCTGTGCACTTCGCGATGTAGCTGGTGACCGTTTCAGCATACTCCTCCACATATGTCTTGTCTTCCTGGGAGGCTGCTATTTTGAAGACCTCCCAGTCTGTGTGCAGAAAACAGTCTTTCAGTGCAGAGGTTGCACTCTCTGACCAAATCCTGATTTGTTTCACTACTGGCCTGCTGCGCTTCAGTAAGGGTTTGTAGGCAGGCACCAGCATCACGGATATGTGGTCAGAAAGGCAGAGGTGGGGCCGGGGTATCGCCTTGTATGCATCTGTGTTTGTGTACACTAAGTCCAACATATTCTCTCCTCTGGTCTTAAAGTCTACACATTGTTTAAACTTGGAGAGCACAGTCTTTAAGCTGGTGTGGTTAAAATCCCCCGCAACCACCACAAAACTGTCCGGATGTGAAGTTTGGATTAAGCTAATAGCGTCGTGCAGTTCCCCGAGTGCCTTCTTAGCATTAGCATTAGCATTAGCGCTCGGCACTATGTAAACAGCCGCTACAAACACGTTGCTGAATTCCCTTGGCAGATAATATGGCCAACAATTTACAATAAGGAACTCCGCCAACGGAGAGCAGTGTTTAGATACTAATGTGACGTTAACGCACCAGTTCTTGTTAACATAGATGCATAGCCCACCCCCACGGCTCTTACCGGAGCTCGCCGTTTCTCTGTCTGCTCGGAACACCGACACACCTTCTAGTTGAATGGCCTCGTCAGGGATGTTGTCGTGGAGCCATGTCTCCGTGAACGCAAGCACACAGCAGTCCCTCCACTCTCTCCGGGTTTCTCTCAGCAGACGCAGCTCGTCCAGCTTGTTGTCGAGGGAGTGGACGTTAGAGAGAAGGAGCGATGGTACTGCTGGTCTGGAGGGGTTAGCCTTTAGCCTACCATGGACTCTGACTACAGAGTCGGCAATGATCATGGTTTTTTCCTCAGCGGGTGTGTCGCTGAGTGGGGAAAAGTGATTAGAAACATGAACAGGTTGGTGGTTAACCGGGGCTTTGCGACTAGGCTTCCTTCTCACCGTCACCCACCCAGTCTCCTTGCTGCTGAAGAGGACCGGAGGACCGCTAGCAGGCTGCCCTAAGTTAGGGAGCTCCGCTGCAGCTAGGGGATGTCCGTCGTTATTAACTGGCACAGACGGTGTTTCAATACAGCAGAGCCGGGATTCCAAATCAGACAACCTCGCCTCGAGCACCTCAAAAAGACAACATTTATTACATTTACCATTATCACTAAAAGAGGCAGAGGTGTAGCTAAACATCTGACATAGAGTGCACACCAGAGGAGGAGAGGAAGGAGAGCTAGTAGCCATAGCTAGTGGCTAACCCGAAGCTAACACAAACACCGATGAAAGGTGAACGGAAGGCTAAAGAGGGTGATTAGATGACAATGAGTGCGCACACAGGTGCAGGAGGCTTGATAAACAGAAGTGAGAGCTAACGGTAGAAGGAAAAAAGTGATTAAAATACCATTAAAGGCAAAATCCTTGGGAGAATGAGGAGAGCAAACCACAGACAACCAGCAACACAGGAAGTGACGATACGTTACTACAGGAAGGTCCCTGTGTGTAGGAAATTTACTTAAAGTAGCTGTGTGGCCTAGGGTCAGAGAAACAAAGATAGGCGTCGCTGGCTGCTATACAACACATGGTGTCCCACATGCTGTGGAAGGGAATTAACATCTTGAGGAGTGCTGCATCTTTCAATTAAAAAAAACCCACACAAATTGACAAATTTAATGTAAAAAAAACCCTCCAAGAAGCATTCAAAAGTTATGTTTTTCCACATTATCACAGTTTGGGACAGTTTAAAAATGCCTAGTTGCACCCTAAGAAAAAAAAATCTGTAATATATTAAAATATTTGTGGTATTGTTACAAGTACTACATTTCTATTGTGTTTTCCAGCTAATATATCACAGCTGTTATTCAATTCAATTCAACTTTATTTATATAGCACCATTTCACAACAACAGTCATAACACTTTCAACTGTAGGGGAAACCCCCACAATTGCAGAAAGACCCCAGCAATCAGGCGATCCCTTGTGAGCAAGCGCTTGGCGACGGTGGAGAGGAAAAACTCCCTTTTAACAGGAAGAAACCTCCAGCAGAACCAGGCTCAGGGAGGGGCAGTCATCTGCTGCGACTGGCTGGGGGGTGAGGGGATAGAGAAGATGAAAAGAACAGACATGTAGAGAGCAAACAGCACGATGGGGACTCAATCTATGGGAGAGAACAAACAGATGTTAATGACCAGCAAAAAAAAAAAAATAAATAAATAAATTCATTGAGAGTGAAGAAAGGAGTGAAGCCCAGTGCAATTATTGGAGGTCCCCCGGCTGTCTAAGCCTATTAGCAGCATAACTAAGGGAGGGTTCAGAGACACATGATCCCTCCCTAATTGTAGGCTATATTAAAAAGGAAGGTTTTAACCCTATTCTTAAAAACAGAGATCAAGTCTGACTCCCGAATCCAAATTGGCAGCTGGTTCCACAGGAGAGGAGCTTGATAACTGAAGGCTCTGCCTCCCATTGTACTTTTGGAGATTCTACGTATTACAAGTAATCCAGCATTTTGGGAGGGTAGTGTTCTGTTAGGATAATAGGGTAGTATCAGATTTTTTTAAATAAAAAGGGGCCTGATTGTTTAGAGCTTTGAAAATGAGAAGAAGGATTTTAAACTTAATTCTAAACTCTATGGGAAGCCAATGAAGGGAGGCTAGAACTGGAGAGATATGATCTCTCTTTCTACTACCTGTTAAAACTCTTGCTGCAGCTGTTATGTTATTTGTAGACATGTGCATCTAAAAAAAAAAAAAAAACAACTCAGGAAAATTTTATTTCAGGCCTCTTCAATTAGCGGCCCGCAGGCCACATGCAGCCCAGAAACAACCTCCAAATGGCCCAGGCCATGCCAAGGAAATATAAATTTAAGAAAAAGATATGAAGGAATGACGGGCTGCAAGCGCGAACACGAACAACGCGCGTGACTGTCATCCGCGCGAGTTCAGAAGCACTCTGCCCACGTGAGCGTTTCAGTCAGCAGGCCAGGCAGAGTGTCTTGCTAGCGTCACTGTCCGAGAGAAGCATGAGCTTATTAAAGTACTCTAAACATGGAAAAAAGCATCAGAGGTATGTAAGCAGTGGAGGCATTTATGGTGGTTTTAACCCGCTGGTAATGGGAACAATAAGAGTCACTGAGCAAACAGGTGTGGTTAGGATTCATATGCAGGGAAAGAAGGGGAAGAAGAATCGCTGAGGATTTACTTCATCAGCCATTACAATAATTTATGTTCATTATTATGTACCTGGCAAGTTAAGATGACCGAAATTCATGAAATCAATGACTTTAATCCGTCAGCAGCCTTCAGACAAACTAAACGTGCCAACATTTGGATTTCAAAATAAGGGAGGTTTTACCTGCTGTCTGGTTGGTGAGGAAAGTTCTAAAAAAACTATAAATATATAGAAATATTTTAACAGAAATAATGGAATCTTTGGTAATTTAAGTTAATTTATTTCATTAAATGTAATATAAATATTTTTTCTTTGAAATCAGAGTTAAACTATTGTTCTGTTCTGGTTCTGCAAAATTATGGTCAAAAGTATAAATTGTATAAGGAAAAAAAGTCAAAATTTTACCACAATCTGTTTCAAATTTATATTAAAAAAACAGTAATTTTATTTAAAAATAGATAAAAAATTAGCCATTAAATAATCCACAAATTTATAATAAAGTCTCAAATGTACAAGAAAAGTCAATTTTACATGAGGAAATTACAAATTTGAGGAAAATGGTTTCAAATTTTGATACATTTTCAGAGAAAAGTAGAAAACTATAAGAAAATTGTTTTAAATTTTGGAGAAAAACCTCAAACCTTCAAGATTGAAGTCATTACTCAAGTTTTTAAGTGGGTGCTTTTTGCATCCTTAACTCTATTCAAAATTTTTGGTGAGCTGTTATGTGTGTGTGATGGAATGTATAGTTATAAAAAGAGGTTCCTACTCACACATGTGGTGATTTAAAACAAAACAAACCATAATGGTAGATGTGCAATATTTATTAATGTTATCAATCTTTTCTTGGGGGGTTTGTGCACTGAAGTGTTTGACAGTTCATTTTTTATTCAGCTAAATGCACTTTGTGAAGTGCCAAGGTTAGTTATGACCAGGATATAGTATATTTTATTTCAAAAGGGAAACAAATGTTAATGCTACTAACAGTGCACATTGAGTTTTTATGCACTTTGAGATATGCCTGAGTAAGATGTGACCAAAATGGTTATTTACAGAATTTTATTTTTTTCATTCTATTAATTGTTGTTAGAGGAAAAATATTTCTACTATTTCAAGTTCTGCTCAACCCCAGCACTGTTACTGTGCTTTTATGCACTTTTGATGTGCCTTTGTCATGCGCCAAGTGCACATTTAAAACCAAGACAATGAATAAAAAGTGCATATTTTTTGTCATACTGATCTGTGTTGGTTTGAAATTTGTCATTCAACAGATTGCTGAACATGTGCGGCCAGTTACAGTACATGTCTTGATTTCAAATTGTAGTCCAACTGATTTTGGAATTGAATAGCCCTACTTTATTTTCTTTAAATTCAGTATGTTCAAACCACTGTTACTCAGTGGGAGAAGCACTTAGACACACTCTGGTGGATATAAATCCCCTATAAAAAAATCTACATTGTCTAAAATGGAATCTTTTGCCCTTTTTTTCTATAAACAAAACCTTTCCTTGTCTTACAGTTTCGTGTCAAAATCTTTTCACTTTCACCCCAAACGCCAGAATCGCTGACTAGGCCCAACTCACATACCACAAGGCCAATAGTGGCTAGCATTACATTAAACAGCATGAATGCTGTGTTAAAAAGACTTACCAGTTGAATGACATACATGCCCAGTTGTATGAGTGGCCCAGGATAATGACTGAAACTGCATCAGTCCTTAAAAGCAGTTTAATGGTAAAAACCCATTTTAATTTGGATCAAGTTTTCAAAGCAGCCAGCCCAAAAATGCCAACTGGCCAGAGGCTAACTTCAGTTAGGCCAGAGAGTCCTGATTGGCTTAACACTACTCACGTGCCAGTGGCTGTACATATCTACGTCACCAAAAACGCTCCATTTCAACTCGCCTTTTTTGAGGGAGCAGGGCTTCGGTGAAACTTTAAAGCAAAACAGACACAGGAGACATTTGAGTGATTTCGCTCTTGATATGTCTTGTAAAGGTGCCTTCACACCAAATGCGAACGGGTGAATTTTTCGCACAGCACAATTGCAACTTAATGTAAACACATGAATAGACATGAATTCACCATCTGAGTGAGATGCAGACAGGCGAAGTTGCCTTTATAACTTCTGCAGCAGTGTTCAACCTACTGTGGAAATCCCCAACATAACGTCATGCTTTAGGTTTACATTTTCCGACAGGGGGCTCACCTGAAAAAGTTGTCCCTATCTCCAAACCTTTACAAGATGATGGATGTTTCCGTTGCTAGCTTGCTAGCCTTGTTAGCATGCTTGTGGCAGGAATCTGTGGGTAAATAATTCCAACATCCCGATTTAGCTGAAGAGTTCCCGGTCCTTCTGTCTCCAAGTGAGTGGCAGTCTCGTTTTCAAACTAGTTTACTCTCCAATGTTGATACTTTTACTCCGGTGATGGCAGAATCTCAAAGCTAGCGCGATCCCTTGGACATGAATGCATGAATGCGTGATTTTGCATGTGCTTGCCTCTTTCCATTGACTTTGTGTGGATTCACACCGCCTGTTTGCATTTGGTGTGAAGGCACCTTGAGTCATAAAAAACATGTTACAGATACGTTAAGAAAAAAAGTTTTATGGCGGAGTGTCACTTTAAGAGTGATTCTGACTGTTTTCTTTTGAATGAAACCAACCCCATGAATATAATGCAAATGGTTGAAGAACAGCTTTTGATTTACTTTGGGTATGTTATTTTTAGGGTGGGGGGCTTTCAGGAAACCGACTGGAATGCTAAAAGGATTTACAGCAAGAAAGCATCTTTCACATACATCTTCCAGGAGTTCACCACCTTACAAATGTGAATTTAAAATCAGCATTGAACTGGAGCTCACTTCCTTCTCTCCACATGAATTGTCTAAAATAAACCCTGAGCTTCAGCTTGCCTGCCTGAACAAAGTGTTCCAGCACATGAAATCTGACTCTGAAAAGATGACTCAGCCCGATCACTTCGACCTTAAACTAAACCAGACTGAATTTAAACCCAAAGAAACTGGAACTTCATCAGAAAAGACCCCACGTACTCCATGCATATTGCACACATTTACATAAATTTCACATGATCCTAATTTCATGTTTTTATAAAGGCTTCTGTTAGCAAGATACAACATGGGAAACTTTTGATCGAGTCTTCTGTTAATGGTGTCATTCAACATGGAAAACTTGGAAAAATATTTGGTAAAAATCACTGTCTTTGTAATGCCTTTCCAAGATTGATTGTAGATTATATTATGGAATTTCAATACAATAATCATAATTGTGGTACTTGTGTAAATATATAAAACTTGTTTATATTTTGTAATAACAGACTGTTTTTTAAACTGTTGATTTTAATTGTAGTGCCAAAATTGTCCAGGATGATGAAAACTTTGTCAAGGGCAGAAGCTGTAAGTCATCTACTTCAATGAATGAATGAATGGATGTGTAATTTTGTCTCTTTAGTGTGACAGTGATCTGATCTGGGGATCAGCAAGGTAATAGTGCATCCTGCGTCATACAAATTTGAAACAAGCCCTCTGGTGTCCTCTGACTGATAGCCAAAATGAAAGTGAGAGATGCTCAAACTGCTTAAAGGACTGTCTGAGTGCTGCCATATGTTTTGAGAAAAAGCTTGCGTGACAGCTGATAGTGGAAGACTGATGAAAATACACACTAATTAGGGTTATGTCATTTTTGGTTTTGATTATGGAATAGAAAAAGTATTGTGACGTTTGCAGGGTTCACACAAAGAAAATGGAGCAGATGGCTGTGATCAACCGGATTTATTTTCACACACACTCTGGGCACAGGCAGGAGGGGAGGTCATTCTCCCAGACCTCTGTTTACATCACGGTTACACACACATAACGTTTTCATCTGGCAAAGCATGCTGGGAAATTCACTTAACATGGCCCCAACGTTACACTGCCTTCCCCCCCCGGACTGGTTTCTGTCCCCAGAAAAATTAAAGTCCAATTTAAAAGTCCAATACAAACTCATCCAGGTGTCGGGGCGGTCTTCGGAGCCGGCGGCCAACACGTACAGGCCCCCTAGTGTCCATCTGGGTCTTGGTCGGGGTATCGGGCCGGGATGGAAGCTCCGGTTCGTCCACCAGCGGTGCAGATGGCCGATACGGGGCGAGACGGTCACGATGAAGGACCACAACCCGGTCTCTTTTTCTAAGCCTCACCCTGTACACCACATCTGACAGTCTCTCCAGGACAACGCATGGCCCCGACCACTGGCTCGCCAGCTTCGGTGATCGTCCTCTCTTCCTCTCAGGGCAGAAAACCCAGACTCGATCTCCCGGTGCAAAGTCCCTCCCCTGACAGCGGGAGTCGTACGCTCGCTTCTGCCGACCCCCTGCCGCCGCCAGGGCCTCTCGAGCCAGCTCGTGCACCGTGTGGAGACGTTCTTTCAAACAAAAAAAATAATCCATCGCGACCAGCACGTAGCGGTTCCCCCGGTCCGTGGTCGGGAAAGGGCCCAGGATGTCCACTCCCACTCGCTCCATCGGTGCTCCCACCCGGTACTGCTGCAGGGGAGCGTGGGATCGCTGAGTTGGTCCCTTCTGAGCTGTGCATGTGTCGCAGCGATGAACGTGGAGCTCCACGTCCTGATGACAACCGGGCCAGTAGAACCGGGCCCGAAGGCGCTGCAGCGTCTTTGTCACTCCGAAGTGGCCCACTCCTACCGCCCCATGAACCAGCTGGAGTACTTTGGGCCGGAGTCGACGAGGAACCAGCAGTTGCCAGACGTGCCGCTGCCCAGCTGGAGTCTGCCACTGTCGATACACCACGCCCTCGTAGCAGCGGAGGTTGGCCCACTGGGAGTGCAGGGCCTTAGTCTCTGGGTCCAGCGGTGACACGACCTCCCAGGCGGGCCGCTGTCCTGCGTCCAGCCACTGCCGAACCCGCGAAATGACCGGGTCTCTGTCCTGCTCGCTCTGCAGCTGCTGCGTGCCAAGAACCTCTGTGACGTCATCGCTGGGGAGAACTGCCTGATCATCTGAGGAGGGGCTGTGCGTCGCTGCGTTATTCCTGCTCGCAGCGGCTCGGAGAGCGGCAGCCCGTGGGGCGGCTTGGTCCCGATCTTCAGCCCGTTGACAGTGACGACACTCCTCTGTCGCGCAGGGGCGCCGAGACAGCGCGTCAGCGTTGGCATGGAGGCGGCCTGCCCGATGCACAATCTGGAAATTATAATCCTGCAGTGCCTCCAGCCATCTCGCCAACTGTCCATCCGGTTCTTTGAAATTTAACAACCAGGTCAGGGAAGCGTGGCCGTCCTGAGCTGGAACCTCCCCCCGTACACATACGGGCGGAAGTGACGCAGTCCTTGAATGACGGCCAGCAGCTCTCTGCGAGTCACACAGTAATTTCTCTCGGCTCTGCTGAGAGTGCGGCTGAAGTAAGCGACTGCCTGCTCTCCATGCTCTCCCTCCTGGGATAGCACCGCCCCGATGCCCTGGTTGCTGGCGTCCGTGTCCACGATGAAAGGGCGGTTCGGGTCAGGATACTGCAGGATGGGGGCTCTGATGAGCGCTGCGCGGAGCTGGGAGAAAGCAGCAGCACAGCTGTCACTCCACTGGAACGTGCGTCCTTTCTGCGTCAGCTGATGCAGCGGGCTGGCGATGGTGGCGAAGTCTTTCACAAACCTCCTATAATAGGAGGCCAATCCAAGAAAACTCCTCAGTTCTCCAACGTTCCGCGGCACTGGCCAGTCTCTCACTGTGGCGCAGTGGCTGCACGGTGGCGCAGTGGTTAGCACTGCGGCAGCACAGTTTACCCTTGGCCGGGGGATTGTGGGGATCGTGGGATCGTGGGTTCGATCCCAGCCCCCGACCAACAGTGATCTGTGTGGAGTTTGCATGTTCTCCCCGTGTTGCGTGGGTTTACTCCGGGATTTCTCCGGTTTCCTCCCACATGCCAAAAACATGCATGTTAGGTTAATTGGCTGTTCTAAATTGTCCCTAGATATCTGTTTCCTATAGGCCCTTAGAATAGAGGGTTAGTATTAATGAAAGCGCTTTGAGTGGTCTTTGTGACTAGAAAAGCGCTATATAAGTGCAGGTTAGTTAGTTAGTTAGTTAGTTAGTTTTCCGGGTCGGTGGCGACCCCCGCTGCGCTGACGACGTGGCCCAAAAAGGTGGTCTCTCGCCGGAACAGGTGGCATTTCTTAGGGTGTAACCGTAGCCCCGCCTGCTGGATGGCTCTCAGCACCTCTCGGAGATTTGACAGGGCGCTGTCAAAATCAGCTGCATGCACCAGCAGGTCATCCAGGTAAACAACGCAGCGACTCTGGGGCACGTGAGCCAGCACTCGCTCCATCAAGCGCTCAAAGGTGGCCGGAGCGTTGCAGAGTCCAAACGGCATCACTTTAAACTGGTACAGTCCCTGCCCGATGGAGAAGGCTGGTTTTTGGCGGGCCTCGGGTGACAGCTCTACCTGCCAATAGCCGCTGCGTAGATCCAGCGAGCTGAACCAGCTGGAGCCGGCGATATGGTCCAGTGCGTCATCGATGCGGGGCAGGGGGTAGGAATCTTTCCTGGTGGCGTCGTTCAGGCATCGGTAATCCACACAGAACCGCCACGACCCGTCCTTCTTCTTGACCAGCACCACAGGCGCCGCCCAGGGGCTGCTGGAGGGCTCAATAACGTCTGCCTCCAGCATTTCTCGCACTTTTTGTTCCGCCGCTGCCCGCCTTGAAAAGGGCAGCCGGCGTGGGTGGAGTCAAATCGGCCTGGCCTCACCGGTGTCGATCTCGTGCTGCACCAACCCGGTCCGGCCGCATTCCTCATCCTTCGCGGCGAAAACACCCACGTAATAGTCCAATAGCTCCCGCAGCTGGCGTCCCTGTTCCGGATCCAGCCCGCTGCAGCTCCGCTGAAATAATTCCTCCACCGCCTGCTGTGTCTCTGCTGACACGCTGACCCCTCCCCTTGCTGTCCTTGTGTGCGTTCGTGCTCCCTCTGTCCGCGCTGGTGACGTCATCGTGTCCAGTCCTCGCGGTGGCCTGCCTGGTCCGGTCTGTCTTGGCGATCCCTCGATCGCGCAGGCCCCCGTGTTCCTTCCCTGGGTTCTGCTGTGGAGCGTGATGGTCCGGTTTCCCAGCTGGAGGGAAGGTCCCGCGGTGTCGATCTTGGCGTTCCAGGCTGTGAGCAGGTCTAGTCCAATAATACAGGGGTCTTGGATGTCAGCCAGCCAGAACGGGTGTCTTATGTTCTGACCGGCCACCCCCACCACCAAAACTCTCCGCCCCCCCAGTCTGGCGCGCTCACCGGTAGCCGTGGTGACGCAGCGCTTGGTGGGTTCCCACCCCCGTGGGGCCGTCTTGTTCGTGCCCGGCAGCACACCGGGTCGAACCAGGGAGATTGTAGAGCCGGTGTCAATCAGGGCCCGGATCGACGTCTTCCCCAAGCTGCACTGTAGATAGATCCCTGGAGAGTGTCCAATTCGGCCCACACGTGGTGCCGGCTCCTCGGGGGAAACATCTGCGGGAGGCGGCCTGTTCCCGTTCACGCCACCTCACTCTAGTTTAACGCCGGCGAGGGGCGTTCTTCTCCGGGGACGCGCCGCCGTGGTCTGCCGTAATTCCTCCTCTTCCTCCTCGCTCTCCATCGTGGCCTGGAAGGTTCTCTGTCTGTGCGTTGGCGCTTCAACTGTGCAATTCATCAGCGGCTCCACCAGCTCTGCTTCTGCCACTGCAGTCTCCCAGTCGCTCGCGGTGTGGATCCGTACGTGGCTCTGGAGCTGGGCCGGGCGGAGACCTTGGATGAAGCTCCGGAGGGCGAGCTTCTCTACCGCCTCCGGTGCGAAATCCGGGTAGCTGCGCCGGGTTAGCAGCCGTATGTCTGCAGCATAGGTTCCTAGGCTTTCCTGGTTGCTTCTACGGCAGCGAGTCAGCTGTTCCTGGGCGTGCTCAGCGTCCGCCGTTCTCCCAAATCGTCTCTGGAGCGCCCCTTGTAGCGCTGGCCAGCTGTAGCGCTCCTCAGGCAGGAGATCAGAAAGCGTGCAGAGAGCTCTCCCTTCCAAGGCCAGCGCGACTTGCACGGCGGTTTCCTCTGGTGACCAGCCGTTCAGCGCAGCGGCCAGCTCGACCTGGGTCAGGTAGTCATCCAACGTGGCCTCGCCGTTGAAGCGGGGAATCTTGGCCCGCTGCCTAACAGATGGGATGGCCGCCTCCCGATCGATCGTCACTCTCGATCGCCGTGGGATCGCCAGCCCGTCCTGTCCTGAAAAGGGCGGAATGCGGGGCTGGTTTGCTCTGCTCTGCCCGCTCTGTCTTGAAAAAGACAGAAGGCGGGGTGCGCTGGCCCCGTCAGGTCCGCCGCCGTTTCGTTCGTCCCGGCTCCCGGCTCCCGGGGGTGGTGTCTCGGTCCCATCGTCCATCATCAGCTGAGCAATGAACTGCTCCAGCTGCTGGATCTCCATTCTGATCCTGGCATCCATCTGCTCCATCCCACTCCTGACACCAGTGTGACGTAAGCAGGGTTCACACAAAGAAAATGGAGCAGATGGCTGTGATCAACCGGATTTATTTTCACACACACTCTGGGCACAGGCAGGAGGGGAGGTCATTCTCCCAGACCTCTGTTTACATCACGGTTACACACACATAACGTTTTCATCTGGCAAAGCATGCTGGGAAATTCACTTAACATGGCCCCAACGTTACAGTATGTTCACATTCAGAAGTGATCATTTTTAAAAAACCCTTTACTCAGACTGTATTCATGGTCTGTGATTAAATTTCATGATTATTCATGAATCATAACAGCTGCATTTGGTAAAACAATGTATGTCTAGTGAGCAAATGAAGACAGGAAAAGAATGAACAAAAAATAATGGCACCAAGCATAACTTTTGATGCACCTAAGATTTGAACTGTAAGCACTGCGAGAAAAGCTGAAAGTTTTCTTTTCATCAATACTTCCTGTGTTTATAATTGCGTATTTCTCTTTTCACAGATACAATCGCTGCAGTAGCTCCGCTCCTACTCCTGCATTTCAATGGACTGTGTGGCCAATTTACAACCAGCATTAGATAGTCCCTCCAGGATGTTGTGGGATGTTTTTATGATTGTTGCAGGCCAAAAAGCCTGAATCTGCGGGAGCTTTTTTAAAAAGTTGCCATGTTTTTAGAGTGTTTTCTGCACTAAAAGTTGTGGGAGGAATTCCAATTTTTAAAGCAGATGCTTTTTTCCGGTTTACTGCAGTGATATTCTATATAACAATACAAGAAAAGCACAGGATTGTCAAAAATTTCCTATTATAGTGATTTGTAAATTAAGCAGAAACTTCTGCTATACAGAAAAACTCATGCATGTTAAAGAGTATAGATTTGGAAATTATTGGCAGCATCTTCATTTGAAAACTCCCTATGGTTCCCAACCACTCGGTACCGAGCGGAGAGGAAAAAATAAATTGTTCTGTTGCACTGTATTGGCTATTGGAGTCTGTGTTTTTTTTTGAAAAAAAAAAAAAAATACAGACCTGTCTGCTGCATGTTGGGCTTCACACACACACACACACACACACACACACACACACACACACACACACACACACACACACACACCTCTCTTTCATTTACAATGGGATGGGGAGGGGGGGATGGATGGGTGGGTGTGTTTGTCCGTCCACAATGGAAATTCAGTTTTAAAGCTCATTGACCAGATGTAGTAATGATTTTACCTCTAAAGATGTTCAAACACTTGCTGTAATGTAGTGTACTCTCCTCCTGCGCGCTCCCGCAACGGGGTGTTTTTGGGCAGGCGCATGTTTTTCAACACAAACCCAGCACTTCGCACACGTGGTCAGGACCGAGACGTGGCGAGGCGTCCATGGGCAGGCTGGGGGAGACGGAGGAAGGAACAGTGTTGAAAACCTCACGGGTGAGTGTTTTTTTTTAAAATCACATACTCTGTTTGCAGATGTGTTCCGTTACTCACTGTAAACTATAAATTCACTACTCACTGTAAACACGGAAGTGAACGCAGTGCAACGATGCATTTGATTGATTAGACTGAGCGTTTCAGTGCCAGTTAGACAAATTTGATTGGTGAAATTGGCAGAAGTTGATGAGGATTGGCCAAAATTGCCGGAAAGTTGCGGTGATTGGACAAAGTTGCAAGGTCATGCAATAGTTGCACTGATTGGCTGATTTCGTGTGAATTGGTGCAATCGCAACATGGCGAAATCCTGGAGGGACTGATTAGATTGGTTTGTCTAAGCAAATGCTGACGTACTTGCGCTTCTCATGCAAAAAATTGTTTTCATTATGCAAAATCAATCATTTGTTTGTTTGTGCAATTCCTATCAAATGGGGATGTCCTTTTCTTGGAGCCACTTGACTGTTGAAGAGTCCAGCTCTGTAAGACCCTCCAGCCCATTTGGAGGTCAGAAGATTGACCACTCCTGTAAGATGTGCCCCTAGGTTTGTGGTAAACCACACCCAGGTAGCCAAAATGTTTGGCCTGAATCCGGCAGGCCAGAAGGCTGGAGTCACATCAGATGTGGGAGTGAATGACATGTCAGAATCTGTCCGACAAACCACATCTGGTAGACAGGTATTAATAATAATTCATATTATAAATATTGATTAAATTAATTAATTTGTATAATTGTACATTAATGCAGTATAGGGAAATGCCCTCCCCTCCCAACATCATCATCACATCTGTATCCTGGGCAAATAAGGTGACCACAGTCTGCTCTAAATGTGCCATATCTCAACCATCAGTGGGCCTGATCCAGGCACCCAAAACCCAGCTGGATCTGGGAACCGTTAAGGGCCCAGACCTGGCTGGGTTTTGGCGAGCCATCGCCAGAGCACAGCCGAAGGTGCCAGAACTCAACCAGAATCGTCCAGAACTGACCCAATTCCGTTGGCGACCTGGACAGGAGCAGGTGTCTTCCTTACATACTTCAATGGACTTTAGGTAGGAACGCGTTTTGTCCCAGCCAGAGTGGAGGCGGTTCAAATGGACCCAGGCCTTGCAGCCTAACTGGTAATCACTGGGCTTCACAGAGATTTTGATGAATGTGTGGAGGTTGGTCTTTGAAATTCTTCACTGTTCAAGTCATCTGTCCTCATCCCAAGAAGTTGACAGTAGTGAGAGCCATGACAACACTGCAGCTTTGGTAGTGAAGTGCTGCCTCAGGCTGTGTTGGGGGGGCTGCAGCATTGATGACTGAGGGAAACAGGCTGTCCCTGTCTTCAGACTTCTCAGCCAGTTTAAGTACCTGGTAATCACGGATGGAAGCAGGAGGAATACCAGAAGCCACAAGGAGTATATTTGTTGGAGTAGACTTAAGAGTGTTAAGAGTGCTAGAGATCAGTCTCAATGCATCAATGAGGACAGCGTTGACTGCCTTCGACTTGCGAAGTCAATATTATTGCCAAAAAAAGTCTCAAAAGAGTAAAAAGTGAAAGCAAATGCTGATTTTGACATTGTGTACTTGTAAATAAAAATAACCAGGCTTTGAAGTAGCTCATTCTGGCCTGATGAAAACTACGTTGAGTTCAAAAAGAGCTTCATCTCTCTCTAAATATACTGTATGTATAGAGTCTAGGCCAGAGATAGGCAACCATGTGCCATTAAGTGCAAAGACACTGCAAGTTTGGTGTCCAGCTAACCAGTAAAGCAGGTAATGTGTCACTGATCAGCAATCACAGGGAAGGAAGGAATTCAATGAAATCACTTGTTGTAGAGACTGGTTGGAAAGAAAACCCGCATGGTCTTGGCACTCATTGCTTAACCCTTTCCCACATCTACTGAAAGCTCAAGTGATTCGTACTCATAGCTTTTGACCTCTCACCTAGACCCTGAACTCAAATGTCAGGGCAATTACCTAGGAGGAGTAGATGTGCCCAGATTTCCTAACTTTTAGTCCTGACCTTGAGCACAGTATGCAAAGCCACCTGAGGATCACTGAGCATGATTTTGATGAGTATTGGATCAACTGACAAGCAGGAGGAGCAATTCTCACAAAATGTCGTTGGACAGACAGACACGCTGACATGGCATTAGCACATTTTACCTTCACCAGAATAAACTAAAAACATTACAGATTATTATACATTAAAATACAGTTGAACTTCAACATTATGCTTTACTTAAAAAAAAATGTTTAATTTTGTATATGTGAAGACATACTGCATGTATTTAGTCAACTAAAAGTCCAAATATTTGTATGCATTTATAAATCCAGGAAACTGTGAGCTTATTGGCTGTTTGAGTGTGGATGGAACAGATCATTATTTGGAAGAGCTTAAAAAAAATTACTGTTGCAGTCAAGACCACAGAGACCAGGCCAAGAACAGCGTGTACCAAGACCAAGACTTGGTCTCTGCCAGTCCCAATTCACCCCTTAGTCCCTACCCCTCCATTTTGCACATTCACCGTGAATGCAAAAAACAGAGGAATAGCGCTAAGGTGAATTGGGATGCACCCTTGGTCTTGACCTGTTGGAGTCTTGATCTTGGTGCACTTTGGTCTTGGTCTTTTCTTGGCGTGGTCTCGACTACAACACAATATCCATTCCGAGGAAAAGCTACAAAAGTTTTATTATGATCAGGGCTTGACATCTGTGTACACCCAAGCCACACTTGCTAGCCACTTTGGTGGGTGGCATGCTGTGTACAGTAGTCTAACACTCTTGAGTAGTGTAGTCAAGACCACACCAAGACTTGAGCAAGACTAGGGTATACCAACACCAAGACAAAACCAAGTCTTCAAGGGTTCAAAATCAATTTGAGACCAAGATGTACATACACAGTGTTCATGGTCTCTGCCTGCCTTTGTCTTCACTTCTTAAAGTCTTTGTCTTGATACATTCTGGTCTTGACTACAAAACAACCCTTGATAATACTACAGCTCCCATGAGTATGTGCACACACCTCTATGTGTCAGTGGTGAGAAAACACCTGTTAACTTCAATGAAATAAAGGGTAACTTTAGTTCATTTTCACTAGCCATAAGTTACTACAAACTTATGGCTAGTGAAAATGCTAGCTGCATTAAGATGATATTAAAATTGTTATCTGGTACAAAAATTAGGCCTTTTTTTGTGCTCCATGTGAACTGATTAGCTGCATGTAAACAAAGCATGCTCAAACAAACTGACCACACAACTAACAGAGGAGTAGTCACTTGTTTTTAATGTATCCACAAGAAAGCCAAAATATATTCATTCAAGTCTGTTTATGATAGTGGAAAGTAATGGCTAATCCTTGTTTTTTTTTTTAATAAGCTGTTTCCAGTCACTTGTCATCCTGCCCCACTGAAGCTTAGTCAGTTTTTCCATATCCTTCGGGATGTTTTGGCCCCGAGATCATCCTTTCAGGATGAAGTCCCGCTCAGGTATCAGTACAAAAACCCCACGTCCTTCCCTGGAATTGGCAGACTGTAACTCCAGTAACGGCTGGTGGATAATCAATTCCACAAAAGATATAAGTGCTGTACAAACAGAATTATTCATACTGAAAAGAAGAACTCTGTGATCAACTCCATCCAGGCCATCTTCCATGTCAGAAACACTGAAGAGTCGACAAAGGGGACCCAGAAACTAAACCATACATACCCTCTACAGTCAGTCATATACTTTATGGGGGCTCCTTAGAAACCTCTTTCTTGTCCGCAGAGGTTTATCCAGTGTTAGCAGCAGCTGCGGAAACATTTCTTAAAAAAATTCTTGAATTCTGTGTTGAAGATGGTGTAGATGACAGGGTTGAGGGCGCTGTTGACGTAGCCCAGCCATGTGACAGTGCTCATCAAAGCAGGAGGGATGTCACATGTCAGGCAAACAGCGCGCGTTGTGTGAACCACGAAGAACGGCGTCCAGCAGAACAAGAAGCAACCTGTGAGGAAAAGATGAAGGAGGAATGTCAAGGTTTATCTCTGCACCTTTACAAAACACCAACCAACCCATTCACAAATTTCCAACAGGAGTTCAACTATTGTTTACAGTACTGATGGACTCCAAACCACTGCAGTTGTAAAAAAAAAAGGTGTGGATTTTTTTTACTCTAAGCTACATCACAATGCAGGCTTCAGCATCAGTGCAGACCATTAATAATCTAGAATTTGTAGCCTATGCAAAATTTGTCACGTGCTTACTGTATGTCTATTGCTGACTACTCAGTGGATAGCAGGATCTGTAAAGCGCTTTGGTCATTTAGAGATTAGAAAAAAAAGCGCTGTATAAGTGAATGTCATTTACCATTTTACTCTCTGTTGGACAACACTGCTGGGAAGTCATCATTTGAATGTCTTTTGCACTAAATTGTGGGGTAACATATGGAAGAAGGAAGCAGAGAACAACAGCAAATGATTTAAAAAATGCACCTTACCTTTTCAAACCAGATATTTGGCCACATAACAGATTTTATGAACTAACTGAAAGCATGAACAAACCTTTTTGTTTATTTTAGAATCTGCCTTGTATTAGAGTTACTATGTGGAAACCAATTTAATTTTTTTTTTTTGCAGTTGAGACAATGAGATACATCAAAAATCCTTTTTGCATTTGAATCATGAACAGGTGAATCCTTATCAAATGAAGACCTCTGAAGATTCACACCTTAATCATTTTCTTTTGGCAGCTCCTGTTTGGGGTGGCCAAAGTGGATCATCTATCTCCATCTCACCCTATCCCTTGCATCTTCCTCTGTAGCACCAACCCTCTCCATGTCCTCCCTCACTACATCCATGAATCTTCTCACTTTTCTTCCTCTTTTCCTCCTGCCTGCCTGGCAGCTCCATCTTCAACGTCCCTTGTCCAATATATCCACTATCCCTCCTCTGCACATGTCCAAACCATCTCAGCCTCACCTCTCACATTCTTTCCCTCCAACCGCTCAACATGAGCTGTCCGTCTGATATACTCATTTCTAATCCCGTCCCTCCCAGTCACACCCAATGAGAGTCTAAGTATCTTCAACCCTGCCACCTCAAGCTCCACCTCCTGTCTTTTTTTTTTTCCCCAGTGCCACCGTCTCCAAACCATACATCATAACAGGTCTTACTACCATCTTATAAACCTTCTTCACTCTAGCTGCTATCCTCCTGTCACAAATCACTCCTGGCACTCATCTCCAACCACTCTCCCTGCCTGCAGGCTCGTCTTCACCTCTCTTGTGCCCTATCCATTGCTTTGGGTGGTTGACCCCAGGTATTAAACTCATCTGTCATAAATCGCCCTTTTCAAGGGCTAAACAGGACACCAAATGCTCTCTGTGAGTTTGCATATTTATTAACGTAAAGACACACAAAACTCAACACTACAAATAACACACAAAAGTTGGTGGTGGAGGACAAGGGGCTCAAAATCTACGGGGGAAGGAGCCTGGGAACGCCTGGCAAGGGGTCAGAATCAGCCGGAGCACACCCAGAGAGACGTGGGGCTCACGGCTGAAAATAAAGGGGAAAACTAACCTGGACGGAGCAGTCCCGTTCTCCTCGACAGCAACCAAAATACACTCAGTGCTTGGCACAGCAACTGAGGGAAACAGCATTGTAGAAGGACACGACAACCGGGAGAGATTGTCGTGTCCCTTAAATGTGGTTTCATGATGAGTAACGGGTGTGGATGCATGAGTGGAGAAAATAACAGAATGAATGACAGCTGTGCAGCTCCAAACAGTTTGATAGCCGGAAGCTGCACAGCGCTGTCAAAATAAAATATAACCCCCTAACCATAATGAAACAACAACACAACCTCAACACATAAACATTACTACAGAGTTACAATAACTGGACAAAATAACAGAGAAACAAACAGAAAAAGACTAAAGCTAAACTGAAGCCTGGGTACGCCACCCACCCGTGCCCAGGATCATGACATCATCTACCTTCACTACCTCAACTCCTTGCATCCTTACTGGCACATCTGCCTCCCTCTCATTTACACACAGGTATTCTTTTTTTTTTTTGCTTTTACTATCATTCCAGAGGATACCTCCACCTCTCCAGATTCTTTTTCACCTGCTCTCTACTCTCATTACACATCACAATGCCATCTGCAAACATCACGCTCCTGCCTGATCTTGTCTGTCAGCCTGTCCATCATCATGGCAAACAAAACAGGTCTCAGAGCCAATCTCTGATGTAATCCCACCCCCACCTTGAATCCATCTGTCACTTCTACAACACATCTCATGACCATCTCACTGTCCTCATACATGTCCTGCACCACTCTCACACACTTCTCTGCCACTCCTGACTTTCTCATACAGTACCACACTTCCCCTCTTAGTACCTGATCATTATGCTTTCTGTAGATCCACAAAGACACGGTGCAACTCCTTCTGACCTTCTCTGTACTTCTCCAACACTCTTAGAGCAAACATTGCATCTGTAGTACTCTTTCTTGGCATGAAACCATACTGCTGCTCACTGATGGTCACCTCTCTTCTTAACCTAGCTTCAACAAATTTTTCTCATATCTTTATAGTGTGGCTGATCAACTTTATGCCTCTGTAGTTACTACAGCTCTGAGCATCACCCTTGTTCTTAAAAATCAGTACCACAACACTTCTTTTCCACTCCTGAGGCATCCTCTCACTCTCCAAGATTGTGTTAAACAGTCTGGTTACAAAGTCCACTGCCACCTCTCCTAAATATCTCCATACCTCCACAGGTATGTCATCTGGACCAACCACCTTTACATTCTTCATTCTCTTCATAGCTGCCCTCACTTCCACCTTGCTTGTCCTCTGCACTTCTTGATTCACTTTCTCCTTCATCCATTCTCCTCTCTCCCATTTTCTTCATTCATCAGCTCCTCAAAGTACTCCTTCCATCTTCTTAACACATTACCTTTACTTGTTAGCACATTACCATCTCTGTCCTTAAAGGTGCAGTGTGTAATATTCAACACAAACTAGCTGTTAGATTTAAAAAAATGCAAGCAATTTACATTTTATCTGTCATCACTTTCTTCCAAAGCATATAGAAAACCCTGCAGAAGTCAGTTACGTAATTAAAGTTTGATACAAAAACTTGGAAAAACATTTCTGTGATCCAAGATGGCTGCCTCCATAAAGAAGGACCCTCTTCCCGTGTGTTTAATAGCTTCTTTTAAGGTACAGAAACCACAACAACTTTTACTGAAAAGTGATTATATAACAATGAAAACAAAGTAAATGTCATATGCGTGCGTAAAACGCAGTGCATGTGGCAAGGAAGCAAAAACCCAACGCTGGAAAGTGCTGTGTATGTGAATTTATTTAGCTCAACAGATGACAAGTGGATAATTGGCTCCAATGAGCACACAGAGAAAAACACTGGATAAATTCAACTGTACTCTCTGGTTCATTGGGTAACAGAGGAGGATAGATGAGCCCCACGCACTTCCAGGCGGGACTGGGCAGTGGAGAGAAAGGGCTGGAATAATAAGGAAAAGAGCCCCCGGCAGAACGGTGGGCAACGTACTTACAATTGGAGACTCAACAGAGTGGCCAACTCTGGAGTGGGCATGACATCCAATGAACCGGCAAGTCACAGGAGAACAGACAGGGTATAAATAATGCCAATCATAATGAGCCAAGTAATTACTGGTGTGCGTGAGTGCAGGCAGGTGTGCATGTGCTGAGTGATGTGAGAGTGTGTGAGTACGTGCATGTGTGTCTGTGTATTCTGAATGGTGCATGAATGTTCAATCTTCAATCTCTCTATCGAAGATATTGAAGATTTGTATGTCTTCGTGGTAATGGTGATCAGGATCTTTCTGATTGGAACTGGGATTGTCCTGGTGTACCGCAAATTGCTGAAGATGGATACAACCTATCAAAATGCTGGCCAGGCGAGGTGCATCTGTCAAATTGAAAAATTGGAGAAGACCCTGATAGCGACAAATGGAGAACTGTCTCGGAAGGTGGATTACATCATGGTCTCGCTTAGGTCTTTCCACGATGGATTTAAAGCCCCGCAATGAAGGATTAAGTACTGAATCTACAGAAGAAATAAAAAGCCTTCTCTGTGATCAGTCCGATTTGGCTCAATTACCCCATGAAAATTCCTCCTGGCTGTCTGCAGTCTGTGTTTTCAAAATCATCGAGCATAAGGCCTTGGACAGCCATCTGGACAGCCTGCCAAGATAAGGACTCGGCAGCAGCCAGACAAAACATCTCCTGCCAAGTGTCCTTGTTGTCTCTCTTATTATCATCAACACTGCTCAACACCGCACACACATTGATCCATGAACTGAATAAAGATACACACACTGCTCTCTTGTGTCTTGTGAATCCTGTGTAGCGAATGTGCATCGAGAGCTTTTTTTTTCCTTGAAATCTTCTTAATATTGATTAATTATGTAACCAGTATTTTGAATCAATGATTTTTTTGCTCCTTCCTATTGTTCCTCGTATTATTCTTATTCTTATGCTTGTACCCACTATCCTGTTGGCAGGCGCGTCTCTGATGCAGCCGTGTCACTGGAAATGCAGGTTCATTTTCTGTGTCAAGTCAAATTTTCTCGTATGTTATCAGTGATCTGTTAATGTACTTGGCAATAAATCTTTTCTGATTCTTATGATTCTGATGTATGAGTGTGTGTGTAGAGGGTTGGAAATAGTTAATAGTTATGTAAGAGGTGAAAAAGACATTTGGATAAGAAAATTTAAAAAAAAAACAGGCACCCCTACAATTTTATGTTATTCTTTAATTGTTTATTTTTCTACAATGCATTTGTAATCCACCTGGTTCCATTATAACTCATGTGAGTTGAGTGCAGTTCCATACGCCGACCAATAGATGGCGCATGTCGCACAGTGATAGAGAGTAGACTCACGCACCGGAGGACGAAGAATAAAACTCCTTGTGTGAAATAACGAAACGTGTTCTGCCGATTCTCTATCACAGGTTGGTAAATACTAATAATTCAAGAGTGCAATATAAACTGTAAGAGTCCTAGGATGTCCGAGATTATATTGTGATACGTGTGAGGCGAAAAGCGGGTTTGTAAGGGTATTTCTGTTAAAGTTGATGTGTTGTTGTATAAGCTAACCTGCTAATGTTAATGATCGAGTGTATGGGACGTGCCACAACAGTGAAATCCGCCCACGTTAAGAACCATTTGCTTACTTTATTTAAAGACAGTTATGAAACGGTTTTCATACAGTACGACATTTACTGGTTTGATTTGTCACCAAGTGTGCATATTTCGGGTGTATTACCGAATACCAGGAATACTATTGTAAGTGTGTTAGGTACACAGTGGCCAGGTCAGTGAATTGTTAAGAATAACACCACATGCTGTACATTTATGACAGTGCTTAAAATGATTGATGTAAATGTAAGTTCATGGGTTATTGTTTAAAATATAAATATTTGAACAAGTTAAAAGCTATATACATGGGAAGGAGATAAAACCAATAATTCATTTCATGTTAGAGTAATTTAAGAATGTTAAGTATACAGTTAATGTCAAATCGGAAATTGTGATAAATGGACATGATTGTGTTTTGTTTAATGGTGATGTGATCAGACAAGAGAGAAACTATGGACTTTGATAGTAAATAATAGTCAGTTGATGTTGGTCATGTGAATGACTTGAACGAAGAATAAAACTCCTTGTGTGAAATAACGAAACGTGTTCTGCCGATTCTCTATCACAGGTTGGAGAGTTAACTTCCACATGCACGTTTCCTCCTCCTGGGCCGCTACCCAGGGGAGCAACAATTTTGGGGGCTCGTCCGGGATTAGCGCCACCTACTGGTCTGGCACTAATCATTGAAGAACCAAGGGATGCTGACCACCTGTTCCTGAGCCATTGACCTAAGCGACTGACTACAGGAGACCACAGCCATGTCTGCTCCACATGACCTGAGATGGGAAATCCAGCAAGAGCTTCGCCAGCTGACCATTGCCCGCCGCAGAAACGTTCTTTACAAGCTGGCTGAGTCGTTCAAGGATGAGGTGGGAGAAGATTTGCCAGGCGCAGAATCGACCGAAGTGGAACTCTTCGACTTCATTGTTGACTCGCTGAGAAGTCCACAACTGAAGAGCCTTGAGGACCAGGGGATGTCTCGCCTGCTTGCTTTCTGTGACCTCATCACTGAACTACAACGGCCCACAGCAGCTGGAGAAGTGGATGCAGAGGTGTCACCCGACGATGATCCGGTCATAGTGGTTCCTATGACCACTGGAGCTGCAGCACCATCAGGGAAGAACCATCCAACATCACCATCTGTAGTTCCTGACCCAGGGTTAGTCAGACTGACTGAACTTACGTCACTGTTGCCACGTAGAGAGTACAAGATTTATGGTGGTCAAATCTCTGATTTTGATTCTGACTTGAGTTACAATAACTTGTGCAAACAGCTTGATGAAGGGCTAAATGAAGGGTTCACAGAAGCTGAGGTTATCAGAACGGTGTTTAAGATAATTAAGCCTGGTACCTTTAAAGATATGCTTGTAACCAAAGATAGCCTTACTGTAGTTGAGTTAAAACGTTTCTTAAGGACACATCTACGCGAGAAAAGCAGCACTGAATTATTTCAGGAGCTGAGTAATGCTAAGCAAAATGACAAAGAAACACAACCACAGTTTATGTATAGACTAATGGGGCTAAAACAGCGTGTGCTGATTGCAACTAAAAACAGTAGTGGGTTTCATTATGACAACGAGTTGGTACAAGGTGTGTTTATCCATTCATTGTATCAGGGTTTGAATGAAAAATACTCTTATGTCAGGAGAGACCTTAAACCTCACATCTCAAACACCAGTGTCACAGATGACTCCATCCTGGAGCTCAGAGCAAATTCTGTTAGTGAAGAGACAGAGAGATTAAGTAGGTTGGGACAAAGTCATAAACAGAAAGTCACCAGTGTTAATGCGGCACAGGTAGAGACAGATCAAAGCTCTATTAAAATGCACACTGAAGTCCAAGCTAATCGTGTAGCTATCCAGGAGCTGACGGCACAGGTCTCCTCCCTAACCAAGAGTTTAGAAAAGGCCCTAACCTCAATGGTAAATACAGTAAACACCAGTCCTACAGCACCTGTCCCTAAACAGCCAGCACTGAAACCTGCAGTGAAAGGAAAGTGCCAAAAGTGTACCGCCCAAGAGACTGAGCGCTGCGCACACTGTTTTCGATGTGGAGAGGAGGGGCACAGAGCAATAGGTTGCCTTCAGAAAAGCAATGTGTCGGGAAACTGGAGGAGGTCGCTGGGGAGGGACCACCAGTGACTGAACCACCAGCAGAGTCCCACAACACTAAAAGACGGAACTCCAAACAGACTACTGCCAAGTCCCAAAAGTCACCCAACACAAAGCGTGTGGCACAGCTCATTGGCGGTAGGTGTATGATCAGTTGCCAGTTAAATGGAGTAAACCTACAGATGTTATTGGACAGTGGGGCACAAGTAAGCATTGTTGAAAAGTCATGGGTACAAGCAGCCTTACCAAATGTGAAAATACAGCCACTCGAGAGCCTACTCCCAGGCCATCCACTCGAAATCACCGCAGCCAATGGAACGGATGTTCCGTTCGAGGGGTGGATAGATGTCCTGCTCGAGATCACAAGTTCACAGTATGGTTCTGTATCCTTGTATGTTCCAATGCTTGTCAGTCAGCAGCGTTTAAGCACTCCGCTGCTGGGCTTTAATGTGATCCAAGAGATAATAATGGCAAACGGTGAACAAAGTGACGATATTAGCTTAGTGGGCTTACTGTCAGAGACCTTAAAGGTCCAGAAAGGTAATGTTGAATCACTCATCTCTGTTGTCCACGCCAAGTCAATAGAAAATGAACCAGAAAGTCCAGTGGTGAGAGTTGGGAAAAAAGGACTCACTATTCACAGCAGCCAAATCTGTATGGTAAAATGTCACATCAGAGCATTCCCTGGAGGAGGAGAAATGTTGTTCGAGCCAGCTGTGAAATGTAACTTACCGGATGGGTTGGAGTTATTCCCAGCTCTTATTGATGTACCCGCTGGTGCTTCAAAAACTGTCAAAATCCCAATCCAAAACTCAACAAAGCACAACATTTTTCTAAATCCAAAGACTGTTTTAGGACTTATTTCAGAGATCACTGAATACAAACCTGTAAATGTTTGTTCCAGTGCTGAAAATGCAACCAAAACTACAGACAAGCCATTTTGTCACTCTGCTCAAGTGACATGTGACAGTCAAGGTGAGGGTGGAGAAACATTAAGCACTGCCCCCTCACACCTGAGATGGCACCCTAATGTCAATTTAGACCATCTCTCAGAGGGTGATCGGGAGGTGGTTTGGCAGATGCTCTATGAACAGTCTGATGTGTTTGCTCATGATGAAGGAGACATTGGATGTATTCCTGGACTACAGCTAAAAATCAACACCACTGACAACACACCCGTGCAGAAAAGTTACAACTCCATTCCAAGACCACTGTATAAAGAGGTGAAGGAGTATGTTCAAAACCTTTTAAGCAGGGGCTGGATCAGGAAATCAGTGTCAAACAACTCGTCGCCAGTAGTGTGTGTGTGTAAAAAGGACAATACTTTGCGCTTGTGTGTTGATTTTCGTGAGCTGAACCGAAAAACCATACCTGACAGGCATCTGTTACCACGGATACAAGATCTACTGGACAGTCTTGGGGGTAACTCCTGGTTTTCCATATTGGATCAGGGAAGTGCCTACCATCAGGGTTTTGTAAGTGAGGAGTCAAGACATTTAACTGCTTTTAGCACACCCTGGGGACTATACGAGTGGGTGCGGGTTCCATTCGGGTTGTCAAACGCACCGGCCGCATTCCAAAGGTGTATGGAGGGGGTGTTAGAAGGGATCAGAGACGAGTGTTGCGTGCCTTACTTGGACGATGTACTGTGTTACTCCAAAACCTTTGATGAGCACGTAGAACACCTTAAACAGGTTTTGTGCAAAATGCGACAACACGGCATAAAACTTCGGCCAGCCAAATGTGAACTGTTCAAAAACCAAGTACGCTACCTGGGTAGGCTAGTGTCAGGAGAAGGAGTCCAGATTGACCCAAAAGACTTGGATGCTGTGTTCGCTCTGAAAGACAAGAACCCTCGCACAGTCGGAGAACTCAGAACGTTACTGGGTTTTCTCAGTTATTACCGATCATTTATTCAAGATTTTTCACGTCTGGCGAGACCCTTGTTCGAACTCCTCCAGAGCACTAATGAAACAAGCAATGACAATAAACCAGCACCAAAAAGGAGTAAAGGACAAACAAAGAAAGGAGACAGAAACCAGCTTCCTTCTCACACACAAATAATATGGACCAGTGAACATCAGGAAGTTGTGTCAAGATTTGTGGACATTCTGACTAATCCTCCCATTCTAGCCTATCCCAATTTGGACCTTCCATTTGTATTGCATACAGATGCGTCAAACAAAGGCCTGGGAGCCGTCTTGTATCAAAAACAAGAAAACAAACTTAAGGTGATTGGCTATGGATCCAGAACTCTCACACCGGCCGAGAAGAATTATCACTTACATTCCGGTAAACTAGAGTTTCTAGCTCTCAAGTGGGCCATCTGCGACAAATTCCGTGACTATCTGTATTATGCACCGACTTTTACTGTCTATACAGATAACAATCCTTTAACCTATGTCCTCAGTTCAGCCAGGTTGAATGCAGTGGGTCATAGGTGGGTCGGGGAGTTGGCTGACTTCCATTTTGATATCAAGTATAGGCCAGGGAAAAGGAATGCAGATGCAGATATGTTGTCCAGACACCCATTAGATCTGCAAGAGCAAATGGATGAGTTCACAGAGACAGTTTTACCGGAAGTAGTGTCCGCAGTGTGGCAAGGGAGCAAGGCAGCACAAAACAGTGATGTGCCATGGATAGCTGCATTACAACTGAGTTCTAATGACAACAATGTGCCAACTGACAGTGTTTTGAGCATGACACCTAAAGACATCAACGCTGCTCAACAAGACGATGAGTCAATTAGAGAAGTAATCTCACTCAAACTCAAAGGATGGACACCAAACGATAAAGATAAACGGACAATGAGTAAACGGACATGGAGACTACTGTATGAGTGGAACAAGTTGGAAGTTGACAATGGATTATTGTACAGAAAGACAGAGCACAGCAAACAACTTGTCCTACCTGAACAGCTAAAGCCGATGGTGTTAAAGAGTTTACACAATGACATGGGTCACATAGGGTGTGATAAGGTGATACATCTGGCCCGTGAGCGTTTCTATTGGCCATATATGCAACAAGATGTTGAAGATTATGTAACAAAAAAATGTCCGTGCATCAAACAAAAACGCCCAAATATTCCCCAGAGAGCTCCAATGGGATCTATCACAACCAGTGCTCCATTTGAGTTAATCTCCATCGACTACTTACACCTTGAGCCAAGTAAAGGAGGGTATGAGTACATCCTCGTACTAGTGGACCATTTCACTCGTTTCGCACAGGCATACCCTACAAGGAATAAATCAGGCAAAACAGCTGCAGAAAAGATATTTCAGGATTTTATTCCTCGTTTCAGGTACCCTGAGAAGTTGCATCACGATCAGGGACGTGAGTTTGAAAACAGTCTCTTCCACAGATTACAACAACTGTCTGGAATTTCTCACTCACGAACCACTCCATACCATCCGCAGGGCAACCCCGTGGAGCGCCTGAATCGTACACTACTCCAAATGCTTTGTACCCTACAGGAGGAGAAAAAAAGTGAATGGAAGGATCACCTTCCCCAAATTGTACATGCTTACAATTGTACAAGACACGAGTCAACAGGTTATTCTCCATTTTTCCTCTTATATGGCAGAGTCCCAAGGTTGCCTGTAGATCTACTATTGAACCAGACAAAAGACACTGACACACACAGCCATCAAACCTATGCTAAAAAATGGGCTGATAGGATGCGTGCTGCTTACAAAATCGCTGCAGAAAACAGTCAAAAGTCTTCAGATAAAGGCAAAAAGCAGTACGACAAACACTTAAAAGGTGTCACACTCCAACCAGGCGACAGGGTGTTGGTCAGAAACCTCTCTGAAAGAGGAGGCCCAGGGAAACTGCGCACTTACTGGGAGTCAGCAGTACATCGCGTAGATGAGAGAGTGGGAGATGGACCAGTTTATAAAGTACAAGCAGAGAGAGGCAGCCAAGTGATGCGAGTGTTACACAGAAACCTGCTGTTGCCTGTAAATGACTTGCCTTTAGAAGAAGAACTGCCTGCAAAAGAAAAGACAAAACAGAAACGGAAGAAGAGGACAGAGACAAATCCTAACAGTGACAACACAGACGATGACAGCTCGGGGGAAGAAGAGGAAAATACTTACTGCTACAACCTCCGTAGCCAAATCCCATGTTACAGACCCGTAAATCCTCAGCAAAATGCCTCAAATCTCCCAGACCAAAACACTCAGCAACCAGTACCTGTCATGCCAGAGCAAAATCCTCAAAATCAGCAAAGGCTTCGAGCGACAGCTAGAGAGTTCTGCCCACCAGTAAGGCAGGAACCGGTCCCCGTTCAGCGGGATGCTGAGGAGCAAATGGATGGACCAGCTTTGCTGCAGGAAGAACGTCAAGGACAAGTGGAGGTGATGGATGGAGAACAGGAGGAACTGAGAAGGTCACAGCGGAGAGCAAGGCCAGTAGAGAGACTGACCTACGACGTCCTGGGACAGCCATCGTACCAGCCTTGGATTGCAGACGTAAGACCTGTCCTACTCCCTACCCCTGTGCCGCTAGCTCAAAACTACATGCCATTCCACTACCTCACCCAACCTCAGTCCCATGGTTATAATTGGTACACTCTCATGCATTAAGTCACCCTAGAACATGAAATGTCGGGAGACATTTATTTGAAGTGGGGGAGAGTGTAGAGAGTTGGAAATAGTTAATAGTTATGTAAGAGGTGAAAAAGACATTTGGATAAGAAAATTTAAAAAAAAAAAAACAGGCACCCCTACAATTTTATGTTATTCTTTAATTGTTTATTTTTCTACAATGCATTTGTAATCCACCTGGTTCCATTATAACTCATGTGAGTTGAGTGCAGTTCCATACGCCGACCAATAGATGGCGCATGTCGCACAGTGATAGAGAGTAGACTCACGCACCGGAGGACGAAGAATAAAACTCCTTGTGTGAAATAACGAAACGTGTTCTGCCGATTCTCTATCACAGGTTGGTAAATACTAATAATTCAAGAGTGCAATATAAACTGTAAGAGTCCTAGGATGTCCGAGATTATATTGTGATACGTGTGAGGCGAAAAGCGGGTTTGTAAGGGTATTTCTGTTAAAGTTGATGTGTTGTTGTATAAGCTAACCTGCTAATGTTAATGATCGAGTGTATGGGACGTGCCACAACAGTGAAATCCGCCCACGTTAAGAACCATTTGCTTACTTTATTTAAAGACAGTTATGAAACGGTTTTCATACAGTACGACATTTACTGGTTTGATTTGTCAAGAGACAGAGGGAGAGCGTTCCACAAACGAGGAGCAACAGACTGTAACGACAGGTCACCTCTGGTTTTATAACAAGTTTTAGGGACCAATAAGAGATTCTGAACTGAAGAGCTGAGTGATCAATGTGACGAATATGGAGTTAAAAGATCACAAATGTATTTTGGGACTTGGCCATGAATTGCTCTAAAAGTCAAAACTAAAATTTTAAAATTGGTACGAAATTTGATTGGTAGCCAGTAAAGAGTGGCTAAAATTGGGGTGATATGGTCCTGTTTGTGAGCTCCCATTAAAAGTCTGGCCACAGCATTCTGAACTATCTGCAGGTGGTTTAATGAGCCCTTGTGAAAACAGATAAAAAGAGAGTTGCAGTAATCTATTCTGGATGAACTAAAAGTGTGAATAATCATCTCTACATCCGTGCTAGATAATACATTTTTGCATGAAGTACTGCATCAGTGTGGCATGAAGGCAAACAGCCTGTGGTACTGCTGAGGTGTTATGGAGGCCCAGGTTGCTTTGATAGTGGACCTTCAGCTCATCTGAATTGTTGGGTCTGGTGTCTCTCATCTTCCACTTGACAATACAGTGATCCCTCACTTATCGCGTTTAATGGGGACCAGAACCGACCGCGAAAAGTGAAAAATCGCGAAGTAGCGTCACCCCCCCCCCCCAAGGGCATCACAAGCACTATTTTGCACAAAAAGGCACAAGAGAACAGCGAAAAGTGCCACTAAGCAACACGAGAGATAAAGAACAATGAATGCGGTCTTCCTTCGCTGGGTATGGGCGCTCAGCAGGGAGAGAAGCTGGGTAAAACGTCTCGGCCAATCAGCTTGCGAGATTCCCGAGCGGTGAAGAGGTGGGCGGAGAGGAGTGGAGCGGTGGTCAGAGAGGTGGATTTTGAGTTGTGCGGGCTCTCCGTGTTGATACCTGATGTTCTAATGTAGTCTCCCTGCCTTCTGCTAGCGCCCGGGCAACTTTCGTGCCATTTTTTCTCAATTTTGAATTTTTGATGAATATTTTTGAAAAATCCGCGATGCACTGAGGGCGCGAAAGGTGAAACGCGAAGTAGCGAGGGATCACTGTACTCCATAGATTGTCTATGGGGTTTAGATCAGGAGAGTTTGCTGGCCAGTCAAGTACAGTGAAACCATTTTTATTTATTTATTTAACCTTTATTTTACCAGGGATAAAACCAACTGAGGTAAGGATCTCCTTTACAACGGTGCCCTGGCTAAGATGGCAGCACTTAAGCCAGTTTTGGTACTTTTGGCAGTGTGGGGGGTGCCAAGTCCTGCTGGAAAATGAAATCAGCATCTCTATAAAGCTTGTTGGCAGAGGAAAACACGAAGTGCTCTAAAATTTCCTGGTAGATGACTGCGCTGACTTTGGACTTGAAAAAACACAGTGGACCAACACCAGCAGATGACATGGCTCCCCAGATCATGTGCCAAGTCCTGTCATGTGCAGATCATGGTCCCAGAGCCTAGAGGAAGTGGAGTAGAGAGGAACAAAATCCAAACTGCTTGAGGTCCAGTGTGAAGTTTCCACAGTCAGTGATGATTTGGGGAGCCATGTCATCTGCTAGTGTTGGTCCACTGTGTTTAATCAAGTCCAAAGTCAGTGCAGCCATCTACCAGGAGATTTTAGAGCACTTTAGGCTTCCCTCTGCTGACAAGCTTTATGGAGATGCTAATTTCATTTTCCAGCAGGACTCAGCACCTGCCCACACTGGCAGAAGTACCAAAATCTGGTTTATTGACCATGGTATCACTGTTCTTGATTGGCTGGCAAACTCTCCTGACCTAAACCCCACAGAGAATTTATGGGGTATTGTCAAGAGGAATATGAGAGACACCAGACTCAACAATGCAGATGAGCTGAAGGCTGCAATTAAAGCAACCTGGGCTTCCATAACATATCAGCAGTGTCATAGGCTGATCGCCTTCATGCCACACTGCATTGATGCAGTAATTCATGCAAAAGGAGCCCCGACCAAGTACTAAGTGCATAAATGGACATACTTTTCAGTTGGCCAATTTTTTGTGATCTTATGTAATATTGCAATTTTTTGATGGTATTCTAATTTATTGAGATGCATCTATAAACAAAGTCCCATGGATGCTGATGCCTCAGTGCAGACAGACAGACAGACAGACAGGCACACACGCGGGTGCGCGCACACACACACACACGCACACACACACACACACACACACACACACACACACACACATGCACACAATGACCAGGTTGAATTCATTAGAGACAAAGTCAGAATACATAACTCCTGCTAACAACCAGGGGTTGACAGCAGACTCCCTGGGGTCTGAGGACCTCATCAGGGAATGTTCTGGGGTCCGTGGTAAATTGTCTAATTTCACTTCTTATTTGGTGCAAAAATTGCAAACAACTGGCCATTGTAGTGCATTGGTGCTTGGAGTGGCTCCTCCACATCAATGGATGGGAAACCTCTTCTTCCTTCTCTTGATGGAAGCTGACCACGAGCTGGGGATTCCTGCACAACCGGAGGCAACAGTTTCAGAACGGCAGCATTTTTAGGACCCTCAGGTTTACTTTTGCTGCACTCACAACACTACTGGATGGGGAAAATGTCACCACCTTCCTCAGAATCCGCATCCTGGCATCGGTTGCCCCAGCACCAAACAAGCGGTGGATACAGAGATCCACTGGTGATGAGCTGACAGAAGCAGGTCTGTCTTGAAGACAACTCCCTTCGTGGGTGAGCACGTCTGACAAGAGATGTCTCTTGTAAGTGGCTTCCTGTTTCACTTCGAACCAATTCCAACACCAGTGCTGAAAACATCAAGTGAACTCCTGCCCGGAGAGTTTTTGCATTGAAGATGTATGTAATTGTGCTGCATTTCACATTAAGTATAACAAATTTCAAGACTAAATTGTCATTAGATATGCTGCAGTAGGCAACCCTGTGACACTTTGGAACATTTTAGATCTTTGGGGCTCCGAGAGATTTTTGAATGTAAAAAGGGTTCTGTGGTTCAAAAAACATTGAAAAACACTGGCTTGGGGTGTTCAGGAAATTATCACTTTCTTGACTCTTTCTCTCCGAAGAAAAATTGACATCAGTGCCAAAGACCAGAAAAAACACAAAGATACCAAAGCAATTATAAGTAAAGGACACTGGAAGGTATAGTTTGTGTCCCAAAGTTAAATACTGTACATGCTTTTAAACCCAGATTACACTATAAACTTTAATAAAGTCTAACTTTAAAAGTTACTGGTGGTGTCTCATTGGTCAGAGCTGTAAAAGGGTCTCCTCCTGGTCTCTAGTTAATGTACACAGAGACATGGTGTGACTGTAAAACCATGTGCTGGATCATAATGGGATTGAAGGCTTTAAGCTCTAATGACGCTCTTTGCTGAGAGAGCGTTGGTCAGAAGCGAGACTTCTCTGTCCCAGCACTCACAGTAACCTACAACCACCTCGATACAGGTGTGACAGCCTTCAGAGAAACAACACCAACAGTGACCATGTCAGGACTAAGACAAAGGAAGGACAGGTTACATCTAACTAGTTGTAGCTCAAGTTGTACTTTTTGACAGAATATGTACGTATAAGCAATTAACAGTGACTATTCAAATGTTCTGTTAGATCTTCAGTTACAAACAAAAATGAACCATTGCACCATGCCTTTGATAACTGATGTTCAAATTGATGACTTATCTAGCACTGTGCCAGTCTCACCTACCACTAACTGCGGGCCACATTCAGTATCTCTTCTTTTAACAGAGGTGTGCATGGCTGGCTTACAATCACCAGTTTGCCTAAAAAGCATGTTTTTGGACTGTGGGAGGAAACAAGAACAGCATGCAAATTTAACACAGAAATTCACATGCAGTTTTTTTTTTTTTTTTTTTACATTTAGAGCATTTTACTTGCTTCAAGATAATTTTACTTGTTGTAGGAACTTTTGATAAATCATATTCTGTCTTGCCAGATAACTGCTTTACTTATGTGGAGCAAAATTATCTTGAAGCAACTGAAATACTCTAATGTAAGACTAGTTCATAAGATTATTCATAATGCTGCTCCCCACCACCACCATTAAAGTTGTTTGTGAAGTGCCGATCAGAGATGCTGCTTCGGTCCTTGAGGTCTACAACCCAAGGAGATTGCAATATTCCAAAAAGATCTTCGGCCTTCTCCCAATCTGCATTTTCTTTTAAAGCTACGAAGGAATGGAATAACCTTCCTAACAGTATAAAAAGTATACCTGGTTATTATAAATTTTCAAATGAAACTAAACAATGGTTTTTAAGTGAGCAATCTTGTAATATTGAAAGGAGTCAGTTGAGGTGGTATGGGCATCTGATCAGGATGCCTCCTGGACGCCTCCCACTTGAGGTGTTTTGGGCACATCCCACTGGGAGGAGACCCCGGGGCAGACCCAGGACTCACTGGAGAGACTATGTCTCCCAGCTGGTCTGGGAATGCCTTGGTATCCTCTCTGAAGAGCTGGAGCAGGTGGTTGGGGAGAGGGAAGTCTGGGCTTCTCTGCTTGAACTGCTGCCTCCGCGACCCGGACCTCTGGAAAAGCGGTAGAAGATGGATGGATTGTGATGGTGATACGAAAATTGTAAAGTGGGTGATTAGTGGAATTGCTAAACCACTCACCTACAGTCATGTGAAAAAATTAGGACTCCCTGTATAAGCCTGTGTGTGTGTTTTTTTAACATATGGATTTTTAATATCAATGTTAAAAATACTGGGAGATTTGTGTAATACAACTAAACAATTAAATATGAATTAAAGATTTTTTTTAAATTTTCTGTAGAATGTAATTCTAAAGAAATAGTGAGGAATAAATTAGGACACCCCCATCTTTTTTAGGACACCCCCACATTCATTCCCACTTAAAATGGCTAAAATAAATGTTAAAAAATGCAAATAAAAACAAAACCAAGGTTAGACATAGATATGTGAACATTTCTTAATAAAGAACTGAATACTTAATGGGGTGTCTTAATTTTTTCACATGAATGTACATTTTCAACCTATCATTCGAGACTGGAATATTCCCTGACAAAATGAAGACAGCCAAAGTTATCCCGCTGTATAAAACTGGCAACAAGCATCTCTTCACAAATTATAGGCCTGTGCCCCTTGTGTTACAATTTTCAAAAATTCTGGAAAAACTCTACATGGTTAGACTGTATAAATTCATTGATATATATAATCTTCTTTCAGACAGCTAATACGGCTTTAGAACAAATTGATCTACATCATCCACTTTAATAGATGTTGTAGAAGAAGTCACAAATTCCATGAACAGCAAGAAATTTACAGTCAGATTATTTTTGGATCTCAAAAAGCATTTGATACCATTAATCATGAAGCACTATTCATTAAGATAGAAAGACTGGGTATAAGGGGTGTAGCTTTGTATTGGCTCAGAAGTTACTTAAAAAACAGGCAACAATTTGTGAAGATGGGTGAATGGATATCAGAAGGTGCAGTGGCGCAGTGGTTAGCACTGCGCCAGTACAGCAACTCACCCTTGGCCATGGAATCCCTGGTTCGATCCTATCCCCTGACCAACAGTGATCTATGTGGAGTTTGCATGTTCTCCCCGTATCTGCGTGGGTTTCCTCCAGGATTTCTCCGGTTTCCTCCCACAGGCCAAAAACATGCAGGTTAGGTTAATTGGAGACTCTAAAGTGGCCGTAGGTGTGAATGTGTGTGTGAATGGTTAAGGGATAGTGCCGTACCGTGGCTGCTTCATCCATCTAGGTGGATGCCCTCAATTTCCCCTCTGGGGATCAATAAAGTATACAAAATTTAAAAAAATATTGTTTGTGGTGTACCACAAGGGTCAGTTCTAGGCCCAAAGTTGTTTAACATCTATATTAATGACATACTGTATGCAAAACATCAGACTTTTTAAAATTTATTTTATTTGCAATTGTATTTATTTTTTTATTTGTGATTTTATTTATTGATAGAAATATTTTAGGTTCAGGGGTGAATTTACGGCAACTTTTGAACAGGATCACAGCAGAAATGAGCAAAATTAAGAAGTGGTTTGACATGAACAAGCTTTCACTGAATCTAGAGAAAACAAAATACATGATAGTCATACTAGTGTGAAAAGAACTTGTTTACAAATAGAAGGGTTCAAATCAGAAAGAGTGCAGGAAATTAAATTTCTAGGGGTGATAATTAAGATAAGATAAGCCTTTATTAGTCCCACAACGGGGAAATTCCAGGATTGCAACAGCACAGGGATAGCAACACTCAGAGCAACAATCAGAAGGCAAGAAAAAAAACAAGCAAGCAAGAGCAGCTAATATACATATGTACATATTACTATAAAATATATATATACACACACACACACAGACACACAGTGCAGAGCATTGTAGCTGGATGGAATAAATATATGAATATATGAACACACAGTGCAGAGCATTGTAGCTAGATGGAATAAATATGTAAATATACAGTATAAACACCCACAGTACGGAGCATTGCAGCTAGGTGGAATAAATATGCAAGTATATAAACACACACAGTGCGGAGCAATGTAGCTAGATGGAATAATATGTAGATATATAAAAACACAGTGCGGAGCATTGTAGCTAGATGGAATAAATATATAGATATATAAATATAAACACACCCAGTGCTGAGCATTGTAGCTAGATGGAATAAATATGTAAATATATAAACACACACAGTGCAGAGCATTGTTGCTAGGTGGGATGAAACAGCATAACCGTCTATTTAGTTATCCTACATGGTATGATTATGTGCCCATACATATTCTCACCCTCCGTAGCGACCGGTATGTTCCTAGTTGTATGCCGGAGAGGACCATTGTGTAAGTCTATTGCATCTTTTGCATTCAAAAAAAACTATTAGTTTGTTACGTCTTTTTGCTATCTCTGCGAGCAGCCCTGCTTAGGTTGTACAGTCTGACAGCCGTTGGTAGGAAGGACCTACGAAACCTCTCGGTTGTGCACCTGGGATGATGTAGTCTGCTGCTAAATGAGCTCCTCAGTGCATCCAGTATGTCCTGCATAGGGTGGAACTCGGACTCCAGCAGAGATGACAGTTTAGCCACCGTCCTTCTCTCTCCTATCTCCTCCATCGGATCAAGGCGCTGCCCCAGGACAGAGCTAGCTTTCTTAATCAGTTTGTTCAGTCTCTTCCTATCGGCTGCAGTAATGCCACTGCCCCAGCAGACCACTCCAAAAGTGATGGCTGATGCCACCACCGTGTCATAGAATGACTTCAGCAGCGCCCCTTGTACACCAAAAGACCTGAGTCTCCTCAGCAGGAACAGCCTGCGTTGTCCCTTCTTGTAGAGTGCATCAGTATTGTGTGACCAGTCTAGTTTATTGTTCAGATGAATACCCAGGTACTTATAGGATGTCACCATCTCGATGTCTGTTCCCTGTATATTTACTGGTGCTGTGAGGGGCTGCCCATGCCTGCGGCAGTCCACCACCAGCTCCTTAGTTTTCCTCGCGTTGATCTGGAGGCAGTTCCGATGGCACCAGTCCACAAAGTCCTGGATAAGCCCTCTGTACTCAGCTTCATCTCCGTTGGAGATGAGACCAACGATCACAGAGTCAATTGATAAGAGTTAATTGATGAAAAAGTTATTTTTTTACTGCTGTTTAGTTCTGCCATATTTATGTTACTGTGTGGAAGTTTGGGGAAATACTTGAAGATCAACTCTGCTGCCACTATATTTGTTGCAAAAAAGGGCCATCAGACTTATCTATCAGGCACCATCCAGGGAACCAACAAATGCACGTTTCTCACAATCAAGACTGCTAAAGCTCTACAATCATAATGAATTAAAAACTGCAATAATGATGTACAAGGTGTGGAATAATTCATTGTCCAATACAATCCAGATTTTTGTTTTTTTGTTATAGAGATGTGGGCTATGACTTTAGGGGTACATTGAATTTTAGGCAACAAAGTGTCAGGACAACCAAAAGAAGCTTCTCTATTTTAGTATGTGCTGTGAAATTATGGAACAGCTTAAAAGAAGACGTAAAACAATGTCCAAACATTACATAATTTAAAAAGAAATACAAGAATTTGATTTTCAAAAAGTATGAAGAATTATAAAATAGAGGATATTATGTTAACATTAATATATGTTTTGGTGTGTGACAGGGTGACATTGAGGAGATGTTGACTGTTTTTTGTCATTTGAAAATGTGGCCTTTGGGGGGTAGGATTAGATAAGTCTTGACTTCTTCCTACTCCTTTTTAAGCATGTTTTATGTTTATAAAATTTAAAGATTTTTTTTCTCTTTATTTAACCAATCGTATGTTATTTTAATTGTCTTATATGTTCGAAATAAAGACATGAAATGAAATGAAATGCCCGTATGTACATGTGTTGGGTGGGTCAAAATTTGGATTGTTTTTACTGTGTATCTGTGTTTTGGTATGACTGAGGGGCTTTTGTATGTCCCCTATGTGTTTAATAGGACTACAGTTGGAAATTAGTGTCTCGCTAAATCTGGTACAGCCATCTTTTCATATATATGACTTATGCCCTTGTACACTGACCTTATAAATAAATGAAATGAAATGAGTCAGACAAAAAACGCGCAAACCATATGTAGCCTTGATTTAAGACATTTCATCTTTCTTGGCTTTCAGGTTTTGTACAGAAGGCTTCTGCCAGCCCAGGGGTTCACCTGTGGGAACCCCCTGGCTCTGTAAGAACAGTGCTAACCACTTCATCACTGCTATAATTCACCAGTTTTGGATTACAGAACAATTATTAATTTTATCACTTATTAAAATAATCTACTAATCAGAAAAATGTGAATTCACTTTGGTGATTGTCCAGGCTAAAAAAATGTTTTGCCTAATTCAATGCCTAATTCTAAGACACATAACCCCACATAATTTGCCCTGCACTTGTTTACAGTTTTTCTCATTCGCTTTTGGGGCATTTCTTAGAGCAGAACTGAAATTCTCAAAACTATCAGTTCAACCTCCACATCACCTAGTCACTTGTGCTCATCGTAAAAGCTATTTCTTGTCATTTTGAACAAACAGCTAATGTGTTTGTATATTATGCTGCTGCTTGTGCACAATTGTCTGCTATTTTTTTGCATTATCATTTGAATAGTCCTTCTCCCCAAAAAACATTTAAGCATTTGATCATTGTTTGAGTCGTTACATGCAAAAGTGTTGAACTAGTTATCATAACGCCAAGCAGATGTTATACAATTCTATTACTTTTTTTTGTAAATATGTATTAAATTGATTGTTCTTAATTGAATTGGTATTTTCACTTACAGTATAAGGAAAAATGTGTTAAGAATTAGGTCAACCAATGACCTTCCAGTTCTCTAGAACAGCTCGGAGGTGAATCCTATGGACCTTCAACTGGCAGCATAAAGCCTTCACAGAGCAGTTAGCATCTCTGACAAAAATGGAAAGACATCAAGAGAATGAACAGGGTCAACAGTCTGGAAGGAGAGGCGTAAGGATGTGAAGTGAAAGAATAAGAGGAAGACAGACTACGTACATCGGTCTGTTCCTGATGAAATCAGGGCCACAGCTGTAGACGGTGTTCTAAACCATGGTCTTACAATGGCTGAGGCTGGTCGGAGGGTGCAATCAGCTATTGGGAGAACTACTGTATCCTTGATTATCCAAACATTTCGTCAGAATAGGTAGGTAACCCAGAAAATGTGCACCATACTGTACATAAATACTGTATACCTACTGTAAAACTTCAAAATGCATAATTCAGTAAAAACTTTGATTCATATGAAGTGTATTTCGATCTATTCCCCTCGCAAAGTAATGTGACTTTATTGTTTTGAAATCATTCTGCAACACAGAGAAAAGTGTTGCCTTGTTCATTTTCAGTCACTGATACCAAAAACCCATGACAGCTTCCGTTAGAAAATAATTACAGCATAAACTGTCCTGTTGACAACATGGCTGAATGTTCCCATCCGGACAGTGTTGTGGGCTCTGGCATGCCAGTGTGTGTGTGTGTGTGTGTGTGTGTTTAGAAGAAGAGGAGGGAATGTGCTCATGAAGCCATCTGCTGACATGGAGGAGTCACTGCAGCCATCAATGCACAACAACGGGAAGTTGTTTGCAATTTTTGGAACCAATTAAGAAGTCAAATCAGACAACAGGGGGTCTGAGGACCCTTGGTTAAAAAAAACGCTGGTCTAAGTGATATGATAGAAGACAGCAGCTCCTGCTTCCTCCATTTTAGCAGACAGACTGTCCTGCTCAGCTCACAACAGTTATCCTCTTTCAGCTTTTTTTTTTTTTTACAGGAAAAATCATCCTGTTGACAGAGAAAAATTAAAAGGTTTAAGAGAATTTAGAAATATCCAATCTTGATGCTGTTTCTGTCAGATTGCATGTGTAAATATATATACAGTATATATATATATATATATATATATATATATATATATATAAACCTTAAAAATGATTTAAACACATTAAAACATCTGGTGAAAAAACCCCTGAAATTCAAGAAATCGGAAATTTGAAAATCAGTTTGAATATAGCAAAAACCCCACTGTATTTGGTCGCCTTATACCATGTACAGAAACAGCAAAGAGGGATATATACACTCCAGGAAATTTTAAAGCCTTGCTTGAAATACTTCATATTTCAGTCAGTACACCTCAACATTAGACAAAATAAGCTTGTGTACAAGAACTGTTGATTACCGCTAAGCCTTCCATTCCAGTACTGTAATCTGAGGAACGCGTAAATGAGCCTGACCTGGTTTCCTGAACTTCACCCAGCCTGCTTTAGGTTTATGATTGATTAGCAGAAAGAAGCCAAAGTTTTACACACTAACACCTGAGTACAATATAATTTTCACGATGAGAAAAACAAAATAATTTCACAGTATTTTTGAGAGTGCATCTCTGTTCTTTGTAGCTAAACTAATCATGCATTAGGACTGTCCTAAATACCAGTTTTGGGGCTCCAGATATTTCACAGAAATTTGTGACTTTCTTGTAGTTTACTTTGCAAATTTACACCTTTTTTCTCTCAGAAAGTGTGACCTCTTTTACAAAACTGTTTGTTAGTTATACTTGTAAATATGCTTTTTTCTTCTAAATATGTTGCTTTTACTTGTATCTTTGCTAATGTATTCATTTAATTTGTGGCTTTTAATATCAATTTTCTATGTTTTTTTTTCTTGAGAATTTGTGAGTTGTTTCTCCAGATTCTGGCAACTAATTTTCATTCATTCATTCATTCATTCATCTTCCACTGCTGATCTGGGGGCAGTAGGCCAAGCGGAGCAGCCCCGACTGCCGCCCGGTTCACATAGCACCTCGATCCCTCCTACAAGTGGTGAGTCCACTGGAGGGTGGACCCACTTGGCTCCTCTGGGTACACTGGGTCCTTGCAAACTTATTCACACAGATCCATTAGTCTGGCCCTTCACCCAGGACCAGTTTGCCAGGAGAGACCCCACCAGGGACAAGTTTCCCCCCGACAACATCACTCCGGAGATCAGTGGGGCACAAAACCCCCTCCACCACAGTTAGGTGACGATCCACTGAGGGGATCTTTAATTTTCCTTCACTAAAACTTAAACAGATAAATATCCAGATATTGAATGTGAATATTGATGTCGTGAACACATATCCAGATAGTTTACTACTTGGGTACAGCCCTATCATATATTGTTTTTAATGCACTGCGTAAGCATGTGAATTTGTGGAAAAGAACACACTCCTGATGAAACAATGAGGTGACGGGTAACTACTGAAACCTCATTACACTGAATGCTCCTGTTTTGGATATAATATGCACTATCTGAATGGTGCGAAGCTGTGTGGGAGTTTGTTTTGGAATGATTATGCTAACATCATGCTAGATGAGCACAACGTAACTCTAATAGCATTAACGTTTGTTTGCAGCTGCCTGCATAAACACAGTTAATGTTCCTTATTGTAAACAGAACAGCGTGTGGCCAGTGCTGCACAGCAGGCATCGGCAGGTGAAAGCTGACCCTGAGCTACAAATCAAATCCCACGCTGGAGGGAGTCACAGTAAGATTACCATTAGCTGCTTCCATCAGCTACAAATCCAGTGATTTTGAAACAAAGTGAAAACGCCGTAGCAACCCCTCAGCTCTGTACTGACGCACACACTCACCGACTACGACAGGTAATACCCTCATGGCCTTCCTCTCCCTGCTGTTCAGCTTGGCTCTCTTCTTTATTTCCAGCTGCTCGCTGAGTTTCACCGTGGGCACCGAGTTCTCTCTGTACTGCCGAGGATAAGGAATCTCCTGCTGAATGTAGTCCCCCGAGTCGTCCAACCGGGACTGAGCCAGATCCCGTTCTATGATCCGGGGCAGAGGCATTGGCAGGGGCCCGGGGATGGTGCCCGACAGCGGGGGGAGGGTGGCGGTGATGGCGGCGTGCTGCAGCTTCCTGCAGGCCTCGATGCTGCTGCGCAGTTTGGCCTTGCGTGCCTCCTCCCAGTGCCGGAGCCCGCGAAACACCCCGAAGTAGAGCAGGACCATAATGGGGCAAGGGATGAAGAAGGAGCAGACGGAGGAATAGACCACGTAGTTGTTGTCCTCCAGCTTGCACTCGCTGGGGTCGCGGTCAGGCGTGTTGTTGATGCCGAAGATTACCGGCGAGGCCACCGCCAAGGCCAGCAGCCAGGTAGCAGACAGCAGGATGAGCTGACGATGGTCCACATGTTTACGGTTGTAATTTAGGGGAATAGACACCGCAATGAACCTGAGAAACAAACAGAAGTAAGGTTTGAGAAAAAAAAAAACAACAACTTTTATCACACTTTTGTGTTAGTTGTTGTAAGTTCCAGGGTTAACAGGAGGAGTTTGGGCAGCTTGAACCAGAAAATCAGGCCACTGCATGTTCGCTCAGTGACGTCAGGTAGCCCAGTTACTGTACTACACCAGCTCATTTATTAAGCTATGTTCAGTTATACATCTCACAACATTCTGGCTTATTACCTCTGCCAAAGGGGGAGGTTATGTGATCATCGGCATTGGTTTGTCTGTCTGTCTGTCTGTTTGTCTGTTTGTTAGCAAGATAACTCAAAAACTTATGGACGGATTTTCATGAAATTTCCACAGATTGTCAGAAATGGGGTATCCTACAGATGATTACATTTTGGTGGTGATCCGGATCACCGTCCAGAAGAAAACCACCATTACGGAAAATGCCATTTTCGTGAATAACCACTGAATCACTAATCCTATCATTGTCAATCCAATTGCTAGTCATATCTTTTCATGGTTAAGGAATCTGAAAACGTACACACAAACACTGTATGGGGGGAAATGTGGCCGCCATTACGGAAAATGCCATTTTTGTGAATAACCACTGAATCACTAATCCTATCATTGTCAATCCAATTGCTAGTCATATGTTTTCATGGTCAAGGAATCTGAAAACGTACACACAAACACTGTATGGGGGGAAATGTGGCCGCCATTACGGAAAATGCCATTTTCGTGAATAACCATTGAACCACTAATCCTATCATTGTCAATCCAATTGCTAGTCATATGTTTTCATGGTCAAGGAATCTGAAAACGTACACACAAACACTGCAGGGGGGGAACTGTGGCGCTTGGCGGAGGTCTGCGCTCTCCGAGTGCCTTTCTAGTTTTTGTTATATTTTGATGGTGACAGCCGAGTGTATTGGGCTGCTATAACTAGCTTGGCTGTGTGGATGTGGTCAGACTTTCTGTCCAAGTAGGAGTCACTCAGGCCGGACGGACTGACAGATTAGCCCACTAGCCTTTAGCTTAGCAGGGGGTCAAGATCCATCCTGGTTCTTTTCTTCTTCCTCCTGTCCACCCCCACTAGACGTCTTTGTTCTTGGCCAGATCGTCAACTAACACTTGATCCTATATTTCATTCTTAGAGGTTATTTTAGCCTATTTTACTCTAGCTTATTACACACTGACCAGGCCAACTCCACCACTGACAGTTAGTTGTTTCATTCATGGTTGTTTCTGTGCTTATTATACTCCAGGGACTGGTCCCCGGTGATGCTTTATTTGGGCTTTTACATTCTCAGATTCAGCCACTATTACATAAGTTAGGTCAGGCTGCGTTCACTACTGCCAGCCATCAAACTTTAGCCTCAAATGGGGCGCCAGCCGTGTCAACAACAGATGCCGGAAATGACAAAAAAGAGGAGGTTAACAAGAGCTCATTAGCATTTAAAGCAAAATGCACTAAAAAGAGCTGAGGATGGCTTCTTCAGCTGAGGACGATGATGCTGCAATATTGAAACGCTGAGGTGCTTTCAAAGCACGTCACAAACATTTTATTAACACCTCTGGAATCTGTTTCACTCTGTGAAAGAAGGACAGAATAGAGGCTAATTGTTTCTCTGGCATTAAATGTGGAACAGATGACAGCAAAAACAAAATAAACAACTGACCAAATCACTGTTTAAAGCATCACTACTAGTCTTCTTCTTCTTTCGGCTGCTCCCTTTAGGGGTCGTCACAGTGGATCATCTGCCTCCATCTCGCCCTGTCCCTTCATCTTCCTCTGTAACACCAACCCTCTCCACGTCCTCCTTCACTACATCCATGAATCTTCTCCGTTGCTTTTAAGATAGTTAAAAACATATAAAAGTCAAGTTGGCACCTCATAAATCTGAAATTTGTGTTTGTTTGATCAATTTTTATTTAGAAAAGGTTTGGTCTGGTTAAAGCCAGGTTTGCACTTTATCCCCAAGGATAAAGGGAATCAAGTTTGTTGAAAATAAAAAGAACATGACTGAAGGAATTCTTTGTCTTTTATAGTAAAGGAAAAATGTTGATTAAAGCTGAATATTGGATGTAGATTGTAGACCTGTGGTGAGTATAAGCTGAGGGGTTGCAGATCTTTGCCACATGAGAGTGGACTGGGAGTTTTACACGTGAGTATGAGTTCAGTCTTGGATACGGTAGGTGTTTAGCTGTCCGTTTTTAGGTGAGACTGCAGTCTGTAGTGGGGGGAGAGCACCTTGGGCCTGAGGACTTAACAGTCAGACACCAAGCTGTTAGGTAGAGCATCAGATACTCCCGTAAGGAAGCGAAGGGCACCATCCCGTAAACAGCCCAGAGTTAATGGGAGACAAGTAGTGAGCAAAGGCAGGTGGGCAACATCAGGTAATTAGCAGGAAAACTGTGGGCAAATCCCAGACATACTACAGAGATTTAATTTCCCTGTTTTTTTTTTGTTTTTTTTTGGGGGGGGGCAATAAACAGTAGAGTAAATATTGAGGGGACACCTTAAGTATTATTGTAGTTCGTTTGGGAGCTGAATGTGCATGAATGAACTCGTATTTTTATGGGAATGATTTACAGAGGCGGGACAGAGCTGTGCCTGCTCTTGCTAAGCTTCCACGTCCTGATCAGAAGGTAGCGATGATGAGTGAATCATTTTTATTGGACAATAAAAATCACCACATCCCAGAGGAAAAGAAAATTAGAAACAAGGTCTCGAAAGTGTTTCATTTAGTTCTCCTAGACAACTATGGGATCTGCATGACACCAAACTGAGACTAAAGCTTTTTTCTCTCGTGTCCTGTATATTTCTCCACAGCAATAAGATGCACAAAGTCTCAGTTTAGCCTCAGTTTGAGTTTCATCAGAGATCTCATCAAGCTCTAATTTATTTTTCTTTAAATTCTCAACTTGTATGTCTCTTTGTCATCTTAGGCTGAGGTCTCTCAGTATGAACTCAATTTCCTCCCATTTCAGCCCCCATTCATACGTCTCATGCTAGGCTGAGATAGAACAAATGAGGACATTTCCATAAGCACTCATTCAGTTCTCAGATTAGGTTTTGTAGTTTTAATCATCTGATATATTTTTGAATGTTTAGTTGTGAAAACCAACTAAAAAAATAAACAAAGACAATTGCAGGCATAAATTAATTAATGTATTTTATATGCTGGTGTGGCTTAGTAGTAGAGCATCCGTCCCAAGGGTTCAAGCCCCAGTCACGTCACACCAAAGGCCATATAATGATGCTAGTTCCTGCCTTCTAGCTTGGTGCTCAGCATAACAGAATGGGGGGAAGGAAAGTTGGTAACCCAGCCACAGGGGGGAGCACAAGCCAGTGCAGTGTAGCGCAGTTATTGCTCATTTTCTTTTCCAGTGGAGACACAAATGGGCTCTTAAAAATACTGAATCGAAACTTGCAAAATATCTCCCTGAAGTCTAAGTATGACTCCCACCAATTCTTCTCACCTATTTCTCCGAGTGAGTTTTAACATATGAGAAACATTTGAGATGAAACAGACATGGAAATGAGACTGGAATGAGAATCTCAAATTTGTCTCCCGAGCAGTAAATATGTAAATATGTACTTCAGACTCAGAACTATATGTTTTATTTCTTTCCATAAAATCTGCACACATGAATTGGTAACAAGCAGAAGATTTCAGTTTTGTGACACATGGGGACTTCTTCTTTCATGCCGCCTCATTTTCATCGTGGTGTGGGCACTTAATCAGGTCAGCTGGTAAAGTAACCGAGCACAATATTAGTGTCAAGCCTTCATCCCTACCACGGTGAAAGCAAACACGAAATCAGCCGCGTGATTTATGCTTTTTTTGTCCAACCTTGACCAGACAAACAAAAAGGCACACACACCTACCTGTCCACGCTGATGGCACAGAGGTTGAATATGGACGCAGTGCACAGCATCACATCCATGGCCATCAGGCTGTCGCACAGCGTCATGTTCAAGGACCAAACTCCACCCTGAAACTTCACACAAACACACAGAAGAAGCAACTCATTAGCTGCCTGGAATCTCAGCGTTAATATCTGTAATCCTTTTCGCGGCTCACAAACATTTCCCACAGGGAAACGCCGCACCGCCCTCTGCCTCTCCGTTCCCATGACACTCCCTCACGTGAAAGTGTGGCAGCTTTTAACTTTTGGGCTGACTTTTCTAATCCAGTGACTGCATGTGGACAGACCGCTGAGTGTGACAGTCAGAAGAAGATTAACTGGCTGCAACCAGTGGTACACAGAGCACGCCGGCAAATAAAGCTAATTAAGGAGGACTTAAGGGGAAGCCTCAGCAGGACATATTCTGTTTAGCTGGGACAGGCAAGCAAGCAGGTGGTTTTAAATGCTTTAACGAAGGGCTAGATTACGCATTTGCTCTATTATCAGAAATACAGTGGGGCAAAAAAGTATTTAGTCAGCCACCAATTGTGCAAGTTCTCCCACTTAAAAGATGAGAGAGGTCTCCAATTTTCATCATAGGTATACCTCAACTATGAGAGACAAAATGTGAAAAAAAAAATCCAGAAAATCACATTGAAGGATTTTTAATGAATTAATTGGTAAATTCCTCAGTAAAATAAGTATTTGGTCAATCCCAAAAGTTCATCTCAATACTTTGTTATACACCCTTTGTTGGCAATGACAGAGGTCAAATGTTTTCTGTAAGTCTTCACAAGGTTTTCAAACACTGTTGCTGGTATTTTGGCCCATTCCTCCATGCAGATCTCCTCTAGAGCAGTGATATTTTGGGGCTGTCGCTGGGCAACACGGACTTTCAACTCCCTCCAAAGATTTTCTATGCGGTTGAGATCTGGAGACTGGCTAGGCCACTCCAGGACCTTGAAATGCTTCTTATGAAGCCACTCCTTCGTTGCCCGGGCGGTGTGTTTGGGATCATTGTCATGCTGAAAGACCCAGCCACGTTTCATCTTCAATGCCCTTGCTGATGGAAGGAGGTTTTCACTCAAAATCTCACGATACATGGCCTCATTCATTCTTTCCTTTACACGGATCAGTCGTCTTGGTCCCTTTGCAGAAAAACAGCCCCAAAGTATGATGTTTCCACTTCCATGCTTCACAGTAGGTATGGTGTTCTTTCTCCTCCAAACACGACAAGTTGAGTTTTCATCAAAAAGTTCTATTTTGGTTTCATCTGACCATATGACATTCTCCCAATCCTCTTCTGGATCATCCAAATGCTCTCTAGCAAACTTCAGACGGGCCTGGACATGTACTGGCTTAAGCAGGGGGACACGTCTGGCACTGCAGGATTTGAGTCCCTGGCGGCGTAGTGTGTTACTGATGTAGCCTTTGTTACTTTGGTCCCAGCTCTCTGCAGGTCATTCACTAGGTCCCCCCGTGTGGTTCTGGGATTTTTGCTCACCGTTCTCATGATCATTTTGACCCCACGGGGTGAGATCTTGCGTGGAGCCCCAGATCAAGGGAGATTATCAGTGGTCTTGTATGTCTTCCATTTTCTAATAATTCTTCCTACAGTTGATTTCTTCACACCAAGCTGCTTACCTATTGCAGATTCAGTCTTCCCAGCCTGGTGCAGGTCTACAATTTTGTTTCTGGTGTCCTTTGACACCTCTTTGGTCTTGGCCATAGTGGAGTTTGGAGTCTGACTGTTTGAGGTTGTGGACAGGTGTCTTTTATACTGATAACGAGTTCAAACAGGTGCCATTAATATGGGTAACGAGTGGAGGACAGAGGAGCCTCTCAAAGAAGAAGTTACAGGTCTGTGAGAGCCAGAAATCTTGCTTGTTTGTAGGTGACCAAATACTTATTTTACCGAGGAATTTACCAATTAATTCATTAAAAATCCTTCAGTGAGATTTTCTGGATTTTCTTTTTCTCATTTTGTCTCTCATAGTTGAGGTATACCTATGATGAAAATTGGAGACCTCTCTCATCTTTTAAGTGGGAGAACTTGCACAATTGGTGGCTGACTAAATACTTTTTTTGCCCCACTGTATTCTAAATTAGGGATTAAACCCTCACTAATAATCAGTATACAGTGGTGTGAAAAAGTGTTTGCCCCCTTCCTGGTTTCTCATTTTTTGTTTGTTTGTCACACAAATGTTTCAGATCATCAAACAGATTGAAATATTAGGCAAAGATAACACAAGTAAACACAAAATGCAGTTTTTAAATGAATGCGCTTATTATTAAAGGGGAAAGAAAATCCAAACCTACATGGCCCTGTGTGAAAAAGTGATTGCCCCCTAAACCTAATAACTGGTTGGGCCACCCTTAGCAGCAACAACTGCAATCAAGCGTTTGCAAAGTCTCGAATTTACATAAAAAAGTCAAATGCAAAGTAGAATGGTAAATGGCATTCACTTATATAGCGCTTTTATTCTCATCACTAGATAACCAAAGCGCTTTACAGATCCTGTTATCCACCCATTCACACACTGATGGCGGCATAGCTACCTTCTTTTAATTCAAAGTCACTCTGAGTAAATACCCCACTTCGTCATCTGTCCAGACAGAATTTTCCATGTGCTTTTGCCAGTGCTTTTTCCATTTTGATCATGCACGGTTAACCAGTTAACCTGTTTTCCATTTATGGAAAAAGTCAGAAATTTACTAGAAAGAAAGCTGTAACTTTGTGGGACAAAAATATTACATTTATGTGTAAAAAAAATACGCACATTCACCAGAAAAAACACAAGAGTGCTGCAGTTTTAAAAAGTATATTAAAAAAATCCTAAGTGATAAAAAAAAATGCAGTGTAGACAGTCTGCTCTTGAGAGGCCAGAACTATCAAATTATACATAGGCTTCATTTACACTTATGAAAATAGCTGCATAACAGCATTTAAATGAAAAAAAAACTCATAAAATAAAAGTTCACCTCAAACAAAGCTTTATTTGTCCTCTGCTGTAACAAAACTCACAGCTGTACAACTGCAGACAATAAACAGGAGCTTCTTGCTCTAAAAATAATTATGTTTAATCACAGAAGCAGAAAAATTTCAGATTCCCCCCACATTTCTCCCAGAGAGATGCAGGTTGCAGATGCCGCTGATGTAAGGGAAGCACAGGGATTATTATAAGTGTTTGATAATGAGCTTTGGGTGAATAATAAAATGTCAAAATAATGAAAGGTCAAAAAAATAAACTGATTGCAAAGGACTTGATCGGACACAATGGAGGCTGCTTTTTGGTAGCAGTGGTGAGCTTAGGTTCCTTTAAAATTCTTATTCTATTAAACACTGCTGTCAAAGCCGGTGGTGGTGGTGATATGTGTACACGCATGTGTGTGAACGACTGCATGAAAGTGCGTGCGGGAGTGGGTGTGGGTGTTCATCACTGGGCCCAACCACATCTCAGAATGTTCCACAGTCCATGGAGTGTTACGACCATTTCCTTAATAAGTATTTAGTAGGGCTGTCCCGAATATCAGTTCTGAGGCTCCAAATATTTGGAAGCAGTCCAGAGTGAATATCCAAACATTTGTACTGGACTGGTTTATTATTATTATTACATTAACTTATTAGTATTAACTCCAAAGTTACAAACTGGATGTGTAACCTCCCGCTGGATAGTCTTGGTACTCATTTAATTTGGACTTATTCCCATCTTATCTCTTTTTATCTTCTAAATTATTGCTCTGAGTGTTGCTATCCCTGTGCTGTTGCAATCCTGGAATTTCCCCATTGTGGGACTAATATTTATTTATTGAGCGAATGCAAAGTCCTTAAGCCAAGCAGTTGCCTCCTGGTTTGCTGTATGGAGGGTGTGTAATCCTCCTTCCAGTCTTTGGAGCGGGCAAGCCTCTATGATGTGTTCCATTGTTTGCTCCTCTCCACATGCGCACAGTGGGCTGGGGATACTGCCCCATCTGTGAAGGCTGGTCAAGCAGGGGCCATATCCAGTCCTGAAGCGATTAAGTGTAGACCACTGTCTCCTTGGGAGGTTGGTGCCCGGGACCTGTTGGTTGGGGTTTGTCACCAGGTGTTTGTTTGGGACCTCCTTGGTCTCCCATTCCACTTGCCAAGCTGTCTGGATGGTAAAGTCAGCTGGGGGAGGGTTTTTCCAAATCGGCCGTCTGGATGAAAGTTGGGCAGTGGGTGGGGTATAGATATCTGCATGGATTGGTAAGTGAGGAGAATCTTTAACTTTTTGGAGCATCCTTTGAGTTAATGCTGCTCGCCGGATGTGTGGAGGGGCTATGTTTGACAGTACAGGGAGCCAGGGGAGTGGTGTTGAGCGGATTGTTCCAGTTATAGTTCTCATGGTTGTGTTGAGCTGGGTGTCTACGTGGTGTGTGTAAGATGACCTGGACCAGACAGGGGCACAATATTCTGCTACAGAGTATGAAAGGGCCAGTGCTGAGGTGCGCAGGGTGGAGGCTGCTGCCCCCCATTTTGCACCGGCGAGCTTGCAGAGCAGGTTGTTTCGTACCTTCACCTTAGCAGCCGTCCCCTTTAGATGTTCCTTGAAGGATAGGGTCCTATCAAGGGTCACTCCAAGGTAGGTTGGATTTGGGGCATGCTTAAGCTTGAGTCCGCTCAGGTGGATGTTTAGTTCTCTGGCAGCTTTTACATTGTGGAGATGGAATACACTGGAGACGGTTTTTGCTGGGCTTGGTTTTAGGCGCCAGATTTTGCAGAACTGGTCCAGTTTGGCAAGATCTTCCGTGAGCACCCGTTCCAGTGGCTCAAAGTCTGGTGCTTGGAGTGCCAAACAGATGTCGTCTGCATAGATGAATTTGCGGGATTTTGTAGTAGGCAGGTCGTTTATGTAGAGGTTGAACAGAGTTGGAGCTAGAACTGAGCCTTGTGGGAGTCTGTTTTTCTGCATTCTCCATGCACTTGTGTTCTGACCGAGGTGGACTCTGAACCTTCGGTTGGTCAGCAAGGTTTTAATAATTGCTGTTGCCCAAGCAGGGATCACCTTTATAAGTTTCAAGAGGAGGCCTTTGTGCCAGACCGTATCATAGGCGGCTGTAAGATCGAGAAACACAGCCCCTGTCTTCAGTCTGCTCTCAAAGCCATTTTCGATGAAGGTGGTTAGGGCCAGTACTTGTTCTCCTGTACTGCGGTCCTTGCGGAAACCTGCTTGATCCACACATAGAATTTCCTCTATTCCTGGGGAAATACGTTGCAGTATTAGGCGCTCCATGATTTTGTAAGGAACGCTGAGTAGGGAGATTGGGCGGTAGCTTGCTGGTAGTTTGTGGTCTTTGCCAGGTTTTGGAATGGCAATGACCTTGGAATGGCAATGGCATACCTGCCAACTTTTCAAACCTGAAAAGCCTAGTAGCTAGCCGGGGTCCAGGGGCCGATGCTAATGCTAATAATGCTAATGCTAATAATAATAATGCTAATATTTGCCAAACAAATATTAGCATTAAATCAAGTTAGAATGTAGCTAACAACCTCATATTTCTTCAACTTTCAAACCTGAAAAGCCTAGTAGCTAGCCGGGGTCCAGGGGCCGCAGTGTCAAACAAATATTAGCATTTGACATAGAAGTCACATATTAATTATATTAAAGGTAAAATATCTAAATCAATTGCAATACTACACAGAGCGAAATATCTGCTGAATCAACCCACATTATATACTTTGTATCATTCATTAATACTCCCATACATGACATGTTGTACTGAAGTATGGGGAAATACATATAAAACAAACATATATCCAGTCTTTATGCTTCAGAAGAGAGCTATTAGAATAATAAACAAAGCTGCTTACAGGGAACCAACAAACCCACTTTTTCTTAAATTAAAAGCTCTCAAGTTGAAAGATCTGGTTGACTTTAAAACTGCAGTAATAATGTTTAAAGTGAAGAATCTATCACTGCCCGCAAATATCCAAAAGTTGTTCCAAATAAGGGAGAAACAAAATCATTTCAGAGGAACATGTATATTTCAAAAACCTTCAGTGAGAACAACCACCAAGCAACACTGTGCTTCAGTGCAAGGAGTCAGATTATGGAACGATTTTGGACCTGAATTAAAATCATGTACAACGCTTGGACAATTTAAACAAAAACTAAAGGAAGAAATACTCCAAACATATATACAAGATGACATGTAAAATCATATCAGGATTGTCATATCCAGTCTGTGTTGTAGCTTAGTTTTTTGTCACATTTTGTCTTAGCTTTGTTCTGAATTGTAATCGCTCTTGTTTTGTTTTTTCTTTTGAATTCTTGGATGGAATATGGGTGGGCAATATAAGCTGCGGCTTCAGCCATCACCCATTTCAAATAACTTATGTTGAACTGTATAATCAGAGGAGTTATTGTCTAATTTGACCTTGTTGGATTTTCTTTCCCCCTTTGTTATATTATTCTGTTTCTTTTTAATCTTTACTGTTAATCTATCCGAAATAAAGATTCATTCATTCAGTAAATTTGCATTCAAAAGACTATCTTAACACTGCATAGAACTTCGAATAGGCCAGATGTGATGTATTATGAATACTAGAAAAGCACTCGGAGAGCGCAGACCTCCGCCAAGCGCCACAGTTCCCCCATACAGTGTTTAACATCATAAATAAAATATTGAAAATGGCCCTCTCTTGCAATGTTAAAAAAAAAAAAAAAAAAAGAATCCTTTAAAAAATTCCTGGATCCAGACGGTGATCTGGATCACCACCAAAATCTAATCATCTGTAGGATACCCCATTTCTGACAATCTGTGAAAACTTCATGAAAATCTGTCCATAACTTTTTGAGTTATCTTGCTAACAAACAAACAGACAAACCAACGCTGATGATCACATAACCTCCTTGGCGGAGGTAACTAGAAGACTAGAAATATCAGCAGGGTATACTAGCACTGTATGACACACGTGCATAAATGACGGCAAAATCGCTTTGATATTTTATGTGTTTACATGATACACCAAGCAGTACAAGGCTTGCAATTACACAGCACATGTTCTTCAAGTTTGCCGCTAGCGTCACTGGCCTTGTGTTTTTTTTGTTCTTACGTGGTCTTTCACATCGCTGATTCCGCCATGTCCAATCAAAAAGTCTTGTCTACACAAAGTGCAATTTGCGTAATTTTCACCCCTTCTTGAGCGAATAATAACTCCCGGAAATGCTTTGCTGTATTCCTCACGAAAAGACTGTAATTTTCGTTTGTGTTTCACGCTCGTTAGTGATTTTTCTCTGGCAGACTCCATGATGAAAACGTATAATTCTTACCTGATTGCCTCGCGATTGCACATGGAAAATTGGCTCAGACCTCTCGCACATGCGCAATACACCTACATGAAGCAGTGTTGATTGCCTTTGTTGTAAATTTAGATACGATTCCGAGCGACAGCGTGTTTGGAATTGCTTTCGTGTTTTCCGTGTTTTTTTTACGATTTAAAATTTTTGACAGAATTTTTTAGTGGAAAACCATAATTTTGAATAATAAAACCGGAACCCGGAACGGGGTCTTAAAAACCGGAACCATTACGGCAAAACCGGAGTAGTTGGCAGGTATGCAATGGGACTAATAAAGGCTTATCTTATCTTACCTTTTCAATATTAGGTGGAGGACTTGTTGGACCACTCACATAAACCAATGCCTGAAGCTTCCAGTATTTTCAGAGAGTTTAGAAAATAAAGCGAGACCTAAAAAGGTCACAGAAAAGATATTTCTTGGAAGTTAAATGGTCCCTGGTGTTCTCTATTTGAATGTGACAAGACGTACCAGCAGCAGTCTCTAGTTCTCATACTTTTAGTGGGCTAATGGTACCGATTGTTTCACAGGTTTTTTTTTTTTTTTTTTTGTCAGACACATTCTTTACATGGTTAATTTTTATCTCTCTGCTTTCCTTTTTACATTTATTTTGATGTACTTAGCATCTCGATGTGGTACTTTCACATATAATTACTGCCATTTTTGAATTTTACATTACATTTTTTAATATTTTTAATATCTTACATGTATTTTCTATATTATTATTATTATTATTATTATTATTGAGTGTATGTGTGTGTCTCTTCCCACTTCCCATCTCTTTGGGGGAGCAATGCATCTGCTGTATTACTGTATTTGTAGTAAACTTGTGATTATTTTCATTATAGTTTTGATCCCTTTATGGCTGTTTTGCTTCCAAAGGTTTTTAAAATCAATCTGAAGTTATTCTTCATGTGTTTAGAAGAGTTTTGTGTCTATTTATAATAGTTTTTTTTTTTTTTTTTAGTTACTTATTTGTACCCGTAGGTAGATTTGGTTTGCAGTCTGGTGACAAGCCACCGGCTGCCGGTCGCTGCGTGCGCAAGCGCCCTAAACCTACATGTTTTTGGTATGCGGGAGGAAACCGGAGAAATCCCGGAATAAACCCACGCAACACGGGGAGAACATGCAAACTCCACACAGCTCACTGTTGGTCGGGGGCTGGGATCGAACCCACGATCTCATGATCCCCCGGCCGAGGGTAAAACTGTGCTGCCACAGTGCTAAACCACTGCGCCACCGTGCAGCCAAAACTAATAGTTTTGCCCATCTTTTTATATCTGTTTGTAACAATTCTTGTTTCTTCACAATTACATGTCTTGATTCTGTGTCTGTGTGTTTGATCTGCATTGTTTAGTGACATTTTTGCATGTCTATGATATTTTGTATCAACCTGTACCAATTTTAGATTTCTTTTAGACATTAGGGGTGGGAATCACCAGAGGCTGCAGGATACAATATTATCACGCTGTGATGTGATACTATCATGATCTTGCACTACACTGAGTTTTGCGATATCATATACTGTGATTTCCATACTGATCTTTGTCTTGTCCAGCTTCCAGCTAGATCCCACGAGTCACTCCATTGCTGTGCTGACCTAACCAGAACGTGAGCATTTAGCACCATCTAATGGACTGAAAAATCAACTGCTTTTTATTACTCTGGTACCTAAATAGGCAAGTTTGTGTTCGCAACATTTATTAAAAATTCTTAACAAACTATCATGATACTAGTGTCTGTGAATCAATACAGTATCACTACCACAAAGTATCGCAATACTACAATGCATCGATCCCACCCACCCCCAAGCCTATTAGACATGTTGCATAATTGTATAGTTTTGTAGTCAAGACCAGAGTCTCTCATGACCAAGACCAAGACCACCATCCCTTCCACTTCCTCCAACACAAGCTGTAATTTAGACATGTTCTTGGTTAAATCAGGTTCGTTGGTCCAAGCCTTTTCTTTGTTTGATAGTTTGGCAAAGTTTGTTAATATCTGGAACAATTTGAAACCAGTGCTAGTGCTATTGTACCATATACTTAAAATGCATTGTTTGAATTAAAGTGTGTTTTGTAAATTTCTCTCGTGTCCTTTTATTGATGTTCACATATTGTGCTCCAGGTGTCCCCAGACACCCCTAGTCTTGACTGGTCACAAAAGGTGAGCAGGGTCTGGCTTGGATGAGAGACTGCCTGGGACTACAAAGTGCTGTGATTGACTGGTGGTCCGTCCAGGATGTACTCGTGGGTGCCAGCCCCCAAAACAACCAGAAGATGAATGGTGTCTATATAATGACATGTTTCCATCGAGCTTTTCAGTCAAATTTAGACCATACAGAGACATCCATATGAAGACACCTTTTCAATGAGCTGAAAAAGACAGCTGTTCATCTTTCACTTTTCAACCAAATCTAGACGTATTTTAGACAGTTCGCAAAGCCGTCTTTTCAACATTTTTTAACCAATTTGTGCTGGGAGGGACAGTACAGACACAGTGGTCTTGGTCTTGACTTGGTCTCTGCCTGGCTTGGTTTTGACCCCTTCAAGTCTTGGTCTTTCTACACTCTGGTCTTGGTCTGGTCTCAATTGCGACACTCACTGTGTCCTGCCTTTGTGTCTGTTTGTATTAATTGTGCATCTATACTGCAAAAAATGGATTTTATCAATAAATCATAGTAATTTCATTTCGTAACAAATAACAGTGAGTTATGACATTTCAACTAAATGTCAAGTTTTAAATAATCCAGATGTTTCATAAACACTACAATAAAATGTGTCCATATTTTATTGTAAGTATGTGTAGAGCCTGACTGATACATTGCAGGATGATATTTTTGGCCTATATTAACTACAGTATATATGATTTATCACATATAACATTAGCTGACATTAGCTGTTTGACAATATCAGCATCAGTGTTCTCACAGACAATAAATAAAAAAGTGAAAATCTGTTCATTCTGATGAACTTGTAAATGTTTATTTTATTTTCAGTGTGTATTTTACAATATGTTGGACTTTTGCTCGTAGTTATTGAATCTAAAGCCTTGATATGTTTGTATTTTCTATTTATTTTCCTGTTACCAAATTTTAATGATTTCGTCCTTAAGCTCAAAGTTTTGTGTTGGCATAACAAAACAAGTTTATTTTTTTATGTTGTAATGTGCTCCCTCTGTTTTGTGCACCTGGAAGGGGGTAAATATTGGCTGATATATACAGTGGATATAAAAAGTCTACACACCCCTGTTCAAATGCCAGGCTTTTGTGATGTAAAAAAATGAGACTGACATAACGCACGGCTCAGGAGACGCACACACAGGCTCAGAGTAGTTCAAATAGTTTATTAACAACAGGCGTGAATGAGTGCGTGTCTGTGGGATGTCAATGTGTTGGTGGTGGCGTCTGCTTCAGGCACAGAGGCAGGTGACCGTACAGCCGGGCAACCCTATGGAAAAAGCACAGGGAGAGGGTGACGGGCATACACCAACACAGAGGAGATTATGGCGAGAGAAGGACTTACTTGGATGGACAGGATAGCTGGCACAGCAAGGGGCGAGACCCGGGAGACAGCCACCTGGAGAGCTCGGTGCAGCAGCGAGGAATGGGCGTTGGAAGGACGTCGTCCGCCGCTGGGAAATCCACCTGTGCACAGGGGAGCAGACTGGAGAAAAAGAAGGTAAGGGCTTCTTACCCAAATATTTGCGCTGAAGTTTTGGAAGTGACTCACAACGGTGAGGGACGAAGTCTGACGGCTTCAGGCCGAAGCTCAGGGCGAGACGGCTTTTATCCCTCGCCGTTGATGACGAGCAGGTGCGGGAACAGGTGGCGCCGCTGATGAATGATGCGGCGTGACAGTACTCCCCCCTCTAGCAGCGCCTCCTGGCGATGGCTTATCTGGGTGCGCTTGGTGGAAGTCCGCGATGAGCGATGGGTCCAACACAAACGACGAGGGTACCCACTGTCGATGCTCGGGCCCATAGCCCTCCCAGTCCACCAAGTACTGCAACCCACGACCCCGGCGTCGAGAGTCCAGGATGGAGGCGACGGACCAGGCCGGATGGCCATCAATCATCCGGGGCGCGGGTTGCGCAGCAGGAGAGGGGCAAAGGGGGTCGGTGACTGCCAGCTTCACCTTTGACACGTGGAAGGTGGGATGTATGCGGAGGGAGGGGGGAATAGCCACGCGCACAGCCACCGGGTTGATGATCCGGGTGATGGGATAGGGACCCATGAACCGCTGTGCCAGCTTCCTCCTCTCGCCCTTCAATGTAACGTCCTGGGTCAACACATAAACTTGTTGCCCAACTCTGTACGCCGGGGCAGGTCTTCTGTGCCGGTCCGCCACGGTCCTGTTGCGCTCCGCTGTGCGTAAAAGCGCACTACGCGCGGCAGCCCAGATGGGCCTGAGATGCGCCCTAACTGAGGGGACAGTTACCTTGCTCTCCTGCGCTGGAAACAGCGGGGGGTCGTAACCCAGGGACGCCTTAAAGGGGGACATCCCCGTTGCGGAAGAGCGGGCGGTGTTGTGGGCGTACTCAACCCAGGCGAGATGGTTGCTCCAGGACGTTGGTTTGGATGTGGTCACACAGCGGAGCGCAGCCTCCAGCTCCTGGTTGGTCCGCTCACACTGCCCGTTGGACTGGGGGTGATGGCCGGAGGAGAGGCTCACCTTGGCTCCGATGGCGTTACAGAATGACCTCCAAACCTCGGATGAAAATTGGGGGCCCCGGTCCGAGACCACGTCCACCGGAATCCCGTGCAGCCTGACCACGTGTTGGACGAGGAGATCCGCCGTCTCCAGGGCAGAAGGGAGACCTCGCAGGGGGACGAAGTGCGCCGCCTTGGAGAAACGGTCCACGATGGTCAGGATGGTGTCAAAGGAGTTGGAAACGGGGAGTCCGGTGACGAAATCCAACGCGATGTGCGACCAGGGCCTGCCAGGAACGGGCAGGGGCTGGAGCAGACCCGCTGGAGGGGCATTTCCCGACTTGCAGGTGGCACAGATTGGGCAAGCCCGGGCGTAGCGGGCTGCGTCCCTCCGCAGGCCTGGCCACCAAAAGGACCGTTGGAGGAGGTTGATCATCCGGGAGGTGCCGGGATGACAGGTGAGCCGGGAGGTGTGGAGCCAGTGGACGACCTCTCCTCGGACCGCAGATGGCACGAACAGTCTTCCTTCCAGTCCGCCGCCAGGATCAGGTTCCACCTCCTGCGCCTTCCGGATCTTGCTCTCGATGTCCCAAGAGATGGCACCCACGACGCACGACCTGGGCAGGATGGTGTGGGGCATCTCCTCAGCCTCCATGGGGGTAAACTGCCTAGAGAGGGCGTCAGGCAGGCCGTTCTTGGAGCCTGGCCTGAAGGTGATGGTAAAACGGAACCTGGCGAAGAACAAAGACCAGCGCGCCTGGCGGGCGTTCAGGCGCTTGGCAGATCGTAAATATTCTAAGTTCTTGTGGTCCGTCAGGACCACGAACGGCAGGTCCGCCCCCTCTAGCCAGTGGCGCCACTCCTGTAAGGCGAGTTTGATGGCCAGGAGCTCTCTGTCCCCCACATCGTAGTTCCTCTCCGCCGGGGACAAGCGCCGGGAGAAGAAGGCACAGGGTCGTTTGGCGCCATCGTCAGGTGACCGCTGGGATAGAACTGCTCCCACTCCCGTGTCCGAGGCATCCACCTCCACGATGCACTGCAGCGCGGGGTCGACCTGGCGAAGAACCCGGGAGGAGGAGAATTCCGCCTTCAGCACCTTAAAGGCAGCAGCGACCTCTTCTGTCCACTGGAAAGGGACCTTCGGGGACGTGAGGCGGGTCAGTGGTCCGACGATCGAGCTGAAGTTGGGCACAAAGCGGTGGTAGAAATTGGCGAAGCCAACAAATTGTTGCACCTGCTTCCGGGATGCGGGAGTAGGCCACTCCACCACCGCCTTCACCTTCTCTGGGTCTGGGAGCACCTGGTCTTGAGAGATGATGAATCCCAGGAAGGATGTGGTCCTAGCGTAGAATTCACACTTTTCAGCCTTCACGTAGAGCCGATTCTCTAGCAGTCTTTGGAGGACCCGCCTCACATGGACCTGGTGCTCGTCCCTGGACCTGGAGAAGATAAGGATGTCGTCCGGGTAGACGAACACGAAGAGGCCGATGAAATCCCGGAGGACATCGTTGATGAGGCGCTGAAAGACGGCAGGAGCGTTGGTTAACCCGAACGGCATGACTAGGTATTCAAAGTGGCCGTTCGGGGTACGGAAGGCTGTCTTCCATTCATCTCCCTCCCGGATCCTGACGAGGTGGTAAGCGCTGCGTAGATCCAGCTTGGTAAACCAGGTCGCCCCCTGGAGGGAGTGAAAGGCAGTGTCCATGAGGGGCAGGGTGTAACGGTCCCTCTCAGTGATGTCGTTGAGCGCACGGTAGTCTATGCAGGGGCGGAGGGACCCGTCCTTTTTCCCGACGAAGAAGAACCCTGCCCCCACGGGTGACGACGATGGGCGAATTATCCCAGCGCTCAGTGATTCCTTCAGGTAGGTGTTCATTGTCTCCTTCTCCAGCGCAGACAGGCTGTAGAGCCGACCAGAAGGTAAGGGAGCCCCCTGGCGGAGGTTGATGGCACAGTCATAGGGCCGATGAGGGGGAAGAGACATAGCTTTCGTCTTGCTAAACACCATACCCAGGTCGTGAAATTCCGGAGGCACCAGAGACAGGTCCGGAGGTGCTGCGTCCGCCACAGGGGAGGAAGCGGACGGGGAGCAGGCAGCGGACTGAAGGCAGGTGCCCATACAAAACGTGCTCCATGCCGATACCCCAGCTGACTTCCAGTCCAGGACAGGGTTGTGGAGGCGTAGCCAGGGATACCCCAGGATGACGGGCGACACAGAGTTGGGCAGGACGTAGAAAACCATCTCCTCCCGGTGGTTCCCTGAGATGATGACTGGGACGGGGACGGTCTGATGTGAAACTCTCCCAAGGGAGGCACGAGAGAGATTGACCAGGGAGATGGGGTTTCTCAGTGCCTGACAGCGGATGCCCAATCGGGTTGCCAGGCTTTGTGAAATGAAGCTGCCTTCTGCGCCCGAATCCACCAGTGCGTGGGTGAGATGCCCAGTGGGGTTGTGGCAGAAACGGATGGGCAGCTTCAATTGGGTGAGGGGATTTTGCCGATTGATGTCCGCGAGGCCCCCTACAGGGGACTCGCGGACCCCGCCGTTTGGCTTCTGTGGACAAAGCTCCACCGTGTGCTGACTGTCTCCGCAATACATGCAGAGACCCAACTCACGGCGGCGTTGTCTCTCTGCCGGGGAGAGCTTTGTCCAGCCCGTCACCATCGGCTCCGACTCCTCGGGGCGCGATGGTGGCGGCGTCGCCAGGGGGCGAGCTTGGGGCAGGCGCAGCGAGGCTCCCCGAGGGCGAGAAGTAGACGACTTCCGTCCTGAGGAGCGCTCGCGCAGCCTGTTGTCCAAGCTAATGGCTAGTGAGGTTAGCTCCGCTAGCGTTCCGGGGACATCCCGTCCAGCCAGTTCATCCCTCAGATCGTCATTGAGGCTGCGGAGGAACAGGCCACAGAGGGAACGTTCGTCCCAGCCCAATTCCTCCGCTGCTACCCGGTAGTCGATAGCATAGTCCGCGGCTGACCGGCTTCCCTGCTGGAGAGCGAGAAGCCGATCGACCTGGACCGTCTCGGTGCGAGAATGGTCGAACACCTCCAGGAAGCGCCTCACGAACTCGGCATAGGTGAGGGTGGCATAACTGGGTCTCGCCATTATAGCGTAGGCCCAGGTTAAAGCGTGCCCCTCCAGGAGGTTACCTATGTAGCCGATTCGGCTGTGATCTGAGGGAAAATCTCCGGGCACACGGTCGAACACAGACTCACACTGCATCACAAACCCTCGCGCTCCGCCGAGCTTTCCGCTAAAGCGAGCGGGGGTCAGAATTGGTGTGAGACGGGCCGGTGCCACCGGAGCTGGCTGAACGGCCGCAGGAACAGCAGGAGCTGCGCCACCCTGAGGAGCCGGGGGGAACGGCTGCTGGGGGTCCAGGCGGTCCAATCAGTTTGTTATTGCTACTAATTGATTCAGGATCACCTGTTGTTGATAAGCGATTCGATCCACTCAAACCTCGAGAGTGGTAAGACGGTGTGCGAGCCCGCCGTCTGCCGAGCCGCTCTGCTGAAGCCATACTGACATAACGCACGGCTCAGGAGACGCACACACAGGCTCAGAGTAGTTCAAATAGTTTATTAACAACAGGCGTGAATGAGTGCGTGTCTGTGGGATGTCAATGTGTTGGTGGTGGCGTCTGCTTCAGGCACAGAGGCAGGTGACCGTACAGCCGGGCAACCCTATGGAAAAAGCACAGGGAGAGGGTGACGGGCATACACCAACACAGAGGAGATTATGGCGAGAGAAGGACTTACTTGGATGGACAGGATAGCTGGCACAGCAAGGGGCGAGATCCGGGAGACAGCCACCTGGAGAGCTCGGTGCAGCAGCGAGGAATGGGCGTTGGAAGGACGTCGTCCGCCGCCGGGAAATCCACCTGTGCACAGGGGAGCAGACTGGAGAAAAAGAAGGTAAGGGCTTCTTACCCAAATATTTGCGCTGAAGTTTTGGAAGTGACTCACAACGGTGAGGGACGAAGTCTGACGGCTTCAGGCCGAAGCTCAGGGCGAGACGGCTTTTATCCCTCGCCGTTGATGACGAGCAGGTGCGGGAACAGGTGGCGCCGCTGATGAATGATGCGGCGTGACAGAGACCAAGTTAAATCATTTCAAAATTTTCTCCACCATTAATGTGAGCTATAACCTGTACAACCCAAATGAAAAACAAACTGAAATACTGTATTTTAAGGGGAAAAATAAAAAAATAAAAAACTTACAATAACCTGTTTGCATAAATATGCACACCCTTGAACTAATACTTTGTTGCAGCACCTTAGGCTTTTATTACAGCACTCAGTCTTTTTGGGTAGGAGTCTATCAGCGTGGCACAGCTTGATGTGGCAATATTTTCCCGCTCTTCTCTGCAAAAACTCTCCAAATCTGTCAGATTGCGAGGACATCTCCTGTGCACAGCCCTCTTCAGATCACCCCACAGATGTTTGATCGGATTCAGGTCTGGACCCTGGCTGGGCCATTCCAAAACCTTAATTTTCTTCTGGTGAAACCATTCTTTTGTTGATTTGGATGTGTGCTTTGGGTCATTGCCGTGCTGAAAGGTGAAGTTCCTCTTCATCTTCAGCTTTCTAGCAGAAGCCTGAAGGTTTTATGCCAACACTGACTGGTATTTGGAACTGACTTGACTAAAGCCCCAGTTCCAGCTGAAGAAAAACAGCCCCAAAGCATGATGGTACCACCACCATGCTTCACTGTAGGCATGGTGTTCTATTGGTGATGAGCAGTGTTGTGTTTGCGCCAAATATACTTTTTGGAATTATGGCCAAAAGGTTCAACCTTGGTTTCATCGGACCGTAACACATTTTCCCACATATGTTTGAGGATTTCAAATGTGTTTTTGCAAAATGTAGCTGGGCTTGGATGTTTTTCTTTGTAAGACAAGGCTTCCGTCTTGCCACCCTAGACGGGAGATTGTTGACTGTAAAACCGAATTAGTTCACAGAACTCAAAACTTATGGGGAAACCGATTACCTAATAAATTTTAAGTAAATGCAATTATGTTTTTTGAGTAATCTGAAATTAAAAAAATTAAAACAAAATGCTTAAAATGTATTTTTTAAGTACAGTTTACTAAAAAAAAATCATTTCATTTACTTAAAATTTATTAGGTAATCGGTTTCCACATAAGTTCTGAGTCCTGTGAACTATTTGGTTTTACAGTGTGTACTACTAAACAGCTAGTACTTGCCAGAAATTCCTGCAGCTCCTTCAATGTTGCTGTCAGCCTCTTGGCAGCCTCCCTGACCAGTTTTCTTCTCATCTTTTCATCAGTTTTGGAGGGACGTCCAGTTCTTGGTAATGTCACTGTTGTGCCATATTTTCTCCACTTGATGATGACTGTCTTCACTGGGTTCCATGGTATATTTAATGCCTCGGAAACCCTTCTCCTGACTGATACCTTTGAACTATGAGATCCCTCTGATGCTTTGGAAGCTCTCTGTGGACCATGGCTTGTGCTGTAAGATGTGACTACAAAAATGTCAGGAAAAGCCTACTAGAACAGCTAAACTTTATTTGGGGTTAATCAGAGGCACTTTAAATGGTGGCAGGTGTGTGCTGACTCCCATTTAACATGAGTTTGAATGTGATTAGATAATTCTGAACACAGCCACATCCCCAGTTATACCTAGGGTGTGCATATTTATGCAACTGGGTTACTGTAAATTTTTTATTTTTCCCCTTCAAAGATTTCAGTTTGTTTTTCAGTTGGGCCGTACAGGTTAAAGATCACATTAATGGTGGAAAAAGTTTTGAAATAATTATCTTGGTCTCATTTTTTTACGTCACAAAAACCTGGCATTTGAACAGGGGTGTGCAGACTTTTTATATCCACTGTATGGGATTTTTGAAGCACAAAATATCTGTATCAGTAAGAGTCTTTACAACCAGGCTCGTCTTTATAGTGCATCTGTTCGTACTCTTTTTTTGCATCTATCAGTAGGATTTTTATATGTACACTGTAAAACCAAATTAGTTCACAAAACTCAAAATGTATGTGGAAACCGATTACCTAATAAATTTTAAGCAAATGAAATTATTTTTTGAGTCATCTTAAATTAAAAAAATTAAAACAAAATGCTGAAAATGTATTTTTTAAGTAAAGTTTACTCAAAAAATGACTTCATTTACTTAAAATTTATCAGGTAATTGGTTTCCACATAAGTTTTGAGTTCTGTGAACTATTCCGTTTTACAGTGTACTTACTATTATTCACAATCTATTAACAGTCATTTAGCTCGTCTACCTGTGTGACTTGTAAATGCAGTAGCTATTCCTCTTAATAGCTTGACAGCTGACATCTATTTGACTTTTTAAAAACTTATTTTGCAGTTTTGTTTTTGCCACTTTGGCAGTCATTCTTCATCCATCTGAACCTTTTTCATTTGGTCATTTTCCTTCGACATTTTGCTTGGTCCTTTTGGTCTGTTTTGCTCACCCACAGTATACAGTATGTTACTGCATGTTTTTAATGGTTGTGGCATTTTCAACTCAATTTTCTGTTATGCATGTTTTAAATTTGGAAGCCTAACCAGGGACCGGGGGTGGCTACAAACCTGTATGCATGGCTTCTACTTTTGTATGTTTTATGAAGCAATGTTTGCACTTGTCCCTGCTAAATAGACATGTAAATACATAAGTAGCTCTATGCAAAAAAAGGCTATCCCTGGCCTTGACAAATGGCATATTCTAGTGATTTTTTTTATTACATTATTTGTATAATTAATCGCATAGAGCACCCACAAGTTTAGCTACACATGCCACATCACTCTACAGCTTTTCAATAGTAAAACATGCTCTTTATCATGATGTGGCCACAGCACCGGGGCCCGGAAGCGCCACCGGCACTCTTTACCTCTGCGTAAACGAAGAGCGGCAGCACCAGCACGGCCAGCAGCAGGTCCGCGAAGGCCAGGCTGACTATGAAGTAGTTGGTGGTGGTCTTCAGCGCCTTCTCCACGTACACGCTCAGGCACACCAGCACGTTCCCACACGTGACCACGACGATAAGCAGCACCCCGAATATGAGCGCGGGGAAGTTGTAGTAGGTGTCCGGGACCGGCGGCACAGTGTCGTTGTCAAAATCGGTGAAGTTGTCTGACATGGTCTCCGGTGCCGCGGACTGGCGCGTTTGTCCGACGGAGAGGGGCTCTCGCGGGAGTTGTTTTCATCTATGAGCCGCATCCAGCAGCCTGGAGAAAAGCAGGAGGTTTGCAGGTGTGAGTCCCCCCCACCGTCAGATCGCTCATCCCGTGCGCTCAAAGAGCCCCGTGCGCTCCGCTGTCCGCGCGCGAAGACGCGGGTGACCAGACTCAACTTTAGCTCCGCCGTTGTCACTTTTCCTCTCAGATTTGCTGCTCGGCTTCTTGTCTCCGTTAAAGTCATGCGGCATTGTGCGTCTCGGTTTTCTCTTTTCTCCTCACTGAACTACTAAGCAAAGTGAGAGGGCAGCGGCTTAAATCCGTTTGCGCAAATCTGCTTATTGCGTTAAGAGCCAGTCTCAGCAGGGCTGCGAATGAGGACAGCAGGCGTCAGCTGCGCTACACACTTCTCTGCTTTCACTACAGAAAACTATATTCCAGTTTGTTTGTTTTTTACATTACAATTGAAAACAAATGCAATAAAAATAAGACTACCAGCGCATGCTAAATATTTGTAATAACAAATTTTAAAAGACCTTTTAGCTGGTCAAACATGAATGTTTGGGGAGTCATTTAAATGCAGCCCGTAATATGACATTTTGGGCTGATACTAATACAATATTTAAAATAAGCCGGTCAGTATCTAAAAGTCGATACCACAATATGCATGATTTAAAATTAACTTAACTGAAATACTTTAAAGGGGTCACTGACTGCACTGTTTGCACATTTTAACAGCTCGCACATCTTAATGAAATGTTACTAACATATTATCATCAAATACTCTTTCATTATTTAAGCAGCATAATTGTGAATCATCTTTTGCAGCATTTTTCAGAGCAGCTGGTTTCAGTGCATGACTCTTCCAACTCTCTAAGACCGCATACCACTGCCCTCCATTCTATGACACTATTGCTAATTTTAGCAGACTAGCTCCTAGCTCGGATGTAGACTGAGCTAACTAATGTACATTCTTCTTAAAGAATGAATGAAATGATGCATCACTGGTGGACCGGGGTGTGTGGTTTCAGTGGTTGATAGGATGCAACCAGTCCCTGGAGTATACAGTGGGGTAAAAAAGTATTTAGTCAGCCACCAATTGTGCAAGTTCTCCCACTTAAAAGATGAGAGAGGTCTCCAATTTTCATTATCGGTATACCTCAACTATGAGAGACAAAATGAGAAAAAAAAAATCCAGAAAATCACAATGAAGGATTTTTAATGAATTAATTGGTAAATTCCTCGGTAAAATAAGTATTTGGTCAATAACAAAAGTTCATCTCAATACTTTGTTATACACCCTTTGTTGGTAATGACAGAGGTCAAATGTTTTCTGTAAGTTTTCACAAGGTTTTCACACACTGTTGCTGGTATTTTGGCCCATTCCTCCATGCAGATCTCCTCTAGAGCAGTGATGTTTTGGGGCTGTCGCTGGGCAACACAGACTTTCAACTCCCTCCAAAGATTTTCTGTGGGGTTGAGATCTGGAGACTGGCTAGGCCACTCCAGGACCTTGAAATGCTTCTTACAAAGCCACTCCTTCGTTGCCCGGGCAGTGTGTTTGGGATCATTGTCATGCTGAAAGACCCAGCCACGTTTCATGTTCAATGCCCTTGCTGGTGGAAGGAGGTTTTCACTCAAAATCTCACGATACATGGCCCCATTCATTCTTTCCTTTACACGGATCATTCGTCCTGGTCCCTTTGCAGAAAAACAGCCCCAAAGTATGATGTTTCCACCTCCATGCTTCACAGTAGATATGGTGTTCTTTCTCCTCCAAACACGACAAGTTGAGTTTTTACCAAAAAGTTCTATTTTGGTTTCATCTGACCATATGACATTCTCCCAATCCTCTTCTGGATCATCCAAATGCTCTTTAGCAAACTTCAGACGGGCCTGGACATGTACTGGCTTAAGCAGGGGGACACGTCTGGCACTGCAGGATTTGAGTCCCTGGCGGCGTAGTGTGTTCCTGATGTAGCCTTTGTTACTTTGGTCCCAGCTCTCTGCAGGCCATTCACTAGGTCCCCCCATGTGGTTGTGGGATTTTTGCTCACTGTCCTCGTGATAATTTTGACCCCACGGGGTGAGATCTTGCGTGGAGCCCCAGATCGAGGGAGATTATCAGTGGTCTTGTATGTCTTCCATTTTCTAATAATTGCTCCCACAGTTGATTTCTTCACACCAAGCTGCTTACCTATTGCAGATTCAGTCTTCCCAGCCTGGTGCAGGTCTACAATTTTGTTTCTGGTGTCCTTTGACAGCTCTTTGGTCTTGGCCATAGTGGAGTTTGGAGTCTGACTGTTTGAGGTTGTGGACAGGTGTCTTTTATACTGATAACGAGTTCAAACAGGTGCCATTAATACAGGTAACGAGTGGAGGACAGAGGAGCCTCTTAAAGAAGAAGTTACATGTCTGTGAGAGCCAGAAATCTTGCTTGTTTGTAGGTGACCAAATACTTATTTTACTGAGGAATTTACCAATTAATTCATTAAAAATCCTTCAATGTGATTTGTGGATTTTTTTTTTCTCATTTTGTCTCTCATAGTTGAGGTATACCTATGATGAAAATTGGAGACCTCTCTCATCTTTTAAGTGGGAGAACTTGCACAATTGGTGGCTGACTAAATACTTTTTTGCCCCACTGTAACAAGTATAGAAACATATGAATGAGTGGATAAACTGCTAGATTTAGGTAGCTGCCTTTGGTCCTAGAGATTATTGTAAGAAAATAAGATAAAATATCTAAGAACAATATATATGTGTTGTGTTTGGGAATAATGGATGCAGACAGGTCCACGTGTTGAGGTTAGCTTTATTAAACGTTAGTTCGAACAGTTTGGAGGGAGCACACAGTGAGGTAACTGGGAGGTGGTACACTAAAGGTGGAGAGCAAGATAGAGCCCACAAGAGACCGGCTAGCCCTGGGTAGTCGGCTAGTATACCTACGGCATAATGATGTCACACGTGTACATGTGACCACAGCATGGTGCGTCGTGCTGTTTCCCCTATATCACATTTACCCCCCCCCCCCCCGAAAAAGCTTAGAACTATGTCTGTGGTTAGCCTTAGCAAGGGTAGCAAGCAAACATTAACACAAACTGGCATATCAGCTGATGTAAAGTTAAACACATACAAGATGTGGCCAAACAGGCCGATATGACCATTAGCATATGCTTAATGTAAAACAAGTTATACTTATGTGCTTGACTGGACCATTGTGAGTGTTATGTCCACAAACCTGGCAGTAAAGAGGCGGACGAGGATGCTGCCCTGGAACTGGCTTTATTACCAAACTATGTACATGGCACCACATATTCTATGCTGTACCGAGTCGACTGGGCCAGAGAGCCCTGTAGTGGCGGACTCTCCCATATATACAGTATGCCAGCGTGGTGACGTCACCAGCCGGCTGTGTCATCACGCCACATATTCCACCAAATCCCATCATAACAGTGAGAACCATTCATTCATTCATCTTCTTCCGCTTAATCCTTTTCGGGTCGCGGGGGGACTGGAGCCTATCCCAGCATCTTTTGGGTGAGAGGCAGGGTACACCCTGGACAGATCACCAGTCCATCACAGGGCCAACACAGAGAGACAGACAACCATTCACTCTCACAGTCATACCTTAGGACAATTTAGAATCCCCAGTTTTGATGTCAATTAACCTAACTTGCATGTTTTTGGCATGTGGGCAGAAACCGGAGAAATCCCGGAGCAAACCCACGCAGACACGGGGAGAACATGCAAACTCCACACAGATCACTGTTGGTTGGGGGCTGGGATCGAACCCAGGATCCCCCGGCCAAGGGTGAGTTGCTGTGCTGCCGCAGTGCTAACCACTGCTCTACCGCGCCACCCTAAGGCTTATTTCCAAACATGACATGAGATTTTTTTTTTAAATTGTTACAAATTGGGCAACCGGGTAGACTGCCAGTTTAACCCACATAGTCGTGTGAGTTATTCTGCCACTTTGAGCAGGCCATGCACTGACTGAACATTTTTTTTTTTTATTTTTGATCAAGCTCTGTCTTTTAATTCACATATTAAATTTGTTTTTAAGACTGCCTTTTATCATTTGCATAATATTGCCAAGATTAGGAACATCTTGTCTCAGAGTGATGCTGAGAAACTGATCCATGCTTTTGTTAGCTCTAGATTAGATTATTGTAATTCTTTATTATCAGGTTGTCCTAAAACATCTTTAAAAAGTCTTCAGCTGATCTAAAATGCTGCAGCAAGAGTTTTAACAGGTACTAGAAAGAGAGATCATATCTCTCCAGTTCTGGCCTCCCTTCATTGGCTTCCCATAGAGTTTAGAATTAAGTTTAAAACCCTTCTTCTTACTTACAAAGCTCTAAATAATCAGGCTCCTTTTTATTTAAAAGATCTGATACTACCGTATTATCCTAACAGAGCACTACGCTCCCAAAATGCAGGATTACTTGTAATACCTAGAATCTCCAAAAGTACAATGGGAGGCAGAGCCTTCAGTTATCAAGCTCCTCTCCTGTGGAACCAGCTGCCTATCTGGATTCGGGAGTCAGACTCAATCTGTTTTTAAGAATAGGGTTAAAACCTTCCTTTTTGACATAGCCTACAATTAGGGAGGGATCATGTGTTTCTGAACCCTCCCTTGGTTATGCTGCTAATAGGTTTAGTCAGCCGGGGGACCTCCAATAATGCACTGGGCCTCACTCCTTTCTTCACTCTCAATGAAATTGAGAGTGATATTTCTGATATTTCTGTTGTTACTCCTGTTGAAGTTGTTTCACTGATCAAAGATCTCAAGAAAGGCAAATCAGCTGGCCCTGATTGTCTCACTAGTGAATGCCTTATCAATGCTGATTTCAATTTGTGTATTCTGTTGTCATTGTGTTTTAACTGTATGTTTGTCCATGGTTACATGCCAGATATGTTGATGGATTCTGTTATTATTCCCTTGGTGAAAAACAAGTGTGCCAGTCTGTCAGATATGAACAATTACAGACCTATAGCTGTTGCAAATGTTATATCTAAATTGTTAGAGGGTTTAATTCTGAACAGAATTGGGGATTATCTGTTGACAAATGACAGTTTGTTTTCAAGTCAGCTCATTCAACTGATAAGGCTGTTTATCTACTCCATGAATTTGTTGACTACTTCAGAAGTCAATCCACTAGTGTTTATGCTACGTTTTAAGATGCTAGCAAAGCTTTTGATAGGATTAATCACTGGTGTTTGTTTAGAAAACTGATCGATCAAGGTATTCCTATTTATATTGTTAGCATCCTGTTATACTGGTACAGAAGGCAGTCTATGGTTGTTAGGTGGGGCAATGTTACCTCATCTAAATTTTGTGTGACCAATGGTGTTAAACAAGGTGGTATACTGTCACCCTTGTTGTTTTATGTCTACGTTGATGATCTCAGTGTACTGTTGAACAATACTAATGTTGGTGGCTTCATTGGTGGTGCACTGTTAAATCACATTTTCTATGCTGATGATCTTTGTTTGTTAAGTTTGTCTACTGCAGCTATGCAACATCTCCTCTCGGTATGTGAGAAATTTGGTGAAAAAAATGACATCTTGTTCAGCTGCACCAAATCTATGTGTATGGCATTCAAACCGAAGGGTGTCAAAACTTCGGATCCTGTTATGCTACTTTGTGGTAATAGTTTGAACTTTGTTGAAAAAGCCAAATACCTAGGTGTGTGGATTGAATGTGATAAGACCAATGTTGACTGTAATAGGCAACTCAGGAAACTCTATGCTCAAACAAATTTACTGTTGCGAAATTTCCATAGGTGTTCTCCTGATGTTAAATGTATGTTGTTCAAGACTTTCTGTACCTCAATGTATTGCTCGCCTCTATGGTTTAATAGCAATGTTGCTGTTAGGAACAAAATCCGCATTGCATATAATAATTCCCTAAGAAGGTTGTTAGCTATACCTCGTAGGTTGAGTGCAAGCGAGATGTTTGTGTCCTTGAATATTCTGTCTTTTGGCGAGTTGTTACGAAAGAATGTCTATAGTTTTATGAGAAGGTTGCTGGCATGAAACAGCCATTTTATATCCGCAATTGTTAACTTGTCACTCACACTTCACTCCAGCATTTGGAAGTCGTGGCGTTCTATTTTATACTGAGTTCATTATTGTATTTTATTGTTGTTATATGAGCGCCGTGTGATTGCTGAATTTTATACACTTTTATTTTTACACGTTTTATACACTTTTATTTTTTACACATGTTTTGTATATACTGTGAACCTTGAGTTCAAAATAAACGTTTGAATTGAATTGAATTGAATTTTTTTTTTTTTTTTTTTTGCTGGTCATTAACATCTGTTTGTTCTCTCCCACAGATTGAGTCCCCATTGTGCTGTTTGCTCTCTACATGTCTGTTCTTTTCATCTTCTCTATCCCCTCACCCCCCAGCCAGTCGCAGCAGATGACTGCCCCTCCCTGAGCCTGGTTCTGCCGGAGGTTTCTTCCTGTTAAAAGGGAGTTTTTCCTCTCCACCGTCGCCAAGCGCTTACTCACAGGGGATTGCCTGATTGCTGGGGTCTTTCTGCAGCTGTGGGGGTTCCCCCTACAGTTGAAAGTGCTATGAGATGACTGTTGTTGTGAAATGGCACTATATAAATAAAGTTGATTTGAAAACATGCAAGTTAGGTTAATTGGCATCAAACTGGGAATTTTTAAATTGTCCTTAGGTATGACTGTGAGAGTGAGTGGTTGTCTGTCTCTCTGTGTTGGCCCTGCGATGGACTGGCGAACTGTCCAGGGTGCACCCTGCCTCTCGCCCAAAGGTGCTGGGATAGGCTCCAGCCCCCCCGCGACCCGAAAAGGATTAAGTGGAAGGAGATGGATGGATGAACTGAAATAAGAACTTTTGAGTCAGTGACAGTTCAGAGCTCAACGAGGGCTCTGTTGAGACCGTGGTGAGTGCAGCCCTGGCGGCGCTGACTCAGGTGAATCTGGGGGCCACCTCGCTAGAATTGTGACTGGCTCATCAGCAAAGTCTCAGTCCGGATCCTGGGTTGGTTGGGTCGGCTTGGTTGCTGTTACTTGGACTGGGGCAGGTGGTGGTGTTACCTTTCTCAAATGGCTGGCATGCCATCGAGACCTATCAGCCATCTGAAAAGTGGATGGTCCAAGTTGAGCCGTGATCTGCATCGGTGGTGACTGGAACATCTGCAGCTGATGCGAGCAGTTGGATTGACAGATCTGGACCCAGTTGAGCACCATGAACGACGGATGCTTCTGCTCCACGATGTGCTGCTGCTCTCTCGTCACGTGGTTGGTGAAAGGTGTCGTTGCTGGGGCACCATTTAACGGAGGACATGTTTGGATTGTCGACAGTCGTGGAGGCGAACTGGTCTCATCATTGACCGGATGAACCACATGATCTTCCAGGTCTTGCGTTGTCACAGACTGGAACTCCTGCAGTGAGATGGTTTATGCCGTGTGAGGATCAGTCAGTCCCCAGTCTTCTGTGCTCTGGTCAATGTGTGGTGTGAAATAAGAAGCGGCTACGCCTATGGGCGAAGTGGACTCGGGCTGTCAGCAGTCAAACAGAATCCCATGTGATCTGTGATGGAAAAACCCAGCTCATGGAAAAGATCACATCCCAGGATGTTGTCACCGAGGTGCGTCACTTGAAACATGAACCACGTCTGGCTCGATTGGACGCAGGGGAAAGAAAGTCTTCAACGTGGCCTCGTCCATCAGGGACCTCGTGGCAGCAGTATCCAACAGCAGTGGTGCACTGATGCCATCCAGTTCCACTGTGCACCACTTGTATGGTGTGTTACTGGAGTCCCCTGAATAAATGGTTGGACTGGGTCGACTGAGCAAGTTAGACGGCGGGCTTGCCGGGGCTGAGCCGCACACTTTGGCAAAATGGTTCAGCTTACTGCAGCATCGGCACTTGTGTCCTTTGGCGGGGCAGGCAGTTGCGTGTGTCCGGTGCAAGGGAGAGCCACAGTTACCACATGGTCGGCGTGCTGTAGTGTCTTGTTGTCCCGCGATGTTAACTTTGGCTGGGAGGATGTGGGGTCGGTGGGCTCAGCAGCCGGGGTAACAGCTTGTACTAGTGGAGCGAAGTCTGGGGAGTGTGGGCTGGAGGCTCCTAGCTGGGTGGTTAGCTGAGCCGCTGCCTCTAGCTGGGAAGCCAGCTCCACCACCCTGGAGAGTGGCAGGTTGTCCGGCACCATTAACAGCTTCGGATTGGTGGTGTGCTCCGCTAACTGGTCCTGCACCTTCTCGTCTTCCAGTTGTGTAAACCTGCATGTGCTGGCCAAACAGCAGAGGTCGGCAACATATTGCTGGTCCAACTCACCTACACGCTGTCGGCGTTGGGGAAATCTAATCCTCCTGATCAACACGCTCTCGGGGGTGGTGAAATGTCCGGCTAACAAAGCGACACACTCATCCTAGCTATCCGCAGATCCGAGCATCCTAAAGATACGGTATCCCTTGCTTCTGAGACAGTGGATTAGTATAGCGCGCAGCCTTAGCTTGCTAGCTTTAGCTAGGTCCATGGCGGACATAAATGTTTCAGATGACTCATGCCAACATTGCCAAGGAATGGGCAGCTCACCGGGCAAAGCGCGGAACGGTGGTAGAGGCATTGGCAGCGTTTCCATTTTGATGTTGTCCAAGTTTCTCCTTGTCGCCAATGTTGTATATGGAAATAATGGATGCAAACAGGTCCATTGTTGAGGTTAGCTTTATTAAACGTTAGCTCAAACAGTTAGGAGGGAGCACACAGTGAAGTAACTGGGAGGTGATACACCAAAGGTGGAGTGACTGCAGCGTGGTGTGTCGTGCTGTTTCCCATATATCACAGTATGGTCAAGTGTTGAATGAAGATTCCAGTAGGGGTGAATGGAATTTATAGAAAACAGCAACAGTTAAGCTAACACCAGGTGGGCTGTCCTTTATCTCCTCCATGCTGAGGCAAGCTCCTAATGCAGTTACTGATGCTGACCACCTAGCCAAGCCAATAACATAATAAGCCAAAAAATGACCAGATGGGGCAGCACGGTGGCGGAGTGGTTAGCACTGTGGCAGCACAGCAACTCACCCTTGGCCGGGGGATCCTGGGTTCGATCCCAGCCCCCGACCAACAGTGATCTGTGTGGAGTTTGCATGTTCTCCCTGTGTCTGCGTGGGTTTACTCCGGGATTTCTCTGGTTTCCTCCCACATGCCAAAAACATGCAAGTTAGGTTAATTGGCATCAAAACTGGGGATTCTAAATTGTCCTTAGGTATGACTGTGAGAGTGAATGGTTGTCTGTCTCTCTGTGTTGGCCCTGCGATGGACTGGCGATCTGTCCAGGGTGTACCCTGTCTCTCGCCCAAAGATGCTCCAGCCCCCCCCCCCCCCGCGATCCGAAAAGGATGAAGCGGAAGAAGATGGATGGATGGATGGAAACAGAGATGGCTACTAGGATGAGTGAAATCTAAAGAAAATAACAATATACGTAAACTGCGCTTGATAAGCGAGTTCCCTAGTACTGTTGGGAACGAGTGAATCATCTCAGACTGGATGCAGAGGGCAAAGAGAGGAGAACAATAGCTAGGGAGATCGTGGGGAGATAGCAGGAAGAAGAGGTTGGGGGGAGAAAGGATGAAGGTATTGTGATGTTAAATGTCATGCAATGTGATGTGAAGTGTCATGCAAATGTGAGATGAGCGGTTGGGATAAAAGGGGAAACCATGGTGTATTGTGACATGCTTTTTCTGTGTATGACTGATGAGAGAGTGGAATAAAGTCGTCTGTCCATAAATCTGCCTCCGTTATTCACACTCTCCACACTGGTGACCCTTTGACGGATTATGGAACTCGAGGCAAGAACCCCGGAGTCGGCCCAGACGGGAAGCCCCAACGACGCGGCAAGCATCCCAGAGATGGCCCGGTCGGGAACCCCCAGCAACGCGTGCGCTGTTTTGGTCAAACTACCAGACTTTTGGCTGCACAACCCGCGCTCTTGGTTCCACCATACCGAGGCTCAGTTCGCCCTCCGGGGAATGACGGCAGGTGACACCAAGTATTACTACGTGGTCGCAGCGCTGGACGCTCGCACGTCTCAGCAAGTAGCGAGCCTGCTCGATCAGCCCCCAGCCCACGACAAATATGAGACTCTCAAGGCTGCGCTGACTCGGCGTTACACGATCTCAGACTGTGAGAGAGCAGAGAGGCTCCTGAGGCACTCCGAGTTAGGAGATGGTTTGGTGGTCGAACTGATGGAGAAGATGTTGGCGTTAATGGGCACGGACGATGGGCATTTTCTGTTTGCCCACCTTTTCCTCCGGAACCTCCCAACAGAGGCGAGAGCGGTTCTTGCCAATTCGCCATTGCTGGCTGCGCGTGACTACCGTGCGCTAGCCCAGGAAGCAGATCGGATCATCTTCACCACCAGAGCCCTCACAGTGAACGTGGCAGTGTCGGAACCCAGCGGGACAACCAGCGGAGGCGAGGAGCCACCGACGGTAGCGGCAGCGAGGGCCAGGGAGCGCCAGAGAGACACGCTCTGCTTCTACCACCGCCACTTCGGAGAGGACGCACGCAGATGTGTGCCACCATGCCAATTCAAGCGCTTGGGAAACGCCAAGGCCGGCAGTCGGTAGCAGCTGCGACCGCCGGTGAAGAGAACAAGCTGCTCTACGTGACGGACTCGCGCTCGGGGAGGCGCTTCCTCGTCGACACTGGAGCCCAGAAGAGCATCATCCTGCCGTCCTATGCCGACCGGCTAGCGGGAGCTAGCGGCCCCGGGCTGGTAGCAGTAAACGGCTCGGACATTAAGACTTTTGGTGAGAGAACACTGACTTTATCCCTACACGGCCGTATGTACAAGTGGACTTTTGTCATAGCGGCATTGAGTTTCCCAATCCTGGGAGCTAATTTTCTGTGTGCACATGGGTTGCTAGTCGATGTGGCTAACAGCCGCTTGGTTAATGCACTGTCTTTTGATTCTCTCCCCTGTACAGCTCGAGGGGCCGGGCCAATAACACAAGCCAACGTCACAGCTCCAGGCGGTAAGTTCCACACACTGCTCACTCAGTTCCCAGCACTCTCGGTCCCAACGTTTTCGGCGGCCATCGCTAAACACGGGGTGGAACACTTTATCACCACCACCGGGCCGCCCGTTTTCGCATGGCCTCGGCGCTTGGACGCAGCTAAACTGGCCATAGCACGCGAGGAGTTTGCCAAACTGGAAAGGTTGGGCATCATCAGGCGCTCAAACAGCCCATGGGCATCCTCGCTACACATGGTCCCTAAGGCCGAGGGATTGTGGTGACCGTGTGGTGATTTCCGCAGATTGAATAACGCCACAGCGCACGACCGCTACCCGATTCCCCATATTCAGGATTTTTCCGTACATCTCGCCGGAGCACGCATTTTTTTCTAAAATAGACCTGGTCCGCAGTTACCACCAGGTCCCAGTGCGCGCGGAGGACGTACTCAAAACAGCGGTAATAACTCCGTTTGGCTTGTTTGAGTTTTTACGCATGCCCTTCGGATTAAAAGAAGCAGCACAGACATTCCAACGCATGATGGATGCGGTGTTGCGCGATCTGCCATTTGTGTTCGTCTACCTGGATGACATCCTGGTGGCCAGTGCATCCGAGGACAAACACGTAACCCACCTCAGGACGGTTTTCCGGAGGTTGGAGGAGCACGGGTTAATAATCAACCTGGCGAAATGCCAGTTTGGCGCGACAGGGATTGATTTTTTGGGGCACCGCGTCTCACCGGAGGGAGCGATACCCTTGCCCGACAAGGTGCGCGCTGTGGTGAATTTTCCCCGACCTCAGACGGTCAGGGTGCTGCAAGAATTTTTGGGGATGGTTAACTTTTATAACCGGTTCCTCCCCCGCGCAGCTCAACTCATGCAGTCGCTGTACGCCGCGCTCAAGAGACGGAAACCCGCGGATAGAGTCGAATGGACTCCGGAGTGAGAGCAGGCATTCTCTGAGGTCAAAACAGCCCTGGCAAACGCTGCACTGTTGGCGCACCCAGACCCGGCGGCCCGGATAGCGCTCACTACCGACGCCTCGGACGTGGCCATAGGGGCCGTCGTGGAGCAACGTGTCGCTGGTTCTTGGTAGCTGCTCGCTTTTTTCAGCAGGACTTTGCGCGACAGTGAGCGTAAATACAGCGCGTTCGACAGAGAGTTGCTGGCTCTCCACCTGGCCATACGCCACTTCTAGTTCTGGCTGGAAGGGCGCAGCTTCACCGCATTCGTGGATCACAAGCTGCTGACGTTCGTGATGGCCAAGAGTTCGGAACCATGGTTGGGCCGCCAGCAGAGACAGCTGGCCGCGATCTCGGAGTTTACGACCGATATTCAGCATGTGTCGGGTAAACTGAATGTGGTGGCGGACTGCCTCTCACGCGCAGTAGTGGCCCCGGTCTGCGTGGGGATAGATTATACAGCCATGGCCGCAGAGTAGATTAGCGATACGGACGTGTGCGTGCTCCAGTCTGGACCAACAGGGTTAAGACTGGAGAGCAGAGTACTGCAAGACGGCAAGCCCCCCAATCTGCGACGTCTCCACGGGACGCCTGCGCCCGGTGGTCCCAGTCGCGTGGCGCCGCCGCGTGTTTGAGTCAGTTCACGCTCTGGCGCACCCAGGAGTGCGCGCGTCAGTCAAAATGGTGGGAGCGAAGTTCGTGTGGCCAGGCCTGTGCAAACAAGTGAAAGAGTGGGCTGCAGCCTGCGTAGCGTGCCAACGGGCCAAAGTACACAGACACACGAAGGCTCCTTTGGAACCGTTTCGTATACTGGCTAAGAGGTTCGATCATGTTCACGTGGACCTCGTGGGCCCCCTCCTCCCATCGCAGGGGTGCACGCACCTTCTGATAGTGGTGGACCGCCCCACACGCTGGCCAGAAGCAGTCCCGCTGGTGGCAACCATGTCCGTGGACGTGGCGCACGCTTTTTTGACGACATGGGTGGCGCGTTTTGGAATCCCGTCGGACATCACGTCCGATAGGGGCCCTCAGTTTGTTTCCGACCTCTGGTCCGCGATGGCCCGCAGCCTGGGTGTTGCAATTCATCGCACAACCGCGTACAACCCACAGGCCAATGGGTTATGTGAGTGTCTTCATAGGTCACTGAAAGCAGCGCTCAGGGCTTCACTGACGGATGCAAATTGGGTAGACCGGTTGCCGTGGGTTTTATTGGGGTTACGTTCCACACCAAAAGAGGATTTGGAGGCTTCCCTGGCAGAGCTTGTTTTTTCTCAGCCACTGCGGCTGCCCGGGGAATTTTTGCCAGACAATCCCGCGCTGGACAGCTGCCCGTGTCAGCGTTTGCAGCATAGTGCAGACACAGGCATGCTGCCTGGCCCGGCCCACCACTGTTTTCCACGCGCTTCTGTGCTAAAAACTTTGAAGAACGCGGAGTTCGTGTTCGTCAGGCACGATGCCCACCGCCCTCCATTGCGCCCACCCTACGATGGCCCGTTCAGAGTGCTGGAAACAGGGGACAAGCATTTTTTGTTAGACTTGGGGGGTTGTCGGGAGAAAATATGCACAGACAGACTTAAGCCCGCCTTTGTAGTGGTGGACGAGCAAGTGCTGTTGGCTCGGGCCCCTCGGCGTGGAAGACCCCCACTGAGAACTCCCCAGGTAAACGATTCATCAGGACAGCCACATGGGCAAATCAAAGTTTCCTCCCCCCTCGGCATGACCCACCCGCAGTCAGACACACTCCCAGCAGCCCCCCGCTGCCCCCCGCTGCACAGCAGTGCTGCGGAGGCAGTAAACCCCCGTTACAGCAGATATGGGAGGAGACTGAAGCCAAAAGGACGTGAGGACTGAGACTCGGTCTGAGATTCGGGGGGGGGGGGGCGGTGTAGCGAACGGGTGAATCATCTCAGACTGGATGCAGAGGGTAAAAAGAGGAGAACAATAGCTAGGGAGATCGTGGGGAGATAGTAGGAAGAGAGGTTGGGGGGAGAAAGGATGAAGGTATTGTGATGTTATATGTCATGCAATGTGATGTGAAGTGTCATGCAAATGTGAGATGAGCGGTTGGGATAAAAGGGGAAACCATGGTGTATTGTGACATGCTTTTTCTGTGTATGACTGATGAGAGAGTGGAATAAAGTCATCTGTCCATAAATCTGCCTCCGTTATTCACACTCTCCACAGTACCTTTGTTGACTCTTAAGCTAACACCTTTGGCTCCTTGCCCGTCTACATGACCATACCTGTCAAGTGATACGGTTTCGCCGTATTTTAATATGGGGAAAATGCAATTTTAGCAAATATGGGCGTATTGCCATTTCTGTACGCTAAAAAGAATAATATACAGCGAAAAAAAAAATATTGAGAGAACCTAAAATCAACTGAACAGTAATTCGATGCCTGGCGACATTGAGCGCACCTAACCAGTCTTTTTGTGATTTTCAAAATGGCTTCATGCAGCGCGCCGCCAGCAAAGAAAACAAAGCTTGAAGAAAAGGGAAATCGAGGGACTGGACGTCACCGAAAAGAATGGGAGAGTCCGAGCTTGGAGAAGGGAAAATACGCTCATCTGCATCAGATCGTACCTGACAGCCAGACCCACACTGCAGGTCGGCGCCTTTTTAGTCCTTCATGCTTCCTAGACACACTGGATATAAAGTATCAAACTTCAGCTTTCAGTAGATCAAACCCAATGAAGGTGATGATTTACAGTAGGTGAGAATAAGAAAACACCATCTTTGACTGACAGCGCTGCTCAGATTCAGCAGGGCATATGCTGCTCCATGAGAGCTATGGCACTAAAAAACAGGCTTTTCAATTTTATATAATTTAGCTAAAGTATAGAAATGTTACACATTTATGAGGGCTGTTCATAAGAGATTTCCCCTGAGTCATCTTCCATGGACTGAGAAGACTCAACCTTGGCACATTTATTAGTCTTTGTCTGCATAGTTACCACCAAGGGTTACACATTTCTCCTATCGCTTTATGCAGCTGCGGAGACCTCACCTGTAGAAGTCTGCAGGCTGTGCCAGAAGCCACAACTTGACCATGAAAATCAGCATTTCATTGTCTTGGAAGGGCTTGCCCTTCAAAAATGACTTCATTGTTGAAAAAAGGTGGAAGTCAATGGTGTAAGGTAGGGAGGGGAAGTGGGGTGAGGAAGGATTAAATAGCCGCAGGACTGTGCTTCCCTCTGGGCAACGTGTAAGTTGTGAACCCGGCATTATCTTGCAGGAAGCAGACACCTTTGGTCAGCATGATGATTGCTTTTGATGACCTTCTGCAATTTCTGCAGCAGTGAAGTGTAGTAAGTCCCGGTAATTGTGGCCCCGCTTCCCCCAGCTCCTCAAAGTGTACTCAGCACTGCTTTGCCTTCCTCACAGCAATGCTGACAGTGAGAGCGCTTTCAGCATGGTCAGGAAAATTCACACCGACTTCAGAAAAAGTATGCTCCCAGAAACTGTGACTTCTTTCATGCAAGTGAAAATGAATTGTGACACTCCATGCTTCAAGGTCAAGCCTTCAAAAGAAATGCTAGAGTCAGCAAAGGCTGCTACTTGGAACTATAACAAGCAGCATCAGTGAACATTTTCTTGTTTCAAGTTCATCCAAGTGCATTAGTGTAACAAAGCTGACAATTAAAAACTCTTTAATTCCAAGTGTCTGTGTCTAGCTGACAATTAAGAACTATATTAAGAACTATTCTTATTGTGTACTTTCAAATTAAGCAATCTACCTTGTGCTAATGTAAATTTGAAAAATATTGGGTTTTTTTACTTACTTTTATTTATTTATTATTATTATCATTTATTTTTTTAAATTTATTTATTTATTTATTTATTTATTTTTTTTGTGCTACTTGGCTTATTATTTTCACATTACCAAAAAGTTATGGCTCAAGATTGTGTCCATATAAGTGTACATTTAAATAAATGTAGAAGATGTGCTCAAATGACGAGGCTGAGTTTAGTCATAAACCAGCTTTATTTGACAAAACACAGCTTCTAGCATTCTCAAAGCAGGAAAGAGGAAGAATCATATCTCAACACCTTTTTATACGTTTCCAGCATCAGGATTCAAGTCACATGGTGTCTTCAGTAAACATACAGTTACAAAGCATCCCTTTGAAGCTTCACCTATTGTCTCTCATTTCCTGATGAACCGGAATTCTCTCCGGGGCATCTTCTGTGGGACAAAGAGACAAATCTCACACTTCCTTGTTATCTTCTGCAGATTCGAGTCCTCTGTCCTTGCAGACGTGACACCCCACAATACACATGCAGTCCTGTCTCTGTGGCAACGTGAGCCCACAATGTGTGTCCGCCACACTACCCCCCCCCCCCCAAACGTCTAGTAAGGCAAAACCTGCATGGCATAACAAAAAAAAAAGAAAAACACAAAGCACTCCATACATCGCTAATCAATCCACCAACTGCCTAGGTTTTAACCTTCTGCCGAATCTGCTGCAACCTGGCTTGGCTGCCTCTGCAACATCTCTCTGCACCTGTGGATTAAAGCTGTTAGCACCTTTCTGTGAAGACTTTGGAGAATGTCCTCTCGGCGGCCTGCCACGGCGGGGGGGCCTCGCGAGCTGCACCTCCTCAACAGCCAGAACAAAAGCGGGTTTGAGCCTGTTTATGCAAATCAGCTCCCTTCTGCCCCCTAAATCTAGCAGAAAATGCTTCTGCCCGGTCTCCAGCACTCGAAACGGTCCGTCGTAAAACGGCCGCAAATGTGGATGCTGAGCATCATGTTTAACAAAAACAAACTCTGCATTTTTTAAAGTCTTTGGCACAAAAACGTGTGGGAAACTGTGATGGACTGGGCCGGGGAGCGTGTTTGCTCCTGAGCCGCTCTGCCACGGCTGAGCAGGGGGGCCATTAGGTGCAGGATTATCGGGAAGAAATTCCCCCGGCAAACGGAGCGGTTGTGCAAAAACTAATTCAGCTGGGGAAGCATGCAAATCTTCCTTAGGTGCAGAACGCAACCCCAATAAAACCCATGGAAGTTTGTCTACCCAATTTGTATCCGTTAGTGACACTCTGAGGGCTGCTTTCAATGACCTGTGAAAGCGTTCGCATAAACCATTAGCCTGGGGGTTATACGCGGTGGTGCGATGAATCTTCACCCCCAAGCTGCGGGCCATCGATGACCATAGCTCGGAAATAAATTGGGGACCCCTGTCGGACGTTATGTCCGACGGTACACCAAAACGCGCAACCCACGCTGCTAAAAATGCTCGCGCAACTTCTTCCGCTGTGGTTGATGTCAGAGGAATCGCCTCTGGCCAGCGCGTGGTGCGATCTACCATCGTCAAAAGATGTGTGTGCCCGTGTGATAACGGAAGCGGGCCGACCAAATCAACATGCACATGATCAAAACGCTTAGCGGGGATGTGAAAAGGTTCTAACGGGGCCTTAGTGTGTCTGTGTATTTTGGCTCGCTGACGCGCTACGCAGGCTGCCTCCCATTCCTTGACCTGTTTGCGCAACCCGGGCCAAACAAATTTCTCCCCCACCAATTTGATCGATGCGTGCACCCCCGGGTGTGCGAGAGAATGGACCAGGTCAAAAACGCCGCGACGCCACGCGGCTGGCACCACGGGGCGGGGCCGTCCCGTGGAGACATCGCAGATTAGCGGGGGCATACCGTTTTGTTGCACCCTGTGCTCCAGCCTTAACCCTGTTGGTCCAGACTGGAGCGCGCGCACGTCCGCGTCGTTAACCTGCTCCGCAGCCATGGCTGCATAATCTAACCCAACACAGACCGGGGCTGCACGCGCTCCCGCGTCGCTGCCCGGGCCCGCGGCCATGGCTACAAAGTCTGCCCCTATGGGGCTTGGCGGTGCTACTGCACGCGAGAGGCAGTCTGCCACAACATTGTGTTTACCCGCGACATGCTGAATATCAGTAGTGAACTCCGATATTGCGGCTAGTTGCCTTTGTTGCCGGCCTGACCAGGGTTCTGAAATTTTGGCCATTGCAAACGTTAGCGGTTTATGATCCACAAAAGCGGTGAAACGTCGCCCCTCTAACCAGAACTGAAAATGACGGATGGCCAAGTGTAGGGCCAAAAGCTCCCTGTCAAACGCGCTGTATTTCCGTTCACTATCGCGCAAAGTCCTGCTGAAAAACGCGAGGGGTTGCCAGGTACCTGCCACAAACTGTTCAACTACCGCCCCCACCGCTACATCGGAAGCGTCAGTGGTGAGCGCCATGCGGGCCGTTGGAATTGGGTGCGCTAACAAAACTGCGTTTGCCAGGGCTGATTTGACCTGGGCAAATGCGCGCTCCCGCTCCGGAGACCATTCAACTTTATTTGCGGGCTTTTGTTTTTTTAACGCGGTGTACAATGGCTGCATGAGTTGTGCTGCGCTTGGGAGGAATCAGTTGTAAAAATTAACCGTCCCTAGAAACTCCTGAAGCGCCTTGACCGTTTGAGGTTGCGGAAAATCCGTTATGGCACGCACTTTATTTGGAAGGGGAACCGCTCCCTCTGCCGAAACGCGATGTCCCAAAAAATCAATCCGCGCCACCCCAAACTGGCACTTCCCTGGGTTAACTATTAACCCGTGCTCTGCCAGCCTCCGGAAAACTGCTGTGAGGTGTTTTTCCCCAGGTTGGCAGGGGTAGGAACCTTTCTGTGTGGAGTTTGCATGTTCTCCCTGTGCTGCGTGGGTTTACTCCGGGGGCTCCGGTTTCCTCCCACAATCCAAAGACATGCATGTTAGGTTAATTGGCTGTTCTAAATTGTCCCTAGATATCTGTTTCCTATAGGCCCTTAGAATAGAGGGTTAGTATTAGTGAAAGCGCTTTGAGTAGTCTTTGTGACTAGAAAAGCGCTATATAAGTGCAGGTTAGTAGTAGTAGTGTTTTTCATGTTCGCCTTCGGACGCGCTGGCTACCAAAATATCGTCCAAATAAACGAACACGAAAGGCAGGTCGCGTAAAACTGCATCCATCATGCGTTGGAAAGTCTGTGCGGCCCCCTTGAGGCCAAAAGGCATGCGCAAGAACTCAAAAAGGCCGAAAGGAGTTATGACCGCTGTTTTGGGTACATCCTGCGCGTGCACTGGAACCTGGTGGTAGCCGCGCACCAAGTCTATTTTAGAAAAAATGCGCGCCCCCGCCAAATGAACAGAAAAATCCGGAATGTGCGGAATCGGGTAGCGGTCATGAGCTGAAACGTTGTTCAACCTGCGGAAATCGCCGCAAGGTCGCCACGAGCCGTCAGCTTTTGGGACCATGTGTAACGGCGAAGCCCAAGGGCTCTTGGAGCGTCTAACAATGCCCAGTTTTTCCAGATTAGTGAACTCCTCGCGCGCGATGGCCAGTTTAGCTGGGTCCAAGCGCCGAGCTTTTGCAAAAACGGGAGGGCCTGTGGTTGTTATGAAATGTTCTACCCCATGTTTGGCCACCGTTGCCGAAAACGTGGGGACTGTGAGTGCTGGAAACTGAGCAAGCAGAGTGTGAAACTTACCACCCACTGCTGAGACGCTGGCATGTGCAGTTGGCGGGGCCACCCGAGCTGTGCAGGGAATAGAATGAAAGGACAGTGCATTAATCAGACGTCTATTAGCAAGGTCAACCAATAAACCATGTGAGCACAAAAAATCAGCCCCCAACATGTTGAAACTGACTGCTGCTACAATAAATGTCCACTCAAATGAACGGCCCTGTAAGGACAGAAGCATGGTCCTCTCACCGAACGTTTTAATCGGGGAGCCGTTCGCTGCTGACACTGACACCCAGGGGGCTTTAGAAGGCGACAGCCGTTCCGCGTAGGTGGGTGTGACGAAGCTCAGCTGAGAGCCCGTGTCCACGAGGAACTGTTTCCCCGAGCGTGCATCCGTCAGGTAAAGCAGCCTGTTCTCGTTGCCGAGGGTCGCAGCTGCTACCGGCCCTCGGTCTTGGCGTTTCCCTGGCACTTAAAGTTGCACGGTGGGACGCACCTGTGCGCTCTCTCTGCAAAACGGCGGTGGTAGAAGCACGGGCCGTCCTCCGCTCCGCGTCGTCTGGCTCCCATCGCCGCCGCCGTTGGTGCGTCTGGCGCCGCGGCCGCTGGACCTGCGCTGTCTCCAGATGCCGTTCCTGGACTGGCCGCCGTGGCCGAAACCACGTTCCGCTTGTGGGCGTCGACCAACCGCTGCGCCTCTTTGCTCAACCCATGGTAGTCTCGCCTGGCCAATCAGGGTGACTCTGCCAGGGCCACTCTCACTGCTGGTGGTAGGGTTCGGAGGAAAAGGTAGGCGAAAATGAATTCGCCATCCTCAGAGGCTTTGAGCTGCAGCATCTTCACCATCAGGTCCGCAGGTCTGTCGTTTTCTGCCTCCGTCAGCGCCAGGAGCCCCTCTGCTCGTTGTTGGACTGAGGGGGTGAAATGGCTGATCAGCGCGTCCTTCAATGCGCTGTACTTGTCGCTGTCTGGTGGATGGTTAACCAGATCCTTCACTCTCTGGACCGTGTCGCTGTCCAGCTTCGCTACCACGTGGTAGAATCTTGTGTCGAGATTCTCCGGAGGTTGAACTGCGCCTCGACTGCGCTAAACCATGAGCGCGGGCTGTGCTGCCAGAAATCGGGCAGTCGGATCGTGGAGGCGGCCATCAGGCTGGCTTCCGCCGAGCCCCGCTCGGGAGAATTCTGTCTGCTCATTTTCCGTCGTAGGTCACCAGTGTAGAAGATGTGCTCAAATGACGAGGCTGAGTTTAGTCATAAACCAGCTTTATTTGACAGAACACAGCTTCTAGCATTCTCAAAGCAGGAAAGAGGAAGAATCATATCTCAACACCTTCTTATACATTTCCAGCATCAGGATTCAAGTCACATGGTGTCTTCAGTAAACATACAGTTACAAAGCATCCCTTTGAAGCTTCACCTATTGTCTCTCATTTCCTGATGAACCGGAATTCTCTCCGGGGCATCTTCTGTGGGACAAAGAGACAAATCTCACACTTCCTTGTTATCTTCTGCAGATTCGAGTCCTCTGTCCTTGCAGACGTGACACCCCACAATACACATGCAGTCCTGTCTCTGTGGCAACGTGAGCCCACAATGTGTGTCGGCCACATAAATATGTTTGAAATAGTTCATGTTGCAATTGTTGTTGTTTGTTTGTTTTTTGTTTGGGTTTTTTTGCTTCAGTTTTTTTTCATCTGCCGACAAATACAGTTTTTAAGTACTCAGTACAGGTGTGAAAGCCCCCCCAATAAGGGAGGCATGAGGTATGCCTTGACAGGTATGACATGACAGACAGCTAGGCTGGCCAATAATAGAACAGTGGGCAGGTATCAAGGCTCCTGGTGGTTACCTTTTAGTGATGTACAGGAACAAACCATTGATCTGTATAGAAATCACTGGATTGAGCACTGGCTGGCAGAAGTGAAGCCACCGGAAACTCTCTGGTGGCCATTTTAGTACACCCAAAGCACTCATCGAGTCAATGGAGAATGAATGGGTTAAGTAGTAAACAGTGAAATTTTACCTCAATAACGTCCCAAAAAATTAACAGATTTTGACCTTCTTGATATGGAGGCACAGCTTGTACTCTTGTGCAACCACTGAACTATAGAAATCGAGTTGATATTATGTTTAGTGGCCGTAGGAAGGCTGGATAATCAGAAAAGTCAAGCCAAGGCCAGTAATTCAGTGAGTAATGCATGCAGTAAGTGTGTTTAGGCATGTCGTCATAATAATAGTCCTAATGATAGTCCTATATGAGTAAACTAAAATATCATGCACTGCTTTAATCTTGCTATTAAATGCCTAGGCCTAACCTAATTTGCAAAATATGGCATCACAACCTTTTCACAAAGGTCCTATTTAAATTGAGGTAAAAATTTGAGAAAAAAAAGGTTTCAAACATTTTCTGTGATGATGTAGATCTAGGCCTTGGTATACATAGCCTGTTTAACTAGTATAGACTAACCATATATTGAAATAATTTGTCACACTGTGATGAATAGGCCCAAATGGAATAAAACTTAAGGCCTCATGGTAATTCTTATATAATTATCTTCATCAATTTTAGGATTCTGTTACAAAACATGACACCTTCCCTCCTGCTTACACGTCCTGGACTTGGGACCAGGCAATGGTGCAGTTAAAGGTGACTGGTAATCAACAAAAATTGGCATGTAGAATTGATCCAGTGTTGATTGGTATTCAGTAGTTGACCACCAGCATCAGGAATAATTTAGCACACATATATATATATATATATACACACTGTCAGATGATCAGGAATCAGAAGTCCTCCTTAGGTGTCCTTGGTGATCAGTATTCCTGGTAAGTATATTATAAATAATTCAGTCATCATATGTGTACCACCATCATGACCATTATGCATCGATGACCAGCATCACAAGTAAGTTAAGAGTTCACAGGTATTCACACTGTATGATGACCATCATCCTGATTAAATTAATTTATTCAGCATGCTGGTCATCATATTTTGCAAATTAGATTAGGCCTAGGCACTTAATAGCAAGATTAAAGCACTGCAAGATATTTTAATTTACTCATATAGGACTATCATTAGGCAGTCCCTTCAGGATTTCGTGGGATGTTTTTATGATTGTTGCGGGCCAAAAAGCCTTGAATTTGCGGGAGCTTTTTTTTAAAAAGTTGTGATAAAAGTTGCAATGTTTTTAGTGTTTTCTGCACTAAAAGTTGTGGGAAGAATTCCAAATTTTAAAACTCTAGATGCTTTTTTCCAGTTTACTGCAGTGATATTCTATGTAACAATACAAGAAAAGCACAGGATTGTCAAAAATTTCCTATTATAATGATTTGTAAATCAAGCAGAAACTTCTATACAGAAAAACTCTTGTGCAACAGCAAATACAAACATTAACACAATATCCATTACAACAGCTGAATTGCATTGAATGCATGTTAAAGATTTGTAGGTTAAAGGTTTGTAAATATGGATGTCACCTGACTGCAAAACAAATCTACCTATGGGTACAAATAAAGTAACCTGAACCTGAACCTGAAGAGTATAGATTTGGAAATTATTGGCAGCACCTTCATTTGAAAACTCCCTACAATTCCCAACCACTTGGTACCAAGCGGAGAAGAAAAAATAAATTATTCTGTTGCACTGTATTGGCTATTGGAGTCTGTGTTTTTCTGAAAAAAAAAATACAGAGAATATTCTCTTTCTTTCCATGCCTACCTGTCTGTCTGCTGCATGTCGGTCTTCCCACACACACAAATCTTTCATTTACAGTGGGACGGAGAGGGGGTGGATGGGTGGGTGCATTTGTCTGTCCAGAGTCTACACCAGAAATTCAGTTTTAAAGCTCACTGACCAGATGTAGTAATGATTTTACCTCTAAAGATGTATAAATGTTCAAACACTGGCTGTAGTGTAGTGTACTCTCCTCCTGCGCGCTCCCGTGACGGGGTACTTTTCTGGCAGGCGCATGTTTTTCAACACAAACCCAGCGCTTTGCACATGCGGTGAGGACGGAGATGTGGCAAGGCATCCACAGGCAGGCTGGGGGAGACGGAGGAAGGGACAGTGTTGAAAACCTCGCTGGTAATTGTTTTTTTTAAATCACACACTCTGTTTGTAGATGTGTTCCGTTACTCACTGTAAACCTACCTACCTGAAATCTACCTACCGGAGTGGTGGCTCAGTTGGTAGAGCATCCGCCCCACACCCGAGAGGCAGGGGTTCAAATCCCGGCCGGGTCATGCCGAAGACCATATAAAATCGGAACTTCCTGCCGTCCAGCTTGGTGCTCAGCAATAATGGAATAGAGGAGGGAAATTTGTGGCGGCGCCTTGCATGGCAGCGGCCCTCTGATTCTACACTTGGGGTGTGTGTGATTATCACTGTAGATAGGTAAAACACAATCTCGTTCTACTGTACATGATTGGTTGTACAGTTGAATGACAAGAAAGGGTGATTTAATTTAAACTATAAACTCACTACTCACTGTAAACACGGAAGTGAACACGGTGCAACGATGCATTTGATTGGTTAGACTGAGCATTTCAGCTTCAATTGAAGAATAATTTGATTGGTGAAATTGGTGGAAGTTGACGAGGATTGGCCAAAATTGTGGGAAAGTTGCGGTGATTGGACAAAGTTGCAAGGTCATGCAATAGTTGCACTGACTGGCTGATTTTGCGTGAATTGGTGCGATCACAACATCGCGAAATCCTGGAGGGACTTAGGACTATTATTATGACGACATGCCTAAACACACTTACTCCATTTATTACTCACAGAACTACTCTCCTTGACTTCACTTTTCTGACAACACCAATGTTAAGTTGATATATGGGTGTAGCCCTAATAACATAGGATGTACTGGGACAAAGCATTTTCAATAACAAATAATATTATTGCATTCTTTTCACATTATGATTGACTGAAATACTTTGATTTTAGTTTGTTAAGTTAGTTAATGTTAAACTGACACCAGTGGTATGAATATAACCAGGGGCTGGATTCTTTAAATTTGTGAGTTTTGTAAATTTCCTGATTTCACCTCGTAAATTTGAAAGTTTTTGTGCACAAATTTTCAACTTTTTTCATATTGACTTGTGACATCTTATTCATAAATTTGCAAAATGTTCTCATAAATTAACATTTGTTCTCATAAATTCATTTATTTGTTTATACATTGCACATTTGACTTTATTCTCATAAATTTGAAATGCTTGATACACTCAAACACAGTGATAAGATAAAACAAGCCTTTATTAGTCCTACAATGGGGAATTCCAGGATTGTAACAGCACAGGGATAGCAACACTCAGAGCAATAATTCAAAAGATAAGATAAGAGCAGTGAATATACATATGTACACAGAAATATACACAGTGCGGAGCATTGTAGCTAGGTGGAATAAACAGCATAATGGTCTATTCAGTTACCCCGCATAGTATGAACATGTATCCATACAGTATATTTCGTATTTGAATCGGCCTAGTTGTTATCCTCTGTAGCGAATGATGTTGTCCTAGTTGTGTAATGGAGGGGACCATTATTGTGCAAGTTTGTTACATTTTGTGCATTCAATATGACCTCTACGAGCAGCCCTGGTTAGGTTTTAAAGTCTGACAGCCGTAGGTAGGAAGGACCTGCGAAACCTCTCGGTCATGCACCTAGGATGGTGCAGCCTACTGCTAAATTTGCTCCTCAGTGCGTTCAGCGTGTCCTGCATGGGGTGAGACTTGGACTCCAGCAGAGATGACAGCTTAGCCACCATCCTTCTCTCTCTTATCTCCTCCACTGAGTCGAGGCGCTACCCCAGGACAGAGCTAGCTTTTTTGATCAGCCTATTCAGTCTCTTCCTGTCGGCTACCGTGATGCCGTTGCCCCAGAAGACCACTCCAAATGTGATGGCTGATGCCACCACTGAATCATAGAAGGTCTTCAGGAGCACCCCTTGTACACCAAAAGACCTGAGCCTCCTCAGGAGAAACAGCCTGTGCTGTCTCTTCTTGTAGAATGTGTCGGTATTGTGTGACCAGTCCAGTTTATTGCTCAGATCAACATCCAGGTACTTGTAAGATGTCACCATCTCAATGTCTGTTCCCTGGATGTTTACTGGTGTTGTGAGAGGTTGTCCTCGCCTGTGGCAGTCCACCACCAGTTCCTTAGTTTTCCTCGCATTGATCTGGAGGCAGTTCCGATGGCACCAGTCCACAAAGTCCTGGATAAGTCCTCTGTACTCTGCATCATCTCCATCAGAGATGAGGCTGACAATTTTTTTTTTTTTTTTTACCCTTATTGTCATTCAACTGTACAACCAATCATGTACAGTAGAACGAGATTGTGCTTTACCTATCTACAGTGTCAATCACACACACCAGTGCAGAATCAGAGGGCCACTGCCATGCAAGGCGCCGCCACAGATTTCCCTCCTCCATTCCGTTATTGCTGAGCACCAAGCTGGACGGCAGGAAGTTCCACTTTTATATGGTCTTTGGCATGACCCGGCCGGGATTTGAACCCCTGCCTCCCGGGTGTGGGGCGGATGCTCTACCAACTGAGCCACCACTCCGGTCGAAGTGGCCGGTGAGTGGCCCTCACATCACACATGATGAAGACCCTGGAGAGGCTGCTCATTGAAGAGTCATCAGAGAACTTCTGTAGATGGCAGTGTGGCGTTGTGTGAAAAGTCCGCAGTGTAAAGGGTGAACAGGAAGGGAGCTAGAACTGTTCCCTGGGGGACCCCCGTACTGCAGCTGATCAAAGCGGACCCGGCAACGCTCCTTCAACAACAAATTCGACCAGTCGGGGAGTGCACTGATAGCGGCAATGGTGAACTGAATGATGGTTGATTCAGAAGAATGGTATACATCTGGAGTCGCCGGTGCTCTCCATGGAATTGATTTTAAAGCCTGTGTGAATGTTAATTTGAATTGTGAAGCGCAGAACTGCATGAGAGAAGAAAATCTTACACTCTAAGCGTCTGTGCAGATTCGGCCTTGATCGGCGCCCCTGGACAATTCACTCCTCCAGAGTTGAGATAAGCAGATGTGTGAGCTGGCTCTGTAACCCAAACACTGCTGCTGCTGTGCGATAAACAGAACTCTCCAAGGACAGCGTTCATGAGACTAACATGGAGTTTTTACCATCTGGCATGAAGAAGAGATTACTCTGGACATGACTATCTGTGTGTTTATAAACATGAAATATAACATCCATCGTTGCCTGGGAGACTATTTTTGTTGTACTTCAGTAGCTGATACATTAATCCACACTGCACACACACTGACATCATCATACTGATATACACACACTGCCCTCTCTGCGTCTCTGTTATGTGAGGTTGATTGTCTGCTGTGCCATAGAGAGGTTTTTTTCTCTGTAATCATAATTTAGCTTACAATTATAAGCTGTATTTTGATGAAGTTTTTTTCTCTCCGCCCATTGTGTCTTTTTTCCCTTCCCTTATCTTCCCTTATCCCCCATCTTTTTGATTAGGCGCCTAGTTACGGCTGCCGCTTCATTGTGATATGCTTACATAGCGTGCCAATGTCAAGTCAAATTCCTTGTGTGTTTTTTACATGCTTGGCAATAAAGCTTTTCTGATTCTGGTTCTGATTCTGATTCAGATGATAGTGTCAGACACACAATCCTGGGTTCTCAAAAACTGTGGCCGGTTTGTGAGGTAGTCCAGGATCCACAATGACAGATGCTGGTTCATCCCTGCGCACAGTAGCTTGTCTTTCAGGATCACCGGTTGGATGGTATTGAAAGAACTGGAGAAATCAAAGAACATGATCCTCACAGTGCCCCCAGGCTTCTCCAGGTGGGACAGGAAACAATGTAGGAGGAAGATCACTGCATCCTCCACCCCAATGCCATGCTGGTAGGTGAACTGGAGTGGATCCATCACTAGTCCCACCAGGGGGCGGAGGTGGGCGAGAAGCAGCCTCTCCAGGGTCTTCATCATGTGTGATGTGAGGGCCACTGGTCTGTAGCTGTTCATGTCTTTGGGGTGGGAGGTCTTTGGTACGGGTACCACACAGGATGTTTTCCACAGCTGTGGTACCCTCCCCAGCTTCAGGCTCAGGCTGAAGATGTGCTCCACGATCCCACACAGCTGGTCTGCGCAGGACTTGAGGAGCTTCGAGCTGATGCAGTCTGGACCCGAGCTCTGCCCTCACCTGGGTCTTAGTGAGGGCCAGGTTGGAGCAGGGGGGTTGTGTGCTGGGAGTGGGGGTGTTGGTTGGGGGGGGTGTGGACAGCAGCACTAGATGACGGTAGAGGCAGCAGTGGTTGGTGGACAGGCGGAGGGGAGGGTGGTTGGTCAAACCTGTTAAAAAACAAGTTCAGGTTGTTCACCCACTCCCTGCCCCCTGTGGCCTGGGAGGAGGCATTTTGGAGCCCAAAGATGGTTTTGAGGCTTCTCCAGACCCTGTTGATGTCACTCTGTTGCAGCTTGTCCTCCATCTTCTTCCTGTAGCTGTCCTTACCCTCTCTAATTTTCCTCCTTAGCTCCCTCTGTACGGACTTCAGCTTCTCCCTGTTTCCCGACCTGAAGATTATTTTCCTTTCTTTTAGTAGGGACTTTATCTTGGGGTTGATCCAGGGTTTGTTGTTTGAGCAACACCATATGGTTTTGGTGGGTACGGTGTTGTCCACACAGAAGTTGATGTAGTCTGTGATGGTGTGTGTGAGGCTGTCGATATCCTCACCACATGGATTGCAGAGCTGCTCCCATGCACTGGTTTCAAAACAGTCCTTTAGAGTGTCCATCGCCTCCTCAGACCATACTTTCACTGTGTGGGTAACCGGAGGTTGTCTGTGTACTAGGGGTTTGTACACAGGCAGGAGGTGAACCAAGTTGTGATCCTCAGGTGGGTGTGCCTTCTGTTTGTGCTCAAGGTCAAGGTGTAGGTCAAAGGTCACAAGCTATGAGTCCATGTCATTCTAAATTTAAGTCAACCAAGGCTACATACATATGTATAAACAGAGAGTAACTAAGGGTCTTCTTGACCTCAGGGTGGATTTATCAGGCCAGAATAACATCACCGACAGTATGGTTTTTAGAAAACCACAGCACAACTTCACCTGTAGATGCTTAAAATCTTTATTACTATTTTTGTTTTAATGATACCACCACTTCTGCGTAGGGGTGTTTACAGTAATCAATAATGACACTAACCATAATGAAAGCACCAAGGTGCAGCTGCCTCAGTGCGACCTCTACTGGCCCAGCCTAGTTATTGCAATACCTTTTTTCGTGGCTCCATTGAGGGTATAATGGTAAGTTAAATTTGTGTTTATTTTGAAAACAAAACCTTATCTCAAAATTCTAGCAAATTAAAAGTCAAGAAAATATGTTGATATAATGATACAAGCCTTTAGTTCCACTTGATTTTGAACGGGTGCGCTGAAAAGCAGGTAACAGACAGATATACACACACAACCACACACAGACACATTGAGTGATTACAGTATGCCTTCCTTGCACCGAGGCATAAAAATTTAAATGTAATACATTGTGCCTTTTGGGGTACTTCTGTTTCCAGGTATTGTTTTGACAAAAGGTGACAGTAGTTTCCCTTTGTGCTGGTTGCCACATTGTTGAAAGCTTAGTTAGTCACAGCAGTTCCCCTCTGGAAGTGTGCAGAGGAATAAGTGAAGCTTCTTCTCATTCAGCCGTCGTACATATTTATCAATGAACCATAACAAACATGGAGCTGAACACTGTGCCTTATTGGCAGCTTCCCTCACACAGAACAGAGGGGATTGCACACGTGTGGTGCCTTGGATATTTAAGATTAATTTTCAGAGTTTGCATCTAATTATTTGTTTATGTTTTCTTGGTACCCCTCGCTATTTTTTAAAAAAACTATTGGTAAAAGCATTTTTTCTCACTTCAAAATAACATAAAACTCACCTGTTTGCATGTGTGATGTCATGGCGATACTCAGTTATGCCAATAGATGGCATTAGTGGCTTGGGCAAGTCAGCGACTGACTGGCTCAGCTCCTCTGCGGCAGAACAAGTGACCTAGGTCGCAAATCTGTGCTAGTCTTGTAAAAGCAAGTGAAGCCAACTGTAACACACTGACATTATGTTTTTATGACATTGTGGTGGACACACATACGTGACCTGCTTTTGGACTCACATTTTAGACCAGAGCAAGGGCAGAGCTTCTGTGGGGATTACAGGAAGCTGCAAGAGGGTTAGCTTTGGTATGCAAAGCTTGAGACTGTGGGGTATAACTAAAGAATTAATGAGGGGATGCATTGTAGACAGTGGTGTGATATCATGCAGAGAGGATGCATTGTTGCTGTCTTTATAATAAGATAAGATAAGATAAGATAAGCCTTTATTAGTCCCACAACGGGGAAATTCCAGGATTGCAACAGCACAGGGATAGCAACACTCAGAGCAACAATCAGAAGGCAAGAAAAAAAACAAGCAAGCAAGAGCAGCTAATATACATATGTACATATTACTATAAAATATATATATACACACACACACAGACACACAGTGCAGAGCATTGTAGCTGGATGGAATAAATATATGAATATATAAACACACAGTGCAGAGCATTGTAGCTAGATGGAATAAATATGTAAATGTATAAACACCCACAGTACGGAGCATTGCAGCTAGGTGGAATAAATATGTAAGTATATAAACACACACAGTGCGGAGCAATGTAGCTAGATGGAATAATATGTAGATATATAAAAACACAGTGCGGAGCATTGTAGCTAGATGGAATAAATATATAGATATATAAATATAAACACACCCAGTGCTGAGCATTGTAGCTAGATGGAATAAATATGTAAATATATAAACACACACAGTGCAGAGCATTGTTGCTAGATGGGATGAAACAGCATAACCATCTACTTAGTTATCCTACATGGTATGATTATGTGCCCATACATATTCTCACCCTCCATAGCGACCGGTATTTTCCTAGTTGTATGCCGGAGGGGACCATTGTGTAAGTCTATTGCATCTTTTGCATTCAAAAAACTATTAGTTTGTTACGTCTTTTTGCTATCTCTGCGAGCAGCCCTGCTTAGGTTGTACAGTCTGACAGCCGTTGGTAGGAAGGACTTGCGAAACCTCTCGGTTGTGCACCTGGGATGATGTAGTCTGCTGCTAAATGTGCTCCTCAGTGCATTCAGTATGTCCTGCATAGGGTGGAACTCGGACTCCAGCAGAGATGACAGTTTAGCCACCGTCCTTCTCTCTCCTATCTCCTCCACCGGATCAAGGCGCTGCCCCAGGACAGAGCTAGCTTTCTTAATCAGTTTGTTCAGTCTCTTCCTATCGGCTGCAGTAATGCCACTGCCCCAGCAGACCACTCCAAAAGTGATGGCTGATGCCACCACCGTGTCATAGAATGTCTTCAGCAGCGCCCCTTGTACACCAAAAGACCTGAGTCTCCTCAGCAGGAACAGCCTGCGCTGTCCCTTCTTGTAGAGTGCGTCAGTGTGACAGAGATCATCCTGCGCAGTTCGCCCCACACGGGACACGAACCCGCGACCTCTCAGTCAACTACACAGTTCGAGCATGGGAGACACAGCACGATCGCGCTGAGCTAAAGGTCCGACCGATAGCTCAGCGCTACCGATACTGTATGAGGCTTTGGGAGGGAGGTTTACTAACGTTCTACGCCGAACAGTACTAGTTGGCATCCGTTACACTCTCCCCCTTAAACCTCACTCCCATGCCGGGTTCACGGCACCAGTGTGACAGAGATCATCCTGCGCAGTTCGCCCCACACGGGACACGAACCCGCGACCTCTCAGTCAACTACACAGTTCGAGCATGGGAGACACAGCACGATCGCGCTGAGCTAAAGGTCCGACCGATAGCTCAGCACTACCGATACTGTATGAGGCTTTGGGAGGGAGGTTTACTAACGTTCTACGCCGAACAGTACTAGTTGGCATCCGTTACATCAGTATTGTGTGACCAGTCTAGTTTATTGTTCAGATGAATACCCAGGTACTTATAGGATGTCACCATCTCGATGTCTGTTCCCTGTATATTTACTGGTGCTGTGAGGGGCTGCCCATGCCTGCGGCAGTCCACCACCAGCTCCTTAGTTTTCCTTGCGTTGATCTGGAGGCAGTTCCGATGGCACCAGTCCACGAAGTCCTGGATAAGCCCTCTGTACTCAGCTTCATCTCCATTGGAGATGAGGCCAACGATCGCAGAGTCATCAGAGAACTTCTGTAGATGGCAGTGTGTTGTGTTGTGTGAGAAGTCCGCAGTATAAAGAGTGAACAGGAAGGGAGCCAGCACCGTTCCCTGGGGGGCCCCCGTGCTACTGATGATCGTGTCGGACACACAGTCCCGGGTTCTCACAAACTGAGGCCGGTTCGTGAGGTAGTCCAGGATCCATGATGACAGGTGCTGGTCCACCCCTGCGCGCAGCAGCTTGTCCTTCAGGATCATCGGTTGGATGGTGTTGAAAGCACTGGAGAAGTCAAAGAACATGATCCTCACCATATTCCCGGGCTTCTTCAGGTGGGACAGAGAATGGTGAAGGAGGAAGATCACCGCATCCTCCACCCCAATGCCATGCTGGTAGGCGAACTGGAGTGGATCCATCGCTGGTTCCACCAGGGGGCAGAGGTGAGCAAGGAGCAGTCTCTCCAGGGTCTTCATCAAGTGGGACGTCAAGGCCACCGGTCTGTAGCTGTTCAGGTCTTTGGGGTGGGAAGTTTTTGGTACAGGTACCACACAAGATGTTTTCCACAGCTGTGGTACCCTCCCCAGCTTCAGGCTCAGGTTGAAGATGTATGTCACAATCCCACACAGCTGGTCTGCACAGGACTTGAGGAGCTTTGCGCTGATGCCGTCCGGTCCCGACGCCTTCCTCGCCTTGATCTTCCTCAGCTCCGTCCTCACCTGGGTCCTGGTCAGGGTCAGGATGGGGGGCTGTGTGTTGGGAGTGGGGGGGTGTTGGTGGAGTGGGGAGTGGGCAGCAGGACTTGATTTCATGCAATGTGTTTTGTGAGACATGTGACCTGTTAACTGTAAGAGTCCTGGAATTTAACCTCTTGTGCTGCATTGTACCGTGGACGGGCAAGTCTCTGCGTCCTAGTGCGCCCTCGTGCGCTCTTGGACGCATGATCCTGATGGTGGTGATGTAGGTGGTGTGGCGTCCAAGCGCGCACTGAAAATAAAAGCTGCAGACACAGCCGCGAACAGATTAGTTCATCTGATTGACCTCTCATTCGACTAATAAGAGCCTTGAATTGGGTTTCTGAAACCTTGAAGAACCAATGAATGAAAACCTAGGAAGGAGGACCCGCCTACTGTGAATGCAGGAGCCAATTGAAGCACAGAAGTTCGGGCTGGGTGAAGAGAGACTTACTGCTGCCACAGATGAAAAAAAAGGATGCAGGAAGAACCTGCTGCAGACCCAGCAGCACGGAGGCCACCCACAAGTGCGACCTGCACTCATTCCAGCAGAATGAACGTTTAGGATTTTCTTCCGTCATCATAGACCGACGACAAAGGTCGTAAATCATTCGCCAAAACCGCAATAATGGAATTATGTTTTGACCGGGATCCACGAGTGGACCAGCGTCGCGTTCATCTGACAGTGGGGAAGAGAAGTTTGCCAGGACAATGTGGCTTTGAAGAGGTAAGGTGTTATAAGCTAAATTATTATTTATCCCTGAAAATTGTAATCAAAAAATAACTTTTGACCGATCGGTAAATTACAACTGTACGGCGCACGAAGTACGAAGTGCGTGCGCCGCGTTACACGGTTCTTCGCCGCCTCCGAACCGTGAACGCCCCCCCCCGCCACTATGATTCTGTAGTGGGGGGGTGGGGGGAGCCGCGGTGACAGCGTTGCTGTGGAAACATGCCACATCTGAGTGTAATCCGTCATGTAGCGAGGGCCGATCTCCGTCCTCTGTAGCGGGGGGGTGGGGGTGGGGGGGACACCCCCCCCCCACACACACAGCCCTGAATGTGACCTTTCATTTGAGCCCAAGATGAAGCTTCTATGTTGAATCATTCAAAAGTTACAGACGTTTTTCCAAACTGTGCCATTTGGCACAATTTGGCACAGTTCCAAAACGCCTGGGAACAGCCTGAGAACAAAGTTGTGTAATATATTCATTTTTTGTGGTATTGTTACAAAATTTGGACCTCAGCTGGATAACTCTTGGTTCTACATTTCTGTTGCATTTTCCAGCCCGGATCTGAAGCTGTGTGTTATTTGCAAGCATTTGTATCCAAAAAAACACCCAGGCCAAATTTATTTTCTTCAAGTTCACTATGTTTAGATGACTGTAACTCAGTGGCCGGAGAACTTAGAGAGATCATGTTTTTTTTGCCAAAAAATTCAAAGTGTTTTCTTTTAAATGAGACCAACCCCATGAAGATGCTGCAAAGGGTTGAATAACAGCTTTCGATTTACTTTGGGCACATTATTTTTTGGCGTTTTTAGGAAAATTGACCGGAGTGCAAGGGGTTAAGGACGAGAGTTCCCTTAATCGTTCTCTTTTATTCTGCTTCGTGATGTTGGAGATGTGAATAAAACTGACTCGAGAGAAAACTCTGTCTCGTCATTCTCACATTTCCACACTGGTGACCCCAAGACGTATCATGCATGAGGAGAATTCCCCCGGGCCAGCCTCGTCAGGAGCCCTCAGCCAAGCGAATGCCGCTACAGTCCAGCTACCGGACTTCTGGCAGAACAATCCACGCTCCTGGTTCAACGCGGTTGAGGCGCAGTTCAACCTTCGGGGGATATCGGTAGTTGCCACAAGATTCTACCACGTAGTCGCAAAGCTGGACAACAACACGGCCCAGCATGTGGAGAGCCTGATCGACCAGCCGCCGGACAACGACAAATATGACACGTTGAAGGCTGCACTCATCCAGCAATTCACCCCCTCGGCAGAGGAGCGAACAGAGAGGCTCCTGGGGCTGATGGAGTCAGAAAATGACATGCCCGCGAACCTGATGGAGAAGTTGTTGAGGTTGAAAGACTCTGACGATGATCACTTCATTTTCACCCACCTCTTCCTCAGGACTATACCGTCAGCAGCGAGAGCGACCCTGGCCAGTTCGCCACTGTTGGCCCAACGGGACTACCGCGCGCTGGGTCGAGAAGCGCAGCGGATTGTCAACGCCACCAAGCGGCGCGCAGCCGCGGCCGCTGCAGCAGAACTCAGCACGGCGACTGGAGACGACAGGAGGCCAGAGGCAGCGGTACCAGACGCACCGACGACGGCGGCGGCAGGGGCCAGGGAACGTGGATCGGACGTCCTCTGTTTCTACCATCGCCGCTTCGCAGAGAGGGCACGCAAATGTGTACCACCGTGCCAGTTCGGGCGTTCGGGAAACGCCAAGACCGGGGGTCGGTAGCAGCCGCGGCCCTCGGGGAGGAGAACAAGCTGCTCTACTTGTCGGACGCACGCTCGGGGAGGCAGTTCCTCGTCGACACAGGCTCCCAGTTGAGTTTCATCACGCCTTCCTACGTGGACAGACTAGCTGGTTCCAGAGGTCTCCGGGTGTCAGCAGCGAACGGCTCAGAGATTAAGACCTTCGGTGAGAAGACTCCGCTTCTGTCTCTACACGGCCGTACATTTGAGTGGACTTTTGTTGTAGCAGCAGTAAATTTCAGTATGTTGGGGGCTGATTTTCTGTGCTCACATGGTTTGTTGGTTGATCTCGCTAACAGGCGCCTGGTTAATGCACTTTCTTTTGATTCTATCCCCTGCACAGCGCGAGTAGCCCCGCCTACAGCACAAGCCAACGTCAAAGCTGCAAGCGGTAAGTTCCACACACTGCTCACTCAGTTCCCAGCACTCACGGTCCCCACATTTTCGGCAACAGTTGCTAAGCACGGGGTGGAGCATTTTATTACCACTACCGGACCGCCCGTTTTTGCAAAAGCTCGGCGCTTGGACGCAGCTAAACTAGCCATAGCGCGCGAGGAATTTGCCAACCTGGAGAGGTTGGGTATTATCAGATGCTCAAACAGTCCGTGGGTTTCCCCGCTGCACATGGTCCCGAAAGCCGACGGATCATGGCGACGTTGCGGGGATTTCCGCAGGTTAAACAACGCTACAGCGCATGACCGCTACCCAATCCCGCATAGCCAAGATTTTTCCGTTCATTTGGCAGGGGCGCGCGTTTTTTCTAAAATAGACTTGGTCCGCGGTTACCACCAAGTCCCAGTGCGCGCTGAGGACATACCCAAAACAGCGGTAATAACTCCGTTTGGCCTCTTCGAGTTTTTACGCATGCCATTCGGACTTAAAGGGGCGGCTCAGATGTTCCAATCCATGATGGACGCGGTGCTTCGCGATCTCCCTTTCGTGTTCGTCTACTTGGACGATATTTTAGTAGCCAGCGCGTCCAAAGACGAACACGCAAAACACCTGGCCACAGTTTTCCGAAGGTTGGGAGATCACGGGTTAATAATCAACCCAGCGAAGTGTCAGTTCGGGGTGGCGCAGATCGATTTTTTTAGGACACCGCGTCACCCCCGAAGGAGCAGTTCCACTTCCTGATAAAGTGCGCGCGGTGGCAGATTTTCCCCGGCCACAGACGGTTAGGGCGTTGCAGGAGTTTTTGGGAATGGTGAATTTTTATAACCGTTTTCTCCCCCGCGCGGCGCAACTCATGCAGCCGCTGTATGCCGCGCTCAAAAAAAAGAAACCCGCAGATAAGGTCGAGTGGTCCCCGGAGCGGGACCAAGCGTTCTCGGAGGTGAAAGCAGCTTTGGCAAGGGCTGCGTTGTTGGCACACCCAGACCCAACGGCCCGCATAGTGCTCACCACTGGCGCTTCAGAGGTGGCCATAGGGGCGGTCATGGAGCAACATGTAGCCGGGGTTTGGCAGCCCCTCACTTTTTTCAGCAGGACCTTGTGCGACAGCGAATGTAAATACAGCACGTTCGACAGGGAGCTGCTCGCTCTCCATTTGGCCATTCGCCACTTTCAGTTCTGGCTGGAAGGACGCTCTTTCACCGCGTTCGTTGACCACAAACCGCTCACATTCGCGATGGCCAAGGTTTCCGAACCGTGGTCAGGCCAGCAGCAGAGACAGCTGGCCGCGATATCAGAGTTTACCACTGAGATCCAGCATGTGGCGGGCAAACTCAATGTAGTGGCAGATTGCCTCTCGCGCGCTGTAGCGGCCCCAGTCAGCGTAGGAATAGATTACGCAGCCATGGCTGCGGAGCAGGGTAGTGAAGCGAATGTGCACGCGCTCCAGTCTGGACCAACAGGGTTAAGGCTGGAGAACAGGGTGCTGCAAGACGGTATGCCCCCCCAATCTGCGATGTCTCCACGGGTCGGCCGCGTCCAGTAGTACTAGCTGCGTGGCGCCACCGCGTTTTTGACTCGATTCATTCTTTGGAGCACCTGGGAGTGCGCGCGTCGGTCAAAATAGTAGGAGAAAAATTTGTGTGGCCGAGCCTCCGCAAGCAAGTGAAATAGTGGGCAGCAGCCTGCACGGCGTGTCAACGAGCCAAAGTACACAGGCACACGAGGGCTCCTTTGGAGCCGTTTCACATTCCGGCCAAGAGGTTCGATCACGTTCATGTGGACCTCGTGGGCCCCCTCCCGCTGTCACAAGGGTGCACACACCTTCTCACAATGGTGGACCGCACCACGCGCTGGCCTGAAATGGTCCCGCTGGCATCAGCCACGGCCGAGGAGGTTGCACGCACGTTTTTAACAGCTTGGGTGGCGCGCTTTGGCGTTCCATCAGATGTTACGTCCGACAGAGGCCCTCAATTTGTGTCCGAGCTTTGGTCGACAATGGCCCGCAGCCTGGGTGTCACAATTCACCGCACAACTGCATACAATCCGCAGGCTAATGGGTTATGCAAACGTTTTCATAGGTCATTGAAAGCAGCTCTCAGGGCGTCACTGACGGGTGCAATTTGGGTAGACAAGTTACCGTGGGTGTTATTGGGGTGGCGTTCTGCGCCTAAAGAGGACTTAGAAGCCTCCCCAGCGGAGCTCGTGTTTGCGCAGCCATTCCGGCTCCCTGGGGAGTTTCTCCCAGATAACCCTGCGCCAGACACCTCCCTGTCTCAGCTGTTGCGGAGTGACATAGAATCAAGCACGCTGCCCGACCCCGCACACCACAGTTTTCCGCGCGTTTTTGTGCCTAAAACTTTGAAGAACTCAGAGTTTGTTTTTGTCAGACACGATGCGCACCGAACCCCGCTGCGACCGCCTTATGACGGACCCTTCAGACTGCTGGAAACAGGGGACAAGTAGTTTTTGCTAGATTTGGGGGGTAGGGAAGAGAAAGTTGGCATAAACAGACTCAAACCCGCTTTTGTGGTGGCAGATGAGCAAGTGCTGTTGGCGAGGGCCCCGCGGTGAGGTAGACCCCCACGGAGGGCTTCACAGAGTAATGTTTCCCCAGAACCCTCACAGGTGCTGACAGAAGGTTTCCACCCCCAGATGGCAAACCCCCAGCGTGACAGCGCCGCAGAGACGTCCAACCCCAGCTACAGCAGATACGGCAGGAGACGGAAGCCCAGACAGCTTGTGGACTAATGTGTATTGAGACTATCACGGCATGCATGTTGTTTTTCCCTTGTTTGTTCTAAAATGCTGGGGGGGGGGGGCTTTGTGTGGTGGACACACATACGTGACCTGCTTTTGGAGTCACATTTTAGTCCAGTGCAAGGGCAGAGCTTCTGTGGTGATTACAGGAAGCTGCAAGAGGGTTGGCTTTGGTATGCAAAGCTTGAGACTGTGGGGTATAAATAAAGGATTAATGAGGGGATGCATTGTAGACAGTGGCGTGATATCATGCAGAGAGGATGCATTGTTGCTGTCTTTATAATGCAATGTGTTTTGTGAGACATATGACCTGTTAACTGTAAGAGTCCTGGTATTTAAGGACGAGAGTTCCCTTAATCGTTCTCTTTTATTCTGCTTCATGATGTTGGAGATGTGAATAAAACTGATTCGAGAGAAAACTCTGTCTCGTCATTCTCACATTTCCACAACATTATGTATTTGCAAAAGTGCAAATATTAGTTAATGCTACAATTGTATGTTGATGCCACAGTTGTACTAGTGTGATGGTTTGAAATGTGTTTAATACAGCTAAGGGTGATGTGGCTAAGCTAAATTAGCCAAAGAGGCTAATGCTAGTTACTGTGCTTGGGAACATTGGCTTGTGGAATGTATAAGTTTATTTTATTGGTTTGGTTATATTATGTACACAGTAAGACTATATATGACAGAGTAATTGCTTCAAACATTCTTTGTTCATTGTCCAGCTAGAAGTTTATTGTGTGCCATTTATTAATCATAGTTTTCCTATAGCCAGTTTGGAAAGCTTGGGATCAGTCCGCCAAGATCTCCGCCTTTGACCGCCACCTGATCCACATACCACCGGACCCCCATGATCCCTCCTGCGGGTGGTGAGCCTACTGGAGGGCGGACCCATGTAACTCCTTTGGGCTGAGCCCGGCCGAGTCCCATGGGTGGAAACCCGGCCACCAGACGCTAGCCATTGAGCCCCTCCCCCAGGCCTGGCTCCAGGGTGGGGCCCCGGTAACTGTATACCGGGCGGGGTACACTGAATCCTTGTTCTAGTATTTATCATGAGAGTCTGTTGGATCATTTTTAGTCTGGCCCTTCACCCAGGACCAGTTTGTCTTGGGTGACCCTATCAGAGGCAAATTGCCCGGGACATCATAGCTCCTGGTATCAGTGGAGCACCCAAACCCCCCACCACGATAAGGTGACGATCCATGAGGGGAGTGAGGCCTCTGGCTGAGGCCCCTGTACGGGAGGTCTTCAACTCCCACCTCCGGAAGAACTTCAACCACATTCTGAGGGAGTCTGGAGACATGGAGTCTGAATGGGCCATGTTCTCCACCTCTATTGTTGAAGCAGCGGCCCACAGCTGCGGCCGCAAGGTCGTCGGGGCATCTCGTGGTGGCAACCCCTGAACCAAGTGGTGGAGACCAGTGGTGAGGGGGGCCATTAAGCTGAAGAAGGAGTCCTATCAGGCTTGGTTGGCTTGTGGGACTCCCGAAGCAGCTGAGGTATACCGGCAGGCCAAGCAGAGTGCAGCTCTAGTGGTTGCTGAAGGAAAAACTCGGGTATGTCTGGTTTTTGGTGCAATATCTACATAGGTGTATAGAGGCCCATTTCCAGCAACTATCACTCCAGTGTTCTAATGGTACAATGTGTTTGCTCATTGCGTCAGAAGGCTAATGGATGATTAGAAAACCCTTGTGCAATCATGTTAGCACAGCTGAAAACAGTTTAGCTGGTTAGAGAAGCTATAAAACTGACCTTCCTTTGAGCAGGTTGAGTATCTGGAAAAAATTATTATTTCAAATACAAATCATTATTTCTAACCTTATCAATGTCTTGACTATATTTTCTATTCATTTTACAACTCATGGTGGTAAATAAGTGTGACTTTTCATGGAAAACACAAAATAATTGTCTGGGTGACCCCAAACATTTGAACGGTAGTGTGTATATATATATATATATATATATATATATATATATATATATATATATATATATAGTATATACACTATAGGTCAGTTTTATAGCTTCTCTAACCAGCTAAACTGTTTTCAGCTGTGCTAACATGATTGCACAAAGGTTTTCTAATCATCCATTAGCCTTCTGACGCAATGAGCAAACACATTGTACCATTAGAACACTGGAGTGATAGTTGCTGGGAATGGGCCTCTATACACCTATGTAGATACTGCACCAAAAACCAGACATTTGCAGCTAGAATAGTCATTTACCACATTAGCAATGTATATTAGATATTAGAGTGTATTTCTGACTAGTTTAAAGTTATCTTCATTGAAAAAAACAGTGCTTTTCTTTCAAAAATAAGGAAATTTCTAAGTGACCCCAAACTTTTGAACGGTAGTGTATATACTGCTCAAAAAAATAAAGGGAACACTTTGAAAACACATCAGATTTTAATGGGAAAAAATAAACTGGATATCGAAATTGTGGCAGGCTAGTCCAGGTTACTCAGATTAAAAAGTGTTCCTTTAAGCTGAGTAAGCTGGAACACTTTTTAAAGGAACACTTTTTAATCTGAGTAACCTGGACTAGCCTGCCACAATTTCGATATCCAGCTTATTTTTTCCCATTAAAATCTGATGTGTTTTAAAAGTGTTCCCTTTATTTTTTTTGAGCAGTGTATATCTATCTATATATACAGTATATATACTATATACTGTATATATATGTGTGTGTGTGTGTGTGTGTATACATATGTATACGCGCGCGCGCACACACACACACACACACACACAATCACACATAGTGCACATAATTCATACATATATACACGTGGACAAAACTGTTGGTACCCCTCTGTACTGTTTATGAAAATCAGACAATGCTTTTGAATTGTGGTTCAACAGAATTATTTTAAAAAAACAAACTCATGAAACAGGTCTGGACAAAAATGATGGTACCCCTAACTTAATATTTTGTTGCACAACCTTTTGAGGCAATCACTGCAATCAAACGATTTCTGTAACTGTCAATGAGACTTCTGCACCTCTCAGCAGGTATTCTGGCCCACTCCTCATAAGCAAACTGCTCCAGTTGTCTCAGGTTTGAAGGGTGCCTTCTCCAGACGGCATGTTTCAATTCCTTCCACAGATGTTCAATAGGATTTAGATCAGGGCTCATAGAAGGCCACTTTAGAATAGTCCAGTGTTTCACTCTTAGCCATTCTTGGGTGTTTTTAGCTGTGTGTTTTGGGTCATTATCCTGTTGCAAGACCCATGACCTGCGACTGAGACCAAGCTGTCTGACACTGGGCAGCAAATTTCTCTCTAGAATACCTTGATAGTCTTGAGATTTCATTGTACCCTGCACAGATTCAAGACACCCTGTGCCAGATGCAGCAAAGCAGCCCCAGAACATAACAGAACCTCCTCCATGTTTCACAGTAGGGACAGTGTTCTTTTCTCGGTATGCTTCATTTTTGCATCTGTCAACATAGAGCTGATGTGCCTTGCCAAAAAGTTCCAGTTTTGTCTCGTCTGTCCATAGGACATTCTCCCAGAAGCTTTGTGGCTTGTCAACATGCAGTTTGGCAAATTCTAGTCTGGCTTTTTTATGATTTGTTTTCAACAGTGGTGTCCTCCTTGGTCGTCTCCCATGAAGTCCACTTTGGCTCAAATAACGACGGATGGTGCGATCTGACACTGATGTACATTGACCTTGGAGTTCACCATGAATGTGTTTAGAGGTTGTTCTGGGCTCTTTTTGTTACCATTCGTATAATCCGTCTCCTCCTGCGGCCACATCCAGGGAGGTTGGCTACAGTCCCGTGGATCTTAAATTTCTGAATAATATGTGCAACTGTAGTCACAGGAACATCAAGCTGCTTGGAGATGTTCTTATAGCCTTTACCTTTAACATGCTTGTCTATAATTACCTCCACCAAGGAGGTTATGTGATCATCAGCGTTGGTTTGTCTGTCTGTCTGTTTGTTTGTTTGTTAGCAAGATAACTCAAAAAGTTATGGACGGATTTTCATGAAATTTTCAGAGATTGTCAGAAATGGGGTGTCCTACAGATGATTAGAGTTTGGTGGTGATCCGGATCACCGTCCACAAGAAAACCGCCATTACGCAAAATGCCATTTTTGTGAATAACTACTAAACCACTAATCCTATCATTGTCAATCCAATTGCTTGTCATATGTTTTCATGGTCAACGAATCTGAAAGCGTACACACAAACACTGTATGGGGGGAACTGTGGCGCTAAACCGCCATTACGGAAAATGCCATTTTCGTCAATAACTACTGAACCACTAATCCTATCATTGTGAATCCAATTGCTAGTCATATGTTTTTGTGGTAGACTGCAAGTCTAAAATAGAACATTACTGGCACATGCCTCTAGGGGGAACTACCTGTATTGTTCAGCACTACTATGAAGGGGACACATTAGAATAAGAGTGTGAAAACCCCGCGCAGAATCCATGTTCAGTCATATTATGTGTGTTGCAGAATAAACGGCAGAGTTAGCCAAAGAAATAACTCAAGTGTGATCATTGCTACACGGTAGGATATCACACAATTGGCGACGAGGATTAAAAGAAAAAAATCAGCGGCGAGAAACAGAGAACATTGCAAGTGTGGCGAACTCAAGTGACTCCAGTAGTTCGAGTGCAAGTTCAGAGGAGGAAAAACGAGGTTTCCCCACCACGACGAGCAATGGCGGCTGTAATCGGAACGGTAACCCCTTTTGATAACTCGACTCAGTCATGGGAAGAATATAGTGAAATGTTGGACTTTTTCTTCGAAGCTAATGATATTGAGGAGCCAGACAAAAGGAAGGCTGTACTGTTGAGTGGAGTTGGTGCAACTACTTACAGTTTGTTGAGAAATTTAATAAGCCCTGCATTACCGAAAGATAAAACGTACGACCAGCTTACTGCTGAGCTTCAGAAGCACTTCAGCCCCAAACCGAGTGAAATCGTGCAACGATTCAAATTTAATTCACGCATAAGGAGGAACACTGAGTCCATAGCAGAGTATGTGGCAGAATTGAGGAAATTAGCACTGCACTGTGATTACAAAGACTCATTGGAAGAAATGTTAAGAGACAGACTTGTGTGTGGAGTGAATGATGACCGAATGCAACGGCGACTTTTATCTGAAACAAAACTCACTTTTGTGAAGGCTTTGGAATTATGCCAAGCGATGGAAACAGCAGCTAAAGATGTGAGAGAAATGCAGTGGAAACTAGCAGAGGACACAGCAACGCATGTTCGTGTGCCTAAGACCCAAGTAGGTGTCCACAAAGTGTCGACTGACAAAACTCAGCACAAATTCCCCAGTTGTTATCGCTGCAAAGGCCAGCACAATGCCGCCGAGTGCAAATTTGCCACTGAGCTGTGTCATAATTGTGGCAAGCGAGGGCACATTAAGAAAGCATGTAGAATAAAGGTGGACAGCGCACAGGTGCTGAAAGCGACAGTTAATGGGCAAAAGTATGAAAACAAGGGCCCAGGAAAGGAACAGCGAGCGAATCAACTGAGAGGGGAGGGAGAAAGTGATACAGAAGACATGGATTTTCACACAATTTACAACACGTCAGAGGAGCTGACCAAGGTAGCGCCCATCACGCGTACCATGAATGTTAATGGAATGAAAGTAACATTTGAAGTTGATACAGGCTGTGGAGTAACCATATTAAGTAAACAGCAATATACACAACTGTGGAAGAAAACAGACACAGCAGAATTAAATCCCTGTTCATTAAAATTAAAAACATACACAGGAGAGAAGCTAGACGTGCTAGGCATGGCACAAGTGAAGGTGCAGCACGAAAACAAAGAAAAGGACTTACCTGTAGTAGTAGTTGGGAGCGAAGGACCAAATCTACTAGGGCGAAGTTGGCTACAAGAACTGGCCATGATTGATCAGTTGGTGAATAAAGTGGAATCTCAGCCCAAATTGCAGCTGGAGGAGATCCTCGAAAGACACGCTGAGGTGTTCAAAGAAGGCGTAGGACAGCTAAAAGGTGTCACTGCAAGGATTAATGTGGACAAGGAGGCCCAACCACGATTCTGCAAACCCCGACCGGTACCCTATGCAGTCAAGCCACTGGTTGAAAGCGAGCTACAGAGGCTGCTGGATGACAAGATCATTGAGCCAGTGCAGGTTGCAGAATGGGCGGCACCCATAGTCCCAGTGAGAAAGCCGGATGGCTCCATTAGAATATGTGGAGATTACAAACTCACTGTCAATCGAGCATCACGGGTGGATCAGTATCCAATTCCTAAAGTGGAGGACCTCTTCGCACAGCTGAATGGCGGCCGACACTTCACGAAATTAGACATGAGTCACGCCTACCAACAAGTAGTCCTGGAAGAAGAATCAAGAAAGTATGTAACCATCAATACACACAAAGGCTTATATACCTACACACGCTTACCATTTGGAGTAGCTTCCAGTCCTGCTATATTCCAGAGAACTATGGAGGGCATCCTAGGTGGAATTCCGAATGTTGCCATTTATTTGGATGACATCCTTTGTACAGGACCAAATGAACAAGAACATCTGAAAACGCTGAAGGAAGTGCTTCAACGGTTGGAGAAAAGCGGTCTGAGGTTGAAAAGAAGCAAGTGTGAGTTCATGGGAAAAGAGGTGGTGTTCCTAGGCCACAAGATCAACACCAGTGGTCTACACCCTCTAACAGACAAAGTGGAAGCCATTGCGGAGGCGCCTGAGCCACAAAATGTTACTGAGTTAAAAGCCTACCTGGGCTTGTTGAACTATTACCATAGGTTCCTCCCAAAGCTCTCCACGCTGCTGGCACCACTACATACCTTACTTAAGAAGGAAGAAAAATGGTCATGGGGGGTCAAGCAGCAGAAGGCGTTTGAAGAGTCCAAAGTGCTACTTCAGTCCTGTAGTGTGTTAGTGCACTATGATTCAAACAAACCACTCATCCTGGCGTGTGACGCATCACCCTACGGTGTGGGTGCTGTACTCTCTCATCGTATGGAGGATGGCTCAGAGAGACCCATAGGGTTCGTCTCAAGAACTCTTAGTGCAGCTGAGAAAAACTACTCCCAGCTAGACAAGGAGGGCCTTGCAGTAGTATTTGGTGTAAAAAAATTCCACAAATACCTGTACGGGAGACAGTTCGCTATAGTGACTGACCACAAGCCACTAATTTCACTGTTCAGTGAAATGAGAGCCATACCCCAGATGACATCTCAGAGAATTCAGAGATGGGCCGTTACATTAGCAGCGTATGAGTACACCATCGTTTACAAAGCCGGACGGGACCATACGAATGCTGACGCGATGAGTAGGCTACCCTTGGATGGAGGAAGAGACAGCACGCCTGAGGAGGAGGAGAGAGTGCTATTGTTTGAAGATATCGGCGTGCCCCTGGTGAACGCACAACAAATAAAGAAGTGGACAGACAAAGACCCTGTTCTAGCAAGAGTGCGAGAATACATCTTGCGAGGATGGCCGAAGATGAACAGTCCTGAGTTCATTCCCTATGCCCGACGACAGGATGAGCTCAGCACCCAGGAAGGTTGTATCCTGTGGGGAGGACGCGTGGTTGTTCCACCACCTGGTAGGAATGCCTTACTGCAACAACTACACCAAGCACACCCTGGCATCACTCGCATGAAAGCGTTGGCGAGGAGCTACATGTGGTGGCCCAACATGGATGCAGAGGTGGAGGCGCTTGTGAAGTCATGTGCGGCATGCCAGGAGAACAGGAACAGTCCTCCAGCAGCCCCACTACATCCCTGGGAAGTTCCAGATAAACCATGGAGAAGAATTCACATTGACTACGCAGGTCCATGGATGGGAAGAATGTTCCTGATCATAGTTGACGCATACTCAAAGTGGATCGATGCATATTCTGTGAGTAGCTCTACTTCTACTGTTACCATTGAATGTCTTAGAAAGAGTTTCAGCCAACATGGGCTACCTGAAATCATAGTATCAGATAACGGTACATGTTTTACGAGTGAACAGTTCCAAGAGTTTTCTGAAAAGAATGGCATACGTCACATCACGACTGCGCCATACCATCCTTCTTCTAACGGCTTAGCCGAGAGGGCCGTGCAGACGTTCAAGTCACTCATGAAAAAGATGACAGGAGACTCTATTGAAACCCGAATGTCGAGAGCTCTGTTCAGCTATCGAATAACACCCCAATCTACAACTGGCAAGTCACCAGCTGAGCTGTTGTGTGGAAGGAAGTTGAGGTCAACATTTGACTTAATACATCCAGACTTCAGAAACAAAGTGCATGATAAACAAGAGAAACAAAAAGGTTATCATGACATGCATGCTAGAGAGAGAATACTGAGAGAAGGAGACGTGGTCTACACCCGCAACTTTGGCTCAGGACCAGCCTGGGTACCAGGAGAAATAACAGAAAAGACAGGCCCTGTGTCATTCAAGGTGACATTAGGTCATGGACAAGTGGTGAGGCGACACATCGACCAAGTTCGTGGTAGGAGCTCCATTCCCCTGCCGATGGCACCAGAGGTGTTGTCTGACACCCATCCTGAGGAGAGCATCAACGAACCACCACTTCAGGTGAAACCTGAGGTAACCGTCTCTGCAGATTCTACGGGCAGCACTGCAGCAGCCGAAACAGTGGAGCAGTCTGAGTCTTCACCTGCAGTTGGCTCACCCGCCGTGAGAAGATCTCAGCGAGCTCGGAGAGCTCCAGACTACTTGAAGGACTATACTTAGTCAGTAGTGAGTTCCCCAGCCACAGGACAAGAATGCGTCCTGGAACCTCACTGGGATGCGGTAGTCAAACCAAATCCCCAGTTAGACTGTTATGTGTGTTATACATGTGAAAAAAAAAAAAAAAAAAAAGAAAGAAATTATGTGTATGACACATGTGTTTAAGAAATTAAAAAGTAACTGTGATAGTTCAGGGTTAAATTGGAGTTCCAGGATGTCTAGTAATTGGCTAGTGTAATTAAGAGTAGTTTAATCTAGAGGGGAGGGATGTGGTAGACTGCAAGTCTAAAATAGAACATTACTGGCACATGCCTCTAGGGGGAACTACCTGTATTGTTCAGCACTACTATGAAGGGGACACATTAGAATAAGAGTGTGAAAACCCCGCGCAGAATCCATGTTCAGTCATATTATGTGTGTTGCAGAATAAACGGCAGAGTTAGCCAAAGAAATAACTCAAGTGTGATCATTGCTACACGGTAGGATATCACAGTTTTCATGGTCAAGGAATCTGAAAACGTACACACAAACACTGTATGGGGGGAACTGTGGCGCTTGGCGGAGGTCTGCGCTCTCCGAGTGCTTTTCTGGTTTTCTTTCTAATCTCCTGAGACAACTCTCTCTTTTGCTTCCTCTGGTCCATGTTTAGTGTGGTACACACCATGTCACCAAACAGCACAGTGACTACTTGTCACCCTTTAAATAGGCCGACTAATTACCTCCGCCAAGGAGGTTATGTGTTCATCGGCGTTGGTTTGTCTGTCTGTTTGTCTGTTTGTTTGTTTGTTAGCAAGATAACTCAAAAAGTTATGGACGGAGTTTCATGAAATTTTCAGAGATTGTCAGAAGTGGCGTATCCTACAGATGATTAGATTTTGGTGGTGATCCCAATCACCGTCCACAAGAAAACCGCCATTACGCAAAATGCCATTTTCGTGAATAACTACTAAACCAATAATCCTATCATTGTCAATCCAATTGCTTGTCATATGTTTTCATGGTTAAGGAATCTGAAAATGTACACACAAACACTGTATGGGGGAACTGTGGCGCTAAACCGCCATTACGGAAAATGCCGTTTTCGTCAATAACTACTGAACCACTAATCCTATCATTGTGAATCCAATTGCTAGTCATATGTTTTCATGGTCAAGGAATCTGAAAACGTACATACAAACACTGTATGGGGGGAACTGTGGCGCTAAACCGCCATTACGGACAATGCGATTTTCGTGAATAACTACTGAACCACTAATCCTATCATTGTAAATCCAAATGCTAGTCATATGTTTTCATGGTCAAGGAATCTGAAAACGTACACACAAACACTGTATGGGGGGAACTGTGGTGCTTGGCGGACGTCTGCGCTCTCCGAGTGCTTTTCTAGTTACAAGTTTGTAGACACCTGTGATGTTAATTAGAGGACACATCTTGGTTGAACATGTCCCTATGGTCACATTATTTTCAATCTTTTCTAGGGGTACCATCATTTTTGTCCAGGCCTATTTCATGAGTTTGTTTTTTAAAGTAATTCTGTTGAACCACAATTCAAAATCATTGTCTGATTTTCATTGGTTAATTTTCATAGAATTTTTATTTATTACCACTTTTGTCACATTCAAGTTATTTCTGTGACCATTGTGGGTTTTTCTTTCATTTATTTATTTATTTAGCGAATGCAAAGTCCTTAAGCCAAGCAGTTGCCTCCTGGTTTGCTGTATGGAGGGTGTGTAATCCTCCTTCCAGTCTTTGGAGCGGGCAAGCCTCTATGATGTGTTCCATTGTTTGCTCCTCTCCACATGCGCACAGTGGGCTAGGGCTACTGCCCCATCTGTAAAGGCTGGCCAAGCAGGGGCCATGTCCAGTCCTGAAGCGATTGAGTGTAGACCACTGTCTCCTTGGGAGGTTGGTGCCCGGGACCTGTTGGTTGGGGTTTATCACCAGCTGTTTGTTTGGGACCTCCTTGGTCTCCCATTCCTCTTGCCAAGCTGTCTGGATGGTGAAGTCAGCTGGAGTCAGCTTTCTTTCATTAACAGAGGGGTACCAAGAGTTTGTTTGCAAAAACCGATAAATGCCACTTCCAAGAAAATTTCCCTCTGTACAACAAACAACTGTTCACATTACCTACTTACAGAAGTTCAAATTGTTTTTTTTTCTAAAAATCCGCTATAACTGCTGTTATATACACTACGAAGTTCATGTTTTTTTTTTTTTTTCAAAAGCCGATAAATGCTGGGACTCTGTTTTTACAAAACCAGATAACTCCACACATGGCAAATCAGTGCTTGGTATTTGGGTGACGTGACTCAGTGGTGCAACGAGGATCAGCCAATCATGTGTCTAGATGCTGAGACCAGCCAATCATGCTGTGGCAGAGCACTTACGGTGCTCCCACTTGTCAGGGGTCAATCGGTGGAAAGAGACATGGCTGCCTCCAGCTGTGCCCTTTATACCCCGGGTGACGTCACCACCGGAAAGGCAGTCCGCCACCCCTTGCTATTCTCCAGTTGTCCTGGCCGCCATATTACTACTACTATTTCTATACATAACATCTATACCCTCCCACACCTGCTGAAAAATAGCAAACACACCAATTGGGCCCTCCCCAAAATTTGCAACCCAACTCATGCACTAATCAGAAAAAACATATGTACAAAAATAAATGAATAAACCTATCCACTCACACAACATAAACTAGAGGGGCCAGGTAGACTGGTGGCGGCCCCTACATGGCCAGGTGAGTTATTCTGCTGCCTTATCCTAAACAGTCCAAAATAAAAATACAGCCGTGTTTCTAAAGAAAATAATCCCAGAACAATTATGGTATATATACAACAAACAATAAACACTATACACACCCCCTATTTGGCGGCTCCCACTCCAACACACCCACCCCACACTTGGGCACATCATACAAAACTAACAGTGCTGGGCATCAATAATTTCTCTTTAACACTACTTCACATTTCAATTCAAACAAAACTTCAAAATATCTTCTGTCCCTCTTAATTGATTTGCACCATTCTGTCATGTAATTCAATCAACTCAGTGTTTTTTTTTTTCACAATATACTCAATATAGTAAATCCAATCTAAACAATTCAGCTTCTTTCTTTTTTTTAACACACACACACACACACACACACACACACACACACACACACACACACACACACAATAGGACCGTTAAAACTATATACACAATGACACAAGGGTAGAACCCCCCCCCAGAACTCACTTATAAATACACTCCAGTCGTTTCACAAACCAAGTGGAGCCCCACACCCCCCAGCCCCGGATTGCCATTTGGTGGTTCCCACCCAGAGCACCTCCGTCGCTTGGCCTCTGGAGTTGAATTGTGCCGTCTCCACCACGCGACGCAGCTCGTTGGGGTGCCTCCACGTCTCATCAGACAAGCCCAAATAGCCATCACTCTGGGCAGCTGTCACCTGTAGCCGCCCCTGTTCTTTGCGCCGTTCTCGCGTTCCATGGGTCCCTCTCAGCTGAGCTTCAACCCTTGGGGGGACCACATCACCAATCCGCAGGGGAGCTCTGTCATGCTTCCTCGGATCACTATGATGTAAGCGGGCCTCCTCCTTGGAACCGGTCGTCTTGCGGGTCTGGTTCGAAGTCCTCCTCGAAGGCTGTTGCCTGGCGCGTCTCAACACTGCGCCCGCTGGTCTTGCCCCGGATTTCTTCTGCGCTAGCAACTCGGTGCCTCCTGCCGTCCCGGGGGTCCCATCATGCCGTCCAGTTCCCACACTAAGGGCAACATGGTGGATGCGGTGGCTGTGCAGTGGGGCAGTGGTTAGCACTGCGGCAGCACAGCAACTCACCCTTGGCCATGGGATCCCTGGCTCGATCCCAGCCCCTGACCAACAATGAAATGTGTGGAGTTTGCATGTTCTCCCCGTCTCTGCGTGGGTTTACTCCGGGAGTTCTCTGGTTTCCTCCCACAGGCCAAAAACATGCAGGTTATGTTAACTGGAGACTCTAAAGTGGCCCTAGGTGTGAATGTGTGTGTGAATGGTAAAGGGATAGTGCCGTAACGTGGCTGATTCATCCATCCAGGTGGCTGGCCTCAATTTCCCCTCTGGAGATCAATAAAGTATACAAAATCAAAAACAAAACAAAACAAAAACATGGCCACTGGCATTGCATCCATCCCGGAATGGCACTCTGTGGTGCTGTGCCTGCACTCCTCCCACGATACCAGCCCAATCACTGTCCCACACCGCCTCATCCTCCACACGTGGAGCAGGTTGGTCCCACAACCCATAGCCCGGCCAATCCTCTCCGGTGTTGTTGGTGATCGTTCCGTATCCGTAGTGAGGTGCGGACAGTTCACTGATTCTGTAATGGGGAAACAGACTCCTCACCGTCGCCAAGTTTAAAACTGAAGCCACCGATCCTGTGCCAGCAGCAGCACTTCAATACCATCCAGCGAAATGGTGCAATAAATACATCCATCCGTAGCTGGGGAGACCGTACGGATGACTGTCGGAGCCTTCATAGAGGGGCCCGCTTCTTCCCCTCGGTCCCCTCGCTCAAAATTTGTGCAGGTTTTGGCAAAATGGCGCAGCAAGCCACATCTACCGCAGTGCTTGCGCTTCACTGGACACCTTCTGGACTTATAGCAGTGTCCCAGCAGACCCACAGCCGTAGCATCTCGGCGTTCCCGGGGCAGACCTAGTTTTCATCATGGAGGCATCTTCTTCATCATCTCCACTGTCAATGTCTCCAGGGTCCCTCATCATCAGCGCCTTTACACGCGGTTCATCTTGGGTTGGAATGGACCTCCCATCGGGGTCCCCCACTATTGTGCCAGCTGCCTCGTATTGCTGTGCTACCTCGATAGCCGTGGTTAACGTCAGTTCGCCCGGAAAAGTCAGGAGCCTCGACCGAGCTGTGGGACAGTGTAAACGCTCCACTAGCTGACGCAGGTCTGCAACATAATGTTTAATGGACTCACCTGTCCGCTGGTGGTGCTGCCGAAACTGAATGTGTCAGGCCATGACGTTTTCAGGAGCGTGAAAGTAGCGCGCCACCAGCGTCCACCACTACTCCAAAGCTGTCCGCTCCTCACAAGGTACTAAGGACTCTCTGGCTATCCATGCCAAGGTTATGGACCAGTATTTCCCTCGCATGCAACTTCTTGAGCTTACTGAGTTCTGGGACCACCAGGTGGTTGTTGAATGCCACGCACCACCGAAACCAGGGCACGGGCAGCTCGCCCAGGGCTTCCAAAACTGGCTGACAGTTGGTACCAGCTCTCTCCTTAGCGTTGTTCTCCTCATCGCCAAATGTTGAGTCCATAACTTGTCCAATAATAACCAGGCCGGAGATGCAGTGAACGTAGCTTTATTAACAGTAGTAACTATATACAAAGCACTTACAGTGCTCCCTCTTGCCAGGGGTCAATCGGTGGAAAGAGACATGGCTGCCTCCAGCCGTGCCCTTTATACCCCGGGTGACGTCACCACCGGAAAGGCGGTCCGCCACCCCTTGCTATTCCACAGTTGTCCCGGCCACCATACTACTATTACTATTTCTATATATAACACATCTCTGCCCATTTTTTCCATCCACGCCCAGCGCTATTAGCTTTTAAGTCCTTTGTCAATTAGGCCATCTTCCCCAGGCCACAAAAACTTACTCTCCATCCTACAGAATGTATTAAAGGTTTTCTGCATGCTGAAGGATGAAACACTCACGTTTCCAGTGACTCACTCTCGCTGTCACAACGATTAGAAGCGTGCCACTTATATCTATAGAAAAACTAGATGGATCTTTGGCCGCTAGAAGTGAAGTCACCGGGCTGCCATATTAGTACTACCAAAAGGGTTTAGTAGTAAACAGTGCCACTTTTACCTCAATAACTTCCTGAAAAAAATAACAGATTTTGAACTTCTTGTCATGGAGACACAACTTATAATCTTGCGCAACTGGTGAACTACAGAAATCGACGGCTGTTAAACATACTCGATTCCCTCCCTAATATGGTGGCCAAGTGGTTTCACTCGGCTCTATACTTGCTAATGGGGCGTGAGCTATGGTTGAGATCAGCGGAGCGTGCAAGCTTAACACGTTCCGCCATCCCAAATACTATATTCACTGCTCTAAATATCTTAAAAGAACTCCAAACTATGCAGAACTGTTTTTTTTTTTAGCATTATTCATCCACCATTGCAGATAGGTTGGACAGTGCTTCTGCGTACAGAAATAGGAAGTAAATTTACCCACAGCCAAAACAAACAAACTGTAGTGGAGCTGAAATAACGAGGCGGTTTTGCATTAAAAACAGGGTTTTTAATGAATAGCTCCTCTATCAAATCTCATCAGGTGTAGAGCTTGGCAGAAGGCAAGAGGGAGATCTCTGCTTCGCTCGCTGGTTAAATACAAGCACACATAGGACCACTCATTGAAAAAGCTGACGTAAGAGCCACTCATTGAAAAAGGTAACATCTCCCCGTTATCTTAACCCCCATTGTCCTGCCATCCCCTCTCCCTGTCTTGGGAGGTGATGGGAACTCCCCCTCTCGCTTTAGGGGTAAAGGTGTCGAGTCCGTCTCCACTGCCGCGTCTTGGTAGGTCCATTGTCTTTAACTCGGCGTGGGGGATGCTCTGTCCTTTCTAGGTGTGAAGCTCCTTACATATGCTGTCACAAAACATTTCCACTTGTTCTAACATATGTAGATATGGGATATAAGAGTCATATATACCACAAAACAAACAAATAGCACATGCCAGAAATCCGGCATGGTGCCGGAAAACTTTAAGTCCTGTATAACACACTGAAACAACATTATGTTTTTTTATGCTTACAGGTTGACAGATAAAAATAAAATCCTTTGGTGCACCAAAAGTAAACTGCATCAACATTTAGTGTGCAACACATGTGCAGACTGAGCCTAGGGGGCTTGGGAACTGGGGGACATGGTCCTGTTCTCTGACACACTATCATCATGACAACAACACACTGAGTAAGGATGCAAAATACAGTAGATAAATCTCAACACACTTGCCAATTAAAGAAGAGCAAGCAACTAATTCAGATGGGATTTGCAGTTCATTTCATTGTACTGAATCACCAGAATCAATTCACTTGCAAGATTCATTCATTGTATAAATGAATGGAATCTTTTAGTGGTTTCCTTTTTAGCCTCTATCTAGTAATGTAACATTAGTGAAGGATTTGTTTGCATGTACCAGTACTTATGGCTGAACAAACTGTACCAAATCACTTACAAAAATGCTGATCCACTGGTATCTGCCGCTTCAAAATCTCATGCATTTCACTGATTGACAGTTTTCCTAGCCCTTCTAAACCTGGAGATGCTTTTTATTGGATGACCTGTGGCACACATATTTGAGATGCTTAGGGTGCATATGTATATTACTGTTACCTCACGTCTTAGAAGGAACAATAAGTCTGGACCTCCTGGGGATAACAGGAGTGTGTGAGATGTGTCTTTAGAAATGGCAGATGTGTCTTTAGAAATGGTTCTGAGAAGACTTCCTGACCACCAGGGTTTTAGGTGGAGAAGAGAAGACCTGGGGGGTGATGTATTGTCTCTGGGGATTGAATGACAATGTGACTCTGTACTTTGATGTCCCGGGTATAAAAAGGGGAGATGTGGGAAGTTGGTTCTCTTTTCTGTTTGAGAGGATGTTGGAGACACGTGATTGTTAATAAACCTGAATTTAGAAATAAATTCAGCCTCTTCATTCCACGCTCTCCACACTGGTGACCTTACGACGTATAATGAGCAGAAACAATTCCCCTGAACCAGACTCGCCAAGGACCAGCCGGGCAAACGCAGTCTCAGTCAAGCTACCAGAATTCTGGCAGGACAACCCGGACTCATGGTTCCTCCTGGCCGAAGCCCAGTTCGCTCTCGGGGGAATAACAGCAGATGACACAAAGTTCTACCACGTCATCGCCAAACTCAACAGCCGCACAGCTTGACATGTGCGGAGCCTGGCGCAGTGCCCACCCGCTGGCAACAAATACGGCGGGTTGAAAGCTGCGCTCATTCAGCGTTTCACTCCTTCAGCCCAGGAGAGAGCTGAGAGACTCCTGGCCCTGCACGACTTTGGAGAAAGCACGCCTGTCGACCTGATAGAAGACATGCTGAGGCTGAGAGGCTCAGACGACGACGATTTCCTCTTCACTCACATCTTCATGAGAACTCTAAGATAAGATAAGATAAGATAAGCCTTTATTAGTCCCACAACGGGGAAATTCCAGGATTGCAACAGCACAGGGATAGCAACACTCAGAGCAACAATCAGAAGGCAAGAAAAAAAAACAACAAAAAAAACAAAAACAAGCAAGCAAGAGCAGCTAATATACATATGTACATATTACTATAAAATACAGTATATACTGTATATATACACACACACAGACACACAGTGCAGAGCATTGTAGCTGGATGGAATAAATATATGAATATATAAACACACAGTGCAGAGCATTGTAGCTAGATGGAATAAATATGTAAATATATAAACACCCACAGTACGGAGCATTGCAGCTAGGTGGAATAAATATGTAAGTATATAAACACACACAGTGCGGAGCATTGTAGCTAGATGGAATAAATATATAGATATATAAAATCACAGTGCGGAGCATTGTAGCTAGGGTTGTAGCTTTGGAATAAATATAGCATTGTAGCTAGATGGAATAAATATATAGATATATAAATATGAACACACCCAGTGCGGAGCATTGTGGCTAGATGGAATAAATATGTAAATATATAAACACACACAGTGCAGAGCATTGTTGCTAGATGGGATGAAACAGCATAACCCTCTACTTAGTTATCCTACATGGTATGATTATGTGCCCATACATATTCTCACCCTCCATAGCGACCGGTATTTTCCTAGTTGTATGCCGGAGGGGACCATTGTGTAAGTCTATTGCATCTTTTGCATTTAAAAACTATTAGTTTGTTACGTCTTTTTGCTATCTCTGCGAGCAGCCCTGCTTAGGTTGTACAGTCTGACAGCCGTTGGTAGGAAGGACCTACGAAACCTCTCGGTTGTGCACCTGGGATGATGTAGTCTGCTGCTAAATGAGCTCCTCAGTGCATTCAGTACATCCTGCATAGGGTGGAACTCGGACTCCAGCAGAGATGACAGTTTAGCCACCGTCCTTCTCTCTCCTATCTCCTCCACCGGATCAAGGCGCTGCCCCAGGACAGAGCTAGCTTTCTTAATCAGTTTGTTCAGTCTCTTCCTATCGGCTGCTGTAATGCCACTGCCCCAGCAGACCACTCCAAAAGTGATGGCTGATGCCACCACCGTGTCATAGAATGTCTTCAGCAGCGCCCCTTGTACACCAAAAGACCTGAGTCTCCTCAGCAGGAACAGCCTGCGCTGTCCCTTCTTGTAGAGTGCGTCAGTATTGTGTGACCAGTCTAGTTTATTGTTCAGATGAACACCCAGGTACTTATAGGATGTCACCATCTCGATGTCTGTTCCCTGTATATTTACTGGTGCTGTGAGGGGCTGCCCATGCCTGCGGCAGTCCACCACCAGCTCCTTAGTTTTCCTTGCGTTGATCTGGAGGCAGTTCCGATGGCACCAGTCTACGAAGTCCTGGATAAGCCCTCTGTATTCAGCTTCATCTCCATTGGAGATGAGGCCAACGATCGCAGAGTCATCAGAGAACTTCTGTAGATGGCAGTGTGTTGTGTTGTGTGAGAAGTCCGCAGTATAAAGAGTGAACAGGAAGGGAGCCAGCACCGTTCCCTGGGGGGGCCCCCGTGCTACTGATGATCGTGTCGGACACACAGTCCCGGGTTCTCACAAACTGAGGCCGGTTCGTGAGGTAGTCCAGGATCCATGATGACAGGTGCTGGTCCACCCCTGCGCACAGCAGCTTGTCCTTCAGGATCATCGGTTGGATGGTGTTGAAAGCACTGGGGAAGTCAAAGAACATGATCCTCACCATATTCCCGGGCTTCTCCAGGTGGGACAGAGAACGGTGAAGGAGGAAGATCACCGCATCCTCCACCCCAATGCCATGCTGGTAGGCAAACTGGAGTGGATCCATCGCTGGTTCCACCAGGGGGCGGAGGTGAGCAAGGAGCAGTCTCTCCAGGGTCTTCATCAAGTGGGACGTCAAGGCCACCGGTCTGTAGCTGTTCAGGTCTTTGGGGTGGGAAGTTTTTGGTACAGGTACCACACAAGATGTTTTCCACAGCTGTGGTACCCTCCCCAGCTTCAGGCTCAGGTTGAAGATGTACGTCACAATCCCACACAGCTGGTCTGCACAGGACTTGAGGAGCTTTGCGCTGATGCCGTCCGGTCCCGACGCCTTCCTCGCCTTGATCTTCCTCAGCTCCGTCCTCACCTGGGTCCTGGTCAGGGTCAGGATGGGGGGCTGTGTGTTGGGAGTGGGGGGGGTGTTGGTGGAGTGGGGAGTGGGCAGCAGGACTTGATTTCTTTAGAGGCAGCAGTGGTTGTTGTGCAGTCAGGGGGGAGGGCGGTTGGTCAAACCTATTGAAAAACAGATTCAGGTTGTTCGCCCACTCCCTGCCCCCCGTGGCCTGGGGGGAGGTATTCTGGAGCCCAGAGATGGTTTTGAGGTTTCTCCAGACCCCGCTGATGTCGCTGTGTTGCAACTTGTCCTCCATCTTCTTCCTCAAGCTGTCCTTGCCTTCTCTGATCTTTCTCCTCAGCTCCCTCTGTACGGATTTCAGCATCTCCCTATTCCCCAACCTGAAGATCCTCTTCTTCTCTCTCAGAAGTGTTTTAATCTCAGGGTTGATCCAGGGTTTGTTGTTTGAGCAACACCGTATGGTCTTGGTGGGAACGGATTTGTCCACACAGAAGCTGAGGTAGCCCGTGAAGGTGTGAATGAGGCCATCGATGTCCTCACCATGTGGATCGCAGAGCTGCTTCCAGGCGGTGGCTTCAAAACAGCCTTTTAGAGTGTCCATTGTCTCCTCAGACCATAACTCCACTGTGCGCATGGCCGGACGTTGTCTGTACACTAGGGGTTTGTACACCGGCTGGAGATGAACCAAGTTGTGATCCGATCTCCCGAGTGGGGGGAGTTGTGATGAGGTGTACGCCTCCTTAGTGTTTGCGTAGAATAAGTCCAGTGTTTTATTGTCTCTAGTGTGGCATGTGACATACTGGGTGAACGTGGGTAGAATGGGAGACAGTGAAACATGGTTGAAATCGCCTGAGATGAGGAGAAGAGCATCTGGGTGTTCTGTCTGCAGCCTGCTGGTTACTGAATGGATGACGTCACGCGCTGTCCCAGCGTTCGCCGTCGGATTTGCATAAACAACAATGCAGATCACGTGTGAGTGTTCTCTCGGGAGATATGTAGGCCTCATGCTAACAGCTAGCAACTCAATGTCTTTGCTGCAGTGTCGTTGTTTAACAGTGATATGTCCCGGTCTGCACCAGTTGTTGTTAACATACATTATCACTCCACCGCCCCTAGCTTTGCCACTGTCTGGTGTTCGGTCAGCCCGTATCATGTGGAAACCCTCCAGCTCAATGTTGGCATCTACTGCTAGTTCAGTTAGCCACGTCTCAGTAAACAAAAGGAGAGAGCACTCGCGATATGTGCTATCATAACGGCAGATAGCCGCTAGCTCATCTGCCTTTCCCAGTATAGAGCGTACATTTCCCATGACAACAGATGGAAGGGAGGGTCTGTACCTTATATTTTTTGTCCTCCGCCTTACTCCAGCCCGGCAGCCGCGGCGTTTTCACCTCAGTTCTCTCGGTATGTCGAGTTTTTCCAATGGGACCGGGTGGCGGTTGAATGCTAGCAGCTCTTCCCTGCTGTATCGTATCCTGCTATAAACAGTGGCTCCGTCCACCGGCTCAGGAGACATTTGGGACGATCTGTGTGTCCGTGATATAAATGGAGTGAAAAAAAGAACGGATCAAAGAGAGAGGAAGGGAAAAAGACTCGGAATCGAGCCGCTGTTGCAAAAGGCAGCCGACTCGTGTGGCGCTGGGAGAGAAAAAAAAAACAAAAAACTACCGTCTGAGACGAGGGCGACCCTGGCGGGCTCTCAGTTTGTGACCCAACGGGACTTCCACGCGCTAGCCCAAGAGGCGCAGCGGATCCTCAGCGCCAGCAGACGGCACACGGCCACTGCAGCAGCGGCAGACCTCGGCGCGACGACCGGGAACAGCAAAGGGCCGGAGGCGACGGAGGCAGACACACCAACAACGGCGGCGGCGAAGCCCCGACACCGCGGAGGAGACGACCTTTGTTTTTACCATCGTCGTTTCGCAGAGAGGGCATGCAAGTGTATACCGCCGTGTCAGTTCAAGAGCTCGGGAAAACACCAGGACCGGGAGTCGGTAGCAGCTGCGGCCCTCGGTGAACAGAACAAGCTGCTCTACCTGACGGATGCGCGTTCTGGGAGGCACTTCCTCATGCCAACCTACGCTGACCGGCTGGCAGGCCCCGGGAGTCATGGAGCATCAGCGGCGAACGGCTCGAGCATTAAGACCTTTGGTGAAAGGACTCTACTTCTGTCCCTGCATGGCCGCACATATGAGTGGACTTTTATTATAGCGGCGGTGAGTTTCAACATGTTAGGTGCTGATTTTCTGTGCTCACATGGGTTGTTGGTTGATCTTCCTAATAGATGCTTGGTTAATGCACTCTCTTTTTACTCTATCCCTTATGCAGCTCGAGTGTCCCCGCCCACAGCACAAGCCAACGTCGCCACAGCAGGCGGTAAGTTTCACACACTCCTCACTCAGTTCCCAGCGCTCACGGTTCCCACGTTTTCAGCAGCCGTTGCTAAACACGGGGTGGAGCACTTTATCACTACCGCTGGTCCCCCCCGTTTTTGCAAAAGCGCGGTGCTTGGATGCAGCTAAACTGACCATAGCGTGCGAGGAGTTTGCCAACCTTGAAAGGTTGGGCATCATTTGGCGTTCGAACAGCCCATGGGCTTCCCCGCTCCACATGGTCCCTAAGGCTGACGGCTCGTGGCGACTTTGCGGTGATTTCCGCAGGTTGAACAACGCTACAGCGCACGACCGCTACCCAATTCCCCATATTCAGGATTTTTCGGTTCATCTGGCGGGGGTGCGCATTTTTTCTAAAATAGACTTGGTCCGCGGTTACCATCAAGTCCCAGTGCGCGCTGAGGACATTCCCAAAACAGCGGTAATAACTCCGTTTGGACTTTTCGAGTTTTTGTGCATGCCGTTTGGGCTCAAAGGCGCCGCACAAACTTTCCAGCGCATGATGGACGCGGTGTTACGTGATCTCCCTTTTGTGTTCGTCTACCTGGACGACATTTTAGTAGCCAGCGCATCCGAAGAGGAACACGAAAAGCACCTCACAGCAGTTTTCCGGAGGTTGGGAGATCACGGGTTAATAATCAACCCAGCGAAGTGCCAGTTCGGGATGGCGCAGATTGATTTTTTGGGGTACCGCGTCTCCCCAGAGGGGGCAGTTCTGCTGCCGGACAAAATGCGCGCAGTAGCAAATTTTCCCCAGCCACAAACGGTCAAAGCACTACAGGAGTTTTTGGGAATGGTGAATTTTTATAACCGTTTCCTCCCCTGCGAAGCGCAGCTCATGCAACCATTGTATGCCGCGCTTAAAAAACAAAAACCTTCAAATGCAATCGATTGGTCCCCGGAGCGGGAGCGCGCATTCTCGGAGGTAAAAAAAGCCCTTGCGGACGCTGCGTTGTTGGCTCATCCAGACCCAACGGCCCGCATAGCGCTCACCACTGATGCGTCAGACGTGGCCATAGGGGCGGTAGTAGAGCAGCATGTTGCCAGGGCTTGGCAGCCGCTGGCCTTTTTCAGCAGGACCTTGCGTGAGGCCAAGCGAAAATACAGCGCGTTCGACAGGGAGTTGTTAGCGCTCCACTTAGCCATTCGTCACTTCCAGTTCTGGTTAGAAGGTCGTCGTTTCACCGCGTTCGTCGACCACAAACCGCTCACTTTTGCGATGGCCAAGGTTTCGGAACCATGGTCGGGCCGGCAGCAGAGGCAGCTGGCTGCAATTTCAGAATTTACTACTGATATTCAACACGTAGCGGGTAAACTTAATGTAGTGGCAGACTGCCTCTCTCGCGCCGTAACCGCTCCAGTCCGCGCAGAGGTAGATTATACTGCCACGGCCGCGGAGCAAAATAGCAGCGCGGAAGCATACGCAGCCCCAGTCCACGTGGGGATAGATTACGCAGCCATGGCCGCAGATCAGGGTAGCGATGCGGATGTGTGCGCGCTCCAGTCTGGACCAACAGGGTTAAGGCTGGAGAGCAGGAGGCTGCAAGAGGGTATGCCCCCCCTAATCTGCGATGTCTCTACCGGACGACCGCGTCCGGTAGTGCTGGCTGTGTGGCGCCGCCGTGTTTTTGACTCAATTCACTCTCTGGCGCATCCAGGGGCGCGTGCGTCGGTAAAAATGGTAGGAGAGAAGTTTGTTTGGCCGAGCCTGCGCAAGCACGTTAAAGAGTAGGCAAGAGCCTGCATAGCTTGCCAGCGGGTCAAAATACACAAACACACTAAAGCCTCCTTAGAGCCGTTTCACATCCCGGCCAAGAGGTTCGATCATGTGCATGTCGACCTCGTAGGCCCCCTACCATCGTCGCAGGGGTGCACGCATCTTTTGACAATGGTGGACCGCACCACGCGTTGGCCTGAAGTGGTTCCACTGGCATCAACCACAGCCGCAGAGGTGGCCCGTGCGTTTTTAACGGCTTGGGTAGCGCGTTTTGGGGTCCCGTCGGATATTACGTCCGACAGGGGGCCTCAATTTGTTTCTGAGCTTTGGTCAGCGATGGCCCACAGCCTGGGGGTAACAATCCACCGCACTACTGCGTACCACCCCCAGGCTAATGGTTTATGTGAGCGTTTTCATAGGTCATTGAAAGCAGCCCTCAGAGCGTCGCTTACGGATGCAAATTGCGTAAACAGACTACCATGGGTTTTATTAGGGTTGCGTTCTGCACCTAAAGAGGACTTAAAAGCCTCCCCAGCTGAGTTGGTGTTTGCGCAACCACTCCGGCTGCCAGGGGAATTTCTTCCTGATAATCCGGCGCCAGAGCGTCTCCCTGCTCAGCGGTCTCTGAACGACACGGGAGCGGACACGCTTCCGGGCCCCGTTCATCACACTTTTCCGCGTGTTTTTGTACCTAAATCTTTAAAAAAACGCCGAGTTTGTTTTTGTCAGGCACGAGGCTCAGCGCCCAACCCTGCGACCACCTTACGATGGCCCATATAGAGTGCTGGAAACAGGTGATAAGCATTTTTTGCTAGATTTAGGGGACAGGAGGGAAACAATTAGCATTGACAGACTTAAACCTGCTTTTGTGATGGCTGATGAAACTGTGCAGTTGGCGAGGGCTCCTCGATGCGGCAGACCTCCCAGGGAGCATGCCCCAGAGCCCCCACAGGGATTGACTAACAGTTCTCATCCTCAGATAGCGGATTCACTGCAAGATGGCGCCGCAGGAGTGGCAAAGCCCGCTTACAGCAAGTTCGGAAGACAGTTGAAGCCCAGACAGCATATGGACTGATGTTTGTGATTTTATCATGTGGTGTAGACTATGTTGTATTGTTTCATCTTCGACGTTTGGGGGGGGGGGGGGTCATGTGGCACACATATTTGAGATGCTTAGGCTGCATATGTATATTACTGTTACCTCACATCTTAGAAGGAACAATAAGTCTGGACCTCCTGGGGATAACAGGAGGGTGTGAGATGCGTCTTTAGAAATGGCAGATGTGTCTTTAGAAATGGTTCTGAGAAGACTTCCTGACCACCAGGGTTTTAGGTGGAGAAGAGAAGACCTGGGGGGTGATGTATTGTCTCTGGGGATTGAATGACAATGTGACTCTGTACTTTGATGTCCCGGGTATAAAAAGGGGAGATGTGGGAAGTTGGTTCTCTTTTCTGTTTGAGAGGATGTTGGAGACACGTGATTGTTAATAAACCTGAATTGAGAAATAAATTCAGCCTCTTCATTCCACGCTCTCCACAGACCCATCCATCAGAAGGTGGGTGTAGCAGCATGTTAAATGGATCCAACATGTTGCCACCTCTGCAGGAAACTTTCTCCGATATCTTGAAAGGGAATCTGAAAACTTCTGGGGCAAGAAATATGACACACGCATCTGCTTCTTTAAAAGTTCAAGTTTGTTCAATCTGACAGCACCCAAAAAATGTGCCACGCCATTCTCATAATGCACTACAAAGCATTTCACATCAACAATGAATGCGAAGCAGAGCAGAGAAACCACAGTTCAATAGTCGTGTATGTTGTGTAGGGGATTCGGGTGTCTGGGATGCCGTGCCCACCCACAGGGTGACGTTAGGCGGGCACGGCCCACTCTGTATATAGTTGAGTGTTCTGCTTAATAAAGTTCAGTTGGTTGTCCCTCAAGAAGCTCTTCGTCTCATGTCATTTCCACGACATAACATTTGGCAACGAGGTAAATCGGTGTTGTCCTAAGTCATGGATTACACGTGCAAGGATGCTTTCAAGGTCTCCAGGAGACGAGGCAGATTCATGTGCCTTAGCCAGCGGACAGGCAAGTCCCTTATGTCGCTTCTGACGAGGCTTTGTAGCTGGGCTAAGAAGTGCAGGTTTTGGGTTTTGGAGGACGACATGATGAGGGATAAATTGGCCCATGGCACCAGCAAAACGTTTGGCTGAGGTACACGCTGATGAGAGCTAAGGTGCCGCTGTCATTGGAGGAAGTTCTGGCCTTGGTGAAGCAGAGGGAGTCCGTGATCCAGCATGAGCTAGTGGCTAAGGCTAGTGTGGGGCTGACCGTGTCCGATTTCCCGCCAAGAGCGGAGGTTTGCGAGCTAACTGGGCAACAAGACGCGGTAACGGCAGCGGAGCACCGAGACCGTGAGTGCTGGGAACAGCGGCCAGGAGCCGGTGTTGGAGGATGTGACCGGTGAGGGTGACGTCGACAGCCCCGGTCCCGAGGAGGAGCAGCGACAGCCGTTTGTGCATTACCACCTGCAGCTGATTAGTGAGGCAGTATAAGTACGACGCTCCCACTCCACTCTGTCTGGTCACGTCTGATTAACAACCGACCTGTATCCTACCTGGATTCTAACCTGTTTAATCTTGTTTTGCTGTGAACTGACCGTTGCCTGTTTCTAGACCCTGTGCCTGCCAGCTGTATTAGATTTGTCTGCCTACCCTGTGTGGAACTGCCATGCCCTGACCTTTGCCTGCTTTTGAACTCTGGAAACTGCCAAACGGACTGGAATTGGATACTCTGGGATTGTGCACTTCATCACCTCTCCAAGTAAGTCAACTTACCAAGGTTTATCATCTGTATCACCCCCTTTTCCCCAGTACCCAGGCCTGGCCAGCCTCACCCCTTTTGCCCCTCACCTGCACCAAAAGGACTCCTTCCCTGATGACCACCATCTTAGGATCTGCTGTACTCTCTGTTGCTTCGACCGGAAGATTCCTGTCAGCATTGGAATAATATTATCTCCCTACTATTATATCACTCACTCATCATTGTCTCTGCTCTCTCCCCTGCAGGGTTGCCAGATCCTCACCACCATTACACTATTGCATATTACTGTCAATAAAGATCACTGTTACTCTTACCTTAAACGTTGTCTTCCATGTCTGCTCCTGGGTCTGAGTATTACCTCTTGTCAGAAGTACTGTGCTTAAACATGCTAGACACCTCTTATAAAACTTGACATTTTAGAAGTGCCCTCAGTGAATAAAATGACTGCAGGTTTAGGTCTTTTGAACTTGTCTACAGCTCTACATCATACAACTAGAGGGCACTCAGAGAGTGCAAACCTCCGCCAAGGCTGTTCTTCACCCAAACTTCGCTCTGCCACTGTATATTGGCCTGAGGCAAAAATCTTGGCGAAGGTAAAAATCCATCCAGTAGTTTTTGTGTAATCTTGAGCCTTGGTGGAGGTATGCATTCATGGATCACCTCCAAAATGTAATGGGTTTGTGTGTAGCCCAAGAGCCACCTGTGGTGAAAGTTTCATCAAACTCTGTCCAACAGTTTTGGAGTAATGTTGCTAAAACATTGAGAGAAGATAGAGCCTTGGTAGAGGTATGCACTGTCAGGTCATCAGCAAAATGTAATGGGTTCCTCTCCAGCCCGAGGACCACCTCTGGTAAAAATTTAATCCAAATCCATCCAGTAGTTTTTGTGTAAACCTGCCACACAAATACAAACAAGGCCCTTGGTGGAAGTATGCACTCTCAGCTCACCACCAAAATCTAATCATCTGTTCCCTGTGCCATCACACACCTTTCCTGAAAAATTCATCAAAATCTGTTCATAACTTTTTGAGTAATGTTGCTAAAAGACAGACAGACAGACAGACAGACTCACCAAGGCCAACAAAGACATAACCTTCTTGGAGGAGGTAATAAATAGAGTTGAAAACACTGTCAATTTTACTGGCATCATTTTTTTCACATTTTCCATAGATTTCCTGCTATGATAACAGTACAGGAAAAATCTGATCTCGTCACAGCCCTGCTTCTGCTGTACCAATTTCATTTCAGTGCCCTCATATTTTTCACAGTCCTTTAATTGAAAAGAAAAAAGGCACCTATGAAGACAACTGGTGTAGGAAGTTTTGTGGTTCTTATATTTCTAAGCAAGAGTGGAGATGGAAAGTCTTTGATTAAGGTTCACATCAATGGGGTACTTCTCCATCTCATACTTTAAACTTGTCATAGTTAAAAGCATCCCTAGAGTTTCTCTTCAACCTTGATGTGAGTATGAGAGTGCTGAGGGGAAAAAACTGGGTCGAAATGTGAAATCTTGTTATCAGCCACAAAGATGGTTAGAACTCGGTGTGTTTTATTTAAAAAAAAAAAAAGGTTTTCTGTGTGATAAGGATGTTTTGATGGACAGCTCGTCACTGGTGTTTGATTTAAACACAAAAGACACAAAGACAGCTGCTCATTAACATTAATCGCATGATTTGAGAGAAAGTATTATTTTGCTGAACCCATGCTCCCCTTGAGGTTACATGATATTCATGAATGATGAACCAAGGATCCTGAATTATTCAGTGTGCTCAGTGGCTTTGAGGGTAGCAATCAATTCACTTAATGCATAGGGAGCATACTGTTTCTCTACGGTGCAAACATGCCTCAAATTTTAAGTCACAGTTTATTTTGACCAAAAATCCACTATTATAATATTACACCTAATACACTGCATGGCATAAGAATTTTTGAGAATTCAACCTGAGGAAGCATTAAATATAATAATAATAATAATAATATTAATAATAATAATAATAATAATTATTTATTTATTTATTTAATTTATAACACATTTTACATTTTGGGACAAAATCTCTAAGTGCTACACAAATAGGATTAAGAACAACAATAAAAACAAACATTAAAAGATAGTACATATGATGGCACACCAGAACATTGAAAAGCTTTTCTAAACAGGAAGGTCTTTAACTGACTTTTGAAGCAGTCCGCAGTCTGAGGTGCCCTCAGGCTGTCTGGTAGGGCATTCCAGAGCCGCGGAGCAGCTGCTGTGAAGGCTTGATCCCCCATTGTGTGTAGTTTGGTCCTGGGGCAAGGAGGTCAGAGATGCCGAGCGTTTGAAGAGCCAAGGTACCTTGAAGTGGACTGTGGTGTGAGAAGTTCTTTTAAATATTGTGGTGCATTTCCTCTTATGACATTTGAGACAGAAAGCACCACTAAAAGTTTCTGTTCTTGAGTGGATGTTGGCTTTCATTTCATTAAAACTTAAAATAAATGACATACTGGACTTTTTTTTTTTATCTTCTGCTGAAGGAGATTAAAGCCGAAAATAAAATTTGCATAGTGATTTAGAATTTTTAGCACATTCGAGCCAAGGCAAAATGAGCAAATGTGATGGTGCTCCATGTATCCATCCATCCGTGTGTGCACTATGCATGCATGCACGCATCCGTTTTCATTACTCCTAATAGGGAATTACTGCAACAAGATAAGATCAAAGTTTATCGTGCATGAAGTCGTGCATAAGTTTCGTGCATAAGTTTATGCTTCTAATAGGGAATTACTGCAACAAGTTAAGATAAAAGTTTATCTTGCATAAAGTCGTGCATAAGTTTCGTGCATAAGTCGTGCATAAGTTTATGCGTGCACGCATCCGTTTTCATTACTTCTAATAGGGAATTACTGCAACAAGATAAGATAAAAATTTATTAGTCCCACAATGGGGAAATTTCAGGATGACAGCAGCAAAGGGATAGCAGCACTCAGAACAATAGTTAATAAGATAATGAGAACTGGTTAGCCAAAGCAGTAGATGAATATACATATGTACACAGATATATACACAGTGCAGGAGCATTGCAGCAAGATGGAATAAACAGCATTACGGTTTGTTAAATTACTCTGCAGAATATGACTATGTACCCAGACACTATATTTCGCATTTGAATCGACAGTGTTGTTGCCACCCTCAGTAGTGATTGTTATTCTCTTAGTTGTGCATTGGAGGGGATGATCTCTGTTGTGGAAAGTTGTTACATTTAGTACATTTAATACGACCTCTACGAGCAACCCTAGTTAGGTTATAAAGTCTGACAGCCGTAGGTAGGAAGTACCTGCGAAACCTCTCCGTCGTGCGCCTAGAATGGCACAGCCTACAGCTAAATGAGCTCCTCAGTGCGTTCAGCGTGTCCTGGATGGGGTGGGACTCGGACTCCACCAGAGATAACAGCTTAAGCTGGATTCATGCTGCACCTCTGCTGTCTGCGTATGTGTAACCGGAAACCTTGTGTGATGAAATTTGTATCATCGTCTTCACTCCGCTAGTGTCCGCAGTGCTCGACTGCGAACGACCGTGTGCAGCCCAAATTTTGTGACCGCGCCACCTGCCCATGACCTGAACACATTGACAGCGCATGTGCAAGACGGAACGTCCCATTCAAGAGGTGGCAACATTGACACAGCATACAAAGAAAGTAGACGAAAAAGACAATGAGGAAGAGGAAGATGAGAATAAAAACATACATGAATCATACACACATACTGTCTTACAGTGGCGGCAGCAGCATCTTCGTGAAAAAGGAGTGAAAATCGGGAAGTCAAGCAGCAGAAAGCAAACAGCATTTCTTTGTTGGTGAAAATCCTGGCGCATCAGCGCATTGGTGCTACCTATAGGGTGGGAGTGAAACTATAAATGATGGTTGTGCGCATGCGTCAACCGCTTGGCCTGGGTAGATGAAAAAAGTGAGCATGTACAGCGCTGCATGCGTGCCGGGCTCGTCCAAAGTGCACGGGGACCAAAGCGGACTAGAGGGGAAATGCAGCATGAATAAAGCCTTAGCCACCGTCCTCCTTTCTCCTATCTCCTTCACTGGGTCGAGGCGTCACCCCAGTACAGAGCTAGCTTTTTTGATCAGCTTATTCAGTCTCTTCCTGTCGACTGCCGTGATATAACTGTCCAAGCAGACCACTCCAAATGTGATGGCTGATGCCATCACTGAATTGTAGAAGGTCTTCAGGAGTGCCCCTTGCACTCCAAAAGACCTGAGTCTCCTCAGGAGGAACAGCCTGCACTGCATCTTCTTGTAGAGTGCATTAGTGTTGTGTGACCAGTCCAGTTTATTGTTCAGGTGAACACCCAGGTACTTGTAAGATGTCACCATCTCAATGTCTGTTCCCTGGATGCTTACTGGTGTTGTGGGGGGTTGTCCTCACCTGCGGCAGTCCACCACCAGTTCCTTGGTTTTCTTCACATTGATCTGGAGGCAGTTCCATAGGCACCAGTCTACGGAGTACTGGATAAGTCCTCTGTACTTCGCATCATTCCCATCAGAGATAAGGCCGACGATCGCAGAGTCATCAGAGAACTTCTGTAGATGGCAGTGTGGTGAGAAAAGTCATCAGTGTAGAGGGTGAACAGGAAGGGAGCCAGAACTATTCCCTGGGGGCCCGCAGTACTGCAGATGATGGTGTCAGACACACAGTCCTGGGTTCTCACAAACTGTGGTCGGTTTGTGAGGTAGTCCAGGATCCACGATGACAGGTGCTGGTCCACCTCTGCGCACAGCAGCTTGTTCCTCAGGATCATTGGTTGGATGGTGTTGAAAGCACTGGAGAAATCAAAGGACATGATCCTCACAGTGCTCTCAGGCTTCTCCAGGTGGGACAGGGAACAATGTAGGAGGAAGATCACTGCATCCTCCACCCCGATGCCATGCTGGTAGGCAAACTGAAGTGGATTCATCGCTGGTCCAACCAGGGGGCGGAGGTGGGCGAGGAGCAGCCTCTCCAAGGTCTTCATTAGGTGTGATGTGAGGGCCACTGGTCTGTCACTGTTCATGTCCTTGGGGTGAGGAGTCTTCAGTACAGGCACCACACAGGATGTTTTCCATAGCTGTGGTACCCTCCCCAGCTTCAGGCTCAGACTGTAGATGTGCTCCATGATCCCGCACAGCTGGTCTGCACAGGACTTGAGGAGCCTCGAGCTGATGCTGTCCGGACCTGCAGCCTCCCTCGCCTTGATCTTCTTCAGCTCAGCTCTCACCTGGGTCTTAGTGAGGGGCAGGTTGGGCAGGGGGGCTGTGTGCTGGTAGGGTGGGTGTTGGGTCTGTCGGGGGAAAAACAGCGAGGGATGTATGAGGGTGGGATGGGGGTGGGGGGCTGTGGACAGCGGGACTAGATGAAGGTGGAAGCAGCAGTGGTTGGTGGGCAGGCAGAGAAGAGGGCGGTTGGTCAAACCTGTTAAAAGACAGGTTCAGGTTGTTCACCCACCCCCTACCCCCCGTGGCCTCGGAAGAGATATTCTGGTGCCCAGAGATGGTTTTGAGGCTTCTCCAAACACTGCTGATGTCACTCTGCTGCAGCTTGTCCTCTGTCTTCTTCCTGTAGCTGTCCTTCCACTCTCTGATTTTCCTCCTAAGCTCCCTCTGTACGGACTTCAGCTCCTCCTTGTTCCCCGACCTGAATACCTCAGTACACATCAAATTCCCTCACAATGATCTTTATGTGGGTTTGAATCTAATTTGTGCTAAAGGTCAAGGTATTGGTCAAAAGTCACCAGCTACAAGTATGTGCCATTTCAACTTTCAGCAGGCCTAGGCTATTGGTGCATTGCTAAACCTTAAAGCAACCCAAATTGGGGCATGCTCAGCAAGTACTTATCAGACATTAAAGTCAATTTTTTTACCTCTTCTAACTGAAAATCATGTTGCAGCATTCTTAAAGTCAGAATGTCTCCACCTGTGGTTCTGAAGGACTGACTGGCACACAGTGGAAAGTCTGTCTGAAAAGTGTGTAGATGACCATCAAAATAGGGCCCAAAGTGCTGCAGACTCCACAGGAATGAGTAAAAAAGTGCTCTTTTTCTTCTCACTCTCAGACGTTGTGATATTTGTGTAACTGTGGCACACGTTTGCCTACTGCAGCCTAAGAATTGATCTGATTTGTCTGATTCATTTCCACTCTCTGTTGCTGTGCTGTGACTGTAGTCTCACACAGCTGGCTGACCGTTGTCATGCCAAGTGTGTGTTGCGCAGCCATTTGAGTACCATAAGCCATGCACCGTGCACCATGGGCTGCACGGTGGCGCAGTGGTTAGCACTGTGGCAGCACAGTTTACCCTCGGCCGGGGGATCGTGAGATCGTGGGTTCGATCCCAGCCCCCGACCAACAGTGATCTGTGTGGAGTTTGCATGTTCTCCTCGTGTTGCGTGGGTTTACTCCGGGATTTCTCCAGTTTCCTCCCACATGCCAAAAACATGCAGGTTAGGGATACGGGGCGCTTGCGCACGCAGCGACCGGCAGCTGGTGGCTTGTTACCAGACTGCAAAACAAATCTACCTACGGGTACAAATAAGTAACAAAAAAAAAAAAATAAGCACAGGATTTTTTTTAAAGATGAGGACATTTTTTTAAACAAAGTCAGTGATTTTTTTGTGCAGAATGATAGGCAAATTAACTTCATTTAATTCAATTCAACTTTATTTGTATAGCACCTAGTCACAACAAAAGTCATCTCAAGGCGCTAGATACATAAACACAAATCATAAATAATTCAGAAAAAATCCTCAACGATCAAATGATCCCCTATGAGCAAGCACTAGGTGACAGTGGGAAGGGAAAACTCCCTTATAGGAAGAAACCTCTGGCAGAACCAGGCTCATGGAGGGGCAGTCTTCTGACACAACTGGTTGAGGAGGTGAGGGGAGAAAGGAAGAAAAGGAAGAAAGAAGAGACATACTATTCTTTTTTTTTTTAGATAGATAGATAGATAGATACATAGATAGATAGATACTTTTCATAACATAACAAAAACATGCAGGTTGATATGATGTGCAAATTCTATCAAAGCTAATTTGACCTAAGATTACAGCATTTTTATGGGCTTTTCAGGCTTATTAAGCTAACTAAAGAATCTCATAGGAATCAAGCAGACACATCCGTAGCTGGACCTGGTGGTGTAATGCCCAAACATTATGCACACTGAGCATAAATAGCAGTTTTTTATATATATAAGTGGACATAGTAGATATTAATAGTAAAATTCAAAACTATGACATGCAAATCCAATCTACACTTGTGAACGATGTCCAGTTAAAGCATATCACATCTAGCTAGCCAGCTGTTACATAGCTCATACACACAATCAAACACATGCACAGTGGGCCCCATTCATGTGAACTACCACACTATGCACATGTCTAGCAGTGGAGCATGTTATGTATGGAATTACCTCTGTAATGACGAGGCCAGGTGCACAGTTGAACTCAGCTTTATTAAAGGGTGATCACACACAATACAGGCAACAGGCTGGGGCATCGGCAAAAAGGCCGAACAGAGATGCCCGCTGGTATTTATAGAGCGGTGCAGTGGCAGAAGAGGAAGTGGCCGCCGCTACACAGCACTTTACAATAAGATATATTGTGGAGAAAGAAGGCAGGCGAGGCAACGAGCTGGACAACAGAACTTTATTCTTCCTCCAACATAACTTACAGCAAAAGAGAATCCCGGGTCTCTGTACATTCCTCTTTTATTTCTTTATTTCCATGCATTGAGACCCAGAACTTCTGACAATAACACATTGTTGTTTAAACAAAGAAGTGTGCGGCACATTAACATGACATAACGCTGGCGCCGCTCCAACACCCTTCTTCTCTTAGCGGCACCGGCATCTCTTACTCTCCCTGAGGGGTACATAGACGCAACAGTCCTGTCTGATACCCCCCCGGTGACACCTCCTCCTTTGGTCCATTGTCCTCCCCTTCCTTCTCTGGGTGAAGAAAACCCACACGCCATGCCCCCAAAATATCACAACCCGTACCCCCGCAAAAAGCACACACACGTAGAAAGTCCAAAATCACACATTCAATTGAGACCCTCCCCAATTTAGGACCAGAATCACGCACTAAGACTAGAACTGAGATCACATTCACACAACAAAACCTAAAACTAGTGAGGACGGGTGGACTACCGTCCTGCCCCACACGGCTAAGTGAAATATTCTGCCACCTGTACTAACGAAAAAAAGTCCATTAATAACTTAAAACATTGCTGTGTTCCTAAAATATAAACACACCCAGAACAATAACATTTAGTTTTTTGTTTTTTAACACACATAAACATATGAACATTAGAACTAATTATATTATTTTTTAAAAAACTCACTACTGTCCTTCTATCAGAAAGGGGTAGAACTGGCTTATGGGGGCCCAGGTCAGCCCCTCAGTAGACCCGCCCCTGGAAGCAGCAAGCCTCCAGTATTGCAGCGGACCTCATAGACGAGAGCGCCTCTTCTCTTCGCCATCGACCACCTCTCTCGTACGGACCCGCTGTCTGAAGCCTCTTCCCAGGCACGCCGCAGCTCATTGGCGTGTCTCCACAAGCCGTCTGACAGCTGGAAGTAGGCTGGGCCCCGCTCAGCCACGATGCGCAGCCGCTCTTGGTGTTCCTCTGGCTGTTGTTTGGCCCACATCCACCATGGACGTCCTTCCCCTCGAGCCTGGACCAGGTTCGTAACTCTCAGAGGAGCTCTGCTTGGCCTGCAGTGTTGCTGGTCTGGCCCCGACTCCTTGTAAAGCTGCTGCAGCGGTCGCCATTGTAGCTCCAGATCCTCCAGCCCACTGTGGCCGAGCTCCGGAGGAAACTGACGCTAGCTTGTTGGCGTCACCCGCTGACGCAGGTGCCTCGCCGCCACGCTCGGTACCCTCTTCTACGGTACTCTGAGCGCCGGCACTGAGACTTTCCTGTGTCAAACCTGAGTGAGGCTGGTCCTGCTTGACCGCCGTGGTGCCAGTAAATCTTCGTCCCACACAGCGTCGTCCTCCACCACCGGAACGGTTCTGCTGGCCACAACCAGTCCATTCTTCCCCAGCATCGTCTTTAATGGTGAACCCCAGTCCATAAAACAGGTCACAGTCCATGATGTTGTTGCCTCGGGCCATCACGTTGAACGTGAAGTCAGCCATCACTGCTGACTTGTACCGAGCCGTTAACTCCAGTGTTCCAATCATGCGCAGCCTTCCACCTCCATAACCGTACAGCGGCGCTGGGTTACCTCTTATTTTGTAGAGGGAAAAAAACTTCCTTACCGTGGCCCAATTCAATAATGATCCCTCTGCCCCCATGTCGACCAGCAGCAACACCTTCTCACCATCCAGCATCACCTTGCAGAAAGTGAACCCGTTGGTATGTGGGGACACTGCATGGACAGTTGTCGGGGCAGGTGAAGTTGTTTTTCTCTGTGGGCTCTCCAGCTTGGACATACGACACACCCTGGCATAATGGTTCAAGCGTCCATTATAAGGCCATACCAATATAAGGCCATTCCCTAGCCTTATATTGGTGCTTCGTGGACCTACAACCCATACACAAGGGTTTTCTTGGGGAAGACCTTCGGCTGATAGTGTTGGTTTCCGCGTTGTCGTCGGTTGTGCTATCCTCACTGTCTGGGTCTGCTACTAACGCTGCGGCAGCAGGCCCCAGCTGCTGTTGTGATTGGGGCCACTTTAGCTCCAAAGCTAGCTTGTCTGCTAGCTTTGGAGCTAGCAAGACAAGCTAGCTTGTCTGCGGTCTCCACTTGGAGAACTAGCTCAAAAGCCTCGGATAACGTCAGGTCGCTTGGCACCGAGAGTAGCCTAGCTCGTAAAGCATTGTTGGTTGCGTGCTCTGCCAGCTGGTCACATACCATTTCTTCCTCCAGTGGCCCAAAACGACACTCACTAGCTAGCTGCCTCAGGTTGGCGACAAACTGGTGGACAGGCTCACCTGCCCTTTGGTGTCGCTGCTGAAACCTTATCCTCTGGACAATCATGCTGTCCGGGGTGCTGAAATGGCACACCAGCAACTCGACCACGTCCTCTTACAAATCGGAAGCCCCTAGTGTATGCAGGATACACTGGCCCTCAATCCCCAAATTATGCACCAGAAGCGCACATGCCCTCAGTTTATCTAGCTCACCTAGGTCAAGCACCACAATGTAGTTTTAAAAGGTGGCAAACCATCTTGGCCAGGGCACAGGCGGCTCACCCAGGAGCTCCAGGAAGAGCCGAAATGGTGAAACGCATGCCTCCCTGTTTATTCTCATCACCAAAATGTTATGCATGGAATACTCAGCTTTAGTAAAGGGTGATCACACACAATACAGCCACTAGGCAGGGGCATTGGCAAAGAGGCTGAACAGAGATGCCCGTTGGTATTGATAGGGCGGTTCAGTGGCAGAAGAGAAAGTGGCCGCCACTACACCGCACTTCACAATAAGATAACAATATTACTATATCACAGAACAGTTACACTACTAGCTACAAACATAACATGTGTGAAGTCTATTCAAAAGCTTTGTCAGCTAGGAAAGTTTTCAGTTTTGTCTTAAAGGCAGAGAGGGTGTCAGCCTCAACTGGTTCCATAAAAGAGGGGCCTGATAACTGAAAGCCCTACCCCCCATGGTACTTTTAGAGATCTTAGGGATTACTCGGAGTCCTGCATGCTTAGAGTGTAATAATCTGTTAGGACAATAGGGTAGACCAATTCCTTAAAATAACTGGGGGATAGATTATGTATAGATTTATATGTCAAGAGAAGAACTTTAAATTTGATTCTGGATTCAACAGGGAGCCAGTAAAGGGAGGTTAATATGGGAGAAATATGATTCCTCCTTTTACAAGTAAAGGTAAGCCAATGCATCCATAAGGTTAAACCATTGGGTTAAACCATTGGCCAGTGCCGTCACTGGTTATTAAATGTTTTACCAATAGACCGATGGCAGTCATCTGGTGAATCTTTCATTCATTCAACCTTCTTCTTCTTCTTCTTCTTTTAGATTTGATTGACAGCCAGCTTACAGGTGCATTACTGCCACGTACTTCACTCTATATCATCATTGCTAAGTTGAGGATTCATTCAGGGCAAGCCCTCATTGTGTGAATGCTATGAAGCATTCACACATTGTTAGCCACTCACTTTTCTTGTATATAAACTTTTCAAAACTTTAGACTCTAACTCATTCTGCAGTGTTAGCGCTATATGATTTTGGTATCAAAACGCTCAGCTTTTTCTGCAATAGTGCACTTGTATTTTTCTTACTCCGAACTTTTATACTTTTTGTAAAAATTAAGATTTTTCAGCTTTTTAAATCCCATTCATTCCGATGGGAAACTTCTGCAAATTCTGTTTTTTCTGCTTCTGCTTAATAACTTCTGAAATTTTGAAGTTACAGAAACCATTCTGCCTTTATTTTGTTTCCCCAAGTGTCAGCTACTTAACTTCCATTCAGCTTTTCAATAACTTTTACGGTTTTTGAAATATTTGCATCTAAAGTCAGGTCGGTTTTTCTGCAAAAATCACCATGTAACATTGAAGTCAATGGGACGGGCTGCTGGCAGCTTAGAGCGCGTGATGTCATCACTAGAGTGTGAAGCATTTACAAAATATTTCTGGATAAATTGCGATTGTGGCCACAATTTTCGCTCTACTGACTTCATTTTTTCCAAAAACGTAGCAACAGATATCCTGACACTCACAAACTTTTTGTCTAAGCCATAACTTTTGTAGTTTTATCCCCAGAAGCCCTGAAGAGGAGAAACCGGTGAATTATGCCATATCTTTGAATGGGACAGAAAAATATTGATCCAAAATTTTTCTCGGTTTTTAACTCGCGAGTGTGAGCACAGTACGCCAAGGTCTCTGCCTTTGACGGCCACCTAATCCATATAGCACCGGACCCCCATGATCCCTCCTGCAGGTGGTGAGCCCACTGGAGGGCGGACCCATGTAACTCCTTCGGGCTGAGCCCAGCCGGGTCCCATGGGTGGAAACCCGGCCACCAGACGCTAGCCTATGTCTCCCAGCTGGTCTGGGAACGCCTTGGTATCCTCTCTGAAGAGCTGGAGCAGGTGGCGGGGGAGAGGGAAGTCTGGGCTTCTCTGCTTGAACTACTGCCTCCGCGACCCGGACCTCCGGAAAAGCGGTAGAAGATGGATGGATGGATGGATGGAGTGTGAGCACAATTTTACATTTCAGAGCATAAAATTTACATCACTGCGTAGCTTAGAGTCTCAGCATTCTCACGATGCCAAAATTATATCTGTCAGCCTTAGGGTTTCTGTTTTATTCACGGTTGTTCGAGGGGTGGGCTTCAAGGTTTTGCCTGCATTATTAATGTGATCCTCTGACCGGATGAATCCGGATTGATCTAGAACTTTCTCTCCCCAACTGCTGTGTGTGTGTTACTATGGTAACCCAGCACATGCGCCGAGACAGCTACATGAAGCTGCATAAATTCTGTTGCCATGGCAATGCCCTCCTCGCCATCAACTCTGTGGTTTTGTTTGGAGAGTTATGAAAATCGTGAAATCACGAAATTTGGAAAATATGCCAAGGTGACCGTCCTCTGTAGTTCAATATGTGTCTTGAAGATGGTAAATGGTAAATGGCATTCACTTATATAGCGCTTTTATTCTCATCTCTCGATAACCAGAGCACTTTACAGATTCTGCTATCCACCCATTCACACACACATTCACACACTGGTGTACAAGATGTACCTACTATTTTACTGTTTCCATGGCGACATCCTATTTTTGATGCTTCGCCTTTTTCCATGTTACAGCTGTATCTCAGACAGGGAATTTCTGATTTGCCCCCAAGTTTTTATGATCAATAGTGATTGGACCATTGACAGAACTACGAAGTTCTTTTTTATCTTGGGGTTCTGAATTTCTTAAAAAATGCTAATTTTTTCCCATTATGGCGACTATGGTTTTCCCATTAAAATCAACGTAAATTAAGATTCTCACAGAAACCAGTGTAAATAATCAGATTATGAGTATATCAATGATGGAGGAGGATTTAAACGGTGGCCTTCTGCTAGGACTCATTAACAGAACATGTACACAGTAAAGAACTGTTTCCATGACGACCGGCACACGTTGACGGCGTGCTCGCCTTACAAAACGTGACAATTACAGCTCAGAGAAACCTTATCGGATTTGGACCAAATTTTGCACAATGGATTCTAATCCCACTCTTACCACATCTATATATTAATATTCAAGCAATATTCACGGTGACCCCTAGTGGTGACATGAGGTACTGCACAAAACTGTTTGAATTTTCACTCAAAGACCAGTAGGCACAATGACATGAAATTTTCAGAGGTTTATCACAGTACACTGGATGACCCTCAATAGAAGTCAAATTTCTCCTGTTATCACCGCTGTTGCTATGGTAACGCATTTGTCACCATTCAATACATTTTTTACATTCAAGGGTTACGAAAGTTATGGCTTCATGAAAATTGGAACGTAAGTCATGTGGGCGGCCCTCTATAGTCCTATATGGGTCTTGAACATGTATCTATTTCATAACTGTTTCCATGGTGACGGCCTACTTTTGATGCTTCACCATAAAATACGTGACAGTGTGGAGGATCAAATAAGGGTCATCAGTGTGGAGGCACGGAATAAGTGCAGGCGGACACAGCGAACTGAAGTTTAAAAGGCTGTTTTATTCATCCTCCATCACGAGGCTCACTCCAGCGCTGTGGGAGAGTGCTGGAGCGAGCCCAGTGTCTCTAGTCAGCAAACAGGCAATGCGTGTGATCAAAAAGCAGTAAGAGAGTGAGCAAGCGATATTCAGTTGACTTATATACCCAGCTAGACAATGCATGCATGGCATATTAGCATCACAGTAAACAGCAGGAAGGCATGGACATTTGCATTAGAGTCACACATATCAATAGCAGGATTACTGGCACAGGAATTCCTCTCTACCTATTGATATCAGTCCATACATCTCACTGTTCTGCTAATTGCTCCAGCTGAGCGCTCTGCTTGTCCCGAGGCTGTGGGGGTCACCCACAACAGTTGTATCTCAGATACACAATTTCTGATTTGCACCAATTTTTTTTTTTTATCATGGACAATAATCCTGCTGTCAATAATAATATGCACATTGATCTTCCCTTGGGTTACAAATTTTTTTGTAAAAAATTATGAACTTTCTCTCCCCTATTATTTTCAATGGTTTTTCCATTGAAAACTGTAAAATGCTCTCGGTTTTTAAGCAAGAAGGTGCATAAATTGTTTTATTTATAATTCAACAATCAGTTGCCATAATGACAAGAATTGTAACCCACACACAACAGGATGTTAAACAGACTTTCAAAATAAAAGCCTCCAAAACTTAAAAAGTGCATAATTTTGCCCCAGTTTGAATATGAGAGATACTACCACTACTGTTACTTCATGACAGCCATTCGACAACCACACAACACTGAAATACACTGTTTTTTTTTTCCAAAATAAAAGCAGCCTTCATCTGACGAAGGCTGCAGTGCACAGTTGAAACATGTTAAGGTAAAGACATCTCCTTTCTATTTTTGTCTTTAATAAGAACAAAAGGTAAATAGCATTAAGCAAGTTCTACTTTTATGCTAATGTTTTTCAAGATTGGCTGTTTTTAGCTTGGAAGCTAACATTTTTTTCAGTTTTATGCTTGCATTTATCATCTTTAAGCTAATGTTGTACAATGTTAAGCTATTCTAGCTATTTGTACCATTTATGCTACTTCTACTTCTTCTGCTTTATGCTATTTCTACTTTTATGCTAATGTTTTTAAAAACTAGGCTAAGTTAGGCTAAGTTAGCCATTGAGCTATCTTTTTTCAATGAGTTAAGGTTGCATTTAGCATCTTTAAGCTGACTTCTACAACCTTAAGCTATTTTATACTTTTATGCTGTTTTTTTTTACGATTATGCTAATTTAACCTTTCAATTAACATTTTTTAGTTTTTAAGTTTATATTTAGCAAAATTTCACTAAATTCAGGCAACATTAAGCTACGTCTGTCATGTCCGCTGCGTAATCGCGCAGCAAACAAATAAACTGGTACGAGCCCAATGTGCGGTAATGTAACGTGTTTATTTACAAAAGGGTAAATATACAAAATGTCCAAATAACAGTCACTGTTGAGACAAGATGAGACAACCGGCTACAAACTCCATTGGCTTGGATAAAATGCCATACACGTTCCAGGCAGGGTAGGAGCGGAGAGAAAAGGCATGATTAAGGAAAGACTTACATACATGTCGGAGTGGAAAGGCTCTGAGGCACAACACAGTTCAGTCCAGGGAAAAACCAACAGTCGTGAGCCAGGAAGTCCAATGTTGACTTTAAGCTGCCACACTGGCTGGTCACACTGCCTCTCTATTAGTACACAAAACCCTAACAAAGGCAAGTGGACACAGCTGTGTGGCGAACAGGTGTGTGACTGATTGAAACTGTGTGTGTGTGTGTGTTGTGAACCATACAGCTGGTGAATGTCTGGTGAGAGGAGGAGGCGTGGCTGTAGGACTGGCGGAGAGCAAGGCTCAATCTGCCAGTTGGAATTAATAAGACATAAAACCTACAGCCACAGATCATGGATGGGGTGAACGCCCCCGAACATAACAGTGCCCCCTCCCCCTCAAGGGGTGGATACCAGACACCCACCGTACCATCAAAACAGAAAATACAACCTACCCCCCCCCCCCACACACACACACTCAAAAGGCCAATACAACAAACCAGGGTGGGAGGTGGGGGAAAACAGATTAGGAGGGATAAATCAAGAAGGTAGCACCACAATACAACACTTCAAACCCTTTTCCCAACCCCAAAACTAAGCTAACCCACCCCAAGAGTCCCCAGTTCAGGGGGGCGGCCAGAGTCCAATGCCCCGCAGGTGGCCGTAAGTTCAGAAGGCTGTCCAAAATCCCAGGGCCAGCAGGCGGCCTACAGAACAGCATCAGGCGGCCTGTCAGAGGAAAAGCGTCACCTAACCCAGGAACCTGGTCCTTCGGGCGGCCAGCCGGCCCGCATAGTTGAGCTACCAGGCCTGGGGGGAGAGACAAGGCGGCGGCCTACCCACCGGAAGGCTGAAAGGTGGGTGGCCGTACTGAAGAAGAGGACACCCCACGGTTCCTGGTGGCAGGAGCAGGCTGACCATGGCGGAGCCTGGCAGAAGAGGAAGGGACACCCCGAGGACCTCTGGAGGGGCGGAAGGGATCTCTGTGTCCCCGAGCTGGCCGGCTGCACCCTTGGTGGTCCCGGCTTGGGACTGGAGCTCGGCTGCATCCTTGGTGGACCCTGACCGAGCCATGGTTGCACCCTCACTGGAGCCCGGGAGGACCCTTGCTGCGCCTGTGATGGGACCCGGCTGGGCCAATGCTGATCTCCATGCCGTCCTGACCCTGGGCCAGCCAGTCCGCACGAGGATCCAGGCCAGAAGGCGGTCAATCCCAGGCACCCTCGGGGACCTGGGCAGATGGGGAGCTGGGTCCACAGGAACCACAATGGGGCTGGCAGCGGCGACAGTAACCTCCAGAGGTGAGCCTGGATTCTCTGTCTCATCCGGTAACATGGACCTCTCTCCGGCAACCCTTAATGAGGACTCAGACACAGAGGAGAAGGGGGCAGGGTCGCCGGCAGCGGCAGAGCCTGGCGAGGCGAGCTCAGGTGCAGCGTGCGGCTGCAACTGCCTCTCTTCACCTAAAGCTAGACAAAAATGCTTGATGAGGGAAAAAAGAAAGACAAAACAGAGCACTTGCCTTAGCTTGAGCTCTACTGCCGTCCAGGACTCTGACGATCCGGGCGATGTCTCGATTGACTCGGCCTCCTGGAGGTGCAGCTTGGGCACTGACTCTGCTGCGGCGGCCTCCACAGCAGGCATGATGGTCTCTGCAGTCATTATCTCATTATCTCAGTTGACATAACCCGTGCTGAAGATTCCTTCGGCGTGGGGGCTGGTGTCCGGCTCACCGTTGCTGCGGGGGACGGATCCTCCCGGAACTCTGGCTCCTTCCTATCCTGACAGTTCGGCTCCAGAGTACCCTCGGAGGAAGCAGGAATGAGCAGAGAGAGGGCTGGTGAGCCATTCAAGGCAGCAGCAGGTGGGAGGAACTCAGGGGACTGCACTCCCTGAGCCTCCCTACCAGGAATCAGGCAAGACATTTCATTATAAGTTGGAGAAGAATGAAAATTAACTTGCCTGTTAGCCTGGACGTAGATGCTGCCTGCTGCTGTACCATGTGGGGTGTCATCCCTCTCCCTGGCTCCGGAGAACTTGGACCCCATCATGGGAGGAATAGGAACCACCCCCGGCATCATGGAAAGAGAGACTTCCGGAGACGGCATGGAGAGCCTCCGAGCAGCAGAAGGAGCCATCGAGGAGATGGACTGTGCCGCAGCTGGAGAGGAAGGACAGGCTGTGTGATAGCCGGCGAGGACGAACTGTGGAAGAGGAGGCTGCTGCGGAAATGGTCTCACTGGATGAGGAACGGGCTGCTGGCGAGGAGGAGATGGCACTTCTCCGGTGATCAAGGGCTGGAGTCGAGGTGGGTTGGAGCTCCGGTGACAGGGGCGGGGCTGGAGCAGACGGGCTGACGGAGGAGGATGGCTGCTTTCGCCGCAAACTCCGCTTCCGTGTCAAGGGCTGCTCCAACGCTGGCAATTCCCTCTCGGGCTCCTCCTTGGTCTGGAGCCCCAGGGTCGGTGAACACTCAGAGGGGACAAGAGGAGATATGGAGAGGGTAAGTGGGATGATAGTGGCTGCAGCAGGTGGAGAGGCCTCTGGGGACTGCACACCCAGAGACTCTCTACCAGAGATCAGGCAAGAATTTTCAATGATTTTAGAAAAAAAGGAAGGAAAACTTGCTGGCAAGGGGTAGCTCCTTGCATTGGTTGTGGCGGGGCTGGACTCCTCCATTGACTGTGGAGAAGCCTCCCAGAACGGCACTGGAGAGGAAATGGCGGCCACTGATCTCTCCTCCTCCAGGCGGCGATCAATCTCCGCCAGCAAAGTCAGTCTGTGTTTCTCCCACCCTCGCGGAGAATGAGCGGGACCGAGTTCTGGAGACACAGGCGGGGCTGGAGCGGGAGACCTGAAGGAGGAGAAATGCCTTTCTCGTCCTGAACGCCTATCAGGTGCTGCTCACTGGCAATTCCCTCCCAGGCTCCTCTCTACGCAGCGCGAGGATGGAATGAAGAATGTCCGCAGACTCAGGGAAAAACAACAGGTCGGAACATTCCTGTAATACCTCCGCTGCGGTATCCTGAATGGCACGAACAGCCTCATAGGAATACTGCCCCTACTTCCGAAAAAAGGCTTCCTTCAAACGGGCCAGTCCGTGCCGCTCCGTGTCGCTCCAGAAGTTCATCATGGCTCCAATAGCAGGTAGGAAAAACACACAAAAAATGAAAAAAGCATGATACACACTGCTTGGGCTCTTTTGGTGGCAGCTTACTGTCATGTCCACTGCGTAATCGCGCAGCGAACATATAAATTGGTGCGAGCCTAACGTGCGGTAATGTAACATGTTTATTTACAAAAGGGTAAATATACAAAATGTCCAAATAACAGTCACTGTTGAGACAAGATGAGACAACCGGCTACAAACTTCATTGGCTTGGATAAAATGCCATACGCGCTCCAGGCAGGGTAGGAGTGGAGAGAAAAGGCATGATTGAGGAAAGACTTACATACATGTCGGAGTGGAAAGGCTCTGAGGCACAACACAGTTCAGTCCAGGGAAAAACCAATAGTCGCGAGCCAGGAAGTCCAATGTTGACTTTAAGCTGCCACACTGGCTGGTCACACTGCCTCTCTATTAGTACACAAAACCCGAACAAAGGCAAGTGGACACAGCCGTGTGGCGAGCAAGTGCGTGACTAATTGAAACTGTGTGTGTGTGTGTGTGTGGGGGGGGTGAACCATACAGCTGGTGAATGTCTGGTGAGAGGAGGAGGCGTGGCTGTAGGACTGGCTGAGAGCAAGGTTCAATCTGCCAGCTGGAATTAATAAACAAAGCCTACAGCCACAGGTCATGGACGGGGTGAACGCCCCCAAACATGACAACGTCTACATATATACTTTTCAAGGTTTGTTATGCCAGCATATTTCTGCATTTTTAAGCATTTCAGGAATGCATTTTCAGCTAACAACATTCACACCGCATTTCTGCTAGGAAATGCAAATTTTTCGAGTTTTCATTGATGTCCAGAGCACAGAAAAACACAGAAAACAAACACAGTTACAAACAGCTACATTCAAAAGCAAACTAATGCAATCCAATCCACCTTTATTCATATAGCACTTTAAAATCAACCACAGCTGACACAAAGTGATGTACATAAAAATACAAGACATAAAAACAATAAAATACAACTAAAAAAAAATACAATACTGCATAAATAAATAGTAATCATATAATAACAGCAACAAAAACAAATACAATCAATCTCTCAAACTGGATCAAAAGCCAAAGAATAAAAATGGCTTTTAAGATGAGTTTTAAAACTGGACAGTGAAGGGGCCTGTCTGATGGACAAAGGCAGATTGTTCCACAGTTTAGGAGCAGCAACAGAAAAAGCTCTGTACCCTCTGACCTTCCTCTTCGATTTTGGTATCTCCAGGAGCAGCTGATCAGCTGACCTGAGAGACCGAGCAGGGGTGTAAGGATGAAGGAGCTCAAAGAGGTAAGGCGGGACAAGGCAATTTAATGATTTCAAAACAAAAGAATTTTAAAATGAACCCTAAAGTGTACAGGCAGCCAGTGGGGGAAAGCTAAAAGGGGTGGAATGTGGTCCCTCTTATGTGTTCCAGTTAAAAGATGTGCAGTGGCATTTTGAACCAACTGGAGACGTGAGAGGGAAGACTGGCTGACTCCAAAATAAAGTGTGTTACAATAATCCAGCTGAGACATAATGAAGGCATGGATTACTGTTTCAAAGTGCTGCCTTAAAATAAAATAATAAAATAAAATAATTAAATTAAAATAATACATATACTGTATCAGCTCGCCGATGGTTAGCCGATATACCTGTGCATCCCTAGTTTGGTGGGGGAGGTTTTTTTGCAAATGCTTGGCCCTTTGCATGCGTTTTAGTACCTGCAAAACCTTTTGTAAATCAAGCCACAAATCTTATGCAGTAGTAACACCAGTTGCACTACTGGCGCATAAAAAATCTATTTGTTGGTAAATATTATACCTAGTCATAGCAAGCGTAAAGTCAAATGTGGCTAGTTTCCTTACAGCTAATACCAACCTTACAGTCGAGATGTTTACATGTTTAGGATTTTCTGTAAGGCTCACTAGAGCTTTCAAACAATCAGTATTTATATACCCTAACTATTTTATGTGTTCAAACCTAAGCGCATCTCTGATTTGTTTCAAACTTCACAAGTTACTATCTCCAATGCCAAGTTAGATGTCTGATTAAAATAATGTATTTTAATTGTAATTTTATGACATTGCAGTGATGTTAAACACCTTTATGGCATACCTGTTTTCATGGCTGTAACAAATAATCAGCCCACGTGCATGATGCAGCAACAAGAAAGGACAATCAAACAATAATACACGTTTGAGGGTTTTTATTAAATAGCAAATCTTCGCACAGCTACAGAAACAGTCACTCACCAGAGGAAGGAGCCTGTGGAGAGAAGACGAGAGCTGTGTGAGGAGGAGTGGAGTTAGGGAAAATGGGCTAGCCAAATCGCCACTTACGGGAGCTCCGAGGGAGAACCGGCAGGGCCCCAGCGGGGAATAGACGAACCAGCAGGATGAGGGAATGAGCTGGTAGTGCCTGACCGAGTGGAGGTTGCTGAGGATGAGTGGAGAGGTGGCAGGAGAGCGCGCACAGTCCCGGTGACACACCCGCACGATGGCAGCAACCTTAGGAGGGGAAAAAGCACACAGGTTAATAACTTTTTATCTAGTGTGAATCAAATACTTGCTGTCTTGATCGGCAGTATACCCAGACGAGCCAGCGTTGAATCGCTGAAGGATGCCTCCTTATGAACGCTGGCTGATGAGAGGGCGCAGGTGTGTCCTCTCACTCAGGTGCGCTGATGACCTGAGGAGAGATGAACGGGAAGGAGGGGGTGCGCTCTCGCCGGCCACTACACCTGTCTGTTAAATGTTTGGTACTTCTGTGAAGTCAGTGTTGTAAGTCTTGCATGGCAACGTGGCAATAAAGTGGTTAGTTCTGTTGCCTCACAGCTTGTGTGTACAGTGAGTAGTGTTACTAATGACTTGGTGTACAAAGAGTGAATATTAAGTACTGCTCTACTTAAAAAAAAAAAAAATGATAGTGATATAATGATCCCAAACTGAATTCAGCGCAGTGACACTATACTTGATGGGTGGGGGGATATATCCACAATTAAAAATTGTGACAAAATCAGACCACCCTTGCTGTCGTCTCTCGCTGAGCAGTCTCCTTATCTTCTGGCTCCTTTGGATCCACTTTAACTGTGTTCCCTCTTGACCAGTTTTCAGAGGTCAGCCTGTTCTCAATTGATCCCTTTACTGCTTTGTAGTGCTGCAGGTGGACTTAAAAAGATTATGGTTTTGTAGTGCAAAGGTGGTGACTGTGTTTCTGGATGGTTTTTTTTCTTTAATCGGATGATGCCCTGATTTGAGTTTTCCTTACTTATTAAGGCTTTAAGACGGATCCACGGGGATGCAACTGAATAATTACTGATTGAAGGATACCTTTTTTTCTTTTTTCTGTATGCAGTGCAAGTGAAGGTACCTTTAGTTGGCTTTTTCATCCTTTGAAAGGAAAATCTATCATGGCACCCATGCTGGAGATTATTGACCCAATGCAAAAAATAAAAGAAAATATAAATGAAGCCACATAGACTTCACTGTTAAGTGAGACCAAAATGCCACTGACCTGTGCAATAGATGCTGCCTGCAGTCCCATGGTTGCTGTAGTAAAGCCATTCACAATGTTCCCAATACTGATTGCTCCCCCCCCCAAAAAAAGCTGCAGCGATGTGAGCCGAACTGTTTAGACCAGTGGTTGCTATCAAATAACAACAGGTTCATTGACTGCACCTATTATTTCCTGCCTCACATGTCACTAGAAATACTTTTTGCTAGTGATGGCAAAGTCGAAACAGTGTTTTACTATGTACCGAAACATAGGTGGAACTTCCGATTCAAACCACTGTTTCGAGGTCTGTATCAGAAAGAGGATGTCACGTGACTGTTCCATGTCGCGTTCCATTACGTCACCAACTGTTTTGAAACGTCACCATTGTTTTATGCGGTGATTTTGTTATCCCGTTTCTAAAATGGAATAATAAATAAAATACTACCATTGATGATGATGATGATGATGAAAATGCCTATTGTACGCACAATATATGTATTATAGATATACTTTATATGTAAAATACTAATTTCTCGTGTCCTTGCCTGATTGGCTGCTGATTCATCAGCCCACATGCCTAAAGCATTTAAAAGCTCCTCTAAAGTGCAGTTTGTTTGCGAAGTCTTGCCTCTCTGAGTGTCTTGTACTGAGCGTGCTTTTGGATTTACACTATTTGGAAATGGATGGCTGTAGAAAGCATCCCAGGTCAGATGTCTGGGATCACTTCGACCTTCTTAAGGGGAAAAAAGTTAAATGTATGCATTGTATGCAACATCTTGCATTTTGTAATAATACAACAACTATGTGGAAACATCTACGGACAAAACATCCTGATGCCTGCATTCCTCGCACAACACAACCTGAATCAAGCCATGGCCAGCATAATGTTTATAGTATGTATTCATGGTCTTTTAATACACATACAAGTATACATTTATTATTAATACACGTTTATTATTATTTACAAAAAATATAATTATGCATTTGATAACTAAAAGAAGCCATAGGTAGGCAACCCCCAGACACCCACTATGCTCAGAATGATTGAATGAGGTGGTAATTGTGTTTGATTCTCATTTATTGTTATCTAACTTGTCTGTCTGTCTATCTGTCAATTGAGGTTCAGTGCTATCTCTTAGCCCCATACTTGCCCAGACGAGATAACCCTCAAGATTACTGGAAACAACATGCCGCTATATTCCCTCACCTTTTCCAGCTGGGCAGTGAAGACTGACGACCCCCGCCCTGTATTCGCTTTGTAAAGCAACCGAGATGTGGTTGCTCACCTCATAGGTGACCAAATAATAATAATTTTTTAAATTTTTTTTATTTTGTATACTTTATTGATCCCCAGAGGGGAAATTGAGGGCATCCACCTGGATGGATGAAGCAGCCACGGTACGGCGCTATCCCTTCACCATTCACACACACATTCACACCTAGGGCCACTTTAGAGTCTCCAATTAACCTAACCTGCATGTTTTTATTTTGGCCTGTGAGAGGAAACCGGAGAAATCCCGGAGTAAACTCATGCGGATACGGGGAGAACATGCAAACTCCACACATGGCCAAGGGTGAGTTGCTGTGCTGCTGCAGCGCTAACCACTGCGCCACCGCACCGCCCAATAATAATAATGTTCCAGCGGGCCAAGACATATCTCTCCATTCCAGCCACACCAGTCCCTTGCAAGAGAATATTCTCAAAAGCAGGAGAGATTTTAAACAAGGGGAGAAACCGTGTAAGTCCGAGCACTGTTGAACAGATTGTTTTTCTGAATAAAAATACTTGAATGTACACAAGCACCCTCTATAAATACTAATTAATTCATACAAATAAAGCTATAAACCCAAACAAAATACAAAATGTTAAGAGATAAAAACACACGAAAACACTCGACTGTTTGAATGTAGTATTGTAACATATGGCCACCAGATGTCACTGTGCGGAGATGTTTCAAATGTTCCGAAAGATCAGTTCTTTTTCTGAATCAATTGTTCCAAATGATTCAATCATTCCGTCTCAGCAGTCTGCTGAGTTCTCTCCTCCAGCTGCAGCAGTTGATTTTGTTTCTATTCTCTCTGTGTCTCCTCCATTTTCCCTGAGTGTCTGCTGGCTCCTGAACCTAGCCGCTGGACGATGGAGGAGCCCATGGCCCTGGAGGAGTATAGACCAGTGCCAGCACGGAGTGATCCCCCACCTTTCCCACTGGATCAGTCGCCAGCATTGGAGTCCTCGCCTGGGGGAACTAAGACTGCCACCACCACCAAGCCAGCTGCAGAGGCCGCTGCAGCAGAGAAGGAACCTGCGCCAGACCGCCTTGAGGCCTGGCCTGTGATGTCATCTGGATCAACGGATTCCTGGACGGCAGTGGAGCACGAGTCCAGGCGAATGCTCCCATTTGTGTCTCTCCCTTTTGGTTTAGAGCAATCTTGCCTGGGTCTTGGGGAGGAGAGTTGGATGCAGCCAGTTGTTGTGTCTGAACTCACCTCACCGGGCTCCGCTGCTGCCGGCAACCCTGACTATGTCTCTTCTCCTGTTGTGTTTGAGTTTTATTCAGGGTCGCCGGGGAGGATCTGCTCCTGTCCGAGGCTCTTGTGGACCCGGTCACACCACCTGCAGATGTCGCGAGCCCAGCCCCTCTCGCCGTTGAGGCCTTTCCTGGTCCTGCATCCCTGGTAGAGGTTGCCGTGAGGGCGTCACCACAACCCGGGTTCTCCTTGGGGGCAGTTTCAGTCCAGGCTGGGTCCACCGCGTGTGCAACCTGTCCTCTGCCCGAGGAGCCTCTACCACCTGGATCGTCGGAGTCCTGGATGGCGATGGAGTTCGAGTCCAGGCAGGTGCTCTAGTTTGTTTCTCTCTTTTCTGAATTAGAGCAATCTTGTCTGGCTCTTGGTGAGGGGAGCCAGGTGCAGCTACCCGCTGCCTCTGGTCCTGTGTCGCTGGGCTCCGCCGCTGCAGGCGACCCTGACCTTTTGTCTCTCTGTCCTGTCTCTGAGCTCTCCCTCAGGGTCGTCGGAGAGCAGCCAATACCACCCGAGGCCGCCAAGGATCCAGGTTCGCTGCCCGAGGTCACTGTGGAGGCCACTACGGGTGCAGTGTTGGCCCGGTCGGGGTCCACTGAGGGTGCAGTGTAGGCCCGGTCAGGGTCCACCTAGGGTGCAGCATTGGCCTGGTCGGGGTCCACCGAGGGTGCAGCATTGGCCTGATTGGGGTCCACCGCGGGTGCTGTAGAACTCCAGTCAGAGTCAACCGTGGGTGCAGCTGCGTCCCAAGTTAGGACTACCGAGGGTGCTGCTGGTCAGCTTGAGGACGCTGGGGCCTCTGCACCTCAGCCTGATGCCATTGTGGCCCCCTCTTCCTCCTCCTCCTCCTCTTCCTCCTCCTTGTCTGACGCCATGGGGTTTCCCTTCCTACGGTCTGGTCACCCACCAGTGAGCTTCCCGGTGGGCAGGCTGCCTCCTGCTTCACCCGGTCCTGGTGGCTCAACAGCGCTGGCCGACCGCTGGAAGGACTGAGTCTCTGGGTCAGGTGGCCTGTGTTTTTCGGCAGGCCACTGGACTCTGTTCGCCGGACTGTCTGCTGGGCCTGGGACTCTGGGCGGCCCTCTGAGCCTCCACACCTTTGGACTTGGGGGGGGGTTAATTGTTTTTCTGTTGTGGGCCCTGGGCGGGGTTGTTTGTTCCCTCCGGACCTGTTTCCCCCACCTCCCACCCTGGGTTGATTATTGTGATTATTTCCTGCTGGGGTTTGGGGGGGCAGGATTTTTCTTTCCTTTTGATGTTGCCGTAGGTGTCTAGTCTCCACCCCTTGGGAAGGGGGGCTCTGCCATGAACTGAGCTGGTTTTGTCCTTTAGGCTCCGTTCTGACCTTTCCCCGTGGCTCAGGTTTATCTGTGTATTTGTGTATAGTGTTATCTTTTGAGTTCTTGTAGTTTCTTTGTCACTAGTTTACTTTTATCTGTACCTGTCACCACTGTTCTGGCCGGCAGGGAGCTCTCGTGTGTCTGTGTACTTTGGCTCGTTGACAAGCCATGCAGGCTGCTGCCCACTCTCTAACTTGTTTGCGCAGGCTCGGCCATACAAATTTCTCTCCCACCATTTTGACCGACGCGCGCACTCCCGGGTGCGCCAGAGAATGAATCGAGTTCAAAACGCGGCGGTGCCACACGGCCGGTACCACAGGACGCAGTCGCCCCATGGAGACATCGCAGATTAGGGGGGGGCATGCCTTCTTGCAGCACCCTGCTCTCCAGCCTTAACCCTGTTGGTCCAGACTGGAGCGCGCGCATGTCCGCATCGCTACCCTGATCCGCGGCCATGGCTGCATAATCTATCCCTACGTGGATTGGGGCCGCCACGGCGCGCGAGAGACAGTCTGCCACCACATTCAGTTTACCCGTCACGTGCTGAATATCGGTAGTAAACTCTGAGATTGCGGCCAGCTGCCTCTGCTGCCGGCCTGACCACGGTTCTGAAACCTTGGCCATCACGAATGTCAGCGGCTTGTGGTCAACGAACGCGGTGAAACTGCATCCCTCCAGCCAGAACTGGAAGTGGCGAATGGCCAAGTGGAGAGCTAACAACTCTCTGTCGAATGCGCTGTATTTTCGCTCACTATCGCTTAAAGTCCTGCTGAAAAAGGCGAGTGGTTGCCAAGCCCCGGCTACATGCTGCTCCACGACCGCCCCTATGGCCACATCTGACGCGTCAGTAGTGAGCGCTATGCGGGCCGTTGGGTCCGGATGTGCTAACAACGCAGCGTTTGCCAGGGCTGTTTTGACCTCCGAGAATGCTTGCTCTTGCTCCGGAGACCATTTGATCTTATTTGCGGGTTTTTGTTTTTTTAGTGCGGCATACAATGGTTGCGTGAGCTGCGCTGCGCGGGGGAGGAAACGGTTATAAAAATTCACCATTCCCAAAAACTCCTGTAACGCCTTGACTGTTTGTGGCTGGGGAAAATTTGTTACCGCGCGCACTTTGTCAGGCAGCGGAACCGTTCCTTCTGGGGAGACGCGATGCCCCAAAAAATCAATCTGCGTCACCCCGAACTGACACAAGTCTATCTTAGAAAAAATGCGCGCCCCCGCCAAATGAACGGAAAAATCTTGGATATGCGGGATTGGGTAGCGGTCATGCGCTGCAGCGTTGTTCAACCTGCGGAAATCTCCGCAAGGTCGTCACGAGCCATCAGCTTTAGGGACCATGTGAAGTGGGGAAGCTCATGGGCTATTCGAACGCCTGATGATGCCCAACTTTTCCAGGTTGGTGAACTCCTCGCGCGCTATGGTCAGTTTAGCTGAATCCAATCGCCGAGCTTTTGCAAAAACGGTCGGTCCGGTGGTAGTAATAAAATGTTCCACTCTGTGTTTAGCGACGGCTGCTGAAAATGTGGGGACCGTGAGTGCTGGGAACTGACTGAGCAGTGTGTGGAACTTACCGCTTGCCGTTGCGACGTTGGCTTGTGCTATGGGCGGGGTCACTCGGGCTGCACAGGGAATAGAATGAAAAGAAAGTGCATTAACCAGGCGCCTGTTAGCAAGATCAACCAACAACCCATGTGAGCACAGAAAATCAGCCCCCAACATATTGAAACTAACTGCAGCTATGACAAAAGTCCACTCAAATGTACGGCTGTATAGGGACAGAAGCAGAGTCCTCTCACCAAAGGTCTTGATCACCGAGCCGTTCGCTGCTGACGCCCAGTGACCTCCGGGACCCGCCAGCCGGTCAGCGGAGGAAGGCGTGATGAAACTCACTTGGGAGCCTGTGTCCACGAAGAACTGTCTCCCTGAACGCGCATCCGTCAAGTAGAGCAGCTTGTTCTCTTCACCGAGGGCCGCAGCTGCTACCGACCCCCGGCCTTGGCGTCCCGAGCGCTTGAACTGGCACAGTGGTATACATTTGCGTGCCCTCTCTGCAAAGCGGCGATGGTAGAAACAGAGGGTGTTTCCTACGCGATCCTTGGCCCCCGCCCCTGCCGTCGTCGGTGGGTCTGCTACCGCCGTCTCTGGCCCCTCGCCATCTCTGGCCGTCGCGCTGAACTCCGTCGCTGCCGCAGTGGCCGCTCACTGTCCGGTGCGCCTCCTGGGCTAGCGTGCGGAAGTCCCGCTGGGCCAATAACGGTGAACTGGCCAGGGTCGCTCTCGGGGCCGACGGTAGGGTTCTCAGGAAAATGTGGGTGAAGAGGAAGTCGTCGCCGTCTGAGCCCCTCAACCTCAGCATGTCCTCCATCAGGTCAACGGGCGTGCCATCTCCCAAGTCGTTCAGATTCAGGAGCCTCTCCGCTCTCTCCTGGGCTGAGAGAGTGAAGCGCTGGATGAGCGCAGCCTTCAACGCGCCATATTTGTCGTCGGCCGGTGGCTGCTCCAAAAGGCTTTGCACATGCCGAGCCGTGCGGTTGTCGAGCTTGGCAATCACATGGTAGAATTTCGTGTCATCTACCGTTATCCCCCGGAGGGCGAACTGTGCTTCGACCAAGTGGAACCAGGACCGTGGGTTGTCTCGCCAAAAGTCCGGTAGCTGGATGGTAGCGGCATACGCCTGGCTGGGAGCTCCAGCCAGGCCGCTGGGAGCTCCCCCAAGGCCGTCTCTCTGCATACCAAAGCCTAAACTTTCACATCCTCCTGTCATCTCCAAAGAGACTCAGTCCTTTGTTCAATCTAAGATGTGAAGCCTAAAGTGGTATACATATGAAGCATAAAGTGATATACCTCTGTGCATATGTGTCCCACAATATACAGTATATATATATATATATATATATATATATATATATATATATATATATATATATATATATATATACGTATATATATATATATATAAAATCATCATCATCATCATCATAGCAGTATGTCGGGGGCGACAATGACTGTTTCATTTAGGTCTGATCAGATTCCTCCATGCAGCTCTGTAATTCACTCCTGACCTTGTTAACCTGGGCGACATCCGAGCCGGTACGAGTTGCTCTCTGACTGACCATTTCATGAAACTACTTGCAAAGTATTTGAGTACCGCTAGCTTTTGCTGGACTAGCGACACATTCTTGGCAGATAGAAGTATTATCAGTGGCAAGGACAGGCCAAGACAAACTGACTCCAGTATCTGTTGCAGTGACTGACCAGATGATAGGTTTGTTTATCGCTGCTCTCTGTGTAGTGCATGGCACGATGCACCAACTGGCAAAAGTCCACCACAGACCTTGCGACAGATGTGCTTATCTGCCAGGATGTCCAGTTTCACACCGTGTAACTGGGAGTGGTCCACCAAAGACCTGGTTTTACCCACGAGGCGTTTTTCTCCCTCCGAGATGCGCCAACTATTGTGTATATACTGTATACATACATATATACACACACACACACACACACACACACACACACACACACATATATATATATATATATATATATATATATATATATATATATATATATATATATATATATATATATATATAATAGTGGTGGGTGTTGGCGTTATCCCGTTAATCGCCCGTTAACGCGGTGCCCCCCTTAACGGCAGCAAATTTTGTGATCTCGGTTAACAGCAGTTAATGGCCAAAAGCGCAAACAGTACTTTTTGGCCTAGCCGCTCTCCATGGCAAGACCGTTGTGACCATTGACACTGTGTGTGCCATGCAGACAAGCTTGATTACAGCCATGGATATCACCAAAGTGCTGTCATGTTTAAGTTTACAACATTATTTCTTGGAGCTCTCACCTGGATAATTGTTACAGCCTCCTCCAAAACTTTGTTGGGTTGTTCTTCACTGGAAGCTAGCTAGCTCATAGCTACTAGCTCCATACTAGGTTATAGCTGATCTCCATCTGCTGAGACGGACAGAAATTCACCTGTTTTCATCCCCACAGGTCCAATGGTGGTGAGTACTAGTCTAAAAAAAATTTCTCAAGCTGTCTTCGGAATGTCCATTCACTCTCTTGCTGTTTTGTAGCACGTTGGGGTGTTGTCATGAGCGCGATAGTAGCTCTGTTTGTTAGTGCCACTGCTAAGATGCTAACATTGTAAAAAAAAATGACTCATGCTGGCAAAATGAGTCACTTTGAGGACATTTTCAAAGCTGATGTAACAGTCTGTATTGAGCGACCTTCAAAATGATATTAAATTTGTAGGAAGTGCGCCAAAATGACCCGGAAAAAGACTATTTTTTTATATTTTGCTAGGTTGAAAACTCACCGGCAGTGCGGTGGCGGAGTGGTTAGCATTGCAGCAGCACAGCAACTCACCCTTGGCCGGGGAATCCTGGGTTTGATCCCAGCCCCCAACCAACAGTGATCTGTGTGGAGTTTGCATGTTCTCCCCGTGTCTGCATGGGTTTACTCCGGGATTTCTCCGGTTTCCTCCCACATGCCAAAAGCATGCACGTTAGGTTAATTGGCATCAAACTGGGGATTCTAAATTGTCCTTAGGTATGACTGTGAGAGTGAATGGTTGTCTGTCTCTCTGTGTTGGCCCTGTGATGGACTGGTGATCTGTTCAGGGTGTACCCTGCCTCTCGCCCAAAGATGCTGGGATAGGCTCCAGCCCCCCCACGACCTGAAAAGGATTAAGCGGAAGAAGATGAATGAATGAATGAAAACTCACATTCGATTGGTCGGGAGTTACATCTTCCGCAAAAACATATGTATTTTTAGAAAGTAGGATTTCTAAGCTTTCCAATGATATGAGGCATTCATGGGGGCTTTCCCGGGATGTGCCGCTAGCAAACAAAGAAAGAGTCATGATTTATGATTTATGCACTTCTCGTGCCTATATCTCGTAGTGACGCGGTGTGCATCAGAAATATTATTTCTGGAAAATATATTGGATAGTTTTTGTCATTTTGAGTATGTTGAGAGCTTTAATAAACCTGCAGGTGACGAAAGCAAGTATATTTGTCCACTCCCATGTTTGTAACAGTATGAGAAACTTTAAAAATTACCAACTTGAGGTACACAGTATCTGAATGGAAAAACATGAGATTAACGCGTTATTAATCGCGATTAAGTCAATGTTCCAAAAGATTAATCACAATTAGGAATTTTAATTGTCCAACACCACTAATGTATATATATGTATGTGTGTGTGTGTATCTTGACATTAACACTGGCCAATGGCTGCCACACCCACTAGCCATTTTGACCGGTTGTAGGTTTCTCAAACGGCATCTATTCAACTTTATTTATATAGCGCCATTTCACAACAACAGTCATCTCATAGCACTATCAACTGTAGGGGGGAACCCCCACAGTTGCAGAAAGACCCCAGCAATCAGGTGATCCCCTGTGAGCAAGCACTTGGCGACGGTGGAGAGGAAAAACTCCCTTTTAACAGGAAGAAACCTCCAGCAGAACCAGGCTCAGGGAGGGGCAGTCATCTGCTGCGACTGGCTGGGGGGTGAGGGGACAGAGAAGATGAAAAGAACAGACATGTAGAGAGCAAACAGCACGATGGGGACTCAGTCTATGGGAGAGAACAAACAAATGTTAATGACCAGCAAAAAAAAAATATTTCATAGAGAGTGAGGAAAGGAGTGAGGCCCAGTGCATTACTGGAGGTCCCCCGGCTGACTAAACCTATTAGCAGCATAACTAAGGGAGGGTTCAGAAACACATGATCCCTCCCTAATTGTAGGCTATATCAAAAAGGTAGGTTTTAACCCTAATCTTAAAAACAGAGATCGAGTCTGACTCCCGAATCCAGATTGGCAGCTGATTCCACAGGAGAGGAGCTTGATAACTGAAGGCTCTGCCTCCCATTGTACTTTTGGAGATTCTAGGTATTACAAGTAGTCCTGCATTTTGGGAGCGTAGTGCTCTGTTAGGATAATACGGTAGTATCAGATCTTTTAAATAAAAAGGAGCCTGATTGTTTAGAGCTTTGTAAGTAAGAAGAAGGATTTTAAACTTAATTCTAAACTCTATGGGAAGCCAATGAAGGGAGGCCAGAACCGGAGAGATATGATCTCTCTTTCTAGTACCTGTTAAAACTCTTGCTGCAGCATTTTGGACCAGCTGAAGACTTTTTAAAGATGTTTTAGGACAACCTGATAATAAAGAATTACAATAATCTAATCTCGAGCTAACAAAAGCGTGGACCAGTTTCTCAGCATCACTCTGAGACAAGATGCTCCTAATCTTGGCAATATTACGCAAATGATAGAAGGCAGTCTTAGAAACAAATTTAATATGTGAATAAAATAAACCTATTGCAAAAATAAACCTAAAATAAACCTATTGCAATGTGAGACTATGAAACTACAACTCCCAAAAGCACTGTGATTTTTTTTTCTAATCAGTTTTCTTTTTCTTTCTTTTCTTTTTTCTGGTGAAAATGGTCCATCCATCTTCCATCTTCTTCCGCTTAATCCTTTTCGGTTCGTGGGGGGGCTGGAGCCTATCCCAGCATCTTTGGGCGAGAGACAGGGTACACCCTGGACAGATTGCCAGTCCATCGCAGGGCCAACACAGAGAGACAGACAACCATTCACTCTCACAGTCATACCTAAGGACAATTTAGAATCGTCAGTTTTGATGCCAATTAACCTAACTTGCGTGTTTTTGGCATGTGGGAGGAAATCAGAGAAATCCCGGAGTAAACCCACGCAGACATAGTGAGAACATGCAAACTCCACACAGATCACTGTTGGTCGGGGGCTGGGATCGAACCCAGGATCCCCCGGCCAAGGGTGAGTTGCTGTGCTGCCGCAGTGCTAACCACTCCGCCACCGTGAAAACGGTCAATTTAGGTTAAATCCATCAGCAACTATAATGATGTCATGCAGCCATGAAGGGGTGTCCCAATTCATATAGGCGAAGGGCTCGGGATACAAATGAGAATTGGGATGGACCCAAATCTACCTGCACTTCACTAGCATTTTGCAAATGTTTTTCTCTACCATTTTACAGTCCTGTTCTTCATAAATAAAACAATGTTTCTCTTGCTATTTTTATGTATGTATAAGGGTAATTTACATTGCAAAAAGTTGTAAATTTAGTTCAAGCCAAGGCAAGTTTATCTGTATAGCACATTTCATCCATCCATCCATCCATCTTCTACTGCTTTTCCAGAGGTCCGGGTCGTGGAGGCAGCAGCTCAAGCAGAGACGCCCAGACTTCCCTCTGTCCGGCCGACCACCTGCTCCAGCTCTTCAGAGAGGATACCAAGATGTTCCCAGGCCAGCTGGAAGACGTAGTCTCTCCAGTGTGTCCTGGGTCCGCCCCGGGGCCTCCTCCCAGTGGGACATGCCCGAAACACCTCAAGTGGGAGGTGTCAGGAGGCATCCTGATCAGATGCTCAAACCACTTCAACTGGCTCCTTTCGATATGGAGGAGCAGCAGTTCTACCCTGAGCCTCTCCCGGATGACTGAGCTCCTCACCCTATCTCTAAGGGTGAGTCCAGCAATCCTATGGAGAAAGCTCATTTCAGCTGCTTGTATCCGCAATCTCATTCTTTTGGTCATTACCCAAAGCTCATGACCATAGGTGAGGGTAGGAATGTAGATTGACTGGTAAATCGACAGCTTTGCTTTAGAACTCAGCTCCTTTTTCACCACGACAGACTGGTACAATGTCCGCATCACTGCAGATGCTGCTCCGATCCGTCTGTCAATCTCTCACTCCATTCTCTCCTCACTCGTGACTGAGATCCCGAGATACTTGAACTCCTCCACTTGGGGCAGGAGCTTGTCTCCAGCCCGGAGAGGACAATCCACATTTCGTGTACAAGACAATTCAAAGTGCTTTACATAAAATCATTAAAGCATTACAGCAAGTTGCAAAAGGAGTACATAAGAATTTAAAAGCAACCGAAAAAGTAAATTAAAGAGAAACAAAAACAAGCTAAAATAGAGTAAGTTCAAGTAAATTTTAGCATGCCATAGTCCAGTTTGATCATATTACACATAATATGAAATATCACTGCACAGAAACTCCACCATACACACATATCAGGAGGGCAACCAAGACTAAAATGAAGAGAATAGACTATTTGGAATAATTTAACACATCCTCTTGGAACAAATATGAGGATGCAGGCTGTAAATGTAGGTCAGTGATTCTGATAGTGTTTGGGGCCAGGAGAGAAGGCTTTGGTGGCCCTGTTGGCCCACCACTGGATTTTATTAATATGGCTTAAAAAAGAAACTATCATTTATTAATGACCTCTACTCCATGACTCAGCCTCAGCTGGTTAGACATTAGCTCTGTTAATTCTGTTTTTAGAAAATAGTGTTAGAAGAAAGTGTACCAAGTTCGAAGTTACTCATTGTAGTTGTTCTTTGTTTCTCACTTGGGTATTAACTAAACATACTGATCATTGCTGCATTGTATTTTGGTTCAAATGTGTTCACCTCTGTAGACTTTATTTTCTCAGACCATGTACATACAGTGTGCTCCGACTGTTTAATTTTTGCATTCAGGCCAGTTTTAGCCGGTTGTTAGTAGCAATCTTGCAACACTTTCTCACAATAGTCAAGGCAGGGCCATTTAGTGGTTTTTGTTTCCTGCCCCCCCCCCCACACACGATTATTTGTGATGATAGATTTGCAGACAGCACACACCACATCTAGTAAATTTGTGGCAGCGCCTTGCATGGCAGCAACGCCTCTGATTCTAGAGGTGATTAACACTGTAGATAAGAGAAAAAGAGAAACGTAATTTTGTTCTACTGTACATGATTGGCTGTATGGACTGAATTTTTTTTTTTTTTTTTTTTGTTACTTATTTGTACCCGTAGGTAGACTTGGTTTGCAGTCTGGTGACAAGCCACCGGCTGCTGGTTGCTGCGTGCGCGAGCGCCCTAAACCTACATGTTTTTGGTGTGCGGGAGGAAACCGGAGAAATCCCGGAGTAAACCCGCGCAACACGGGGAGAACATGCAAACTCCACACAGCTCACTGTTGGTCGGGGGCTGGGATCGAACCCACGATCTCATGATCCCCACGATCCCCCGGCCGAGGGTAAAACTGTGCTGCCACAGTGCTAAACCACTGCGCCACCGTGCAGCCCAAATGACAATAAAGATGAATGACAATAAAGTTACCTTTACCTTACCTGTACCTTTATCTAGTACATTTTGCACAATACAAAATAAACGAACAGAATATCAGATATACAGTGGGGTAAAAAAGTATTTAGTCATCCACCAACTGTGCAAGTTCTCCCACTTAAAAGATGAGAGAGGTCTCCAATTTTCATCATAGGTATACCTCAACTATGAGAGACAAAATAAGAAAAAAAAAATCCAGAAAATCACATTGAAGGATTTTTAATGAATTAATTGGTAAATTCCTCGGTAAAATAAGTATTTGGTCAATAACAAAAGTTCATCTCAATACTTTGTCATATACCCTTTGTTGGCAATGACAGAGGTCAAAGGTTTTCTGTAAGTTTTCACAAGGTTTTCACACACTGTTGCTGGTATTTTGGCCCATTCCTCCATGCAGATCTCCTCTAGAGCAGTGATGTTTTGGGGCTGTCGCTGGGCAACACAGACTTTCAACTCCCTCCAAAGATTTTCTTTGGGGTTGAGATCTGGAGACTGGCTAGGCCACTCCAGGACCTTGAAATGCTTCTTACGAAGCCACTCCTTCATTGCCCGGGCAGTGTGTTTGGGATCATTATCATGCTGAAAGACCCAGCCACGTTTCATGTTCAATGCCCTTGCTGGTGGAAGGAGGTTTTCACTCAAAATTTCACGATGCATGGCCCCATTCATTCTTTCCTTTACACGGATCAGCCGTCCTGGTCCCTTTGCAGAAAAACAGCCCCAAAGTATGATGTTTCCACCCCCATGCTTCACAGTAGGTATGGTGTTCTTTCTCCTCCAAACACGACAAGTTGAGTTTTTACCAAAAAGTTCTATTTTGGTTTCATCTGACCATATGACATTCTCCCAATCCTCTTCTGGATCATCCAAATGCTCTCTAGCAAACTTCAGACGGGCCTGAACATGTACTGGCTTAAGCAGGGGGACACGTCTGGCACTGCAGGATTTGAGTCCCTGGCGGCGTAGTGTGTTTCTGATGTAGCCTTTGTTACTTTGGTCCCAGCTCTCTGCAGGTCATTCACTAGGTTCCCCCATGTGGTTCTGGGATTTTTGCTCACCGTTCTCGTGATAATTTTGACCCCACAAGGTGAGATCTTGCGTGGAGCCCCAGATCGAGGGAGATTATCAGTAGTCTTGTATGTCTTCCATTTTCTAATAATTGCTTCCACAGTTGATTTCTTCACACCAAGCTGCTTACCTATTGCAGATTCAGTCTTCCCAACCTGGTGGCGGTCTACAATTTTGTTTCTGGTGTCCTTTGACAGCTCTTTGGCCTTGGCCATAGTGGAGTTTGGAGTCTGACTGTTTGAGGTTGTGGACAGGTGTCTTTTATACTGATAACGAGTTCAAACAGGTGCCATTAATACAGGTAACGAGTGGAGGACAGAGGAGCCTCTTAAAGAAGAAGTTACAGGTCTGTGAGAGCCAGAAATCTTGCTTGTTTGTAGGTGACCAAATACTTATTTTACTGAGGAATTTACCAATTAATTCATTAAAAATCCTTCAATGTGATTTTCTGGATTTTTTTTTCTCATTTTGTCTTTCATAGTTGAGGTATACCTATGATGAAAATTGGAGACCTCTCATCTTTTAAGTGGGAGAACTTGCACAATTGGTGGCTGACTAAATACTTTTTTGCTCCACTGTAAAATGACTGAACACATTATGAAAAGGCAGTGGCTGGATACGGAACTGTACCCATAGAATTCTTACTCCAGATACGGCTTGAATCTGATTGGCCAGTACGTTCTCTTAATACATATCTTAAAAGAAGCAGGCTACAGGTACGGAAATCTGAGGCATTTATTTGTTTCAAAATTTTATTAATATCTATTTACTACCTTTTTAACCTTACCACTCCTTACTACTAAGGCTAACCTCTTAATTTTAATTCTTTCAAGAGTTTTAATTTTAAAGATGGCCGACACAGAGCGAGCACGCAGCCTGGCGGGTCCTGCATGTAAGCTCAAAAAACAGCTAAAACTACAGAAAAACCTCTATGTCTCTTACAGTCCCACCTGTTAACTGCTGCATTACTCCTGTACTTAATTCTAAGTACAGTACAACATTGGCTCTCAACAACAAGATGGAAAGAACAGCTCCACCCCACAGGTAATGGAAGCCAGTACCTCCTGTACACGAGTTGCCTGAACAAAGGACGGTCCAGACCATCAACTTACCACGGGCAATCCTGCGCAGTCAACAGCTTTGTGAGATTATTCCACCTCAGCGTTATCTTGCTACTGGCGGGCAACATGGAAATAAACCCAGGACCGGTGGCCACGGACTTGTGTGCGGGATAGACGCCTTTAATGTCTACAGGATTAGCGCCGTTAATGCCTCCATCATCAGAGGAGACAACGAGACCACAAGTGTTTACAGGACCAGATTGGACACAAGCAGCACAATCGCCAGTGGAATTAATGCCGCGCACACTACCGGTACTGGCTGCGCTGAGGCAGTCCATGCCAACCGGCCCCGCTGCGTCCCTGCAACCCACCAACTTCACCATCACAGACCAACAGCAGAACAGAGCCAAGATGGACTGACGATCAACCCTCGTCCCCGTAGCACAACAATGTGCCCTCCTTACCACAGCTCCACCAATGCTAACAGGACTAGCACGGCTAACGCCGCCATCAACAACAGACACATTGAGATGACAATTGTTTATAGGAACAACACAAACACCTTTTGCCAGTGGAATTAACGCCGCGCCCACTACCGGTACTGGCTGCGCTAAGGCGACCCACACCAACCAGCACTGCTATGGCCCTGCAACCCACCACCACCATGGCAGGGCAACCTGATGGCGCCGTCACGTACCAACAGCAGAACAGAGCCGGGATGGACTGGCAATCGACCCTTGCCCCTGTAGCACAGCAACATGCTCTCCTCACCACGGCGCAGCGGAGAACCTACATCACCAGACGGCCATTCAGTGTGACCCAACGGCTGGTCTCTGCCGCTGGGTCAGTCTCTGCTGCAGCAGCCCAGTGCACGGACTCCACCACAGCGGCAATACAACAACCAGCTGGCGGTGAGTGTAAAATTCATCAGCAAAATCCTGTGTTAACAAACATAGATCGCTAAAACTTTTTCAAACCCTGAACCAGGCAAAACGAATTTGGGAGCCTCAAAGTAAAAAAGAAAAGGTCTGCTTGGGGGGCACTTAAATGCACGGAGTATGGTCTCCAAACGTGAACAACTAGAACATCTGCTGATAAACTGTAATATTGATTTTATGGGTCTGTCTGAAACCTGGTTATCATCCTCGCCACCTGAAACTGTTGTTACCATGCCTGGCTATAATGTGTATAGGAAAGACAGGGAGCAAGGAAAAGGTGGTGGAGTTCTACTATATGTTAAAGGCACCTTAAAATGTAATCAGACTGAATGGTCAAAAGATATGAATCTAAAATGTGTAGGAGACAACATTAAGTTGTCAGCCAGTATGACCTTCCCTGTTGTTTGTTTATACTGCAAACTCTCCTCAAAAGCAGATTGCATTGACCAATTCAAAGCCCTTCTTAATCAGTGCAATCCTAAAAATGAATTAAACTTTTTGGATGATTTTAACATAAACTGGGATGACAAAAAAGAAATAAAAAAAAAAATCATTACAGATCACTATAACTTAACTCAATTAATAGACAAACCAACCAGAGTCACAAGCCAGTCAAAAACCAAAACTGATTTACTTTTTACAAATAGACATGAAAGAATCTCCCAGACTTATAACCTTTTAACAGGACTGTCTGACCATAATATAATAGTAGCAACATGAAAACTTCCACGGAAACAGCTTTCAATTCCATTTAAGAAATCATCAGGTAACACTTTAGATTGTATAATCCCCAAAAACCAACAACAAAATATAATAATGGCAGTAAATATCGGTCGCTATGGAGGGTGACAATATGTATAGGTACATTGTAGCCACACGTGACTTATTTTTTGCCTCACATCTTAGATAAGAACAAAGGGCACAGTTTCCTCGGAGATAACAGGAAGCTGTGAAAGTTTAATCCTTGGTATGCAAGAGACGGCCTTGGGGGGATCCTTTGTGTGCCAAAGACTGTGAGGGGGTTATTATGGGATTAAAGCGGAGATGCATTGTTGCTTGTGATTTGAATGCAATGTGACTTGTGAGCTGTGAGGGTCCTGGATATATAAGGGACGAGTTCTTCTGTGAGTTCCTCTTTCTACTTCGCTCATGTTGGAGAATGTGTAATAAAACTGCCTTGAGACAAACCTGCCTCGTCAATTACACATTTCCACACTGGTGACCCAAGACGTAGCATGCAGCAAGAAGATAATTCCCCGGGGCCAGCCTCATCAGGAGCCCCCAGCCAAGCTTATGCCGTGACGGTCCAGCTACCGGACTTTTGGCAGAACAACCCGCGCTCCTGGTTCCACTTGGTTGAGGCACAGTTCAACCTCCGGGGGATAACGGTAGACGACACGAAATTCTACCATGTGGTCGCAAAACTTGATAACCACACGGCTCAGCATGTGGAGAGCCTTCTGGACCAGCCCCCAGCCAGCGACAAATATGGCGCGTTGAAGGCTGCACTCATCCAGCACTACACTCTCTCGGTCGAGGAGAGAGCAGAGAGACTCCTGGCGCTGACCGAGTTGGGAGATGGCACGCCCATTGACCTGATGGAGAAGATGCTGAGGTGGAAAGGCTCTGACGATGACCACTTCATCTTTACCCACATTTTCCTCAGGACCCTACCGTCAGAGACGAGTGCGACCCTGGCCATTTCGCCGTTATTGGCCCAGCGGGACTTCCGCGTGCTGGCCTGGGAGGCGCATTGGATTGTCAACACCAGCAGACAGCGCGCGGCCACGGCGGCAGCGGCAGAGCTCGGCACGACGACTGGAGACGGCGAGGAGCCATCGACGGCGGTAGCAGAACCACCGACTATGGCGGTGGCGGGGGCCAAGAAACGCGGAGGAGACACCCTTTGTTTCTACCACCGCCGCTTTGCAGAGAGGGCACGCAAATGTATACCACTGTGCCAGTTCAAGCGCTCGGGAAAACGCCAAGACCGGGGGTCGGTAGCAGCTGCGGCCCTCGGGGAGGAGAACAAGCTGCTCTACTTGATGGACGCATGCTCAGGGAGGCATTTCCTCATGGGCACAGGCTCCCAGTTGAGTTTCATCACACCTTCCTACGCTGACCGGCTGGCAGGTTCCAGAGGTCCCGGGGTGGCAGCAGCGAACGGCTCGGAGATTAAGACCTTTGGTGAGAGGACTCTACTTCTGTCTCTACACGGCCGTACATTTGAGTGGACTTTTGTCATAGCAGCAGTGAATTTCAACATGTTGGGGGCTGATTTTCTGTGATCACATGGTTTGTTGGTGGATCTCGCTAACAGGCGCCTGGTTAATGCACTTTCTTTTGATTCTATTCCCTGTACAGCCCGAGCGGCCCGGCCAACAGCACAAGCCAACGTCACAGCTGCAAGCGGTAAGTTCCACACACTGCTCACTCAGTTCCCAGCACTCACGGTCCCCACATTTTCGGCAACCGTCGCTAAACACGGGGTGGAGCATTTTATTACCACCACCGGACCACCCGTTTTTGCAAAAGCTCGGCGCTTGGACGCAGATAAACTGGCCATAGTGCGCGAGGAGTTCGCCAACCTGGAGAGGTTGGGCATCATCAGGCGTTCAAACAGCCCATGGGCTTCCCCGCTACACATGGTCCCGAAGGCTGACGGCTCGTGGCGACCTTGCGGGGATTTCCGCAGGTTGAACAACGCCACAGCGCATGACCGCTACCCAATCCTGCATATCCAAGATTTTTCCATTCATTTGGCAGGGGCGCGTGTTTTTTCTAAGATAGATTTGGTCCACGGTTACCACCAAGTCCCAGTGCGCGCTGAGGACATACCCAAAACAGCGGTGATAACTCCTTTTGGCCTATTCGAGTTTTTGCGCATGCCATTCGGGCTTAAAGGGGCCGCACAGATGTTCCAACGCATGATGGACGCGGTGCTGCGCGATCTCCCTTTCGTGTTCGTCTACTTGGACGATATTTTGGTAGCCAGCGCGTCCGAAGACGAACACGAAAACCACCTCACGGCAGTTTTCCGGAGGTTGGGAGAGCACAGTTTAATAATCAACCCAGCGAAGTGTCAGTTCGGGGTGACGCAGATTGATTTTTTGGGGCATCGCGTCTCTCCCGAAGGAGCGGTTCCGCTGCCTGACAAAGTGCGCGCGGTAGCAAATTTTCCCCGGCCACAAACGGTCAGAGCGTTACAGGAGTTTTTGGGAATGGTGAATTTTTATAACTGTCTCCTCCCCCGCGCAGCGCAGCTCATGCAACCACTGTACGCCGTGCTCAAAAAACAAAAACCTGCGAATAAGATCGAATGGTCCCCAGAGTGAGAGCGAGCGTTCTCGGAAGTCAAGGCAGCCCTGACAAATGCTGCGTTGTTGGCACATCCAGACCCAACGGCCCACATAGCGCTCACTATTGACGTGTCAGATGTGGCTATAGGGGCGGTCGTGGAGCAGCATGTAGCCGGGGCTTGGCAGCCCCTCGCCTTTTTCAGCAGGACTTTGCACGATAGTGAACGTAAATACAGCGTGTTCGACAGGGAGTTGTTAGCTCTCCACTTGGCCATTCGCCACTTCCAGTTCTGGCTGGAAGGACTCTGTTTCACCGCGTTCGTTGACCACAAGCCGCTAACATTCGCGATGGCCAAGGTTTCAGAACCGTGGTCAGGCCGGCAGCAGAGACAGCTGGCCGCGATCTCAGAGTTTACTACCGATATTCAGCATGTGGTGGGTAAACTTAATGTAGTGGCAGACTGCCTCTCACGTGCCGTGGCGGCCCCAGTCGACGTAGGGATAGATTACGCAGCCATGGCCGTGGAGCAGGTTGGCGACGCGGATGTGCGCGCACTCCAGTCTGGACCAACAGGGTTAAGGCTGGAGAACAGGGTGCTGCAAGACGGTATGCCCCCCCTAATCTGCGATGTCTCCACTGGGCGACCGCGTCCTGTGGTACCTCCGCGTGGCGCCACCGCGTTTTTGACTCAATTCATTCTTTGGCGCACCCGGGAGTGTGCGCGTCGGTCAAAATGGTAGGAGAGACATTTGTGTGGCCGAGCCTGCGCAAACAAGTTAAGGAGTGGGCAGCAGCCTGCATGGCATGTCAACGAGCCAAGGTACACAGACACACGAGAGCTCCCTTGGAACCGTTTCACATCCCGGCTAAGAGGTTCGATCACGTTCACGTGGACCTTGTGGGCCCCCTCCCGCCGTCACAGGGGTGCACACACCTTCTGACAATGGTGGACCGCACCATGCGCTGGCCGGAAGTGGTTCCACTGGCATCAACCACAACCAAGGAGGTGGCGCGTGCGTTTTTAACAGCATGGGTGGCGCGTTTTGGAGTCCCGTCGGACATTATGTCTGACAGAGGCCCTCAATTTGTTTCCGAACTTTGGTCAACGATGGCCTGCAGCCTGGGTGTCACAATTCACCGCACAACCGCGTACAACCCGCAGGCTAATGGGTTATGCGAACGTTTTCATAGGTCATTGAAAGCGGCTCTCAGGGCGTCACTGACGGATGCAAATTGGGTAGACAAGCTACCGTGGGTTTTATTGGGGCTGCGTTCTGCGCCTAAAGAGGACTTAGAAGCCTCCCCGGCTGAGCTAGTTTTTGCGCAGCCACTTCGGCTGCCTGGGGAGTTTCTCCCAGATAATCCTGCGCCAGACAGCTCCCCGTCTCAGCTGTTGCAGCGTAACACAGAATCGAGCACGCTGCCCGGCCCCGTTCACCACAGTTTTCCGTGCGTCTTTGTGCCTAAAACTTTGAAAAACGCGGAGTTTGTTTTTGTCAGACACGATGCACATCGACCCCCACTGCGCCCACCTTTTGATGGACCGTTCACAGTGCTGGAAACAGGGGACAAGCATTTTTTGCTAGATTTGGGGGGTAGGAGGGAAAAGGTTGGCATAAACAGACTCAAACCCGCTTTTGTGGTGGCGGACGAGCAAGTGCTGTTGGCAAGGGCCCCTCGGCGTGGTAGACCCCCACGGGGAGATTCCCCAGAACACCTGCAGGGACTGACAAAAGGTTTTCACCCCCAGACAGCAGCCCCCTAGCATGACAGCGCCGCGGAGGCGGTGAATCCTGGTTACAGCAGATACGGGAGAAGACTGAAGCCCAAGCGGCAGGGGGACTGATGTGTAATGATTCTATCATGAAATGCAGACTGTTATTCTGTTGTTCGATCTAAAATGTTTGGGGGGGGGGTCGTGTAGCCACATTTTGTGACTTACTTTTTGCCTCACATCTTAGATAAGAACAAAGGGCACAGTTTCCTCGGAGATAACAGGAAGCTGTGAAAGTTTAATCCTTGGTATGCAAGAGACGGCCTTGGGGGGATCCTTTGTGTGCCAAAGACTGTGAGGGGGTTATTATGGGATTAAAGCGGAGATGCATTGTTGCTTGTTATTTGAATGCAATGTGACTTGTGAGCTGTGAGGGTCCTGGATATATAAGGGACGAGTTCTTCTGTGAGTTCCTCTTTCTACTTTGCTCATGTTGGAGAATGTGTAATAAAACTGCCTTGAGACAAACCTGCCTCGTCAGTTACACATTTCCACAACATATTCATACTATGTAGGATAACTAAGTAGACGGTTATGCTGTTTATTCCATCTTGCTACAATGCTCCGCACTTTGTATATACTGTGGGGCAAAAAAGTATTTAGTCAGCCACCAACTGTGCAAGTTCTAACTAACTAACTAACTAACCCGCACTTATATAGCGCTTTTCTAGTCACAAAGACCACTCAAAGCGCTTTCATTAATACTAACCCTCTATTCTAAGGGCCTATAGGAAACCGATATCTAGGGACAATTTAGAACAGCCAATTAACCTAACATGCATGTTTTTGGCATGTGGGAGGAAACCGGAGAAATCCCGGAGTAAACCCACGCAACACGGGGAGAACATGCAAACTCCACACAGATCACTGTTGGTCGGGGGCTGGGATCGAACCCACGATCCCACGATCCCCACAATCCCCCGGCCAAGGGTAAACTGTGCTGCCGCAGTGCTAACCACTGCGCCACCGTGCAGCCCACGGTTCTCCCACTTAAAAGATGAGAGAGGTCTCCAATTTTCATCATAGGTATACCTCAACTATGAGAGACAAAATGAGAAAAAAAAAATCCAGAAAATCACATTGTCTGATTTTTAAAGAATTTATTTGCAAGTTATGGTGGAAAATAAGTATTTGGTCACCTACAAACAAGCAAGATTTCTGGCTCTCACAGACCTGTAACTTCTTCTTTAAGAGGCTCCTCTGTCCTCCACTCGTTACCTGTATTAATGGCACCTGTTTGAACTCGTTATCAGTATAAAAGACACCTGTCCACAACCTCAAACAGTCAGACTCCAAACTCCACTATGGCCAAGACCAAAGAGCTGTTAAAGGACACCAGAAACAAAATAGGTAAGCAGCTTGGTGTGAAGAAATCAACTGTGGGGCTGCACGGTGGCGCAGTTGTTAGCACTGTGGCAGCACAGTTTACCCTCGGCCGGGGGATCGCGGGGATCGTGAGATCGTGGGTTCGATCCCTGCCCCCGACCGACAGTGATCTGTGTGGAGTTTGCATGTTCTCCCCGTGTTGCGTGGGTTTACTCCAGGATTTCTCCGGTTTCTTCCCACATGCCAAAAACATGCAGGTTAGGGATACAGGGCGCTTGCGCACGCAGCGACCGGCAGCTGGTGGCTTGTCACCAGACTGCAAAACAAATCTACCTACGGGTACAAAATAAGTACAAAAAAAAAAATAAATTAGAAAATGGAAGACTTACAAGACCACTGATAATCTCCCTCAATCTGGGGCTCCATGCAAGATCTCACCCTGTGGGATCAAAAATGATCACGAGAACAGTGAGCAAAAATCCCAGAACCACATGGGGGGACCTAGTGAATGACCTGCAGAGAGCTGGGACCAAAGTAACAAAGGCTACATTGTGGCGGCACATGGCCAAAACATAATGAGCAGCATCTTTGATAAGAACAAAGGGAAGAGTTTCCTTGGAGATAACAGGAAGCTGGGAAATGTGATCTTTTGTATTTCAGAGACGGCTTGGAGGATCCTTTGTGTGCCAGAGACTGTGAGGGGGATGTTAGAGGATTAAGGAAGTGCAGGCATTGTGATCTTTTATGCGAATGCAATGTGACCTTTTGATATGTAGAAGGACCTGAGTATATAAGTGAGGAGTTCTGTTTGAGATGTTCTCTTTTCTGCCATGCTCATGTGAGAGAATGTGTAATAAACTGCCTGAGACCAACTTGCCTCATCATTTACACACTCTACAACATCAGTAACACACTACGCCGCCAGGGACTCAAATCCTGCAGTGCCAGACGTGTCCCCCTGCTTAAGCCAGTACATGTCCAGGCCCGTCTGAAGTTTTCTAGAGAGCATTTGGATGATCCAGAAGAGGACTGGAGAATGCCATATGGTCAGATGAAACCAAAATAGAACTTTTTGGTAAAAACTCAACTTGTCGTGTTTGGAGGAGAAAGAACACCATACCTACTGTGAAGCATGGGGGTGGAAACATCATGCTTTGGGGCTGTTTTTCTGCAAAGAGACCAGGACGACTGATCCGTGTAAAGGAAAGAACGAATGGGGCCATGTATCGTGAGATTTTGAGTGAAAACCTCCTTCCATCAGCAAGGGCATTGAAGATGAGACGTGGCTGGGTCTTTCAGCATGACAATGATCCCAAACACACCGCCTGGACAACGAAAGAGTGGCTTCGTAAGAAGCATTTCAAGGTCCTGAAGTGGCCTAGCCAGTCTCCAGATCTCAACCCCATAGAAAATCTTTGGAGGGAGTTGAAAGTCCGTGTTGCCCAGCAACAGCCCCAAAACATCACTGCTCTAGAGGAGATCTGCATGGAGGAATGGGCCAAAATACCAGCAACAGTGTGTGAAAACCTTGTGAAGACTTACAGAAAACGTTTGACCTCTGTCATTGCCAACAAAAGGTATATAACAAAGTACTGAGATGAACTTTTGTTATTGACCAAATACTTATTTTCCACCATAATTTGCAAATAAATTCTTTAAAAATCAGACAATGTGATTTTCTGGATTTTTTTTTTTCTCATTTTATCTCTCATAGTTGAGGTATACCTATGATGAAAATTGGAGACCTCTGTCATCTTTTAAGTGGGAGAACTTGCACAATTGGTGGCTGACTAAATACTTTTTTGCCCCACTGTATATTTATATATTTATGTGTATGTATGTATATCCACTGCTCTTATTTATATCTTCCGTATCTTCTTAACTATTGCTCTGAGTATTGCCATCCCTGTGCTGTTGCAATCCTGGAATTTCCCCATTGTGGGACTAATAAAGGCTTATCTTATCTTATCTTATCTTAAATGAAATCAAATGGAAGGAAATCACCTCCTCAAATGACATAAATCACAGCAATGATTTTTTTTATAACAAAAATCAAAGAGGTTATTGTGGCATTTTCAAAAAAAGAAACAGAAGAAGAATCAGTTTGCCATGGCTCAACTCCGAATGTCTACAACTAATGAAGACCAGAGATCATCTTCTTAAAATAGCCCTAAAAACAGGTTTAAGAACAGACAGACAAAAATTTACATCTGCTAGAGATAAGGTAACACAAACTCTGAAAAAGGCGAAGGCAAACATTTTTATAACCATTACTGAAAAGGCAAAAGGAGATGGCAAAAAAATTTGGAATAATATTAACAAATTGACTAATAAACAGAACAAAAAAGATGATGACATGGAACTTAATATTAATAACAAACTGGTACAGAATCCCACGGTCATTGCTACAGAGTTTAACAACTTTTTCATAAACACTGTGCTAGAAATATCCAATTCATTTAATCCACCTGATCATAACTCTAGTGCGATTAACCCCTCACAACCAGTCTTTAATATATTAAAAATAACTGCAAATGAAGTCGCAAATATCATCAGCTCATTGAATAGCTCAAAAGCAACAGATGAACATGGTCTTAACACCAAATTTTTAAAAGAAAATAAAGAATCTCTCATTTGTCCAATTACTCATTTAATCAATCTGTCGATCAAACATGCTGCCGTCCCAACTGCCTGGAAGGTAGGAGTGGTCAGACCAATTTTCAAAATGGGAGTAAAACTGATATAAAAAACTACAGCCCAATCAGCATCTTACCTGTCATCTCCAAAGTAATTGAAAAATGGGTGGCCACGCCATTATGTGAACACCTGAATTATGGACCCCACCCCCCTCCCCGCATCACACACAGTTTGGGTTCTGTGTCCACCACTCGAGTCTGCAATAAGCTTGTTCCTAGAGAAAACTAAATCTTTCTTAGATAAGTACAGTTGTGTAGGTGCTGTGTTTTTAGATCTGAAAAAGGCATTTGACACCGCTGACCATAATATCCTTTTAACCAAACTTACTTAGTTTAACTTTTCAGAACATGCTATCAAATGGATGAAATCCTATTTAACCTCTTGCACTCCGGTGTACCGCGGGCGGACACGTCTCTGCATCCTAGAGCGCACGAGGGCGCTCTAGAACGCACACTGTGCGTCCTAGTGCGCCCTGAGAAAAAAAAAAAACTGCATTTCCGTACTTCCACTACAGACACAGCCGCGAACAGAAAGCCAAAGGAGTGCTTTGATTGGTTTAGATGTGATTGACCTCTCATTCGACTAATAAGAGCCTTGAATTGGGTTTCTGAAACCTTGAAGAACCAATGACTGAAAACCTAGCAAGAAGGACCCGCCTACCAACGGCTGCAAATACAGCCAGCCAGTTGAAGCACAGAAGTTCGAAAGCGTGCGTCCCTTGCCTAAAATCTGTTTTGTGTAATCCGCTGGGTGACACACACGCGTTCGCCAGTCTTTTTTTCTTACTACTGTTCTTATTTGTTTAGAAAAATCGTTCGCCAAAACCGCAATCATGGAAGCGCAAAATCGCAATAATGGAATTATGGTTTGACCGGGTCGCGTGACCAGAACCACAAGTCCGTAACAAGCGGACCAGCCTCATGTTCGTCTGACAGTGAGGAAGAGAAGTTAGCCAGCGACACTGCTGTTGTGGACAGGTAAGTGTTATAAGCTAAATTATTCTTTATCCCTGAAAATTGTAATCAAATTGACTTTTGACCGATCAGTAAATTACAACTGTGCGTTATCACAACATGACGGACCCAGACCGCTCCGGTCCGGTCCGGACGGCGCACGAACCGTGTCCAGTCCGTGCACCGCGGTACACGGGTCATGCGCTGCGTCCGGACCGTGAACGACCCCCCCCCCGCTACTCTTCTGTAGCGGATTGCAGATATTTTATTACAACTGTGCATAGTAGACCGCGGCGCACAGTCCCCGCTTTCCGTCATGGAGCGATGGCCGATGTCCGTCCTCTGTAGCGGGGTGGGGGGTGGGGGGTGAGAGTTGTTATCTTCTACATTACAGATATTTTAGTATAATTTTTAGTGCACTGTAGGTTATTTTTTCTTGTAAAAAAAGCCACACATTTTGTACGTGGCATGCTTCTTTGTGTGTGGGGGCTTGTTTGTTCATTCTTTCATGAATGAATGAATAAATAGCCCCCCCCACACACACACAGCCCTGAGTGTCACCTTTCATTAGAGCCCAAGATGAAGCTTCTATATTGAATCATTCAAAAGTTACAGACGTTTTTCCAAACTGTGCCATTTGGCACAATTTGGCACAGTTCAAAAACGCCTGGGAACAACCTAAGAAAAAAGCTGTGTAATATATTCATTTTTTGTGGTATTGTTACAAAATTTTGACCTCAGCTAGATAACTCTTGGTTCTACATTTCTGTTGCATTTTCCAGCCCAGATCTGACAGCTGTGTGTTATTTGCAAGCATTTGTATCCAAAAAAACACCCAGGTGAAATTTATTTTCTTCAAGTTCAGTATGTTTAGATGACTGTTACTCAGTGGCAGGAGCACTTAGAGAGATTATGACTGTTTTGCCAAAAAATTCAAAGTGTTTTCTTTTAAATGAGACCAACCCCATGAAGATGCTGCAAAGGGTTGAAGAACAGCTTTTGATTTACTTTGGGTATGTTATTTTTTGGCGTTTTTAGGGAAATTGACCAGAGTGCAAGGGGTTAACTGACAGACAGCAATGTGTCATGGTCAACAGTGTCAAATCACCATATTTGAAATGTCAAATGAGTGTCCCACAAGGCTCCATACTTGGACCGATATTATTCTCCCTATACATACTGTAAATGATCTACCAAATGCATGCAGAAACATTCATATACAAATGTAGGTAGATAGATAGATAGATAGTTTATTTCGAACACAAAAATATAACAAATACAAGCAAATGGCAAATGCAATAAAGTAACATTATACACTGTTCGAAAGGGAGAAGGAAGAAGTGAATACTTATTAATTCCATCTCCTCTTTTCCATAGATACACCCATGTGAATTTTATACAAATTACCACCTTTAAGACCCCAAGTAAACAATTTACTGTATTTTTTACAAATCAACATTAACACCCATCCATTCTAACATACAATGATGTCCATACAACAAAACCAGCCTCAAACAACACAGATATACACAGTGCTGTCCTACCCACCATTCCATAGTGTCCCATAATATCCCAGAGTGAACATAATGAATCGTACATATAACTACTACCCTTCTAACATATACCCTTTCAGCAAATGATGCTTATACCTCTTTTTGAATTGATTTCTGTTTGTACATAGTTTCAGTTCCGGCTCTAGACTGTTCCACAAATCCACCCCACAGACAGATATGCACATACTTTTCTTGGTAGTACGTATCTTGGGTTTTGTAAAGTTTAAGTCTCCCCTCAAATTATGATCATTGTCTCTTTTTTTAAATATTTTTTGTATATTAGTTGGTAGTTGATTATTAATTGCCCTGTACATTACTTGTGCTGTCTTAAATTTAACTAAATCGATGAACTTTATGACATGTGACTTTAAGAACAATGAATTGGTATGGTCTCTATATCCTGCATTGTTTATTATCCTTATAGCTCTTTTTTGTAATGTGCATTTTGACTGTAGGTTGGTTTTGTAGGTGTTTCCCCAGACTTCTACACAGTAGTTAAGATAAGGTAAAAACAGTGAATTGTACAATAAGACCAATGAGTTATAGTCCAAGAAGTGTCTTGTCTTTCCCAGTATGCCTATACATTTTGCTAATTTGGCCCGGATGTGACTGATGTGAGGTTTCCAGCAGATTTTATTGTCAAGCGTCACCCCCAGGAACTTATTTTCCTGTACTGTTTCTATTCTGGTATCATCTATCGTTACCATTATTTCATGATTTATTTTATAATTTCCAAACAACATAATCTTTGTTTTTTTTAGATTTAGAGATAATTTATTTTTGTTGAACCACTGCGTTAATTTTTTCATTTCAGTTGTGACCACCTCTAAAACCTGCTGCAAATTCTCACCAGTGCAAAGGATATTTGTGTCATCCGCAAACAAAATAAATTTCAGAATTTTTGATACTTGGCATATGTCATTTATATATAAAATAAAGAGTTTGGGTCCCAAAACTGACCCCTGGGGCACACCACAAGTGATGTCCATGAAGGGTGATTTGTGCTCTCCAACTTGTACAAATTGTTGTCTGTTACTTAAATAACTTTCCACCCAACTCAGTCCAACCCCTCTTATCCCATACCTTTCCAGTTTCCTTAGTAGTATTCTGTGGTCAATGGTGTCAAAAGCTTTCTTTAAATCTATAAATACTCCTACAGCAACATTTTTTTTATCTATACAACTAGTAATTTCTTCTATAAGTTCGATCAGTGCCAAAGATGTAGATTTATCTGCTCTAAAACCATACTGGCTATCTGTAAGGAGGTTGTGTTTTTCAGTGAAATCATCCAGTCTCTTAGTGAAGATTTTTTCAAGTATTTTGGAGAATTGTGAGAGTAAAGAGACTGGCCTGTAATTTGTGAAACAATGACTGTCTCCTGTTTTGTATAGAGGTATTACTTTTGCTATTTTCATTTTGTCTGGAAATGTACCAGTTTGAAATGACAGGTTACAGATGTGGGTGAGTGGCTTAACAATTCCCTCAATTACTTTTTTCACTATTGTCATGTCAATTTCATTCCAGTCCGTTGATTTTTTGTTCTTAAATTTACTCACAGTCTCGATAATTTCCTTTTCAGTAACTGCACCCAAAAAGATTGTGTTTGGATTTCTATCTTCTATTTCATTCACAGAACCACTGTAGTTTGTTTCTGGTGTCACTATTGATTTTGCTAATTCAGGACCAACGTTCACAAAAAATTTATTGAAACCACTGACCACATCTTCCATATTATTTATCAAATTGCCATTTTCGATAAAATATTCTGAATAATTTGCATTCTTAGGACGATTACTAATAATCCCATTGAGTACTTGCCATATTCCTTTTATGTTATTTTTGTTATCCTCTAGTATTCTGTTGTAATATTCTTTCTTACAGGTCCTCATTATAGTAGTAAGCTTATTTTGAATTTATTTAAAATTTATTTTATTTAAGCTTATTTTTATTATGTACGCAGATGACACGGTTCACCTGCAAGACACCTGCAAAAAACAATCAAGAAGCCCCCTGTATTCTTACAACAGTGATGACCCAAATCCCTGACTGGCTGAATAATTCATGTCTTTCACTAAACACTAAAAAAACTGTTTGCATGATGTTCACCAAACAACGATCAAATATTACAAACTCAAACATTTTCTTAAAAAGGGAGGAGCTGCAACTAGTTGAGGATTTTAAGTACCTCGGCGTGGCATTAGACTCCTCATTAACCTTTAAAAAACACATCAAAAAATCTCAAACATAATAGATAGATAGATAGATAGATAGCCTTTATTGTCATTATACAAACAAATGTACAATGAGATTTAAGCATCTCCTTCAGTGCAACATATGTAAAAGAGAAAAATAAAAAGCATAAAAACAATAAATTCCTGCAATAAATAATGTATAATGTGTACAATGTATGTAATCTAAGATAAAATAAGTCATATACACAATAAAAAATAAAAAATATTAAAAAGACTGCACAGCATTCTGGACCGTAAATGTCAATTACACAGTGATGTGTTTAGAGGTATACTGAGAGGGTCAGGGAGGGTTGGACTGAGAATTCAGAGCCATGATGGCTTTTGGAAAAAAACTGTTCTTAAGTCTATTTGTCCTGGCTCTGATGCACCTGTAGCGCCTCCCTGAGGGCAGCAGGTCAAACAGGTCAGCTCCAGGGTGGTAGATGTTCTTGATGATGTATTGTGCTCTCCTAAGGCAGCGGGCGGTGTAAGTGTCTGTCAGGGAGGGGAGAGGGCGGCCGATGATCTTCTGTGCTGCCTTTACTACTCTCTGCAACCTCTCCCTGTCTACCATTGTGCAATTCCCATACCACACTGTAATGCAGTATGTGAGCAGACTCTCAATGGATGAGCGATAGAAGGTCAGCAGCAGGGTGGAGTTGAGGTCGTACTTCCTGAGGACTCTCAGGAAGTGTAGCCGCTGCTGAGCCTTCTTAATAATCGCCGAGATGTTGTCTGTCCAGGAGATGTCAGAGGAGATAAGGACACCAAGGTACCGGAATGTGTGGACCCTCTTCACACACTTGCCGTTAATGAAGAGGGGGGCTGGGTCGGTATTGGTCCTCCTGAAGTTGACAATGATTTCCTTCGTTTTCTTGGTGTTCAGAGTCAGGTTATTTTCTAAACACCAAGTTGCCAACTTCAGGACCTCCCCCCTATAGGCTATCTCGTCCCCTCCAGAAATGAGTCCAACCACCGTGGTGTCATCAGCAAACTTCACGATGAGGTTGTTGTTGTAGGCCGGACGACAGTCATAGGTGTAGCGACAGTACAGAAGGGGGCTCAGCACACAGCCCTGTGGGGAGCCAGTACTCAGCGTCCGTGTGGAGGAGAAGTAGGAGCCAAGTCTCACAGTCTGGGACTGGTTAGTGAGAAAGTTCTTTATCCAAGCACATGTGAGAGGTGGGAGACCAAGGGTGTTCAGTTTGGTAATGAGAATGTCCAGGATAATTGTATTGAAGGCCGAGCTGTAGTCCATGAAGAGCATTCGGACGTAGCTGTGTTGCCACTCCAAGTGGGACAGCGCAAAATGGAGGGCTACGGCGATGGCATCTTCAGTGGATCGGTTTTCATGATATGCAAACTGGTAAGAATCAAGGTCCGGGGGAAGATGGCTCTTAGTGTGCTGAAGAAGCAGTCTCTCGAAGCACTTCATTATTACCGGGGTGAGGGCCACAGGACGGTAATCATTTAGGCTGGTGGTGGGAGACTTCTTTGGTACCGGAATGATTATGGCAGATTTCAGACGGGACGGGATGACTGCCTGGGCCAGGGAGAGGTTGAAAATCCTGGTAAAGATGGAGGTGAGCTGGGAGGCACACGCTCTAAGCACCTTACCAGGAACTCCATCTGGGCCGGCAGCCTTCTTGGGGTTCACTGTCAGGAGCACCCATCTGACGTCATGCTCACTGACAGTGAAAGTGGTGGTGCAGGAGCTGGGTGGGGGTGGGGGCAGGGCTGAGGCTGATGAGTGCTGCTGTTGAGTTATTTCAAAGCGAGCAAAGAAGCTATTTAGCTCCTCTGCCAGCGGTGCACTCAGGTTCTCTGATGTTGTAGCACAGCCTCTGTAATTCGTGATGTTTTGAATTCCCTGCCACACCTCCCGTATGCTGTTACTAGACAAGTGGGACTCTATTCTCATCTTGTAGTCCGCTTTAGCTTTTTTAACTCCTCTTTTCAGATTGGCTCGAGTAGACCTATAAAGGTCTCTGTCACCTGATCTGAAGGCAGCATCACGGGCTCTGAGGAGTGTGTGGACCTGGCTGGTCATCCAGGGTTTCTGGTTGGGAAAAACCCTAATATTTTTGTCCACAGTCACATTACCGATACAAAACTTAATGTAGTCCAGTCAGTGGATGTTTCCACCTCCTGTTGTCCAAATAAATCCCAGTATGTCTCTGTGAAGCAATCCTGCAGTTTGGAGAGAGCATTGTCAGGCCAAGTTGTGACAATCTTTATAGTAGGCCTGTCTCTACGCCTGAGGGGGGTGTAGGCTGGGGAGAGCAGAAGGGAAAGATGGTCCGACTGGCCGAGGTGGGGGAGGGATATGGCTCTGTATGCATGCTTGATGTTAGTGTAAACATGGTCTAAAATGTTCTCCCCTCTAGTAGAACACTTAACATGTTGATAAAATTTTGGGAGTACGGTCTTCAGATTGGCCTTATTAAAGTCTCCTGCGACTATGTGGACGCCATCAGGGTGAGCCCGCTGATGTTTGTTAATGGTGTTAAGCAGGAGGGTGAGCGCTGTATTTACATTTGCACTGGGTGAAATATACACGGTCGTGATAAACACTACTGTTAGCTCTCTCAGTAGAAAAAAAGGCCGACATCTTACAGACATGTACTCGAGATCGGGAGAGCAATATCTGTCTGTAATAGTCCCATTGTTACACCAGTTATTATGCACATACATACAAAGCCCTCCCCCTCTACTCTTACCGGAGTCCTTAGTCCTGTCGCAGCGTAGCAATGTGTGGCCTGCTAGCTGCATGCTAGCGTCGGATATGTCCGGATGGAGCCAAGTTTCGGTGATAATCAGAACACAACAGTCACGAACATAGCGATTACCGGCAAGTTGTAATTCCAAGTCTTCTGTTTTATGCACCAAGGATCTGGCATTGGAAAGATACAGGCTCGGTAGAGGTAGCTTATGTGGTTGTCTCCTTAGCCTTAGCATAACACCGGACCTGCAGCCCCGCTTCTGCTTCCTCTCCCTCCTCCGTCTCCGTCTTTGCCGCCTCCACGACCCGACAACAATCCACGGAGAGCCCGGTGGTCTTGCTATGTCGACTGGGATGTTATGCTTGTGGTGAAAAACACTTGCAACTGGTGTCTGATGCTGGTCTCCAATCTCGAGAAGTCTCTGACGGGTGTAGTGAATGTTCGCCGAACATTCATAATCAAATTCAATCTACGAAATTTTAAACAAATTAGACCATCACTGACAGTTAATGCGGCCAAAATGTTTCTGCATGCAATGACTTTCTCACACATTGATTACTATTTTACCAACTGGTCACTCACTGGTGTAACCATAATCAAACCCATTGAATCTTTATACAAAAAAGCCATAAAAATCCTCGACAAGAAAGATCCCACATATCATTGCTGTCACATTTACAAGAAATACAATCTTCTGTTTTTTGAAAATTGTTCAAGATTCAAGATTCAAAGATTTTATTTATCAATACTAGTATACGTACAGGACATACAGGAGAATTTAAATGGCATTTCTCTCTCTCTTCTGTAGTGTCCACAATATAAAAAAGAAAAGGAATAAGTCTGGAAAAACAACAATAGCAGTCTATGTACAGTAATGCAACCCGTAGTGCAAATGGCGACAAAAGATAGACCCAGACCTCCCATAGTGCAAATAGAGATAAAAGATTAACAATGATGAAATCCAGTAATCCTATATACAGAAAAGTAGAGATGTAATACCCGTAGTTGCAAGTTCAATGCGGTAGTGTATCCCTGTCTCTGAGGGTGTCCAGCAATCCTACGGAGAAAACTCATTTCAGCCGCTTGTATCCGCAATCACATTCTTTTGGTCATTACCCAAAGCCCATGACCGTAGGTGAGGATAGGAACGTAGATTGACCGGTAAGTCGACAGCTTTGCTTTAGAGCTCAGCTCCCTCTTCACCACAACAGACCGGTAGAACATCCGCATCACTGCAGATGCTGATCTGATCGTCTGTCAGTCTCTTGCTCCATTCTTCCCTCACTTGTGAATTTGGCAGGCGCGTCCCCGATGCAGCCGTGTCACTGGAAATGCAGGTTCATTTTCTGTGTCAAGTCAAATTCTCTCATATGTTATCAGTGATCTGTTAATGTACTTGGCAATAAATCTTTTTCTGATTCTGATTCTGATTCTGAATTTATTTATTTATTTAGCGAATGCAAAGTCCTTAAGCCAAGCAGTTGCCTCCTGGTTTGCTGTATGGAGGGTGTGTAATCCTCCTTCCAGTCTTTGGAGCGGGCAAGCCTCTATGATGTGTTCCATAGTTTGCTCCTCTCCACATGCGCACAGTGGGCTAGGGCTACTGCCCCATCTGTGAAGGCTGGCCAAGCAGGGGCCATGTCCAGTCCTGAAGCGATTGAGTGTAGACCACTGTCTCCTTGGGAGGTTGGTGCCCGGGACCTGTTGGTTGGGGTTTATCACCAGCTGTTTGTTTGGGACCTCCTTGGTCTCCCATTCCTCTTGCCAAGCTGTCTGGATGGTAAAGTCAGCTCAACTTGTGAATGAGACCCTGAGATACTTAAACTCCTCCACTTGGGGCAGGAGCTTGTCCCCAACCTGGAGAGGACAATCAAGGATCAAGAAGAATCAAGAACTTTATTTGCCATTTGTACCGAAACATACAGTTCAGGCACAGGAATTAGTTGTGGAGAGCCATAGGTCAATAAGAATCCTCCAATAAAAAACAATACTATCCTAGTTTTAAAACACTCTATAAATACCCAATAAATTACTATAAAAGGAGGCCACTGTAAACTCCGGTGCTTTCCTATTTCCTGAGTGTGTGAATTTGCGTGCCCCTAGTGGCAGAGAAGCAGCACTGTGCCTGCCATATCACTCTGACATGATTGGCTGTGTTGGGGATTTGTACTGATTTGCCTGTTTCAGAAGGTGGCAGGCATCCATTGGAGGACTCAATGGATGACACGTAATACACCAAAGAAGAACTCCTCATTTCCTTTTCCTGTTTTTAGCATTTTAGCCCAGAAAGCTAATATGGCCGTGATTGGTCATTGTCACGTCACTTTGTCGGCTTTATACGCGGAAAATAGCCGCGGGATACAAGCGAAATTTATGTGGGATAATCATAAGACTTTGTAGATGTGGCAGAGACTTTAAATGACCGACAGAATGCAAAATAACAACCATGATGGGTGAAAACACAGTGACCACGCCAGCCAGCCATCCCCCCTTTGTCAAAAGTAAGTGAGGAATTTGTTTTATTTTTTATGTACTGATTTCTTGTTCATATACTTTGAAGATAATGAGGTACCTCTGTACAAAAAACTATGTCAAAAGACGGAACCATTCTTTGTGTAAATATGTCCAAAGTCCAGTTTTGACTGAGTTATGGAATTTAAAGAGGTGCCGTGACATTATGCAAACTACATGTGTAAATTTATTCCTATCTGAAACTTTGGATCATATTTTACATCTCTCTAATTGACAGTAAGCCATTATCTCTTACCACTTTCAAGTTATAGCCTTGGAAATCTGAACTATTTTACTGACAAAAAATATTTACCACTCTTGACCACTAGGGGTTATGTCGCAATTCGGCGACAGACACACTCAAAGAGTTGTCCTTTACCCAACATTTGCCATCAGTCTCACTGCGGCAGGGAAAAAACTATTATAAAAACATACTTTATGGGTAATAATACTGTCCATGCTACTTTTTCTTAGGGTATATACTGTCTCTTTATGCCTGAGAAGAGTATGGGCTGGATGATGTTCATCTGTAATGATTTTATGTGCTTTTTCCTGCAGCATTGTGTGTATATAGTGTCCATAGATGGCAGTTCTGTCCTAATGATCTTCTCTGCTATCCTTACCGCTCTCTGGAGAGCTTCCCTCTCTGCCTGGCTGGTGTTCCCATACCACACAGTGATTCCCATTGTGAGGATGCTCTCCACCAAACCTCTATAGACTAGTGTGAGGAGACGACGACTCACCCCTGCCTTCCTGAGCAGGCTGATAAAATAAAGGCACTTCTGGGCTTTTTTAAAGGCCAAATGTCACGTAACAGGGTACTTTAAATGTCTTGAAACTAGATATAAAAGGGAACCGATCCGTTCGGGTCTTGGTGCATATGCTTCAGTAACGCCGGAATATTTGTTAATTTAAAACTGCCGCGCTTGGCCTGACATTCCTACTCACGGCCCCTGGAATCGCCTGGGGAAGAAGGCGGAAGTGACGAAATAGATTGTACCTTAGTTTGATGCTTGGGGTATCCCGATTGATTGATTATATGGAGACTGGAAGATTGAAGTGAGCAACAAGAAAGAAAAAATTGGATATTTCACCCATACCTTAAAACGGGGCTATAAGGGACAGCTGGGTAATAAGGGACACTTTTCTGGGAAATGTTTTCATACCTGTCAAGTGAGACGTTTTCGCTGTATTTTAATACCGTAAAACGGGGCTATAAGGGACGGCGAGGTAATAAGGGACACTTTTCTGCAAAATGTTTTCATACCTGTCAAGTGAGACGTTTTCGCCGTATTTTAATACCGTAAAACGCGGCTATAAGGGACGGCGGGGTAATAAGGGACACTTTTCTGGGAAATGTTTTAAATGTAATTCGTGTTATTGTCAAATATTTTAAGGATTCATGGATATTTGACAATAACAACACAACTCAGCGTCTGGCTCAAAATAAAAAAAGCAGAATTCTGTATTTGTAAGGCAATTCCTCTCTGTTCCGCAGCCGCAGGACAGCTGAAAGTGTTAAGCCATTATCCTAATGACTTCTCATTGTAGTGATAATAGCTCCCGCTGAGCGATCTGCACGCCCCGACAATCAGCCTAATTATTGAGTCCACACTTCTCAATGTAGTGCGAATAACTCCCGCTGAGCCATCTGCCAGCACCCTAGCTGTGGGTCTCACACACACGACAATAATTTTTTTTCCCGTATATTTTTCTTTTGGGCATACAGAAATGGCAATATGCCCGTATTTGCTAAAATTGCATTTTCCCCGTATTAAAATACGGCGAAAACGTCTCACTTGACAGGTATGCGCCTCCATTTTCATATTGATCTGGTCAATTTCTTGACAGCAGCGGCTCTCCTCCACTGTAATAATAATGGCTTCCGAAAAATCAATATTTATGGGGCGCCCTCGACAGACCCCCTTTGGCTTCCCAATTCTGGAGGCGATTAATATCCAATTCAATGACATTTTCCACTGGTTCTGCTCTCTGGTCATCGTCGGAACTGTTGTCATCAGACAAAGCATCTGATTCCGTCTCGGACGGCTCGAACCTGTAAGGTTCTATGCCTCTGTCACTGTCTGAACCACTGACAAAAAAAAGACCAAAAAAAAAAAAGACAAAACTAAACTAATTTGTTCACAATCGCTGTCACTTTCCGTCATGATTGTCCAATGTTGATAAGTGTGAATGTGGATAGGCAGGGCAGCCAGGGTACAACTTGTGACGTCAAAAACATGGGCGTGGTCTGGATTGGCTGTCACAAGCCAGCGAGCAAGGCGGGGCCTTCGCCTGGTGTATTTTGTGCAATTATGTAAATACGGGTGGGTGATATGGTCTCCGGTATGAATATTTGGTTTAAGCTATGTGTATTTTATCTAAATTCGTTGTCATTTAGAAAAAAAAATTATGTGACATTTGGCCTTTAACTGTGGCAGTAGTATTTAGAGTTCAACTCAGGCTAGATGTAACAAAGAGACTGAGGAACTTGTGGCTCTCCACCCTCTCATCATCAGTTCCCCTGATGGTGAGGGGCTGCAGAGGGGGAGCTTTCTTCCTAAAATCTATTACCATTTCCCTTGTTTTTCCATGGTTTCACCCTTTTCCGGCTGAGGACCATGGACTCGGTCTTGGAGGTGCTGATTCTCATCCCAGCCGCTTCACACTCAGCAGCAAACTGTCCCAGCAAGGCCTGTAGGTCATTGGTCAATGAAGCCAACAGGACAACATCATCTGCAAACAGCAGAGATGAGATCCTGTGGTCAATGAGCATGACACCCTCCCATCCTAGTGTAACACCCACTACACCTGCTTACTTTTAGGTGCAGTACCCTTTTTGGTTCTACCTGGGCAAAAGGGATGATTGGGCCAGATCAGACCGATTACAGGTTCGTAGGAGCCTGGAGGGCGTAACAACAGATGACTCACACACCGATATATGGAACTTGGAACTATATATATTTCAACATTATGTACATATAAACAAGACACAACACTGTAACAATAAAAAAAAATAAAAATTAAACACTCCAAATATATTTACAATGATGTACAGTTCACTAGTGTCCATTCCAGGTGATCAATTAGATCACCTTTACCAGGCGGTAGGTTCGGGCAATCGGCTCGCCATCCAGATCTGGAGAATCACGCTCATCTGGTCCAACCAGCCCAAACAAAAAAACCTGACCTGTAAAGTAGGTCAGAACACAAAAAAATAATTTATGTTCTAAGCTTATTACAAAGGTTTCACATAGTTCTAAGTTATTCAATAATAATAATTTTTAAACATCCTTGAACCACAGATGTAACATTCACCATTAAATACATTCATCGGAGGGTTAGTATATTAAGCTAGCACAACAATTCACCACAAATTGCACTTAAAAACACATATAGACCACAGGTTCAATATTCACCACCAAGTAGCAATCAATGGCCAGGGAACTGGGACCTTTGCTAACCGTTACAGCTTTGGAAAATGTCTTTTTCCAATGGAAAAACTAGCCGAAATTAGCATCGGCGGTTAGCATTACAAGCTAGCGATTAGCATTCCCATACACAATGAATGGCACTTACCAAGCTAGGTGACATGTGCGTCAATGGGGTTCCTGCGCTCAACGGTGTCAACAGCCTTTGGATCCCAATCTTAAAATTTAATAAACGGGGCATTAGAATTTGCTAATACAGCAATGTCTCATTGCAGGTGTTTATTCAGGCTTACCAATCTGAAATTTTGTCCAAGCAAAGGCTGCTATTAGCACGTTAGCTCATTGTCTCCGTGAGGAATCATGCTCTCTCGGTCGTGTCTCGGCAGTGTCTGACAGCGTTCTGCGAATTACACACAGACCGAGCGAGGGAGTGCATGACCCCATTGGCTGGCGGGACCCCATTGGCTGTTGCTGCCAAACAAACGACGCAGCCATTGGTCGCTCAAAATGCCAAATAAAAACGTTTGGAACTTTATCAAAACTTTCCAGAAAATGTTCCTAACTATTTATGAATATATATTTATTTAAATATTCATATTCAAATTATTTATTCCCATTGTGGAATTGGTGTTTTTCTTTTTAAAAGCAGTATCAATATTTATATTTTTAATCACATTTTTAACACTGGGTTACACTTGGCTGCACCTAGAAATCCTGTCCATAAAAATTATGAACAGGATCAGGGCAGCCCTGGCGGAGTACAACTCTCACTGGAAACAAGTTTGACTGTGTGTTGGCTATACAAACCAAACTCTTCCAATGGTCATATAGGGACTGGATAGCTCGTAACAATGAGCCCAATACCCCATACTCCCACAGCACCCCCCACAAGAGACCATGAAGGACGTGTTTGAATGCCTTCTCCATGTCCACAAAACACATGTGGACTGGTTGGTCATGGCAAACTCCCATGAACCCTCGAGGATTCTTGAGAGGGTAAAGAGTTGGTCCAATGTGCCACAGCCAAGGTGAAAACCATATTGCTCCTCTTGGATCTGAGGTTCAACCAGCGGTCGGACTCGCCTCTCCAGTATCCCGGCATAGACCTTTCCAGGGAGGCTGAGAAGTGTGATCCCCCTAAAGTTGGAACACACCTTCCTTTCCCCCATTTTAAAAAGAGGAACCACCACCCTGCTGTTCAATACCAAAGGCATTGTCCTTGACCTCCACACAATATTGCAGAGGTGTGTCAACCATGACAGCCCTACAACATCCAGGGCCTTGAGGTACTCAGGGTGAATCTCGTCCAACCCTGGGGCCTGGCCACCAAAGAGTTTTTTAACCACTTCAGCAACCTCAGTCCCTGTGATGAGCACGTTGTCCCCCTTGTTCTCAAGCCCTGCTTCCTCTGTGGAAGGTGTGTCAGTAGGCTTGAGGAGATCCTTGAGTCCTTCCACTGCTCGACGATGTCCCCAGTCAAAATCAGCAGTGCTCCATCCACACCACACACAGTGTAGTCGGGGAGCTGCTTCCCCCTCCTAAGCTGCTGGACAGTTTAGCAGAATCTCTTCGACGCTGACTGAAAGTCTTGTTCCATGGCCTCACCAAACTCCTCCCACACCCGAGTTTCTGCTTTAGCAATCACCTGAACTGCACTCCGTTTGGCCTGCCAGTACACCTCAACTGCTTCAGGAGTTCCACAAGTCAACCAAGCTCGATAGGACTCCTTCTTCAGCTTGATGGCCCCCCTCACCATTGGTGTCCACCACTTGGTTCAGGGGTTGCCACCACAAAATGCACCAACAACATTGTGGCCACAGCTCTGGGCAGCTGCTTCAATAATGGAGGTGGAGAACATGGCCCATTCAGACTCCAAGTCCCCAGACTCCCTTGGAATATGGTCGAAGTTTTTCCAGAGGTGGGAGTTGAAGACGTACCGGACAGGGGCCTCAGCATGATGTTCCTAGCACACCCTCACTACATGTTTAGGTCTACCGGATCTGAGTGGCGTACACCCCTGCCATTGGATCCAACTCACCACCAGGTGGTGATTAGTTGACAGCGCTGCACCTCTCTTTACCAGAGTGCCCAAGACAAGTGGTCGCAGGTCTGATGACACAATAACAAAAATCATCGACCTGCAACCTAGGGTGTCCTGGTGCCAGGTACACATATGGACACCCTTATGCTTGAACATCGTGTTCGTTATGGACAAACTGTGGTTGGCACAGAAGTCCAATTACTGAACACCACTCGGGTTTAGATCGGGCAGGCCGTTCCTCCGAATCACGCCCCTCCAGGTTTCACTGTCATTTCCCACGTGTGCATTGAAGTCCCCCAGTAGCCCAGTAGGACAGTGGAGTCTCCAAGAGGAGCACCCTCGAGTATCCCAGTCAGAGACTCCAAAAAGGGTGGGTACTTTGAACCATCATTTGGTGTATAGGCACAAATGATGGTCAGGACCCATTTCCCAACCCGAAGGTGCAGGGAAATTACCCTTTTATCTAACAGGGAGAACTCCAATGTTGAGGCAGCTAAGTGGGGGGATACAAGAATACCCACCGTGCCCATCACCTCTCACCCGGGGCAACTCCAGAGTAGGCCAAGCTCCAGCCCCTCTCCAGGAAACTGGTTCTGGAACCGGAGCTGTGCGTTGAGGTGAACCCAACTATATCTAGCCGGTATCTCTTAACCTCGTGCACCAGCTTCAGCCCCTTCAACACCAGAGAGGTGATGTTCCACGTCCCAAAAGCCAGCTTTGAAAGCCAGGGATCACACCGCAAAGGTCTCTGCCTTCGCCTGCCACCTGATCCACATAGCACCAAACCCCCATGGCCCCCCCTGCAGGAGGTGACCACACTTGGAGGGTGCACCCATGTAACTCCTTTGGACTGAGCCCAGCTGGGTTTCATAGGCAGAAACCCAGCCACCAGGCGCTAACCATTGAGCCCCTTCCCTAGACCTGGCTCCAGGGCGGGGCCCCGGTACCATATCGGGCAGGGTACATTGAATCCTTGATTTCTTTATTCATCATAGGAATCTATTGGATCACTCTTCGTATGGTCCTTCACCCAGGACCAGTTTGTCTTGGGAGACCCTACCAGAGGCAAATTGCCCCGGACAACATAGCTCCTGGGATCACTAGGGCACGCAAACCCCCCACTACGATAAGGTAGCGATCCATGGGGGGTTTGCCAAGGACAATGCGGTACCATATGCTGTGCACACGCACACTGCATGCCGTGTGCCCTTTCCAATGCTGCAGAAAGTCAAAGAGGAACTAAGAAGGATGGAGGACAACAGCATCATCAAACCAGTGGCACAACCTACTGAATGGTGTGCACCCATGGTTCCAGTTCTGAAAAGAAACACAGGAAGAGCCAGGATCTGTGCTGATCTGACAAAACTGAGCAAGTCAGTATAAAGAGAGCACTACATCCTGCCAACCCCTGATGAGATAACAGCCAAGCTGAGGGGAGCTAGAGTGTTGCAGATTCTGTAAATTCCCCTTCATCCAGACAGCTGCAAACTGCCAACGTTTATAACACAGTTTGGCAGATACTGTTTAGAGAGACTACCTTTCGGCATAACACATGGACCAGAGATCTTCCAGTGGAAGATACTGGAGACTCTGGAAGGACTGGAAGGTGTGGAAGTCTTCATGGATGACATTCTAGTCTACGGGACCTCGATGGAGCAACATGATACCCGACTCGAAAAGGTGTTGCAGCGTGTCGAGTCAGCAGGCTTGAAACTCAACAAAGAGACAGAGCCAACTTTGCTTCCTGGGTCACCTCATTGACCGGTCAGGGGTCAGGCCAGACCCCGACAAAGTGGAGGCCATTCACCAGCTGCCCCCACCTGGAAATGTGCAGGAGCTTAAAAGAGTCTTCGGCATTGTGAATTACCTGGGAAGGTTTGTCCCAGCCTTTGCAACAGTGGGGCAGCCGTTGTACGAGCTTCTAAAGAGCAAGAACATCTGGGTCTGGGGCCATTCACAGCAGTCAGCTTTTGATGACATTAAAAGGATGCTGACAAATGCTCCAGTTCTAGCCTTTTATGATGTCATGAGGCCCACAGCTGTGTCTGCCGATGCCAGCAGTTATGGACTGGGAGCTGTGCTACTCCAACTCCAAGCGGAAGAGTGGAAGCCAGTAGCATATTGCTCCAGCCATCTCTCAGAGGCTGAAACACGCTACATTCTGATAGAAAAAGACTATCTTGCTGACATGTGGACCTGTGAAAAGTTTGACAAATACCTCTGCGGCTTGGATGAGTTCAGGCTAGAGACGGCTCACAAGCTGTTAGTGCCGCTTATCAACAACAGGTACTTTGACAACGTCCCCTTGAGATGCTAACATCTTCTAATGAGACTTATGAGGTACAAACCAGTGGCTGAATATGTGCCTGGAAAAACCCTCCTCATTGCTGATACCCTGTCCAGAAGCCTACAAACCTACACAAAGGAAGAGACTGACACATATAGCGAAGTGGAATGCTATGTAGACACAGTGATACAGGACATTCCAGCATCCCCAAGCAGAATGGAGAGCATCAAAATGGCCACTGCAGCTGACAGCGAGCTGCAGACTGTCATCAAACTCATGAGATCAGGATGGCAAGAACATAGTGGGAACATCCCACTGAACACCCAAGCATACATCAAGGTGAAAAATGAGTTATCAGAGGCTGATGGCTTGCTCATATGTGGGAGCAGAATTGTCATTCCACAGTCACTGAGAACCAACATCTTGGAGAAAATACAGGATGGACATCAGGGGCTAAGTGTAGAGACAGGGCAAAATCATCAGTGTGGTGGCTAGGACTCTCTGCAGAACTTAAAAACACAATGGTGTTTTTACGCGCTAGGTGGCGCGTGAACCTGCAACGGCCTTGCTTCTCTCTTCGTGTTTTGTGCCACTTAATGTTGTTTAAATTACGCTTAAGTGTATATTCATGTGTTTAACGTACATATATGATGCTGCGCACAAGCTACAGTCGCCACAGCCTTCTGGAGATAAGGAATATGACTAAACATTACGTCCTGGACCAGAGTGCTACAGAGGATCTCCGCCGCCCTAGTATTCTCCACCAGTCCTACACACCCCCGGACTTGACTGCCGTGTTTCATCCCAAATGGGGATGCTGTAGATGGTGTGAGCGGAGACAAAAGAGAGGTAAACATGGAAGTATTCGAATGAAGGTAACTGCTAGCCCGCACAGACTGTCAATTCCTTCACTCATTCTGGTCAATGTACGCTCACTAGACTACAAAGTAGACCACATAAGGCACTTTTCCATTTGGAACTCAAAGGCCTCTTTTGGCCTGGAATGGAACAGTACAGTTCGGTACCCATGTTTTTCCACAGCACAAGGCTCACTGTAGCATGGGTGGGAGAAGGAGGGAGTCGGAGGCGGGATTTGGAGGTAGTTGGAGGCGGAGCTACGCTCCCCATGAGGCAGCGCCATATTCCTGTTCAGTAAAATCAACATCAAAACATGTAGTAATACATCTCCAAAAATAATGCAAAAGTTAAATATTTTTGGACACTCATGTCAGAAAGTGAGACCCATATATTATACAGAATCATTAATCAGACAGTGAAGTATTGTTAGATTTTAATCATTTATTGGCTCACAGCGCATGAATATCAAAAATTACGTTTCTCGACAAATAGATGGTTAGGTAAAAATACATGATCTATGCCAAAATCATGGAGAGACTGTTGAGACGTCATGGAATTTATCTGCTCCAGCCAGTGGTGTCGTGGCAAAACATGGATCAGGTGCCATATGAGCCGTTAAATATATATTTCAACAGGTAAACAGTACTGAGTTACGCATAAGATATATTTAGCAATTATGATGCATTTTAAGCCAAAACAAATGGATCTAGGATTAGAAGTAATTAAAATAAAGCAGTCCCAAGGTTACATGGAGAAATACGTGGATTAACTGGAAATATATTGTATTGAGTATTGCTGACTACATGTAGATACTGTATAAATATATATTCTCTGCATCAACAGTGAACTATACATGTATTCATGTAGTGTTGCCCTGGGAATTTTGACAATAAACCTTTGTACTTTTGCAGATGTCTCTATTTTGTTTTACAGTCTTCAGCAAATAATTGTGTTGGTTACTTTTCTTAAAATGAGCCATTATTTTCAGAGTCACTGATAAATGGTTCGTACTGTTGACTCTTTTCCCACCGGTGTCTGAAGAGACAAAATAGAAAATCATGATGCAAACACATAAATCACTAAATTGTTTATTCCAATCAGCAGCGAATTACAGATTATTTAGAATGTGCAAAATTCAAACTGTAAAAAAAAAAAGAAACAGACAAAACGTGACAAAAAATAAGCAACAGCACAACACAGACTGGATATGATAATCCTTGTGTGATTTTACATGTCGTTTTGTATATACAGCTGTGGACAAAATTGTTGGTACCCCTCTGTTAATGAAAGAAAAACCCACAATGGTCACAGAAATAACTTGAATCTGACAAAAGTGGTAATAAATAAAAATTCTATGAAAATTAACCAATGGAAATCAGACAATGCTTTTGAATTGTGGTTCAACAGAATTATTTTAAAAAAACAAACTCATGAAACAGGCCTGGACAAAAATGATGGTACCCCTGGAAAAGATTGAAAATAGGCCATAGGGACATGTTCAACCAAGATGTGTCCTCTAATTAACATCACAGGTGTCTACAAACTTGTAATCAATTGGCCTATTTAAAGGGTGACAAGTAGTCACTGTGCCGTGACCATTGTGGGCTTTTCTTTCATTAACAGAGGGGTACCAACAATTTTGTCCATGTGTGTGTGTTTGGAGTATTTATTCCTTTAGTTTTTGTTTAAATTGTCCAAGCTTTGTACATGATTTTAATTCAGGTCCAAAAGCGTTCCACAGTCTGACTCCTTGCACTGAAACACAGTGTTGCTTGGTAGTAGTTCTCAGGCCCCAGGGCAGACCCAGAACTCACTGGACAGACAACATCTCCCAGTTGGTCTGGGAACACCTTGGTATCCTCTCTGAAGATCTCGAGCAGGTGGCTGAAGAGAGGGAAGTCTGGGCTTCTCTGCTTGAACTGCTGCCTGTGCGACCCGGACCTCTGGAAAAGCGGTAGAAGATGGATGGATGGATGTCATGTATGGGAGCATTAATGAATGATACAAAGTCTATAGTGTGGGTTGATTCAGCAAATATTTCACTCTGCGCAGTATTGTGACTGATTTGCATATTTTACCTTTAATATAATTAATATGTGACTTCCAACACAGTTTATTATCAATTATTACACCAAGGATTTTAATTTTGGATACCCTTTCAATCTCTACACCATTTATACTGAGTTTAAATACTGAGTTGTTGTGATGGTGTGAAATAACGTTATCAATAAAGTTTAGCCACTGCTGTGTCGCCCTGGTTTCAAGTGTGGGTGGTGTTTTGTGCTTGTATTGCTAAAATATAAAAGGAAGCACTACAATGGGTCTCAAATATTTGTAATGTGTTCTATTACTGAATGAGTTTAAAGATGAAATACTATACACATATAAACTAAATTCTAATGGTGACTGAACATCTCCCATTCCCCAAGGTGCAAGATACACTATTATGACTATAACTCATAAAGGATCACAGAAATGATCTGATAAAAGTAAATAAACAAGCGGTTTATTTTATGGTGGCTATTATTGGATGTGTCATTCATTTTCAATTACTCTGTAATTAATATTCACACAAATAAATCTCAATTCAGTCCCTTTCATATTAAGTGGAAATTGTGTGACTTTAAATTTGGCACTTTACCTAAACTTTAACTTAAAGCGAGGTAGTCGGATCTGGGAAAAAAAACGCTTTTTTTGCGTGCATGGAAAGAAAATCCTACAGACACATATAGCGCGATTGTCTGCAAGTGTGAATGACCTCTTCCATGAGCAAATGTACCTTTTTTGGTCCGTGGCTGTTCAAATTGAATTCTTTCCTCCCGAAAATATCATTTTTGAATATTAATTACAGCTAAATGGGAGCAGTTTCGATCCGACATTTGACATCCTAATATACGTGTTCTATACACCATCGGCTTTTGCGTATCCGACTACCTGGCTTTAAAAAGCAAAAGATTTGACTATAAATATGATGTGTTGTTTACCTGTCAAAATACAATATATATATACACGTATATATGTGTATGTATATATATATATATATATATATATATATATATATATATATATATATATATATATATATATATATATATATATATATATATATATACAGTATATATATATATATATATATTGTATATACAATATAATAAATTAAGCTAGGTCATCATTTAAACACGATTAAGTTTTCGTCTGTCCTAAGTGAACTTTCCACTGTTGGAAAAAATAACAAAAAGCATGAATATCACATCACTCACTGTCCTGTATATCACAATATCACGGCTTCAACTGCTGAAGTTGGGTGCGTCGCGGCTGTACATTCAATTCAATTTGGGTGGCTGGGTCTAATTCCCGGTGCGTCTCCTTGTAATTTCTGGTGCGTCTGTTTGTGCACACCACTGCAAGCTCAGTCTGCTTCCCTCTGCATTCTCTCATCAGCCGAAATGCACAGGAAACTCTGCTGGACTGCGGTGTTAGATTTCTGCTGATTTCTGTTAAGCCATTCTATCATTGTGGTTTATAATATCACTTGTTTGCGGGCTCACTGACGAAAAATTGCAAATGGCGACCAGCAAGCGATTCTCGAAAGTCAGTGTAACGTCCACTCTCATGACGCTACGCACAGACCAATGAATGGCCAGCAGTGGCGTGACGAAACCGTCCCGGTACCCTTCGGACCTACTTTTAACGGTGCCGAAAATAGTGTCGATAAAAGTGGAACAGTTCCGAAAAAATGAACTGTGAGGCCATTGGGTTCCAAAAGGAAAAGCGGACAATGGAGCCCGAACCGTTCTAAAGGAGGCCTTTGAGTTCCAAATGGAAAAGCGCCTATACAGTTCCTGAGAACTACACAACATGATGTGCGGAACTGCTGTGTTTTTATCTTTATGGAAGCATGGTTAAATGACAATATACCGGACTCTGCCATCCAGTTAGCTGGGCTAACATGCTACCGTAGCGACAGAGTGCTCACGGAAGGAGGGAAAACGTGGGGTGGCAGGGTCTGTGTGTACATCAATGACGCCTGGTGCCATGATGCTATTGTTGTGCATAGACACTGCTCTCCATTAGTGGAGTTTATGATCATCAAATACCGACCCTTTTACATGCAGAGAGAATTTTCAGCTGTCCTACTAGCCACCATGTGTGCCCCATCCACTGGCACCGGTGAGAGGAGTAAAGCACTAAAAGAACTCTATCAGGCTATAAGTGAGACACAAACAGCACATCCAGATGGCTTCCTCATCACAGCAGGAGACTTCAACCATGCAGATTTAAAGGCCCTCCTACCAAACCTACATTAACATGTAGACTTTCCAGCAAGAGGAGACAATTTGCTGGACCTGGTGTACACAACTCATAAGAAAGCATACAGAGCCTCCCCCTTGCCCCCCGGGTCTCTCTGATCACGTCACCATCCCGTTAAGGCTGGCATACAAACCCAGAGTGAAAACAATAAGATGAGGTGGTTAGAGTATGAGGTCCGCATTCATCATCCAGACCCTGGAGAGACTGCTCCTTGCTCACCTCCGTCCCCTGGTGGGACCAGCGATGGATCCACTCCATTTCGCCTACCAGCATGGCATCGGGGTGGAGAATGCAGTGATCTTCCTCCTTCACCGTTCTCTGTCCCACCTAGAGAAGCCCGGGAATGCAGTGAGGATCATGTTCTTTGACTTCTCCAGTGCTTTCAACACCATCCAACCGATGATCCTGAAGGACAAGCTGCTATGCGCAGGGGTGGACCAGCACCTGCCATCATGGATCCTGGACTACCTCACTAACCGGCCACAGTTTGTGAGAACCCGGGACTGTGTGTCTGACACGATCATCGGTAGCACGGGGGCCCCCCAGGAAATGGTTTTGGCTCCCTTCCTGTTCACCCTTTATACTGCAGACTTCTCACACAACACAACACACTGCCATCTACAGAAGTTCCCTGATGACTCTGCGATCGTCGGCCTCATCTCCAACGGAGATGAAGCTGAGTATAGAGGACTTATCCAGGACTTCGTGGACTGGTGCCATCGGAACTGCCTCCAGATCAACGCGAGGAAAACTAAGGAGCTGGTGGTGGACTGCCACAGGCAAGGACAACCCCTCACAGCACCAGTAAACATCCAGGGAACAGACATTGAGATGGTGACATCCTACAAGTACCTGGGTGTTCATCTGAACAATAAACTAGACTGGTCACACAATACCGATGCACTCTACAAGAAGGACAGCGCAGGCTGTTCCTACTGAGGAGACTCAGGTCTTTTGGTGTACAAGGGGCACTGCTGAAGACATTCTACGACACGGTGGTGGCATCAGCCATCACTTTTGGAGTGGTCTGCTGGGACAGTGGCATTACAGCAGCCGATAGGAAGAGACTGAACAAACTGATCAAGAAAGCTAGCTCTGTCCTGGGGCAATGCCTTGACCCAGTGGAGGAGATAGGAGAGAGAAGGATGGTGGCTAAACTGTCATCTCTGCTGGAGTCCGAGTCTCACCCTATGCAGGACATACTGAACACACTGAGGAGCTCATTTAGCAGCAGACTACATCATCCTAGGTGCGCAACCGAGAGGTTTCGCAGGTCCTTCCTACCTACGGCTGTCAGACTGTATAACCTAAGCAGGGCTGCTTGCAGAGATAGCAAAAAAATGTGACGACCTAATAGTATTGAATGCAAAAGATGCAATAGACTTACACAATGGTCCCCTCCAGTATACAACTAGGACAATATCAGTCACTACGGAGGGTGACAATATGTATGGGTACATATTCATACTATGTAGGATAACTAAGTAGATGGTTATGCTGTTTATTCCATCTAGCTACAATGCTCCGCACTGTGTGTATATATATTTATATATTTATGTGTACATATGTATATTCGCTGCTCTTGTTTTTTCTTGTCTTCTTGATTGTTGCTCTGAGTGTTGCTGTTCCTGTGCTGTTGCAATCCTGGAATTTCCCCATTGTGGGACTAATAAAGGCTTATCTTATCTTATCTTATCTTCTTATCTTATCTTATCTTATCTTATCATGATGACACTGAGATTACTCATCCCAGATCAGAGAGCCATCCAGATCATCAGAAAAGCATCAAACCCAAGCCAAAGTCAGCAACATGCTCCACTACTGTCCTACTTGCATGTGATCTCCCTGCAAAGGAACCTGAGCCTCCTTTACCAGCAGGGTCTCTGGTTAAAACCCTCATGCAGCGCCTACGGCACAGGCGCTGTGTACCGTTCAGTGTACCTCATTCAGTATACCGTAACTCCTTGAAATTTCATTCTAGCGCACTCATTTCAACAGATTCTGAAAGCTGAGACGTTGCCCTTTCCACTGATATGATACATTATGGTAATCCAGGAAGTGGTGTCGTACACAGCTTTGGGATTCCCTGGGATTTCCCTGCTATTTCTCACAGCATGAGCTGCATTTGGAAGACTGACACAACATAAACACATGAGTCTATTGTCCTTTTTTGAGGTAATTTAGGTGTTTTTACCATGTAAATAATAATTTAGCATAGTAAATAGTAGTTTTAATTGTGACTGTGAGAGTTTGGAGTGTTTTTTATTATTTGTTTCAAGAATGGAGGATAAAGGAGGACAATCAACAGCATGAATTTTTGCTGTCCTCTCGGCGTTTTTTCTGTGTAAATAATAGTTTAGCACAGGAAATAGCAGTTTTTAGTAATGCTTTTGAGATTTTGGGAGTAGTTTTTTTAAAAAAAGTTGTGGTGGACACAGTACACATGACACTCCACCCAGGATATACCCTGTCGGACAGTGAGAGAGCAGAGAGACTCCTAACACACTCAGAGTTAGGTGACAGATCAGCTGTGGAGCTGATGGAGAGGATGTTAGCATTGATGGAGAAGAACGACAAATTTTTCCTGTTCGCCCACCTCTTCCTCAGGAACCTACCCCCTACAGCGAGGGTGATCCTGGCCAACTCGCCGCTGCTGGTGACCAAGAACTACCATGCTCTGGCGCAAGAAGCGGACCGCATCATCCTAGCATCCAGAACTCTTTAGAACCTATCCCTACCAGGTTATTTAAAATAGTCTTCCCAATTATTGGTAGCCGTATTCTTCATATAATTAATTCTTCTTTAACTTTGGGTTATGTATCGCAGGCTTTTAAAATTGCTGTAATTAAACCCTTACTCAAAAAGCCAATGCTCGTTCCAGGAGTTTTGGCTAACTATTGACCAATCTCTAATCTGCCTTTCATTTCAAAAATCTTAGAAAGAGTTGTTGCTGCGCAATTGTTTGACCATTTGCAGGGAAATGGTTTATTTGAAGAGTTTCAATCTGGGTTCAGAGTTCATCACAGCACTGAAACGGCCTTAATGAAGGTCACTAATGACCTCCTTATCGCATCTGATAATGGACTCGTTTCTGCACTTGTCCTTTTAGATCTTAGTGTAACCTTTGATACTATCGATCATGACATTCTACTTGATAGATTAGAACACTATGTTGGACTAAATGGAACTTTGCTGCAGTGGTTTAGCTCTTATTTGTCCAATAGACTTCAGTTTGTTCACATCAATGATGAGTTTTCTTCCAACTCTAAGCTCAGTCATGGAGTTCCACAGGGATCTGTGCTAGGCCCTACTCTTTTTAGTTTATATATGCTTCTGTTAGGCAATATCATTGGAAAGCACTGTATGCATTTTCAATGTTACGCAGATGACACACAATTATACCTGTCAATGAAGCCTGATGATTGTAATCAATTAGCCGAGTTAGATGCCTGTCTTAAGGAAATCAAAGCTTGGATGACTTGTAATTTTCTGCTATTAAACCCAGATAAGACTGAAGTCATTCTTGTTGGTCCAAAAAACCTTAGAAATACCTTTCCAAATCAAACTCTTAATTTGGGTGTCACTTCTCTCACTCTGAATAGTTCTGTGAGGAACCTTGGAGTTATTTTTAGATATGATGACGGCAGCGCGCATGGACGCAGCGGCCCCTCTTGGCATCAGCAAGTGTGAGAGTTTTGAATGTTTTGATCATCCCAGACGTACATTCTGTAAAACTTACAACCGTGAGACCTTATTAAACATTAAAGTACTGCACGCTGCAAGAATCGCGGCACTCGGTTGTGACTTGAACATTCTATGCCAGCATGGAATTCTGTCGGAGTCCCCGCTGGAGGCTACCTGGGAGAGGAGGAAGCGTAAGCGGAGCGAACGCAAGCAAAAAGGAAAAAGGGCCGGGATTCATGCTAGGCTAAACGCTAACCCCTCCAGACCAGCAGTACCGTCGCTCCTTCTCTCTAACGTCCGCTCCCTCAACAACAAGCTGGACGAGCTGCGTCTGCTGAGAGAAACCCAGAGAGAGTGGAGGGACTGCTGTGTGCTTACTTTCACGGAAACATGGCTCCACGACAACAACCCTGACGAGGCCATTCAACTGGAAGGTACGACAGTGTTCCGGGCAGACAGAGAAACTGCGAGCTCCGGTAAGAGCCGTGGGGTGGGTGGGGGGGCTATGCATCTATGTTAACAAGAACTGGTGCGTTAACGCCACGTTAGTATCTAAACAATGCTGTCCGTTGGCGGAGTTCCTTATTGTAAATTGTCGGCCATATTATCTGCCAAGGGAATTCAGCAACATGTTTGTAGCTGCTGTTTACATAGCGCCGAGCGCTAACGCTAAAGCTAATGCTAAAGAGGAACTCGGAGAGCTGCAGGATGCTATTAGTGAAATCCAAACTTCACACCCGGACAGTTTTGTGGTGGTTGCGGGGGATTTTAACCACACCAGTTTAAAGACTGTGCTCCCCAAGTTTAAACAATGTGTAGACTTTAAGACCAGAGGAGAGAATATGTTGGACTTGGTGTACACAAACACAGATGCTTATAAGGCAACACCTCGCCCCCACCTCGGCCATTCTGACCACCTATCCGTGATGCTGGTGCCTGCCTACAAACCTTTACTGAAGCGCAGCAGGCCAGTAGTGAAACAAATCAGGATTTGGCCAGACAGTGCAACCTCTGCACTGAAAGACTGTTTTCTGCACACAGACTGGGAAGTCTTCAAAATGGCAGCTTCCCAGGAAGACAAGACAGATGTGGAGGAGTATGCTGAAACAGTCACCAGCTACATCACGAAGTGCACAGAGGATGTCACTATAGTGAAGACCATCACAGTACGGGGAAACCATAAGCCCTGGATGACTGCAGAGGTGCGCTCGCTGCTCACAGCCAGAGATGCAGCCTTCAGAGTGAAGGACAGGATCGCCCTCTGCTCAGCCAGGTCTGCGCTCTCAAAGGGAATTAAGACGGCGAAGCGCGCCTATGCAGAGAAAATCCAGGGACACCTCTGTGACACTAGGAACACCAAGCAGATGTGGCAGGGAGTTTGGACACTGACGGGCTCTAAGTCTAGGCAGGGGGTCGAAGATGACGATGCTTCACTTCCAGACAGGCTCAACGACTTCTTTGCACGTTTTGAAGCATCAAACCCGACAATCAGAGGGAGGGCTGGCCCATCCCCACCATCGGTTGGGCTATCTATCACCATCAACACAGTGGACACACGGAGGACCCTAGCCAGGGTCAACCCACGTAAAGCTGCAGGTCCGGACAACATCCCGGGACGTGTGCTCCGAGACTGCGCGAGCGAGTTGGAGGATGTCCTGACTGACATTTATAACATCTCCCTGAGTCAGGCCATAGTGCCCAGATGCTTTAAGACCTCTACCATAGTACCGGTGGCAAAGAAACCAGTTGTGTCCTGTCTGAATGACTGTCGTCCTGTTGCACTGACACCAACTGTGATGAAGTGTTTTGAACGGCTTGTCAAACCACACATCACAGCCTGTCTCCCTGCATCACATGACCCGCTCCAGTTTGCATATCATTCAAACCGCTCCACAGAGGATGCTATAGTCACCACCCTGCACTCTGTCATCACTCACCTGGATCAGAAAGACACCTACGCCAGGCTCCTGTACATTGATTTCAGTTCAGCATTCAACACCATTATTCCCCAGAGACTGATGGAGAAATTACTCCTTCTCGGTCTGAACACTGCCACATGTCTCTGGATCCTAGATTTCCTGACTGAGAGACCTCAGTCTGTCCGGGTTGGAAATAACATCTCCAACTCTATCACGTTGAGCACCGGATCCCCTCAAGGCTGCGTACTCAATCAACTGTTGTTTACACTTCTAACACATGACTGTGTATCCAGATATGAGGGGAACCAGATTATTAAGTTTGCAGATGACACCACGGTGGTGGGACTTATTCAGAGGGATGTGGAATCAATGTACAGGGAAGAAGTGAGAGACCTGGAGGGCTGGTGCAGGGAGAACAATCTGTTGCTCAATGTGGACAAAACGAAGGAGATGATTATCGACTTTCGGCGGTCACAGCCTGTACATGTCCCTCTCAGCATTGGTGGCCGTTTAGTGGAGAGAGTGGAGAACATCAAGTTCCTTGGAGTGCAGATCTCGCAGGACCTGACCTGGAGCAAGAATTCCTTGGGGATCAGGAAGTGGGCCCAGCAGAGCCTGCACTTCTTGAGGAAACTCAAACAGGCCTCTCTCCCCAACTGCATCCTCAGGACCTTCTACAGAGGTATGGTGGAGAGTGTTCTGACGTACTGCATTGCTACATGGTACTCCAGCTGCAGTATGTCAGACAAAAAACCCCTGCAGAGGATAGTTAAGGGAGCTGAGAGGGTAATTGGAGTCTCCCTCCCCTCTGTCCAAGAACTTTTTCAGAACCGTTGCAGGAGCAGGGCACTGAACATTGTCAAGGACTGTTCTCACCCTCTGCATAAACACTTTGAACTTCTGCCATCTGGCAAACGATTCCGGAGCACCAGATGCAGAACCACCAGACTGATTAACAGCTTCCTTCCACAAGCTGTTAGGATGCTGAACAGTTGATCCGGAATCTCTCATACATACTACTGCACCTACGGACATTATGTATATTATTTGTATATTATAGTTCTGGTTAGTTTTCAAGTATGTCTCAGGGAAGTGCGAATGGCTGTGGGGGGGTGGGAGGTGAGGGTATGTGTGAGTGTGTCTTAAATCATGTTCTTTTTACTTATATGGATGCTGAGAGAAATGCAATTTCATCTTGCCTGCACTACAGTTGTATGTTCAGCAATATGACAATAAAGGTTGATTTTGATTTGATTTTGATTTTTGATCAAGATCTGTCCTTTAATTCACGTATTAAATTTGTTTCTAAGACTGCCTTCTTTCATCTGCGCAATATTGACTGGCGCCTAGCGGCTGCCCCGGCCTTGGATGCGCTCTGCAGAGCGTGCCCAAATGCCAAGTCACGTTTCGTTACCTTGTATTATACATGTGTAATGACAATAAAGTTGAATCTCATCTCATCTCAATATTGCCAAGATTAGGAGTAGCTTGTCTCTGAATGATGCTGAGAAACTGAGCCACGCTTTTGTTAGTTCTAGATTAGATTATGGTAATTCGTTATTATCAGGTTGTCCTAAAATATCTTTCAAAAGTCTTCAGTTGATCCAAAATGCTGCTGCAAGAGTTTTAATGGGTTCCAAAAAGAGGGATCATATCTCTTCGGTTCTGGCCTCCCTTCATTGGCTTCCCATAGAGTTTAGAATTAAGTTTAAAATCCTTCTTCTCACTTACAAAGCTCTTAATAATCAGGCCCCCTTATATATAAAAGATCTGATATTACCCTATCATCCTAACAGAGCACTACGCTCCCAAAATGTTGGATTACTTGTAATACCCAGAATCTCCAAAAGTACAATGGGAGGCAGAACCTTCTGCTATCAAGCTCCTTTCCTGTGGAACCAGTTACCACTCTGGCTCCGGGAATCAGACTCAATCTCTGTTTTTAAGAATAGGGTAAAAACCTTCCTTTTCAGTATAGCCTATGATTAGGGAGGGATCTTGTGTCTCTTAACCCCTCTTTTGTTTTGCTGTTAATAGATTCAGATTGTTGGATGACCTCCAATAATGTACTTGGCTTCTCACCGTTAATGTTTGCTCTCTTTATGTCTTGTTCTTTTCTTCTTCTCTATCCCCTCACCCCCAGCCAGTCGCAGCAGATGACTGCCCCTCCCTGAGCCCGGTTCTGCTAGAGGTTTCTTCCTGTTAAATGGGAGTTTTTCCTCTCCACCGTCGCTAAGTGTTTGCTCACAGGGGATCGTCTGATTGCTGGGTCTTTCTGCAATTGTGGGGTTTTCCCTACTTTTGATAGTGCTATGAAATGACTTCTGTTGTGATATGGCGCTATATAAATAAAGCTGAATTGAATTGAATTGAATTGAACTCTCAGCATGCACGCAGCGACACTGGCATCCGGGAAGGGCTCCAACGAGGTCGAGGAGCTGTTGACAGCAGCTGGGATGGACGCCAAGAGACGCAGGAACAGGATGCTCTGTTTCTATCACCGCCATTGCGGCTCAAATGCCCAACTCTGTCTGCCGCCATGCCAGTTCAAGAAGCCAGGGAAATGGCAAGGCCAGCAGTCAGTAGCAGCTGCGACTGCTGGTGATAGGAACAAGTTGCTTTTCATCACAGACACACGTTCAGGGAGACGTTTCTTAGTGGTCTCCAGCTCCCAGAAGAGCCTCATTCTGCCGGTCAGCGCAGACAGACTGGCAGGAGACAGCGGTCCTGAGCTCACGGCTGCCAATGGAACCAACATCAGGACGTTTAGCGAGTGGACATTGATGGTGTGCTTACACGGACGCAATTACCAATGGGACTTTGTGGTAGCGGCATGTTCTGTCCCCATTTTAGGTGCAGATTTTTTGTGTTTATTGGTTGTTAGTCGATGTTGCCAAGAGACGTTTAGTGGATGCTGTCTCTTTTTCCTCCTTGCCCTGCACAGCTCGGGGAGTTGGGCCAACAGCACAGGCTAACGTTATAGCTCCAGGGGGTAAGTACCAGCATTTACTTTCACAGTTCCCAGCACTCACGGTTCCAATGTTTTCTGCTACAGTAACCAAACATGGGGTGGAACATTTCATAACCACAAAAGGCCCGCTGGTGTTCGCACGACCTCGGCGCCTATACGCGGCTAAATTAGCCAGCGCATGCGAGGAGTTCACCAACTTAGAGCAGCTGGGCATCGTTAGGCACTTCAACAGCTCGTGGGCATCTCCACATCACATGGTCCCTAAGGCCAATGGGTCGTGGCGACTGTGCGACGATTTCCATCGCTTGAACAATGCCACGGAATATGATCAATATCCCATCCCGCACATCCAGGATTTTTCCATGCACCTGGCAGGGACGCATGTTTTTTTGAAAGTGGATCTGGTCCGCAGTTACCACCAGGTCCCGGTGCGCAGGGAGGATGTTCCCAAAACAGTGGTAATAACTCTTTTTGGCCTTTTCAAGTTTTTATGCATGCCATTCGGGTTAAAGGGCGCGGTGCAAACCTTCCAAAGAATGATGGAAGTGGTCCTGCCTTTCGTTTTTGTCTACTTAGATGATATTTTGGTGGCTAGCACATCCGAGGAGGAGCACTTCGCCCATCTCAAACTAGTTTTCCACAAGTTGGAAGCGCACAGGCTTATCATTGACCCTCCAAAGTACCAGTTCAGTGTGCCAGTGATTGATTTTTTGGGTCACTGCATTTCGCTGGAGGGCGAGATTCCGCTGCCTGATAAGGTGCGTGTCGTGTCGGAATTTCCTTGTCCACAGACCGTGAAGGCCCTGCAGGAATTTTTGGCCATCATCAATTTTTACAACTGGTTTCTCCCCCGAACAGCCCAGCTGCTGCAACCGTTGTACACTGCGCTCAAGAAAAAGAAGCCCACGGAAAGCACTGTCTGGACCCCCGAGCGAGTCCAGGCTTTCACAAATGCCAAAACAGCACTTGTTAATGCTGTTTTGCTAGCCCACCCTGCCCCGTCAGTGTGGATAGCACTCACCATTGACGCATCTGACACTATCATTGGGGCAGTGGTGGAGCAGTATGTTTCCAGTGCATGGCAACTGCTCGCATTTTTCAGCCATACTTTGTGCGACAACGAATGCAAATACAGTATGTTTGACGGAGAGTTGTTGGCCCTCCACCTGGCAACGCGCCACTTCCAGTTTTGGCTAGAAGAGCACGAGTTCACCATGTTTGTTGATCATAAGCCGCTAACGTACGCAATGTCCAAAGTCTCAGAACCGTGGTCGGCCCGGCGGCAACGACATTTGGCTACAATCTCGGGGTTCATGATCGACATTCAGCATGTAGCCGGTAAGCTTAATGTCGTGGCTGACTGCCTGTCGCACGCGTTAGTTTCCCCGGTCTACGTGGGAATAGATTTCCCCGCCATGGCTGCGGAGCAAACCGGGGACGCGGACATTTGCGCGCTCTGGTCCACGCCTACTGGGCTAAAACTGGAGAGCAGGACGGTGCAAGAAGGGTGCCCTCCCTTGCTCTGCGATGTCTCCACTGGTCGCCCATGCCCAGTGGTTCCGAGCTTTGGGGGCCACCGCTTTTTTGAGTCTGTCCACTTCCTTTCACACCCCAGCGTGCGTGCCTCGGTTAAACTGGTGGGGGAAAAATTTGTCTGGCCGTACTTACGCAGGGATGTGAAAGAGTAGGCTGCAGCATGTGTCGCGTGCCAGCAGGCCAAAGTGCACAAGTGTAACAGAGTCAGAATTTAGCCTTTTTGAATTTCTTTAAAATAGATGTGCTTTTCATTTTTACATAGTTTTTGGAGCCTTCTGGTGGTTTTATTTCGCAGCTGCATAGATAGTTTTCTTTGCACATGGCACTTACCCCAGCAGAGAAAAAGATTTTCACTGCTGGAGGTCGTCGGCCTCCGTCGGTCTATGATGACCATGGAAGAGAATCCTAAACGTCTACTCAGCTGGAACAGCACCGCCTGTGGCTGAACAGGCCGATGCGTGAATGGCAGTCCCTGTCACACAGGTCACACTTGTGGGTGGTCTCCGTGCTGCTGGGTCTGTGGCGGTTCTTCCTGCGGGTCCTTTTTTCATCTGCTGCAGCAGTCAGTCTCTCTTCACCCGCCTTGAGCTGTCTGGTCAGGGTGCCTCTCCATTTGGAGCGGTCCGTTGCAAGGTCCTCCCAGCGCTCTGTGTTGATATCCAGGGCCTTCATGTCTCTCTTGCAGACGTCTCTAAAGCGCAGCTGTGGGCGGCCAACGTCTCTCCTGCCAGTTGCCAGTTCTCCATAGAGGACGTCTTTGGGGATTCTGCCATCCTCCATACGGTGAACGTGGCCTAGCCAGCGGAGCCTGCGCTGCCTGAGTAGAGTGAACATGGAGGGAAGGCCGGCGCGGGACAGAACTTCTGTGTTGGGCACTTTGTCCTGCCAGGATATGTCCAGGATGTGGCGAATGCAGCGCAAGTGGAAGGAGTTCAGTCTCTTTTCCTGCCAGGCGTATGTTGTCCACGTCTCACTCCCATAGAGCAGTGTGCTGATGACGCAGGCGTTGTACACTGCCATTTTCGTCTTGACAGAGCGTTTGGGATTCTCCCACACTCGTGTGGTGAGGCGAGCGAGTGTGAAGGCTGATTTTCCAATCCTCTTGTTGATCTCTCTATCAAGGGAGAGGTTGTTGCTGATCGTGGACCCCAGGTACGTGAACTGATTCACGACCTCCAGCTTGTAGTCATCAATGGTGATGGTTGGTGGTGCTTCCGTGCCTTGCGCCAAGACGTTAGTCTTCTTCAGGCTGATGGTAAGCCCGAAGTCCTTGCATGCCTGGGAGAAGCGGTCCATCAGGGTCTGAAGCTCCTGCTGTGTGTGGGTTGCGACTGCAGCGTCGTCTGCGAACAGCATGTCTCTGATTAGAGCCTCGCGTACTTTGGTTCTGGCTTTCAGGCGGGCGAGGTTGAAAAGCCTGCCGTCAGATCTTGTGTGCAGGTAGATTCCCTCTGTTGCTGTGCTGAAGGCATGCCTCAGGAGCATAGCAAAGAAAATCCCAAAGAGGGTTGGCGCAAGTACACAGCCCTGTTTCACTCCACTGCGTATGTTGAATGGCTCTGAGACGTTGCCATCGTGCTGCACTATCCCCTGCATGTTGGTGTGAAACGATTCGATGAGGCTTTGCAACTTTGGTGGGCATCCTATCTTTGGCAGGATCTTGAAAAGGCCCTCTCTGCTGACCAGATCGAACGCTTTGGTGAGGTCGATGAAGGCGACGTACAGAGGCATGCTCTGTTCTCTGCATTTCTCCTGGAGTTGGCGGATGGAGAATATCATGTCTACCGTCGATCGCTCAGCGTGGAAGCCACACTGAGACTCGGGGTAGACACGTTCGGCAAGCTTCTGTAGACGAACGAGAACAACTCGTGCGTAGACTTTGCCAACAATGCTGAGGAGGGAAATGCCCCTGTAGTTGTTGCAGTCGCTTCTCTCCCCTTTGTTTTTGTAGAGGGTGATGATCTTGGCGTCCCTCATGTCCTGTGGTACGGCACCTTCCTTCCAGCATTGGCAGAGGATGTCATGCAATGGCAGCAATAGGGCGGTCTTGCAGTGCTTGATCAGGTCAGGGGGTATGCCGTCGTTGCCGGGTGCCTTGCCAACGGCCAAGCTATCAATGGCCTTACTGAGTTCGTCGATGGTTGGCTCGGCGTCAAGTTCGTCCATGGATGGCAGGCAGTCGATGGCATCAAGGGCTGACGGTGTCACGGTGTTCTGTCTAGAGTAGAGGTCGGAGTAGTGTTCCACCCATCTCTCCATCTGCTTGTTCTTCTCTGTGATCATCTCCCCAGTGGAAGATTTGAGGGGGGCCGTCTTGCTCTGAGCCGGACCAAGTGCTTTCTTGATGCCATCGTACATACCATGGATGTTCCCTGTTATGGCAGCGGTTTGAATGTCTTGGCTGAGCTGAGTCCAGTACTCGTTGGCACAGCGCCGAGCAGTCTGCTGAACTTTGCTTCTCGCAGCCCTGAGAATCTGGAGATTCTTCTCGTTTGGGTACTTCTTGTACTCAGCAAGTGCTGAGCGCTTGGCTTCAATGACGGGGGTCATCTCGGTCAACTTGGCATCAAACCAGTCCTGTGACTTCGAGGTCTTCCTCCCAAAGGTAGCCAAGGCTGTGCGGTAGATGGTGTTTCGCAGCTCTTCCCACTTCTGCTTTGCAGATTCTCCTCCTTGTGGTACACCAAGTTCCTTCTCAAAGGTGGAGGCAAACTGCTCAACAAGTTCTGGTTGGGCCATCTTGCTGATGTCAATCCGTGCCTTTCCAGGTTGTCTAGCACGATGGAATTTCTTCAGCTGCAGCTTGACCTTGCAACACACCAATGAATGGTCTGTGTCGCAATCTGCACTCTGGAACGAACGGGTGATTAGCACGTTCTTCAGTGAGGTGCGCCTGGTCAGGATCAAGTCTAGCTGGTGCCAGTGCTTTGAGTGCGGATGTTGCCAGGAAACCTTGTGTTGGGGCTTGGTCTTGAAGAACGAGTTTGTGATGCACAGATCGTGATATGTGCAGAACTCGAGCAGCCGCTGTCCGTTGTCGGTCATTCTGCCCACGCCAAAAGGTCCAAGACAGGAGGGCCAGGAGTCGTGGTCAGCACCCACTCTGGCATTGAAGTCTCCAAGGAGAATGAGTTGTTCAGAGTTGGGGATGATCCTGACAGTTGTTGCGAGATTCTCGTAGAACTCGTCTTTTGCCTCTGGTGTGGCTGTCTGTGTTGGGGCATACACACTGACGAGGGTGACTGGGCCTTGAGTGGTGTTCAGGCGGAGGGTGAGGAGTCGTGCAGAGCCAGTGCTGCCCGGTTCCACCATCTTCAGCAAAGTGTTCTTCACTGCGAAGCCCACTCCGTGTTCCCTGTGTTCGTCACTGCCCTTTCCCTGCCAGTAGAACGTGTAGTCCTTCTCTCTCAGTGTGCCTGCATCAGCTAACCGTGTTTCCTGGAGAGTGGGGATATCCACTCCCAGTCTCTTCAGCTCATTATTGATGATGGCAGTCTTCCTGGTGTCGTTGATGTCCTTGAGGTTAGCAGCGAGTCCTGTCATCATAGTGCGGACGTTCCAAGTTCCCAGTTTTAGAGTTGGTCTCTTTTGTTTTATTGTCTTGCCTGGTGCGAAGGTTCTCAGCCTGCTGTTTGGATTTCTCCTTATCCCCATGCACCCAATGAGGAAAGCAAGCTGTGGCGGGACAACACCTTATTGGCTGGGGGCTGCCCAGCTTGAGGCGGGCGGTAGCTGTCCAGTGAGATCTGATGATCCCTCCCACCGTCGGGAACAACCCCTGGCGCCACGCTCTACGCCAATTGAGCAGTGGCTTATAACCGGTAACTGTCATTCCCCGTGTTTTGTCTACGCCAAAGGCAAAGCTGGAGTGTCCTCTCCAGTGATCCGGTGTTCTACCTTCCAGCGTTGGGCGTTGGTAGGATTCAAGCCTGGGCAGGAAGATATGGAGGACAAGATGTTGCCCATGCAGCATGTCCTCCCTCTCCACGTCACTGATGAATCCAAAGGAACAGCAGGGCTGCTACAGTTTGGCACCAGCGCCGTTGCAGGAGCTGCCAGAACGATGTTGAGCACAACATAGAACTGCCTTAGGGGCTCCGACTCCGGATTTTTCCTCAGGGTTGACTCCCGAAGCCTTTCCTGTGACCGGGTATGCCGCAAGGCAGCAGAGGTTTGAAATCAGGGTTTACCTTCCCCTAGATGGGCTACCTTCCCAGGTTGACGAGCCACCATCTACCCGAAGCATCTGGTTTTAAGGCGCCAGAGATCCGCCCTCGCCCCTTCTCCTATTAGTAAAAGCAGTTCCACCGGGCTTAGAGACTAAACCACACGGGCAGGCTAGGAGTTGGACTTAGTTGTCAGAGGCTTTTCGAGACGCACGCCATAAGGAGCATTTTATGAGCACTGGGAGCTTAACCCCAGTGCCGCTCCTGGCTATGACAGCCTTGGAAGGTTGTAGCCCTGTTTGAGATGGTTATTGGGTCAATGCTAATGTGTTAACCCGGCAAGGGGAATTTTCATTATATGTTAGCATTAACAATTACATTCAACATAGACACAAACACAGGCACACATGAAGCTGACTATAAACATGATAAAAATACTCAAGGCTCCATCAATCAGGGTATAAAAAGACAAAGAGATGAGAGAAAAACCAGAGATAAGAGGTAAGTGCAATGTAATAGAGCTGTTGCTATATTTATACTTTAAATGTTGTTAAGCCATGCATACAAAGGTTTATATCTTGTAGAGTGGTCATGAGCATTACTACCATGTATTTACGAAGTTTCAGATTATTCTAAGTAAAAATAGTAACTTTATTGTCGAGTGAATGTGTGACCACGTTGAATGAGCAGCTAGTCAGTTATTGCTAGCGCAGCAATCTTCTGTATGGTTTGCTGTCATTTCATTTTGTTAAGATGTTCATTTTCTTTTACTGTCCGTGTGCAGATCGTGACATATGCAGCTGCAGACTGTTATTGTGTGCTTTTTCTGATACTTGACCAGGTAGGCTTTGTTTTATATGGTTTTTTTTAATATTTTTTGTTTCTAAAGGAAAAAAGAGAAAAAGATTTTCACTGCTGGAGATCGTGACATATGCAGCTGCAGACTGTTATTGTGTGCTTTTTCTGATACTTGACCAGAATAAAGACAGCGTGAGCAACAAATCCCTGCCTGTGTACTTCCTGCACCAACACGAGCACGCAGAAAACCACCCACGTTACACTGGTGCCGTGATTCTGTGATCCAGATCAGCTTGATGCAGATCGCCGTGCCGAGGGAGCTGTGTGGATTGCGTGGACGTCCATGAATGCTGTTTGTACTACTGCTTTGGTTGTAGTGAGGTACTCAGGACTGTAGGTCCGCTAAATAAATATTCTGGATTTATTTTCAGATTTGACATTTTGTTTTAATTGGTTGTTTTTTTTTATTTGTTATTTTCTCTGTTTTCATGGTACAATGGCGAGCAAGTTTAAGCTTAGTGATGATACTGATGGTAAATTCTTCTCTTTTGGGAGAGGTATGGGTGTAATGGGAGGTCATTCTCGGCCAGAGGGGTTGGTTGGGATGGATCTGGGTGCTTCACCCGTGTTGCCTGCGAGAGATAGGGATTCAGGGTTAGGTCAGGACCTGTTGGGATCGCCTATGGGGCAGAGGTCACAGGGTGGGCCGCACCATTCAACGCCTAGTGGTGAGAATGACACATTGCATCAGCTTACTGATATGATCACGCACCTTGGCTCACAAATAGGGGAGTCTATTGCAGCCACACTCATGTCCAGTGGTGCTGCTGGTGGAGCTAGCCAGACTGATGTTCCAGCACATCATGTAGGTGACACACAGCGCAGTGCACATAACTCACACACTCAGACTAGCGGCATTGTCAATGCGCTTCGTGAAAACACACCCATTAATATCATAGTAAAAGCTGACAAAGAACCTGTTATTTTCAGGGGTGATAGTACCGACAAATACACAGTCATTGAATGGGTTGAGTTAATGAAATCATACTTAAGGAAACAGAAGTGTGATGTTTCATCGCAGACAGAAGTTGTAATGGGGAGGTTGATGGGGAAAGCCAGGGACGTAGTCAGAATTGGCTTGAGGAGCAATCCCTCGCTTAACTCTTCATGCACACCAGATGTTATTTACAACATACTGACTCAGTACTTTAGCTGCACATCATCATGCCTGCCCCTACAAGACTTCTACTCGACTCTGCCCAATCAGAGGGAGAATCCTGTTGATTACTGGATACGCCTCAACAAAGCAGCAGACATTGCTGAGGAGGGCTTAAAGCGCCAGGGTAGACATGCTGAGAATATGGGAGGAGAGATTGCCAAGATGTTCGTGAAGCACTGCCCAGATTCAGAATTTGCCTCTGTGTTTAAATACAAACAGATACATGAATGGACGACAATGGAGATACAGGGGAGGATTGATGAATATCAGAGGGAGCGGGTGGCTTCAGTGAAAGTGAATGTGCCTAAGAGTCATGCCACACCACTGATTTGCCAGGAGGTACACACAGAGATTCACGATGCATGTGTCACAGACACACCCAGTGCTAACCTTCCCTCCCCCTCAACTCTCGCTCCTGTGGGGGTGCCGTCTCTCTCTCCCTCACCTGCCTTGTCTCAGAACCAACAGCTGTCTCTCTCTCCAGCTCCTCAGGCCCACCAGCCATATTCGATGCCTTTGACCCAGTGGCAGCCACAGCAGCAGCCACAGGCTCTCTCTTCTCTGCCGCAGTGCCAGCGACCACCCCTGCCTTCTGCACTGCAGAGCCAACTGCCGGCGAGTCAACAGTCTGGCAGTGATGTTATGCTCGGTGAGATGATGTCTATGCTCAGGGAGCTGCTAGCTAAATTGCAGACTGGAGATGGGAGGCATGCTGCACGACGTGGTGGTAGGCAAGTTCGGAACCAGGCCCAGCCTGAAACAAGCTGTCGCGTCTGCAATGACAAAAACCACACTACTGAGTCCCACTGCCGATTGAATCGTCTCTGTTTCACATGCTTCGGGCCCGGCCATGCACAGCGCTCATGCCCCACTAGATCTTCAGTCCGAGACAACGTACAGGGAAAACTAAGTGACCTGTGCGTTAAGGGGGGCCGTACGGGTCTTGTAGATAACTCCCACAATATTGATGCTGCTGTGTTATACAACAATGTTAAGAATTTGAATAAATCAGAGACTGTTATCGTTCAAAATACACAAAAGCTCAGGGGCAGTGATAGCCTATTTTACACTCCTGCTGTGGTCGCAGACAAAGTAACTCTTCGTGCCATGATGGATAGCGGCTCGATGGCCTGCTCACTGAGTGCTGTGGCACAGGAGAAGCTTATTGAAGCTGGGGCTTTTGACCTGGGCAGTGAGGAAGTGACTGATGTGGTCTTCATTGGATGTGGGGGTGTGCGTGTGAAACCTGAGTCAGTGGTGAATCTTGAGATGGTCGTGTATGGATGCAGAGTGTCAGTGCCCACTTTCGTTGTGGAGAATCAACAGGATGATTTGATCATTGGTTCTAATGTTATCAGACATTTGATTCACCAGTTCAAGAGTGATGCAAGCTACTGGAAGGCTGTGTCGTCATCTGCTACAGGTGATCAAGAACGTGAACAGTTTCTCTCTCTTCTTGCTGGCCTGGAGCGTTGGTCTGATGGTGATGTACCAGACAAGGTTGGCACAGTCAAGTGCAACAGAGCTGTCACTCTGCCGGCTGGCAGTGAATTTCTTGTATGGGGCACTCTTCCTAAGAATGTCAAGATATCCCCGGGCAGTACTGTCATGACTGAGCCGACGTCCTCCCATTCCGCACCTAGGGGCATTATGGTTGCCAGAGTCATAACGCCTCTGTGGGGCGACAGATGGGTCCCTCTCAAGATCCTGAACATCTCAGACAGCCCTGTCACGCTGCGTAGGAATGCAAAGCTCGCTGATGTCTACACCTGCCTAGCACTGGAAGACATGGAGGTTCCAGAGCTCAAGTGTTCGCGCCAGGCCACATCGGTTGGGCCTGCTGAAGCATCAGTGGACACAGCGAATGCCGAGACTGTGCAGGAAAGACTGGAGCGTGTCGGCTTGAGTGACCTGGACCTTGAGTCATGTGACGTGTCTGCGGAATGGCGTACAAAGCTGGCTGATCTTGTGGCAAGATATGAGGATGTCTTCTCCCGCCATCACCTGGACTGTGGCGAGGCCAAGAGGTTTGTGCACCGTATTCGCCTTACTGATGATAGACCGTTCCGACTTCCTTACCGGCGTGTTCCACCTGCTGAATATCAAAAGCTCCGTCAGGTCCTCAGTGAGATGGAAGAGAAAGAAATAATCAGGAAGTCTGCCAGCGAGTTTGCCTCACCTCTTGTCCTGGTGTGGAAGAAAAACGGTGACCTACGGGTGTGCACGGATTTCAGATGGCTCAACAAACGGACAGTGAAAGTTGCACACCCCTTTCCACATCAAGCTGACTGCTTAGCTGCCCTGGGTGGGAATGCGTTCTTCAGTACGATGGACCTCACGTCTGGCTTTTACAATATGCCACTGCATGAAGAAGATCGTAAATATTCCGCGTTCACAACACCCATGGGCCTGTACGAGTACAACCGTCTCCCTCAGGGCCTGTGCAATAGCCCAGCCAGTTTCATGAGGATGATGACCAGCATATTCGGAGACCAGAGCTTTCTTAGCTTGCTGTGCTACTTAGATGACTTGTTGGTTTTTGCCCCGACTGAAGCATTGGCCCTTGAGAGACTAGAGCTGGTTTTCAGTCGCCTCCGTCTACATAACCTGAAGTTAGCTCCGAAGAAGTGCTGGCTGCTCAGGAGGTCTGTGAATTTTCTGGGGCACATCATTGATGAGTCTGGTGTGTCTACAGATCCTGCAAAAGTGGAGACTATCAACAAGATGACTACTGCAGATTTGATGGAACCTGACGGCACAACCCCGTCCCAGTCACGAGTCAGGTCATTCTTAGGCATGGTGAACTATTACCAGCACTTTGTTCCCAACTGCTCCACCATAGCAAAGCCTCTTTTCGATCTCCTGGCTGGCCAGAAGCAGAAGCGGAAGGGAAAACCACGTACAAAAAGCCCTGTTAAGTTCAGGAAGTTGACACCGGCTGATTGGATGCCAGATCACCAACAAGCTTTTGAGGATCTGAAGACAGCCTTGGTGACCTCCGTAGTTTTAGCGCACCCACACTTCACTCGCCCCTTTGTATTGTCCACTGACGCTTCGCTAGATGGCCTAGGAGCGGTGCTATCGCAGATTCAGGAGGGTGACAGTGTGGCACGTCCAGTGGCTTTTGCCAGTAAATCTCTTTCACGAGCACAGAAGAAGTACCCCGCTCATCGTCTTGAATTCCTTGCATTGAAGTGGTCTGTGTGTGACAAGTTTAGCCATTGGCTTAAGGGTCATATGTTCACTGTATGGACTGATAATAACCCCCTCACACACATCATGACCAAACCACGACTAGATGCCTGTGAGCAATGGTGGGTGGCAAAGCTGGCAGCTTACACATTCGATATCAAGTGCATCCCTGGCTCCAAGAACACTGTGGCTGATGCACTGAGTCGTCGGCCGTTTGTGAATTCAGCTGTTGGAAGAAAGTTACTACAAGATCGTTACAGTGAGCTCCTTGTGAAAGCAGTGCCTGTCTCCTCTGACTCCGTCCAAGAGGCCTTCAGACAGTCAAATGTCACTCAAAGGGACTTTGGCAGTGTGAGAGAGGACGAGCCTTATGTATCTGTGTGTGCGAAGAATCGACCGCTCTCTAGAGAGGAAGTCTCAGCCATCCTTGAGACACACAGTCTATGGGAGTCCGGTGCCAGGGTGCGAGCTGTCAATGTCCTCCAGCAGCTCCCACAGCTAGTTCCCCCTGATGAAGACCCCCTGCCTGTGTTCACTGAGAGAGAACTACGTGAAGGACAGTTGAGTGATCCTGTCCTCTCCAGAGTGCTGTACTTTGTGGAACGTGGCCGACGGCCGTCCAGGAGAGAGAAGTGCAAGGAGCCTGTCATGGTAATCAGATACCTGAAGCACTGGGAGAAACTGACTACTTGCAATGGTATCCTCTACCGGGTGTCTAAAGACTAGCTGTCTGGGAAAAAGAGATTCCAGTTCGTCGTTCCTGACTCATTCAGATCTGAGGTCCTGAAGGGCATCCATGATACGGCTGGTCATCAGGGGCAGTTCAGGAGCCTGAGCCTGGCTCGCCAAAGATTCTTCTGGCCCCATATAGACCGGGATGTGAAGGAGTATGTCCACCAGTGTCCAAGGTGTGTCATCGGTAAGACCGCTGATCCGGAAGGAAGGGCGCCTCTCGAGAGTATAAAGACCTCTACACCTCTGGAAATTGTTTGTATAGACTTCTGGACTGCAGAGGACTCTAACAACAAGTCTGTAGACGTACTGGTGGTTACAGACCACTTCACCAGACTAGCACAGGCCTTTCCGTGTAGAGATCAGTCAGCCAAGCAAGTGGCAAAGCAACTCTGGGAAAAGTACTTCTGCATTTTTGGATTTCCCGAGAGAATCCACTCAGACCAGGGTGCTTCATTCGAGAGTCAGCTGATCAGTGAGCTGTTGAAGGTTGCCGGTGTAAGAAAGTCCCGGACTACACCGTACCACCCAATGGGCAATGGTAGCGTGGAGCGCTTCAATAGAACACTGGGTAACATGATTCGTACCCTCTCACCTGATGCTAAACGGAACTGGCCCCGACATCTCCAGACTCTAACGTTCATGTATAACTGTACAGTGCATGAGACCACAGGCTACCCCCCCTTCTACCTCATGTATGGTAGGGTTCCACGCCTGCCTGTTGACATCCTTTTCAAGAACATCCTAAAAGATCCTGAAATCAGTAGTTATGACCACTATGTAGCGTCCCTGACAAAGGACCTTCAAGAGGCCATGGCTATTGCTCAAGAACATGTCAACAAGGAGCAGAGTCGTCAGGCTGAGTTTTACAACCGTCGAGCAAAAGGGAAATTGATTGCTGTGGGCGACAGAGTCTTGGTGTCTAACAGGCGAGAGAGAGGGAAACGAAAGACAGCTGACAGATGGGAATCCACAATTTACACTGTTGTAGATGCCAACACCTCCACTCACACTTACCGGATCCAGAATCTTGAGACGGGACAGGAGAGGGTCGTCCATCGTAATTTGTTGATGCTGGTCAACTTCCTGCCAGTAGACGACACAGGTGTACTAGCTGACCCAGTTTCATCTTTGTCTTCTGCTCAGCTGTCAGACCAAAGTGACGAGAGTCATGGTTCCTTACCTGATAGTGTGAGTGAAAATTGTGTAGATCTGTGTTCTAGCCCGGGATCTCAGGGAACAAAGATGGGACACAAGCAAGGCGAGAGTGCGGTGCGTGACTCAGTTGCTGTACCGGAGTCTATGGACCCTGTAGGGAGGACTGTTGAGTGGATTGCTCAGTCACCATTCCTTGAACCATCCCAGGTGGAGTCATCTGATGTTGTGTGCAGAAGACCTGGCCTCTCTGTCTCTCAGAGTGACCCGGAGAAGTCTGTGAGAGACTGTCCGAGTGGCCTGTTCATTGCCTCTGATTTCAGTCCCGTGACTAACACTAACTCTAGTGGAGATGTTAGTCACATGGGTGGGCAGACTGCCAGTTGTGGGGTAGACGCACTCACATATACACAGACAGACGGACAGACTGTCATAACACAGACTGACAACACTAGTCACACACAAAGTGCTGTCACGGTAGCTTCTGTTACACAGCCTGAAAATCCCAGTGTATCTACACGGTTGAGGTCTAGGTTTGGACGCATTATAAAGCCAGTTGATAGACTGATTCAGACCATGTCCAGTCAAGAGATTACTCACACACACCCATCCATGCAGGCCGTTTGTAGGTCAGTGTTACAAATTTTTCATGATTAGAAGTTTCTTTTACACACACGGTATATGTCAGCATGTGACATGGATAGTCATATAGTAAAAGTTTTTATTTTCTTGTTTTCCTAGTGGCTTTTGGTACACAGTGTAGATGGTTTGTGTGGGGTGTAGACGGCATCCTACTTCCAGAAGTTGGAAGTGAGTTTGGCGCCACTCTCTTTCCGCTTCATCCTTTAGGGGATACTTTTAAAGTTGGAGTATGTGTAACCATGTCATGTTTTCTTTTGACTTGCGGTGATCACAGTGCGTTGCACATCTGTAATTTTGGGCGAAATTCAGTGGGGGTGGGTGTAACAGAGTCAGAATTTAGCCTTTTTGAATTTCTTTAAAATAGATGTGCTTTTCATTTTTACATAGTTTTTGGAGCCTCCTGGTGGTTTTATTTCGCAGCTGCATAGATAGTTTTCTTTGCACACGGCACTTACCCCAGCAGAGAAAAAGATTTTCACTGCTGGAGGTAAGTGCAATGTAATAGAGCTGTTGCTATATTTATACTTTAAATGTTGTTAAGCCATGCATACAAAGGTTTATATCTTGTAGAGTGGTCATGAGCATTACTACCATGTATTTACGAAGTTTCAGATTATTCTAAGTAAAAATAGTAACTTTATTGTCGAGTGAATGTGTGACCACGTTGAATGAGCAGCTAGTCAGTTATTGCTAGCGCAGCATTCTTCTGTATGGTTTGCTGTCATTTCATTTTGTTAAGATGTTCATTTTCTTTTACTGTCCGTGTGCAGATCGTGACATATGCAGCTGCAGACTGTTATTGTGTGCTTTTTCTGATACTTGACCAGGTAGGCTTTGTTTTATATGTTTTTTTTATATTTTTTTTTTCTAAAGAAAAAAAGAGAAAAAGATTTTCACTGCTGGAGATCGTGACATATGCAGCTGCAGACTGTTATTGTGTGCTTTTTCTGATACTTGACCAGAATAAAGACAGCGTGAGCAACAAATCCCTGCCTGTGTACTTCCTGCACCAACACGAGCACGCAGAAAACCACCCACGTTACACAAGCACACCAAAGCCCCCCTCAAACCATTCCAAATTTCGGCCAGGAGGTTTGACCACATCCCCGTGGATTTGATGGGCCCCCTCCCACCATCACAAGGCTTCACGCACCTTTTGACAATCGTGGATCGCACCACGCGTTGGCTTGAAGTGGTCCCGTTGGCTTCCGCCACGTCTGCAGAAGTGGCTCGCGCTTATTTTGTCGGCTTGGGCTGCACAGTTCCAATCCCTGTCGGACATCACTTCCGACAGGGGTCTGCAATTCGTTTCGGAACTCTGGTCCATGATGGCCCACAGCCTGAGGGTCAAAATCCACCGCACCACCGCAGACAAACCCCAGGCTAACAGGTTATGCAAACGTTTTCATAGGTCACTTAAAGCAGCTCTCAGAGCTTCATTCATGGATGCAAATTGGATCGACCGCCTGCCCTGGGTCCTGTCAGGGTTGCGCTCCACGCCTAAGGAGTGATCTGGCAGCCCCCCCCGGCAGAACTTGTTTTTTTCTCAGCCACTGTGGATCCCCGGGGAATTTTTACTGGAAAACCCCACACCCGGGACCGACCAGCCCACGCAATTTTTTCACGGTACAGGACCGGCCAATGTGCCGGGCCAGGCACATCATTGTTTTCCCCACACCTTCATTCCAAAGAGCTTACAGAGCACCAAGTTTGTTTTTGTTAGGCACAATGCACACAGAACCCTGCTGTGCCCACCGTATGATGGACCGTTCAGAGTGCTGGAAACTGGGACAAAGCATTTTGTGTTAGACTTTGGAGGGGATAAGGAAACGGTCTGCATTGATGGGCTTAAGCCCGCTTATGTGTTGGCAGACGAACAGGTGGTGTTGGCTCAAGCTCCCTGGCGCGGACGCCCACCTACAGTGGCTCCGCAAGTTGGTGTTCCCCCTGCAGAGAACTGTTGGCAGCAGACTAGGTCTTTCCCCTCCCCACCCTTTCCTCCTCCACAGGACTGCGTGCTGGAGGCCGAGTTTGTCTCCTGCCCACCTCAACAGCAAGACGCTTTGGCCGGTCCGGCGACTCCACATTACAGCTGTTATGGGCACTGGCTCAAGCTGAAGGTGCCAGAGGGTTAGAGCCCCTTCTGGGTGTTTGGGGGATGGGAGGCTGTGTGGTGGACACAGTATATATGGCACTCCACCCAGGACAAAGGGGTTGGTGGGGGAGAAGATAGTTAGGGATGCTAATGGAGAAAGGTGAGGGGAGCCAAACAAACAAAGCTGTACCTTACACTCCCCGCCGTGCCAGGTTCACACCTGAAGACGCAGGGGTGCGAATGTATTGTACTAAGACCTGCTCTGTGACGTGTGGGTCAATTTCATGTTAATGTGTGTGCATGTTTTCATGTCTGTATGTTAATATGTTTACCCTGTGTAGAAACACACCTTTTTTTTTGATAACTCTTATATAAAATCTTATGTTATATTTTTAGGGCATCTTCAGATGAAGAGCCAACTCCCAGCACCAGCAGTGGGGCAAGGCGGGGAAGGAGCCGGATCCGACACAGCAGTGGTGGTACTGATGCTGCTGGTGATGCTCCCCATAGCCAGTCACTGCATCGTCAGGAAACCTGGAGAACGGAGGCAGACCCTGACATTGCAAACCCTCGCCCACCCAAGTTCGTGCCTAAGCGAACCCCTGGTACCCAACCCCCTCTCACCACTGGAACACATGCACCAGATGACATTTTCAAACATTATTTTGACAATAATGTGCTAAAGGTCCTGTGTGCCACCACAAACAAAAATGCCAGGAAGAATTTGGAGAAGGGCAAAAAATTTAACTGGACGGCTGTCACACCACAGGCGCTTACAAAGTACCTTGGCATGCTTCTGTACATGTCTTTGTGTAGGTTACCAAAACTCACTGACAGTTGAAAGGGAAAAAAAATCTTTAGAGTGTCCAGCTACAGTCATGTCCAGGGACAGACACAGAGCTATCTCCTCCAATCTACACATGGTTGATCCTGATGAAGATCTCGACAATGAAAAGAAGATTGGGACAGAGGACTATGACCCCCTGCAAAAAGTCAGACTGCTCTTCAAAAGGATGAGAAACCGCTGCATGAGCATCTATCATCCACACCAGCACATCTCGGTGGATAAGAGAATGGTTGCCACGGAGACCAGGCTGAAGATGAAGCAGTACATGAAAGCCAAGCCGACAAAGTGGGGTCTAAAGTTTTTTGTATTGGCTGATGTCAATGGGTACACTGTTGACTTCAAGCTATACACAGGGAAGAGCTTAGGGGCTTCAGGGAAAGGGCTGTCCTTTGATGTGGTGACGGAGCTGGTCAACAAGGACTATCTGGGGAGTGGCTACATTGTCTACTGTGACAATTTTTACACCAGCCCTCTCCTTTTTCGTCACCTGCACCAGCAGGGCTTTGGGGCCTGTGGGACCTACAGGCGGGGTCGAGATGGTGTCCCAACAACCAAAGAAAATACCCTGAACAAAAATCAAGAGAGGCTCCATCAGGTGGATCAGGGATTGTGACCTGCTCTTCATCAAATGGATGGACACCAGGGAGGTCTCCATTGTCACCACTGTCCATCCTGTTTACACAGGGGAGACTGTGCTGAGGTGGCAGAAAAGTGATGATGGGACCATTCAGAGGGTCCCTATCCCCAGACCCACAGCTGTGGGTAAGTATAATAAGTAAATGGGGGGAGTGGACACCTCTGACCAGATGCTAAAAACATCATCTGTCCATCGGAAGACAATGAGATGGCCCATGACAGTTTTTCAGCACCTTGTGGACATTGCTGTCACAAATAGTTTCATCATACATAAAGATCTCAGCATGAGACAGCAGCAAAGGCCACTGACACGCCAAGCCTTTCAGGAGCAGCTATATGCAAAGCTGCTCGGCGTGGCTGAACAACATGAGCCGCCTGGACCGTCCTCTCAAGGCCACTTTCCCATCCCCACCAACCAAAGGGAGCACATTGAGAAGAGCAAGAAGGCAACCCTAGGGAGAAGAAGGTGCACTGTATGCAAAAGGAACACCCCCTGGATGTGTATGGAGTGCAATGTGGGGCTGTGTATTCAGGTGGATAGGAACTGCTTTTTTTTTTTTTACCTTTCACAACACCTAAAAATGCCTGGACATGATAACAAAAAAATGCCTGTAAATTGGACACAGAGCCATCTAGACAAACACAAATTTTGGACAACATGTAAAACAGTTTTTTTCAGTTTTGAGACCCTAAATATTTTGTTTATGTACATTTCAAGTGTTTATAAAGAGTAAAGTGATGAAAATTCAAATCTGTTTTTTTTCAAGGATCAAGACAGACAAGCAATGCTGGAAATGTTGAAGAGATCATCAAGCATCACAGTGCTATCTTAAAGCCAAATGTCAGCAGTGCAACCAGACGCACCTGGAGATCCTGCATGAAGTTAACTCATCCATCCTCAACAGACTGGAGAAGCCAGCTCTAGTTGGTGTCCAGCCAGTCACGTACTACTTAGATCCAGCATAAAGAAGTAGGTGTGTACTGCTGAAAATGGTCAGAGTATACATTTACAATGGGCAGAAGAGGACTGAAACCTATGCCATTTTGGATGATGGGTCTGAGCGCACAATCCTCCTTCACAGTGCGGCTCAGCAGATTGATTACTTTGTCTGTCCCAGTCGGTGACAGAAATTGTTCTTTGACACGGCTACAACAATATAACACATTAAACACTCTCAAAGACATGTTCAAACTCCCTGGATAAAAACAGTTTAAAAAAGTAAACATGGTTCAAAAAGAAACGGCAAATAAAATCATGTGGCAGAAAATATTAATAACTATTAAAAATTAATAGTGATTAATAGATAAATGCTGATAACTAATATTGCTAGCTAGCTGAAGTATAACTATTTGATTTTGTTCAGGACCGATACTGCAGAAGGAATAAATGATTTCTTGTAAATGTTTTTATGGGCCAATGGAACTTTATATCATCTGCCTGATGGCAGTAACTGAAGAGTGATGAAAGGGGTGAGATGGGTCCTCTGTGATCAGGGTGGCTTTCCTGATCAGAGCGCTGATACAGTTCAGACAATAGTGTCTGTGGTGAGCCAATGATTTTGCTAGCCTGATTAACTATACGGGAAAGCTTTCCTTTGTGCTTGATGAAGAAGGAGCTGTACCAGGATGAAATGTTAAAAGTGAGACTGGATTCACTGGACGCCTCCCACTTGAGGTGTTTCAGGCACGTCCCACTGGGAGGAGACCCCGGGGCAGACCCAGGACTCGGTGGAGAGACTATGTCTCCCAGCTGGTCTGGGAACGCCTTGGTATCCCCTCTGAAGAGCTGGAGCAGGTGGCTGGGGAGAGGGAAGTCTGGGCTTCTCTGCTTGAACTGCTGCCTCCGCGACCCGGACTTCCGGAGAAGCGGTAGAAGATGGATGGATGGATGGAGACTGGATTCAATTAATGAAGTGTAAACCAGAGTTAAAATGTGTCTGCTGACATTAAAAATCCTCACTTTCCTCAACAGTTGGAGGCGTTGTGCTTTTTTATAAATGGAGTCAACACGGTGTGCAAAAGACAGGCTGCAGTCCATCTCTATTCCCATAAGATAGGATAAGATAAGCCTTTATTAGTCCCACAATGGGGAAATTCCAGGATTGCAATGGCACATGGGTAGCAACACTCAGAGCAATAACTCAGAAGATAAGATAATAAATAAGAGCTGTGAATATACATATGTACACAGAAATATACACATTGCGGAGCATTGTATCTGGATGGAATAAAAAGCATAATGGTCTATTCTGTTACCCATCTAGTATGAATATGTACCCATACAGTATATTACGTATTTGAATCAGCCGAGTTGTCACCCTCTGTAGCGACTGATATTGTCCTAGTTGTGTAATGGAGGGGACCATTATTATGCAAGTTTGTTACGTTTTGTGCATTCAATACGGCTTCTACGAGCAGCCCTGTTTAGGTTTTAAAGTCTGACAGCCATGGGTAGGAAGGACCTGTGAAACCTCTTCGTCGCGCACCTAGGATGGTACAGCCTACTGCTAAATGAGCTCCTCAGTGCGTTCAGCGTGTCCTGCATGGGGTGGGACTTGGTCTCCAGCAGTGATGACAGCTTAGCCACATAAAGGGCATAGTGAAGAATTGGCACTCAGAACCATTCGTCAGGATATCAAGACAGTGTCAGGAAGGTCAGTTTCCTTCTCAGTATCCTCAGCTGTTAATCTGCACAAAAGGTTCCGCATCCACAGAACATTCACTGCAGTACACCTTAGCCTCTCCAATCACTCACATCCTGTCGAAACCCTAGAGAAAACATCGCAATCTGAGAGCTACCCCCCTCCCCACTCCTTCAGTCAGGCACAACTGCTACTACTTATTGGCTCAGATTATCCTCATCTAGCCTCAGACTGTATAACCTAAGCAGGACTGCTCGCAGAGATAGCAAAAAAACGTGACGACCTAATAGTATTGAATGCAAAAGACGCAATAGACTTACACAATGGTCCCCTCCAGTATATACAACTAGGACAGTATCGGTCGCTACGGAGGGTGACAATATGTATGGGTACATATTCATACTATGTAGGATAACTAAGTAGACGGTTATGCTGTTTATTCCATCTTGCTACAATGCTCCGCACTTTGTATATATATATTTATATACTGATGTGTATGTATGTATATCCACTGCTCTTATTTGTATCTTCCGTATCTTCTTAATTATTGCTCTGAGTGTTGCTATCCCTGTGCTGTTGCAATCCTGGAATTTCCCCATTGTGGGACTAATAAAGGCTTATCTTATCTTATCTTATCTCCTCACTCCAATCGAGCTTGTGCATCTAGGACCCCCAGGGGACCGGCCGCACTCAAGACACGACTAGGATGGACACTCCAAGGCCCTGCCAAAGTTCTGCTCCATCAGTCCTCCACTCCACAGTGCCTGCTCACAAACACTTTGTCTCCATTAGCAGAACTCTTCAGTCATGTGAGTAAACTCTGGCAAATGGATGTCCTCCCATATAGGAACGGAAAGCTCATCACACAGTCAAAGCAGGACAGTGCAGCAGTGCGAATGTTGGAAGAAAAGACCACTCAAGTGGAGGTAGAAGGCATCAAGAGGTATGCTACCCCCTTGTTATGGAAAGAGAACGTCCCCCCTCTTCAAGTACCAAAGGAAGCAGTGCTAGGTCACCTGCATGGAACTGAGAAATGACTCTCCATAGACCCTGCCAGAGCTGAGGCATATAACCTCAAGACTAAGATGCTGCTGGATGCTGGTTACATCTGTAAAGTCTCCTCAGCCAGGACACAAGCATGTGAAAGGTCATGGTACATACCTCACCACATGGTCCATCACAATGGGAAGGATCGCATTGTCTTCAATTGCTCATTCATCGATCAGCATACTAGCTTGAATGAACATCTCCTTCCAGGACCCACACTGGGATCAACTCTGCTAGGTGTTCTGCTTCACTTCAGAGAGCATCCCATTGCAGTGAGCAGTGACATAAAGGGGATGTTTCACCAAGTTCACCTCCTACCGGAAGACAAGTCCTTTCTCAGATTCCTCTGATGAGACATGGATCGCAGTTCATCACCTGACATCTACAAATGGCAGGTGTTGCCATTTGGTACAACATGCAGTCCATGCTGTGCCACCTTTGCACTCCAAAAGCACATTTGAGATCACAGTAGTCCTGGTGAAGGTACTAGCCACTCTGTTGAGAATTGCTTCTATGCTGACAACCTCCTCCAGAGCTTCATCTCTGTCTCAGAAGCCAAGCATCTCATCAACAAACTACAGTATCTCCTCTTTGCAGGTAGTAGTAGTAGATTAGTTTATTTGACAGGGACAGTGCAATAAACATAGACAATTAATCAAAGACAATCAATCTGATGTGTTGCACATAGAGTGTATAGCTATTAGCTAATTTGCAACTCTTGTCCCTGGATGGGCTTTAGAAAAAAGAATCAAGATAAAAAATATACACAATAACCACATACATCAATGCAGAAAAATTATAAATACACAATTATAAATATTATAAATATTATAAATACACAAATATAACAGCCTGACTCACATTTAACATAAATATTATAAATATTATAAATACACAAATATAACAGCCTGACTCACATTTAACACATATAACATAACTCACATTTGCCTATTTCAGGCCTTCCTCCCTCCGTCACTCACTATAAACAAACACATTTATTCCTTCCCTTCATTCACTCTCACTTTGCAGACAATTAATTCATACATGAGTACATTCTTGTTTATTTTTCAGCCAGTTTTTAACATTTTTAGTGAATGTTTTAAAGTCCGTTATTATTTTAATTTCATTTGGCATTGTGTTCCAGATGTGACTGCCCTTTATAGAGAAAGCTGTTTGTCCAAATGTGGTTCTGCGGTGGAATATTTTACAGTTATTGTTAACAGAACTCCTGGTGGCTCTGCTGCTGTCCTGTCTTTGGACGAAACCAGCAAGTGGCTCGGGTGCTGATTTATGGAAACATTTGAACGTTAATTTCAGAAGACAGAGGTCAATGAAGCTCTCAAAACTCAATAGGTTGTATTTTTTTAAAACATTACAGTGATGCCACCTAATGGGCTTTTTGTCCAAGATTTTTAGGGTTTGATTATATAATGAACCTATATGTCTTATTGTGGAAGGGGCTGCTTGAGCCCAGACTGTCAAACAGTATGATATATGAGAAAAAACCATAGAATGCATATACAGTGCAGCTGCTTCGTAAGGTATGTAATATCTAATTAATTTAAAGCAGTTCAGATTTTTTTTTACTGTTTTTGAAATTTTCTTTATATGAAGATTAAATTTGAGTTGAGGATCTAGTACAATGCCAAGGTATTTGAATTCTGTAGCTAAACTGATGTCATGATCATGTATATTAACTTTAAAATGTTGCAGGTTACATTTTTTGATTGAAAAGCACATTGAGACTGTTTTCTGAAGGTTCAGCAATAGATGGTTCTTGAGGAGCCACTCTTGGACATCAACCATACTTGTAGACAGTACATCTGCAGCCTGTGCTGGAGTCTTGGCAGCTGTGTAAATAACTGCATCATCTGCATAAAGTTGGCATGTTGCAGCTGAGCAGTGTAACGGCAAGTCATTAATAAAAATGCTGAAAAGTAAAGGACCAAGAATGGACCCTTGTGGGATACCCATGCGGTTGTTTAAAAATGAGGATTTATCCTGGTGAACTTTTACACACTGTTCTCTATTCTGGAGATAAGATGCAAACCATTCTAATGTATTTGGGGAGAAGTTAAAAGATACCATTTTGGATAAAAGCAAACTGTGGTTTACAGTATCGAAAGCCTTTTTGAGATCTAGAAAAACAGCTCCTACCACATTACCCCTGTCCAAGGACTGTTTGACGTTTTCAATAAGGCAACAATTTGCTGTTTCTGTTGAGTATCCTGGTCTAAAACCAAATTGATGTGGATGAAGAAGTTGACTGTCTTGTAAGTAGTCTATCAGCTGTGTAGCTACAACTTTTTCAAGAACCTTAGATAGGACTGGTAAAATAGAGATTGGGCGGTAATTGCATATATCGTCTTTACTGCCTGATTTATGAACTGGTATGACGACAGCTTTTTTCCAGCCAGATGGAAATGTACTAGACCTAATGGAGAGATTAATGAGATGAGTCAGTGGTTTGATTAATATTTTGCTGTGCATTTTGAGAAAGGAGGTGCTCATATTGTAGATATCATTAGTTTTTGAGTTTGACAGTGTTTTAACAATACCAGCAATTAACTTCTCATTTACCTCATCGATGTGAAAAGTATCTGTTGGAAGTATGGAATTTGTGTTGTTGAGCACATTTGGCAGCACAAAATTTTTTGTTAAGTCTTCCACAGAGCCCACAAAGTGTGAATTAAATTCATTTGCCAAAGTAGCCTTGTCACTGACGGTCTTGCCATTGATTCTAAGTTCCTTTACCCCCTTCTGATCGTTTTTTTTATTAGTTAAGTTATTTAAATGCCTCCATAGGGAACTGTTGTTACCCTTTGCATGATCTATCAGTTTATTGTAATAAGATATTTTTGATTTTCGCAGCTCATGTACCACTTTATTTCTTAAACTTTTGTACACAAGGTGATCATTTTGTAGTTTGGAGGTTAGTGATGTTTTCAGTGCATAGTCTCGCCTCTTCATAAGTTTTCTTATTTCATTATTTAACCATGGTAGGCTAATCTTCTGTTGTCTACTTTTTAATTTGCTTTGAAAATTTTTCTATAGACTTTGTGATTGTTGCAGTTATAAAATTACAACAATCATCTACTTCACATGTTGACATGAGCTGCTCCCAATTTTGATTCTCTAAGTAATGTTCAAACTCCTCATTTTTTGATTTGGGGATAATAAAATTTGATTTGTCAATATCGACTCCCCCAAAATACTGTAGTCGCTTTTTAGTAAGTTTCCTGACAGCAAGAACCATGTTATGATCTGAGAGACCAGTTACAAGATTATAGGTTCTGGTTATTCGTTCTGGTTTATTAGTAAATACCATGTCAATAAGTGTTCTGGATTGTTTGGTTATCCTGGTGGGTCCTTTGATGATTTGCTGGTAATTAAATTTAGTCATGAGGCTTTTCAGTTTTTGTTTGTCTTTTTTATCAGACCAGTTGATATTAAAGTCACCATGAATTATCGTTTCTCTGTTCTTCTCAAGTTGTTTAACCAGATCACTTAATTCATTATAAAAGGAAGAGTTGTGTGACGGTGGGTTGTACACTACTGCAATGTTGAAATTCATTACCGGAGAGAGACATACATTAACAGCTAAACATTCAAGTGAAGTATTCAAATCAACCAGTTGACATTTATATTTCTCTTTGATGTAAATTAAAACACCTCCTCCCCTCCCTACCTGCCTGTCTTTTCTAAAACACTGGTAGCCCACAATATCGATCATATTAGTGTCTATGTTCCTGTGTAGCCAGTTTTCTGAGAGACAAAGGTAGTCCAGATTTGAGTCCAACAGCAACACCGAAATCTCATCTCTTTTGGGGATTATGCTCCGTATGTTTAAATGACCGCCGAGGATCCCCTTTGGTTTAGCCTTGGTGTCCCAAAGAACTCGTGCATGATTAACAGTTTGGAAAAATAAATGTTGTTTTTGCTTTTGTACAGCTCGGTTTTGTGCTAACCCAGTGGTCTGCTGTTTAATAGTGGCAGGTCCAGGGTTAAGGTGAATGTCTCCTGCCAGAAGTAGCAGAACTAACAGAACTTTAATTGTATATCCTCTGCCATATTGTGATTTTTGCTTAACAGCCATGTTTGCCTTAATTTGGAAGTTTTTGCTCAGGGCTTTTAAAGACCACATAGAGTGTAGGGTGAGATGTCCAAGCCCAAAACCATACAGATAAAACTTTTTAACTTCACCTTTGGTTGAGTTTGTCGGAAAATCCTTCTTGTTGCAGGTCCAGACACACAAAGACAAAACGAAGAGGAAGTAGAGAAGTAGAGAAGGCTTATTAGTGGTGCCCATCAGCCCACTTTTTAATCCGGTGGCAGCCATCTTCAGTCTTTCTTGGAAAGAAGGAAAAAGAAAATCTGTGGATAGTAAAATAAATTCTGCTTATATCGCCAGAATCTGATCCGATCGTCCTCGAATCCAGCTGGGCCTCAGCTAGCCAACTAGCCCCTTCCGTTGCTGGTCTCGTTGTTCATAGTCGCCGTAACTGGTCTCCCGTCCCGCTCCTCCAACCGAGTCTCGTCACACACCGCCGCTGCCACCGAGCTCCGCTGAGGTCACGGTAAGTCCTCCGCTAGGCACCGCCACCTACCGTCGTCTGCCTGGGTGAAATCTCTGCTGAGCCCCGTCAACAAATAGCCGCTTGCCTGGTAGTATCTCCGCTGGGCCTCGCAGCTGGGCTTCGATTCAGGCTGGTGTAAGGTGGAATGACTGGCGCCAGCATTAAGCTAACTAGCGTTAGCTTAGCAATCGCTTCGGGTAGTCTCGTCGCACACCGCCGCTGCAGTCACGGTAAGTCCTCCGCTGGGCACCGCCGCCTACCGCCGTCTGCCTGGGTGAAATCTCTGCTGAGCCCCGTCAACAAATAGCCGCCTGCCTGGTAGTGTCTCCGCTGGGCCTCGCAGCTGGGCTTTGATTCAGGCTGGTGTTAGGTGGAATGGCTGGCGCCAGCATTAAGCTAACTGGCGTTAGCTTAGCAATCGCTTCAGGTAGGGCACATCAGTGAATCACAAGGAAGCGCTGGAATCGCTGGTCAGTTTACTCACAGTGGCCGGATAAAAGCGATCAAAGGGGTAATCCACCGGAGGTATATCCGATCGCTGTAGGTTAGTTATTTAGAGACTGGCGCCAGCATTAAGCTAACTAGTGTTAGCTTAGCAATCGCTTCAGGTAGCATTAAGCTAACTAGTGTTAGCTTAGCAATCGCTTCAGGAAGGCGCAGGAAGTCGCTGGAGAAAGGCGATTAAAGGGCAATCCAGCGGAGGTGGCAATTCAGCCCGTGCGTGTTCGCCACGAGCGCCGATCGCTGCAGGCCAGCCACTTTTAATGGCAAAATCAGTGACTTTGTCTCAGCACTGAAAAAGTGTGACCATCCCGGTCGCCATCTTGAGTATCAGGTGGTTTTGAGTTATGTCAGTGGGCCTCTAATGTTCCAGATATTATCAGTCACCTGCCATCTGGATCAACATCAGATAGCTTTAATCTCTGGCTGTCAACAGATGGAGTAGATCCACCTGAATGGGCCCATGGGCTGCACTGGCACTGTAAGTCGGACACCATCACTTATAAGGTACATCACACTGAACATCCTACACCAACAATGCGTAGTATTTATTGGGTTCTAGCTCGTCAGTATGATCCCTTTGATCTGCTCATCCCTTACGCCACACGAGCCATAATCCTGGTGCAACATCTCTGGGAGAAGAAAAGAGACTGGGATGACCCACAACTTCCTGATGATCTTCTCAAGCTGTGGCATGCCTGGGAAGATGAGCTTCAAATGCTGCCTGCCATCTCTCTTCCTAGATGTTATGTACATCCAGGGATGGTCCTCTTAGCCTCCACCCAAAGCATTCACATCTTCTCAGATGCTTCAAAGAGAACATATGGATCCGTTGCCTACCTTCAAACAGTGGATCCAGTAGGGGGGATCCAAGTGGCCTTCTTGGCAGCAAGATCCCGAGTTGCACCAGTCTGTCAGCAGTCCATTCCAAGGCTGGAATTCTGTGTTGCCCACATTGGTGCCCAGTGTGGCTCACATATTTTTGACTGCATATGTATAAGCACAAGAGTGAGATGCTTAGGACTGCATGTGTTGATTGACCTCACGTCTGGGATGGAACAATACGTCTGGACCGCCTGTGGATAATGGCAGGAGGACGGAGGTGCCGTGATAAGACTCTGAGGGGACTTCCTGACCTCCTGGAGTCAGACGGACGACGAAGGGACTCGGGGGGAGAATTACTGTCAGTGGGGGGTTTGGCGACAATGTGTGATTCTGCCTCTGATGTTACATGTATAAATGTGGTTTTTTTTGGGGATTTCAGTCTCTTCTTGTTTTGAGAGAAAGCTGGGGATGTGAAATCTTCATTAAACCTGAATTGAGAAATAATTCAGTCTCCTTATTTCACGCTCCCCACATTGGTGACCAAAGACGTGAAATGCCTAGAAGCGATTCCCCCGAACCAGACTCGTCAGAGACTGCTCGAGCGAGTGCCGTCTCGATCAAGCTACCAGAGTTCTGGCAGGACAACCCGGACTCGTGGTTCCTTCAGGCCGAAGCACAGTTCGCACTCGGGGGAATAACGGCGGATGACACAAAATTCTACCACGCCATCGCCAAGCTCGACAACCGCACAGCTCGATGCGTGCGGAGCCTGGTGCAGCAGCCACCCGCTGATGACAAATACAGCGAGCTGAAGGCTGCCCTCATCCAGTGTTTCACGCCCTCAGCCGAGGAGAGGGCTAGGAGGCTCCTGGCTCTACATGACCAGGGAGGACGCAGGCCAGTCGACCTGATGGAAGACATGCTGCAGCTGAGGGACACAGACAATGACGATTTCCTGTTCAAACACATCTTCCTGAGAAACCTCCCGATGCAGATGAGGGTGACCCTGTTCAGCATGCATTGTGTGACCCAGCGGGACTTCCGTGCGCTGGCCCGAGAGGCGCCGTGGATCCTCGACTCCTGCGGTGAGCAGACGGCCACCGCGGCAGCGGCAGACCTCGGTGCGGCGACCGGGAGCAGTGAGGGGTCAGAGACAGTGGAATCAATCCCACCAACGATGGCAGCGGCACGGTCCCGACGCAGCGGAGGAGATGACCTCTGCTTTTACCATTGGCGTTTCGCAGAGAAGGCGCGCAGATGTGTGCCGCCGTGCCACTTCCCGTTCATCACACTTTTCCGCGTGTTTTTGTTCCCAAAGCTTTAAAAAATGCCGAGTTTGTTTTTGTCAGGCACGAGGCTCTGCGGCCAAGCCTGTGCCCGCCATACGATGGTCCATTTAGGGTGCTGGAAACAGGTGATAAACATTTTGTGCTAGATTTGGGGGACAGAAGGGAAACAGTTAGTATTGACAGACTAACAGACAGACAGACTTTTGTGATGAACGACGAGTCTGTACTGGTGGTGAGGGCCCCTCGACGTGGCAGGCCCCCCAGGGAGCATGTCCTGCAGCTCCCGCAGGGATCAAATAACCATTCTCTTCCTCAGTTAGCAGATTCACTGCAGGACGGCGCCGCAGGGGCTGCGAAGCCCGCTTACAGCAAGTTTGGAAGACGTTTGAAGCCCAGACGGCGTACGGACTGATGTGTGATTTTATCATGTTGTGTAGACTATGCTGTTGATTTTAGCATGTTGTGTGAACTATGCTGTATTGTCCATTCTTCGACGTTTGGGGGGGGTATGTGGCTCACATATTTTTGACTGCATATGTATAAGCACAAGAGTGAGATGCTTAGGACTGCATGTGTTGATTGACCTCACGTCTGGGATGGAACAATACGTTTGGACCGCCTGTGGATAATGGCAGGAGGACGGAGGTGCCGTGATAAGACTCTGAGGGGACTTCCTGACCTCCTGGAGTCAGACGGATGACGAAGGGACTCGGGGGGAGAATTATTGTCAATGGGGGTTTGGCGACAATGTGTGATTCTGCCTCTGATGGTACATGTATAAATGTGGGTTTTTTTGGGGAGTTCAGTCTCTTCTTGTTTTGAGAGAAAGCTGGGGATGTGAAATCTTCATTAAACCTGAATTGAGAAATAATTCAGTCTCCTTATTTCACGCTCCCCACACCCAGCTTGGCGCTGTCCTGAAGAAGGAACTTCCATCTCCAATGTTACATATTAGACTGACTCCACCACAGTCTTGAATTGGCTTCAGTCACAATTCTGCTGCTATAAAGTGTCCGTTGGGGCTAGAGTTGCAGACATCCAGGAGATAACAGAGGGCAACCCATGGAGGTATGCTAGCTCCAGAGACAATCCTGATGACGATATTACTCGTGGATTGACTTTGTCACAGATCATTGGTCAGGGCCGCTGGAGGCAAGGACCACATTTCCTGAGTCAAGATCAATCAACTTGGCCAGTCACTCCAGACATCTCTTCATGTGGTGACACCGTTGAACTACGTCAAAGCAACTTTTGTGGTCATCTTTCAGTGACTCCCGATTCTTGCCTACCAGATTCATATACTTTTAACAACTTCAAGGACCCACTGAAGGCTTCATTGTGAGCCCGCCACAGGGCTGATCCTGCTCCAGGTCCCACAGCAGATTACTATAGGCAAGGAGAGCTGGCCCTTTTCCGGAAAGTCCAGACAGAATGCTTCCTTGAAGAATTTGCTCTCCTGACAACTCAAAAACCAGTGTCAACAAGCAATAGATTGCTAACTTTGGCTCCGGAGTATGATGAAGAAGCTCAGGTGGTTCGTGTTGAAAGACGACTCTGCAGGTGTGGTGATTTGTGCCAAGGCATGCTACATCCAACAGTACTTGATCCTCATCACCATATCACCAAACTAATCATTCAGGACTTTGACGACAGGCTAGCTCACCCGGGCCCTGAGAGAATCTTTGCTGAGCTCCATAGATGCTTCTGGATTCTTTATGGCAGAGAAGCCATCCGGAAGCACTAGTATCACTGCACTGAGTGCTGCAACTGGCGCAGCAGCCCAGTCATCCCCAAAATGGCTGACCTCCCACCTTCCAGCTCATGGCTCTGTAAACCAGCATTCTACTCCACTGGTGTTGACTGCTTTGGCTCATACATCAAGATTGAGAGGCGCACCGAGAAACGATGGGGCATTGTCTTTAAGTGTCTCACCATCCAAGCTATCCACCTTGACCTGCTGGCTAACATGGGCACAGACTCATTCCTGATGGTGCTTTGTCATTTTATTGCCAGGCGAGAGAAACCCTACAAGCTGCTGTCGGACAAAGGCACAAATTTCAAGAGTGGCAGTTTGGAGTTAACTGAAGCTTTCAATGCACTAAGCCCGTCTCTTCAGTCAGAGCTCCACAGTCAACAGATTCAGTTCAAATTCAACCCCCCACAAGCACCACACTTTGGTGGTTCCTAGGAACGTGAGATCCGTTCCATCAAGTCGGCTCTTCATAAAATCCTGGGTTTTCAGTCCACCACAGAAGAGGTCCAGAGAACAATATTTACTGAGGTGGAAAACATCATCAACTCCAAGCCTCTTGGATTTAGCTCATCGGATGTTGCAGACCCAGATCCAATCACTCCTAACATACTTCTGATGGGGTGGCTTGATCCAGCAACACCACAGGTCATCTATCCTGAAACAGAACTTCTGAGCTGTTGGAGATGGAAGCAGTGCCAAGCTGTGGCTGACCAATTCTGGACTCATTTCATTAGAAACTACCTTCCTTCCCTCCAGCTTCGCTCCAGGTGGCACCAGGAAAGGGAGGATTTAGCTGTAGGCACAATTGTCCTCACCATTGATCAGCAGCTACCACAAGCACTACGGCCAGTTGTAAGAGTTACAGCAGTCTTCCCTGGAGTTGATGGACAAGTACGGACAGCTCAGGTTCAAGTGAGCGACAAATCATACATTCGCCAGTTACTCGACTGATCAGACTTCCACAAGATTCTCCAAATGGACCTAACTGATTCAACTTTGCTCCTCAAAGTTGGGAGCAGCTGTACAAGAGGGTCTTCAGCTCATCACAGAGAGAGCATAAACAGTGTTTGCTATTGATTGGTGCATTGACTTCAAACTAAGTAGACCAATCAGTAATCCCATTCGCCCACCTTCTGGACCAATCACGTATTGACAACCACACATTGCTAACTTTCTCACCATGATGAGCAAACCAGTTCTACAGCCAGGAGGGAGTATACCAAGTCACACTCACCATTACAGTATTGGACTGTTGAGTTGTGCTGTTGTTTGGGTTCTCCTCTTCATGATTCACTTTCATTTTTCTGTGCGTCCATGAGACTGAAAGTACTGTTAAAATGCTGCAATTACTCTTCTTAATCATATTATTCTGATGGTGTTGCTTTGTGTGTCTTGTGTTCTGTAGTAATTTGGCAACTATATTTCTTTAATTTAATGGTCCTTTGCTTTGGTTTGCCAATTTCTAGTGCATAGAGTGTTTCTGTGTTGATTAGTTGTGCTGTGCTGGAGACACGCAAGTTTATCAGAGCTTAAACTCTGCAGCTTAATTTAGGGACCGTCACCAAATTGCTATCCATGCCTTGTGGGTGCATTCACTCTAATTGATTGCAGCATGAAATGGGAAAATATTGACACTCCCTTATGCTTAACCTGCTTTCTGCCTCTGGTAGAGCTCTGTGCAGTTTAATTACATTGCATTATCCTGCAATTTGGACATAATTGTTTATATGTGTGGCTCACATATTTTTGACTACATATGTATAAGCACAAGGTGAGAAGCTTAGGACTGCATATGTTGATTGACCTCACGTCTGGGATGGATCAATACGGCTGGACTGCCTGTGGATAATGGCAGGAGGACGGAGGTGCCATGATAAGACTCTGAAAGGACTTCCTGACCTCCTGGAGTCGGACGGACGAAGAAAGGACTCGGGGGGAGAATTATTGTCAATGGGGGTTTTGACGACATTGCGTGATTCTTCCTTTGTGTGACATGTATAAAGGTGGGGGTTTTTATGCAGCTCACTCTCTTCTTGTCTTGAGAGAAAGCTGGGGATGTGAAATCTGCATTAAACCTGAATTGAGAAATTATTCAGTCTCTTTATTTCACGCTCCCCACACTGGTGACCAATGACGTGAAATGCCTAGAAACGATTCCCCCGAGCCAGATTCGTTGGGGACCGCCCGAGCGAGCGCCGTCTTGATCAAGCTACCAGAGTTCTGGCAGGACAACCCGGACTCGTGGTTCCTTCAGGCCGAAGCTCAGTTCGCACTCGGGGGAATAACGGCGGATGACACAAAATTCTACCACGTTATCGCCAGGCTCGACAACCGCACAGCTCGATGTGTGCGGAGCCTGGTACAGCAGCCGCCCGCTGACGACAAATATGGCGAGCTGAAGGCTGCCCTCACCCAGTGTTTCACGCCCTCAGCCGAGGAGAGGGCTAGGAGGCTCCTGGCTCTACACGACCGGGGAGGATGCAGGCCAGTCGACCTGATGGAAGACATGCTGCAGCTGAGGGACACAGAGAATGACAGTTTCCTATTCAAACACATCTTCCTGAGAAACCTCCTGATGCACATGAGGGCGGACCTGTCCAGCATGCGTTGTGTGACCCAGTGGGACTTCCGTGCGCTGGCCCGAGAGGCGCAGCAGATCCTCGATTCCTGCGGTGAGCAGACGGCCACCGCGGCAGCGGCAGACCTTGGTGCGGCGACCAGGAGCAGTGAGGGGCCAGAGACAGCGGAATCAATCCCACCAACGATGGCAGCGGCGCGTTCCCGACGCAGCGGAGGAGATGACCTCTGCTTTTACCATCGGCGTTTCGCAGAGAAGGCGCGCAGATGTGTGCCGCCGTGCCACTTCAAGAGCTCGGGAAAACGCCAGGACTGGGAGTCGTTAGCAGCTTCGGCTCTCAGCGAACGAAACAAGCTGCTCTACCTCACGGATGCGCACTCCGGGCGGCACTTCCTCGTGGACACCGGAACCCAAGTGAGTTTCATCACCCCGACCTATGCTGACCAGCTGGCAGGCCCCCGTGGTGACGGGGCAACGGCGGCAAACGGCTCGAGCATCAACACCTTCGGAGAAAGGACTCTGCTTCTGTCCTTACACGACCGCACTTATGAATGGACTTTTATTATAGCGGCGGTGAGTTTCAACATGTTAGGTGCTGATTTTCTGTGCTCACATGGTTTGTTAGTTGATCTTGCCAATAGGCGGCTGGTTAATGCACTCTCTTTTTATTCAATCCCTTGTGCAGCTCGAGTGTCCCCGCCACCAGTTCAGACCAACGTCGCCACAGCAGGCGGTAAGTTTCACACACTCCTCACCCAGTTTCCAGCGCTCACAGTTCCCACATTTTCGGCAACAGTTGCGAAACACAGGGTGGAGCACTTTATCACCACAGCTGGCCCACCCGTCTTCGCGAAAGCTCGGCGCTTGGATGCAGCTAAACTCTCCATAGTGCGTGAGGAATTCGCCAACCTGGAAAGGCTGGGCATCATTTGCCGTTCGAACAGCCCATGGGCCTCCCCACTGCATATGGTCCCTAAAGCTGACGGCTCGTGGAGACCTTGTGGTGATTACCGCAGGTTAAACAACGCCACAGCACATGACCGCTACCCAATCCCACACATCCAGGATTTTTCGGTGCATCTGGCGGGGGCGCGCATTTTTTCTAAAATAGACCTGGTCCGCGGCTATCATCAGGTCCCAGTCCGAGCCGAGGACATTCCCAAAACAGTGGTAATAACCCCGTTCGGACTTTTTGAGTTTTTACGCATGCCGTTTGGCCTAAAAGGTGCTGCGCAAACCTTCCAACGCATGATGGATGCTGTGTTACGCGATCTCCCTTTTGTGTTCGTCTACCTCGACGACATTTTAGTCGCCAGCACTTCCGAGGAGGAACACGAAAAACACCTCACGGCAGTTTTTCGGAGGTTGGGAGAGCACGGGTTAATAATTATTCCAGCCAAGTGCCAGTTCGGTGTGGCACAGATCGATTTTTTGGGGCACAGCGTTTCCCCAGAAGGGGCAGTTCCGCTACCGGACAAGGTGCGCGCAGTGGCAGAGTTTCCCCGGCCACAAACGGTCAAAGCATTACAGGAGTTTTTAGGAATGGTAAATTTTTATAACCGTTTCCTACCCCACACAGCGCAGCTCATGCAACCATTATATGCCGCGCTTAAAAAGCAAAAACCCTCCAATACAATCGAGTGGTCCCCGGAGTGGGAGCGCGCATTCGTGGATGTAAAAAAAGCCCTTGCAGACACTGCATTGTTAGCTCACCCAGACCCAACGGCCCGCATAGCGCTCACCATGGACACGTCAGATTTGGCCATAGGGGCGGTTGTGGAACAGCATGTTGCCGGGGTTTGGCAGCCACTGGCATTTTTCGGCAGATCCTTGCGTGAAGCCGAGCGGAAATACAGTGCGTTTGACAGGGAGCTGATAGCGCTCCACTTAGCCATTCGCCATTTCCAGTTCTGGCTGGAAGGTTGGCGTTTCACCGCGTTTGTCGACCACAAGCCGCTCACTTTTGCGATGGCCAAAATTTCGGAACCTTGGTTGGGCCGGCAGCAGAGGCAGCTGGCCGCAATTTCGGAATTTACTACTGATATTCAGCACGTAGCGGGTAAACTCAATGTAGTGGCAGACTGCCTCTCTCGTGCGGTAACAGCACCAGTCCGCGCGGAGGTAGATTATACTACTGCAGCCGCAGGGCAAAATAGCAGCGTGGAAGCGCACGCAGCCCCAGTTCACGTGGGGATAGATTATGCAGCCATGGCAGCGGAACAGAGTAGTGACGCGGACGTGTGCGCGCTCCAGTCTGGACCAACAGGGTTAAGGCTGGAGAGCAGGAGTTTACAAACCGGTATGCCCCCCCTAATCTGCGATGTATCTACTGGGCGGCTGCGCCCGGTAGTACCGGCCGCGTGGCGCCGCCACATTTTTGACTTGGTCCACTCCCTGGCGCACCCGGGGGTGCGCGCTTCTGTGAAAATGGTAGCGGAGAAGTTTGTTTGGCCGAGCCTGCGCAAGCACGTGAAAGAGTGGGCAAGAACCTGCATGGCTTGCCAGCGGGCCAAAATTCACAAGCACACAAAAGCCCCCTTAGAACCGTTCCACATCCCGGCCAAGAGATTTGACCATGTGCATGTCGACCTTGTGGGCCCCCTACCGTCGTCGCAAGGGTTCACACATCTTTTGACAATGGTGGACCGAACCACACGCTGGCCGGAAGTGGTCCCACTGGCATCGACCACGGCTGCAGAGGAGGTTCGCACATTTTTGACGGCCTGGGTAGCGCGTTTCGGGGTTCCGTCGGATATTACATTCGACAGAGGACCTCAATTTGTGTCTGAGCTTTGGTCAGCGATGGCCAGCAGCTTAGGGGCGACAATTCACCGCACTACCGCTTACCACCCCCAGGCTAATGGTTTATGCGAGCGTTTTCATAGGTCTTTGAAGGTAGCCCTCAGAGCGTCGCTTACGGATGCAGATTGGGTAAACAAACTACCATGGGTTTTATTGGGGTTGCGTTCTGCGCCCAAGGAGGACTTAAATGCCTCCCCAGCGGAGTTGGTTTTTGCACAGCCTCTCAGGCTGCCCGGTGAGTTCTTACCGGAGCATCCGGCGCCGGGGCGTCCCCCGGCTCTGGGGCCACTGATCGGCACGGGAGCAGACATGCTCCCGGGCCCCGTTCATCACACTTTTTCGCGTGTTTTCGTTCCCAAAGCTTTAAAAAATGCCGAGTTTGTTTTTGTCAGGCATGAGGCTCTGCGACCAAGCCTGCGCCTGCCATACGATGGTCCATTTGGGGTGCTGGAAACAGGTGATAAACATTTTGTGCTAGATTTGGGAGACAGAAAGGAAACAGTTAGTATTGACAGACTAAAGCCTGCTTTTGTGATGAACGACAAGTCTGTACTGGTGGCGAGGGCCCCTCGACGTGGCGGACCCCCCAGGGAGCATGCCCTGGAGCCCCCGCAGGGATCAAATAACCATTTTCTTCCTCAGTTAGCAGATTCACTGCAGGACGGCGCCGCAGGGGCTGCGAAGCCTGCTTACAGCAAGTTTGGAAGGTGTTTGAAGCCCAGACGGCGTACAGAATGATATGTGATTTTATCATGTTGTGTAGACTATGTTGTTGATTTTATCATGTTGTGTGAACTATGCTGTATTGTCCATTTTTCGACGTTTGGGGGGGGGGGTTATGTGGCTCACATATTTTTGACTACATATGTATAAGCACAAGGTGAGAAGCTTAGGACTGCATATGTTGATTGACCTCACGTCTGGGATGGATCAATACAGCTGGACTGCCTGTGGATAATGGCAGGAGGACGGAGGTGCCGTGATAAGACTCTGAAGGGACTTCCTGACCTCCTGGAGTCGGACGGACGAAGAAAGGACTTGGGGGGACAATTATTGTCAATGGGGGTTTTGACGACATTGTGTGATTCTTCCTTTGTGTGACATGTATAAAGGTGGGGTTTTTTATGCAGCTCACTCTCTTCTTGTCTTGAGAGAAAGCTGGGGATGTGAAATCTGCATTAAACCTGAATTGAGAAATAATTCAGTCTCTTTATTTCACGCTCCCCACAATATGTTTAGTTTCATGTTTTCATATATACAGATTGGCCATTGTTTCATTGTATTCATTATTCATTTATATTTGTCTTTATCAACAGTAACCACACACACACCCATATGTAAATGCACTCAACCATCCAGATGCTCAAGAAAAAGGCTTTCAATAAATGAGTGGCATTGTGGCGGTTTGGGAAAACCCCCACAAACAGACTAAGGACAGACAACTCGCTACTCCTGGTTTTTTCCGCTACACTACTGTGATAATGTCACCTTTCATGCATTGTGTTCAGGCGTCCTGTCCTTACTGTGACCTAGAGACTCAGATCAATGTGTAGATGTGCCTGTTAACCTCTTTGTTCTGCAGCTAGAGCAGAGTCTAGCAAATCTGCCTATTGTGATGTATGTCTCACAAATGAAAACGTCTGGGCCGCGCAAACATTGCTTGTGGGTCCGCAATGTCGAAGGGCTGGTCCCGTTGAACGTGCAGAGGTCCACAAGAAGAAAAATTAGTCACTGGCTCCTCCCGCGATTAAGTCCTGCAAGGATTAATAGCGGCCGTGAAGAAAAGACGAGGCTGCTTGGCGGCTGTGATGAGAGCAGAGGGACTGGCATGTTGACTTTAGGTGCGGGCACAGCCTTAAAGTCCTCGGGGATCGCAAAACCGCTGAATTCCCCATGTGTGCCGTGGCTGAGACTATTAACAAATCCTTCGAGCATGCCGCATGCGTGCCTCAGGTGAGCGAGCAGCCCTGAAGGGCAGCGGCGAAGGAGGAAGGCAGTCTGTGGAGCCGTATGTGTCCCGTGCGTGGTGCGCCGTGCCCGTGACTCCCCGGTGCGTGTGCCGGGGTCCCGTGCGTGGGTGGGCCGCTGGAGAGGAGAACCAGGGTCAGGGAGCTTGCTGGAGATCATCCCTGTTGTCTGTTGGAGCGGTGAAGGAAAGTAGACGCTCTGTCACTCGCTCGGTCATGGTGCGTTCAGGTCCACGTGTGCTCCGTCGGCCATGGGGATCGCCGTCGTGGAGAGGGGACGAGGTGCATGCGCTCATGGTGTGGAGGAGCTGTGAGCGCGGCCGGTCCAGCGTGGATGTGCCGATCTAGGCGTGCAGATCTCACCATGAAACGTTGCTCAGCTTTCCCAGTTGTGGATGTTCTCCGTGGAGTTTCGCCTGGACACTTCGCGTTGAGGTCTCCCTGAAGCAGAAGGGAGGGCAGATCAGTCAGGCTGCCGCGTTCGCTTGTCGTCGGAGAATCACCGCCGGGTGTTGCGTTCGCTGGCAGCGTGTTCGTTTCAGCGTCGGGTCACCAGTGCGGCAGCATGAAATAAAGCGGCGTTGTTGGAGGTTTTAAGTAGAGTTTTATTATCATACCGCCGTCACGGGATCCCCTCTCCAGCCCAAGTGTGTGCAGGCTGGATGGGGATCCTCTGGCTCTCAGAGAAGGAGAGGAGAGGCGGACACGTGTGTGTCCTACAGCAGAGGTTGAGAGATAGAGTGAGATGTTACAGAACCTGTGCAGTATTTATACCCAACTCAAACAATACATCAAAGCAGTGTCACCGCGGTAGGTCTGATCAAAGGGACTGCAGAACAGGCATGAGATATTTGCATTTGTGAGACATACATCACAATAGGCAGATTTGCTAGACTCTGCTCTAGCTGCAGAACAAAGAGGTTAACAGGCACATTTACACATTGATCTGAGTCTCTAGGTCACAGTAAGGACAGGACGCCTGAACACAATGCATGAAAGGTGACATTATCACAGTAGTGTAGCGGAAAAAACCAGGAGTAGCGAGTTGTCTGTCCTTAGTCTGTTTGTGGGGGTTTTCCCAAACCGCCACAGGCATGAGAAATGTGTGTTTTGACTGGATCCATTTTATTAAACTGTTCTAACCGGACAGCCTGTGGCGATTGCACATCCAACAAGACAGCTTAATTCACTTATCCTTCCTGAGGTCACAAGTTGGTACTCCTTAGATCGACACCTCCATTATAAAATCGCTAGCATGCAAACTACTAGCCACCAGCTAGCTACACCGCCATTGGCTACGTTTTGATCTCAGGTCTGTGCAGCACGGACCCAACAGATATATGTTTTATAAACACTTATTACTTTTGCACTTGACAATATTTAATTTGTTTACATGTGTGTGAAATGATAGGCGTCTTCGTGCTGATTGAGATGTTTAGCAACAGTTATTGGCTACATTTAGAAGGGTCTATAAGCAAAATCATAAACAAAATGTCATTTGCACAAGATAAATTGATGGAATGTGTGACTGTAGAAATTAATATAGAGAAAGCAAAAAATTAGATTATAAGTTGTGTATATAGAACCCCCAGATCGTACAATGATTTATCTAAAGATAAAATTATATGTTTACATGAGAATTTTAATAATAATAAAGATCTTTTTGCTTGTGGAGATTTCAATATTGATTTACTGAATCCCCATAAACATAATCAAACTACGGAATTCATGATGCACAAGAAAGCCCGCAAATAGTTTGCTGAAGACAAGCAGACTAAGGACACGGATTACTGGACATGGATTACCCCATGTCCTGTGGTCTAATGAGACCAAGATAAACTTGTTTGGCTCAGATGGTGTCAAGTGTGTGTGGCGGCAACCAGGTGAGGAGTACAAAGAAAAGTGTGTCTTGCCTACAGTCAAGCATGGTGGTGGGAGTGTCATGGTTTGGGGCTGCATTAGTACTGCCAGCACTGGAGAGCTACAGTTCATGGAGGGAACCATGAATGCCAACATGTACTATGACATACTGAATCAGAGCATGATTCCCTTCCTTCAGAAACTGGGCCGCAGGGAAGTATTCCAACATGATAACCATCCCAAACACACCTCCAAGATGGCCACTGTCTTGCTAAAGAAACTGAGGGTAAAGGTGATGGACTGGCCAAGCATGTCTACAGACCTAAACCCTATTGAGCATCTGTGGGGCATCCTCAAACGGAAGGTGGAGGAGCGCAAGGTCTCTAACATCCACCAGCTCTGTGATGCTGTTATGGAGGAGTGGAAGAGGATTCCAGTGGCAACCTATGAAGCTTTAGTGAACTCCTTGCCCAAGATAGTTAAGGCAGTGCTGGAAAATAATGGTAGCCACACAAAATATTGACACTTTGGGCACAATTCGGACATTTTCACTTAATTCTGACATGTTTCGGGACCCAGGAGACAGACACTGACACGGGTAAATTAGTGAACAATAATCTTTATTATAGTGAAAGGGTGTGTAGTGCAAATGTGAGAGCGTGGATAGTATCCTGGTCACTGGAACTGAGCACTCTGGACGGAGACCCGGCAACCCTGGAACATATAAGCACAGACAATTACTTTTGTCCCACGCTGATGACAAGCTATCAGTAGTGACGCTTACTTGGGAGAAGCACAGGTTACGTCCTGCTGAGAACCAGCGGCCGTGCAACGTGGAGGTGAAGGCGTCCGTGAACGTGCTGAGGCTTCCACCTGTGACTGTGGCGAGGACAGGTCTTCCAGAGACTCCGGCTGTGACACCACAGACCGGGACGATGACAAACCAGCTGATGACAAGACCAGTGATTCCACAGAATGTGGTGACGATGATAATCCAGCTGATGACAAGACGAGTGACTCCACTGAGCGTGGTGACCATGACAATCCAGATGATGACGAGGTGAGTGATTCCACAGAACGTGGAGACGATGACACGACAGATGACGATGACACAAACTCCACCGGTAACGGTGGTCAGTACTCCTGTAACTGATACAGTAACAATTCAGGAATTTGTGGAGCAAGACGTACCGGTAGTCGTGGCGGTAGCGAACCGCTACGTGTGCGTGTTGGCGTTACCCCGTCAGCTGGGGACGCAGGTCCGCCGCCAGGGGGGTCCACCTGTGCACAGGGGTAGAGGTTAGGTGTAGAGTAACAAACAGCTCTCTTACGTGCTTGACTTTGAACAGAAGTCCTAGGCGAGGCAAGAGAGGTTCTTGACGAGGCCAGAGAGGTTCTTGACGAGGCCAGAGAGGTTCCTGACGAGACAGATCCTGACGAGACAGCTTCTGACGAGACAGACTCTGACGAGACAGTTTTTGACAAGACAGTTCTTGACGAGGTAGACTCTGACAAGTCAGTGTTAGACAAGACAATTCTTGACGAGGTTGACGAGTCAGAGTTAGACAAGACAGTTCTTGATGAGACAGTTTCTGACGAGACAAGAGAATACCTTGATGAGGCCAGAGAGCGGAGTTCTGGTTCTTTCTCTGACGAGGAGGACAGATGACTCCGTACTGAGCTGTCAGCAACGCTGGCTTTTAACAGCTGCTGATTAACACCTGTGGATCTGTGCGCAGCTGGATATAATGATGCCAATGACGGCCCAGAGGCCGCCATGACAGTACTCCCCCCTCTAGCAGTGCCTCCAGGCACCTGCCCAATCCTACCTGGATTCACCCGGTGAAAGTCGCAAATCAGCTGCTTATCCAAGATCAACGCTGGGCGAATCCAAGACCGATCCTCCGGTCCAAAACCCTCCCAGTCCACCAAGTACTGAAGGCCCCGACCCCGCCTACGAACATCCAAGATGGCAGTCACCCCCCAGGCCGGATGGCCATCGATCATCCTTGGGGGTGGGGGTGCCATGGGAGTAGGGCACAGGGGGTCAGAGACGTACGGCTTGACCTGGGAGACATGGAAAGTGGGGCAGATACGCATCGAAGAGGGGAGAGACAAGCGCACAGACACAGGGTTAACAATCCGATTAATGGTGTAGGGACCAATAAAGCGTTTAGTTAGCTTACGCTTTTCAGCCGGCACACCAATATTCCGAGTAGATAACCAAACCTTCTGACCCACCTTATAGTCCGGGGCGGGTCTCCTATGCCGGTTGGCCACCTGGATATTACGTTCAGTGGTCTTCAACAAAGCTTGGCGAGCGAGGAGCCACACTCGCCGGCAGCGCTTAATATGTGCCTTGACTGAAGGAACCGCTACCTCCTTCTCCTCCTCAGGAAACAACGGCGGATCAAACCCACACGAGGCTTTAAACGGGGAGACACCCGTGGCCGTGGAGATCGTGGCGTTGTGAGCATACTCAATCCAGGGCAGGAACTTGCTCCAGGAGGATGAGCAGGAGGAGATGACACAACGGAGGGTGGCCTCCAGCTCCTGATTAGCCCTCTCACACTGACCATTACTTTGGGGATGATAGCCAGAGGAGAGACTGGCAATGGTTCCAAGTGCCGTACAGAAGGCCTTCCAAACTTGAGATACAAACTGGGGTCCTCGATCAGACACAATATCCGCAGGGATGCCATGAAGATGCACCACGTGTTGCACCAGGAGGTCCGCAGTCTCCTGGGCCGAAGGCAGACCCCGAAGTGGCACAAAATGGGCCGCCTTCGAGAACCGGTCAACAATGGTTAACACTGTGGTGTAGTCATCTGAAGTGGGTAACCCAGTCACAAAATCCATAGCTACATGAGACCAGGGGCGTGAAGGAACAGGTAACGGATGAAGTAAGCCCACCGGGGGAGATGACGTCGTCTTCCCGGTGGCACACTGAGGGTAGGCCCGGATATAGCCAACAATGTCCTTCCGCAACCCTGGCCACCAGAAGGTCCTTTGGAGGAGATCCACAGTCCGACCCACTCCAGGATGACAAGCCAACTTGGAAGCGTGACCCCACTCAATCACCTTGCCTCGGACAGCGCGTGGAACAAACAAGCAGCCCAGGGGTCCCCCCCCCCCAGGGTCCGGCTCAGTCTTCTGGGCCTGGCGAACCATCTTGCAGATTCCCCAGGACAGGGCGCCCACGACGCAGGAAGGCGGCAGGATAGGGGTCTCCTGGTCCTCGGAGGATGGGGGGTCAAACTGCCGGGAGAGAGCGTCTGGCTTACCGTTCTTGCTTCCCGGCCGGTACGTGATGGTAAAATTAAACCGGCCAAAGAAGAGGGACCAGCGAGCCTGGCGTGCATTCAGGCGCTTAGCCATCCTGAGGTACTCCAGATTACGGTGATCAGTCCAAACCACGAACGGCTGAGCAGCCCCCTCCAGCCAATGTCTCCATTCCTCCAAGGCCAATTTAACAGCCAGTAACTCCCTGTCCCCGATGCTGTAATTCCTCTCTGCAGGGGAGAGACGATGAGAGAAAAAAGCACAAGGGCGAATCTTACCATCCACAGGAGATCGTTGGGAGAGTACTGCTCCAACTCCCGCATCAGACGCGTCCACCTCCACCAAGCACTGAAGCTTCGGGTCCACCTGGGTAAGGACTCGGGCCGAGGCGAACTCCCTCTTGAGCTTCTCAAAAGCATCGGCTGCTTCCTTACTCCAGCAGAATGAAATCTTAGGGGAGGTGAGAGCAGTCAAAGGACGAGCAATATTACCAAAGTTAGGCACGAACCTCCTATAAAAATTAGCAAACCCCAGGAACCCCTGAAGCTGCTTTCTGGAGGTGGGTGCAGGCCATTCCACCACTGCCTTGACCTTGGCAGGGTCAGGAATCACCTAGTTACGAGCAATAATAAATCCTAAGAAGGAGGTCTGATCAGTGTGAAACTCACATTTTTCGGCCTTGACGAACAACTGGTTCTCCAGGAGGCGCTGTAATACCCTACGGACATGCACTCGATGTTCCTCTAGTGAGCGGGAGAAGATGAGGATATCATCAAGATAAACGAAAACAAATGAGTTCAAAAAATCCCGTAGTACATCGTTAATCAAACGCTGGAAAACGGCTGGGGCGTTAGTCAACCCAAACGGCATTACCAGGTACTCAAAATGACCGCTGGGGGTCCGAAAAGCCGTCTTCCACTCATCTCCTTCTCTAATGCGCACTAGATGGTAGGCATTTCTGAGGTTCAATTTAGTAAACCATGATGCCCCCTGGAGGGAGTCAAACGCAGTGTTCATCAAGGGCAGTGTATATTTATCCTTGACCGTTATTTCATTCAGCCCCCGGAAGTCAATACAGGGGCGTAGTGAACCGTCCTTCTTACCAACAAAGAAAAAACCGGCCCCCACGGCCGAAGATGACGGGCGGATGATACCAGAGGCCAAGGATTCCTTAATGTATGTATCCATGGCCTCGCGCTCCGGGGCTGACAGGCTGTAAAGGCGGCTAGCAGGTAGAGGGGCCCCAGCCTTCAGATTAATGGCGCAATCATACGGACAATGGGGGGGTAAAGACAACGCCCGAGATTTGCTGAACACTTGCCCCAAATTGTGATAAACCTCAGGTACCTTAGATAAATCCGGTGGAGATGAATCGGGCAGAGGCACTTTCACGGATGGGGCGCACGCCGCTGATTGGAGACAGGCACTAAGGCAGAACGTACTCCATGCCGTTATTCTCCCAGTTTGCCAATCAATAGTGGGGTTATGTAGGCGCAGCCAGGGATATCCCAGAATAATGGGCGAAGAGGAAATGGGGAGCACTAGGAACTGAATCTCCTCCCTGTGATTCCCAGAAACAATAACGGACACAGGCGCTGTCTGAAGGTTAATGGTAGTCAACGACGCCTTGGACAGGGTAATCAATCTGACAGGGGGTTCTAAAGTCTGACAACTAAGGCCCATCCGGGTTGCCAGGTCTCTAGAAATGAAATTTTGCTCAGCTCCAGAATCGACTAACGCTAGTGTGGAGTGTTCTGTGTGAGTATGAATGAGTCTGAGGGGTAAATGACAACAAGTAAGGGGTTCCTCTGTGTTCTTGCCCGTGAATCCCCCTACTGCGATCCATGGGCCTTCCCTTTTAACTTACTAGGACATTCAGAAACCTCATGTGACTCCTTCCCACAATAAAAACACAGGCCTTGATCCCTACGGCGTTGTTTCTCAGCTGCAGACACCTTAGAATGACCAACAATCATGGCTTCCTGATCCGGGGCCTTCTCTGACGCGGGTAAAGCGAGAGGAAGAGAGTCAGTGACATGAGGGCGGGGTTTAACCGGACGGGAAGTAACTCGCCGACCAGCCGCCCGTTCCTTTAACCTACTATCGATACTAACTGCTAAAGCAATTAAATCGTGCAAGTTATCTGGTTTATCCCGTGCCACTAACTCATCCTTTAGCTCGTCGTTAAGACTGCGTAGAAAAATACCACAAAGAGATGGTTCCCCCCACCCAATCTCTGCGGCTAAGACCCGGAAGTCAATGGCGTAATCTGCAGCTGATCTCTTTCCCTGCTGTAGGCTTAAAAAACGTTCTGTCAACACCTCTCCCCTATCCGTGTGATCAAATACAGACAGAAACTCAGTCACAAACTCCTGGTAGGTAAGCAAAGAATAGCTAGGTCTAGCCATGATCGAATAAGCCCAGTCCAAGGCTCTACCAGCCAGCAAATTTATGACATAGCCTATCCGGCTAGAGTCGAGGGAAAAATCCCCAGGCACACACAGAAAAACTGATTCACACTGTAAAATGAATCCTCGAGCTTCCCCGAGTTTTCCGCTGAACCGGGCAGGTGTTGGAATAGGAGTGAGGCGAGAGGACGAGGAAGTGTTAGCTAGTCCTGACGCCAAGCCTGCAGGGGTTGAAGTACTTGCGGTCGGGGGAAACGCTTGGTGTCCCTCCAAACGGTCCAGCCGACCATTAATTTGAGTCAATTGATTCAAGAGTACTGTCTGCTGGTGGGCTAGCAAATCTACCCGGGCGCTAAGAGTGTTAATTAAGCGCGATGACGTGCACGTGACGGAGTCGTACTGACATGTTTCGGGACCCAGGAGACAGACACTGACACGGGTAAATTAGTGAACAATAATCTTTATTATAGTGAAAGGGTGTGTAGTGCAAATGTGAGAGCGTGGATGGTATCCTGGTCACTGGAACTGAGCACTCTGGATGGAGACCTGGCAACCCTGGAACATATAAGCACAGACAATTACTTTTGTCCCACGCTGATGACAAGCTATCAGTAGTGAGGCTTACTTGGGAGAAGCATAGGTTACGTCCTGCTGAGAACCAGCGGCCGTGCAACGTGGAGGTGAAGGCGTCCGTGAACGTGCTGAGGCTTCCACCTGTGACTGTGGCGAGGACAGGTCTTCCAGAGACTCCGGCTGTGACACCACAGACCGGGACGATGACAAACCAGCTGATGACAAGACCAGTGATTCCACAGAATGTGGTGACGATGATAATCCAGCTGATGACAAGACGAGTGACTCCACTGAGCGTGGTGACCATGACAATCCAGATGATGACGAGGTGAGTGATTCCACAGAACGTGGAGACGATGACACAACAGATGACGATGACACAAACTCCACCGGTAACGGTGGCCAGTACTCCTGTAACTGATACAGTAACAATTCAGGAATTTGTGGAGCAAGACGTACCGGTAGTCGTGGCGGTAGCGAACCGCTACGTGTGCGTGTTGGCGTTACCCCGTCAGCTGGGGACGCAGGTCCGCCGCCAGGGGGTCCACCTGTGCACAGGGGTAGAGGTTAGGTGTAGAGTAACAAACAGCTCTCTTACGTGCTTGACTTTGAACAGAAGTCCTAGGCGAGGCAAGAGAGGTTCTTGATGAGGCCAGAGAGGTTCCTGACGAGACAGATCCTGACGAGACAGCTTCTGACGAGACAGACTCTGACGAGACAGTTTTTGACAAGACAGTTCTTGACGAGGTAGACTCTGACGAGTCAGTGTTAGACAAGACAATTCTTGACGAGGCAGACTTTGACGAGTCAGAGTTAGACAAGACAGTTCTTGACGAGACAGTTTCTGATGAGACAGAATACTTTGACGAGGCCAGAGAGCGGAGTTCTGGTTCTTTCTCTGACGAGGAGGACAGACGACTCCGTACTGAGCTGTCAGCAACGCTGGCTTTTAACAGCTGCTGATTAACACCTGTGGATCTGTGCGCAGCTGGAGATAATGATGCCAATGACGGCCCAGAGGCCGCCATGACAAATTCAATTCAATTCAACTTTATTTATATAGCGCCATTTCACAACAACAGTCATCTCATAGCACTATCAACTGTAGGGGGAACCCCCATAGTTGCAGAAAGACCCCAGCAATCAGGCGATCCCCTGTGAGCAAGCACTTGGCGACGGTGGAGAGGAAAAACTCCCTTTTAACAGGAAGAAACCTCCAGCAGAACCAGGCTCAGGGAGGGGCAGTCATCTGCTGCGACTGGCTGGGGGGTGAGGGGATAGAGAAGAAGAAAAGAACAGACATGTAGAGAGCAAACAGCACGATGGGGACTCAATCTATGGGAGAGAACAAACAAATGTTAATGACCAGCAAAAAAAATATTTCATTGAGAGTGAGGAAAGGAGTGAGGCCCAGTGCATTACTGGAGGTCCCCCGGTTGACTAAACCTATTAGCAGCATAACTAAGGGAGGGTTCAGAAACACATGATCCCTCCCTAATTGTAGGCTATATCAAAAAGGTAGGTTTTAACCCTATTCTTAAAAACAGAGATCGAGTCTGACTCCCGAATCCAGATTGGCAGCTGGTTCCACAGGAGAGGAGCTTGATAACTGAAGGCTCTGCCTCCCATTGTACTTTTGGAGATTCTAGGTATGACAAGTAATCCTGCATTTTGGGAGCGTAGTACTCTGTTAGGATAATACGGTAGTATCAGATCTTTTAAATAAAAAGGAGCCTGATTGTTTAGAGCTTTGTAAGTAAGAAGAAGGATTTTAAACTTAATTCTAAACTCTATAGGAAGCCAATGAAGGGAGGCCAGAACCGGAGAGATATGATCTCTCTTTCTAGTACCTGTTAAAACTTTTGCTGCAGCATTTTGGATCAGCTGAAGACTTTTTAAAGATGTTTTAGGACAGCCTGATAATAAAGGATTACAATAATCTAATCTTGAGCTAAGAAAAGCGTGGATCAGTTTCTCAGCATCACTCTGAGACAAGATGCTCCTAATCTTGGCAATATTACGCAAATGATAGAAGGCAGTCTTAGAAACAAATTTAATATGTGAATTGAAGGACAGATCCTGATCAAAAATAATTCCAAGGTTCCTCACAGAGCTATTAAGAGAAAGAGTAGCCGCATCCAAACTGAAAGTTTGATTTGGAAAGGAATTTCTAAGGTTTTTTGGACCAACAAGAATGACTTCAGTCTTATCTGAATTTAATAGCAGGAAATTACAAGTGTAATGTAAAATGGGAATATTTAATAAATAATAAATATGATCAGGTATGAATTATTTAATTTATATTGATGTATTGGAATCTGAGCTCAAATCTCATTTCATATACATCAGAAAAGTTAATAACACTCGTAAGGGGCACCAGCTTCTATCTTTAAGAAGCAATTTGATCTTTAATTTCACTTTATACCTGTTTGATCACTCAATAAATTAATCAATAATCAGTCTCAAAAATTTTCCGTGAATTCGATACCTGGGCTTGAAACAGACTCAGAATGAAATAAATTCCCAACAACTTCTCATTTTTAAATATTTATTAAACGAAATGATTAATAGACATTGAAATAATTTCATTAATCATAAAATCAATCTTGTAAATGATAGATTGACAATGTCAATATTTTCGGAACCAGGGTTAAACTGAGAAACGAATTTCTATCAGTTTGAGTTAACAGATTATTAAAAACAACGCAAATTTATGGAGAAAGTTTGCTAATTACGAAAAAGTCCTAAATTAATCTTAAGAAAATAAAAACGGAATTTTAATGAAAAGGAGAGTTATGTTAAGGGCTTCTTAATTTGCATCTGATTAGATATATAAATTATTACCGAACCTCAGAAGTTAATTCAGCAGTGGAATTAAAGTTTTGCAGCTCACGTGCTTCTCGGTGATGATAATTCTGTCGTCCGTCTTCAGTCCAAGACTTTGTGGATGTGAGGGAAATATCTGCCAGCAGATACTTCAGAGTCCACAGTTCGACCTTTGGATTCAAGCGGTCGAAGGGGGCTGGATTCTGGACTGTATGACCCAGAGTTGAAACTGAGTTCTAGCCAGACGGTGACGATGCTTCTTCAGCGTGTGATGAACAGCTGCACGTTGATTCCTCAGCTGCGTCTTTTCTTCCTGGTAGACAAGCGCTGCAGGTCTTCGGGAATAATTAAAAGATATCTAATCCAATCTCAAATTAAAAAGGCTTCGGACTTTAGATAAAAAATAGTAGCTTCTAGTGGGTGCTTGGTCAAGAAAAATATTATAAAAAATAAAGTCAAGATTAAGTTTACATTAAAATCAAACAAACGGTGGTTTTACAGAAAGTTTAACAAAGAAAAGTGATGAATAAAATTTGGAGTTTGACTCCGATTAAGAATTGAGCTCAAAGAAAAAGGAATTCCTAGGCATTTAAGAGAAAAAGAAAAATACAAAGTTACATAAATGACAAGTTATCTGCTCTGTGTTCAGAAAAGCGACATGTGGTCCTTTGTTCTTCCTTTGCTGTGTGTAGACAATGGAGGAGATCAGAAAAAAGAGAGAGGCGAAAAGCGCGTCCGGAGCAGAAAGAGAGCTGGAAAAAGAGTCTTTCTCCTTTTTATAAGCTCTGTTGAGTTTCGCGGGATTCCGGCCTGACCGGAATCTCAGCCAATGAGCGTCCTTCGTGGGCGGGCTCGATGAACTTTTAGTCCAATGAACAAACAGTCTATTGTTCGGAGTCCTTTGGGATGGAGAGTTGTCATGCAGAGATTGGCTGTGGGAGTCACATGGTTTTAGAGGCGAAACTCATACATACTGGAAGTTAAAATTTCCCTTTATGCATTAAACTAAGATAACTTTAGTGATTAGTATAAATTATAAGCAGTGCTTCTAAATCAACATGCAGGAATAAACATTCATATAAACATTAGCATGCATATATATATATATATAAAATCACAGATTAATGCATTTCACACATATTTTCCACATCAAAAACATCAGAGTCCATCTGCATTTTCATAGTTCTGAAAAGAATGAAGGTTTAGAATGGAGTTTGTGATAATGTACTTTAAAGTTGTTTAAATCCAGCATGTCCAGGGTTTAAGGAAATTAACTGAGTCGTGGATCTGTGTAGGTTTTATGGGAGCAATAAAAGTGAAGCCGGACATTGGGGGAAATTCCTTAGGCTGGTTTTAACAAAACAAAGGGGATTTCAGCTGTGGCCTGGGGGAAGAAAATCCATTCCTTTGCATTATTCCTGGATGAAACAAAAATGTCTTTAAGCAGAAGAATAATTGTTGCTGAGCCAAAGTGAGATGATGCTACAGTCCCCCCTCTGGTATCAATGGTGACGTTGATTCAGCGTTGATAGCAATCTTAGGCATCAAATCCCAATTTGGCGAGGCTTGATCCAAATGCTGAACTAAAGTTCTGATGTCGATAAGTCTTAAGCTTGTGAACAGTATCTATTCCAAAGTGTAGGTCCTTAAATTTGGTTTTCTGAAAAACTTCTGGAAATTTCAAAAATAATTTTGGTGTGACCAAATATAAACATTGTATAATTGTCTAGGATATACTAAAGTTTTGTATAAGCCTGTAAAGACTTAAAAAAAGTGAACTAGAAGTATGTGGGTTTTGACATACTTGATATAAATGTTTTGGGTTTGCTGAAAAATATCTAGTCAAAATTTCAAAAACAGTTTAAATGTGCATAAAATCTAAATAAAGTATAAATGATTATTTGTATATACGCAAGCATGTATCCAAAAATCTTAGTCAAAAGCAAAAATAAAATTCTTTCATATTTGAGGTAGATTCAGACTAATCAATATTGAGGTGACTCAAGGAGGTTCAAACTGAATTTGTTTAGTTAGACTAAACCATGGTTCCACAGATGTCCAAATCATAGGGTGTTTGAAGCTTTTGTTCAGAAAAACTGAGTGGGCATAGGATGTCATCATTCTTTGGATGGCAATGAGAAGTAAATTTGGATTTACTGCAAAAAGGATATGATGAGAGAGCATATTCATTGCTAAAGCGTTAACTGAAAAGCTAATGTTTTTAGCTACTTCTGAGAGTAACATAGACATTGGCTGTGTGTGAGCATAGTCAACCTTTAACACAAAGAGCAAAGAGTTCAAGACCTTGTTGAGTTTGACTGAAGCTTCGGAGCAGGCATTCAAAACCAACACAGTGTCTTGTGAGATTTTGGTAACCATTTGTGGTTCGACAACCTGGCGTTTTGGTTTAGCGGTGTTGACCGAGTTAACAGTGGGCATGCTAAGGTTAACTAGAGGCTCTAACGATGAGGCTGTGATCAAGAATCCACCCGAGGATCTTTGACCTTTCGTTTTGGCTTGGCCCAATTCTGACTGGGTAACAGTGGGTGTGATTGCTAGGCAGATGGCTAAACTGAAACAGGAAGGCCATCATCTTGGCAAACATAAAAGTGAGTGGTTTTGGATCTTAATCTTCTTGTTGATCTTTCTTTAGATACCTGGTTGGCAAATGAAAATTCCTCTTAGAGGTGGAATGATTTCTTTTAGATGGATGTACTTTATTAATCCCAAAACTGGGAAATTACAGAATAGAGCTTAAGAGATTGAACTCTAAACCTTGTGCTTGTTTTTCTCACCTTTGATGGGAGTTTTAAGATTATTAGCTCAAGCTAATGGTGTTGAATGTCTTGTGTATACTATTTGGTAATAGTAAGTTGATTGAAGTTTATTAGATTTTACAGAGGTCTTTGAACTTAGTTTAAGGGCTAATTTGGTTTTAATATACCCTTTCCTTTCTGGAAGTTTTGATGCGGTTAACTGATTGGAGAAATTTGACTGAGTGTACCTGAGGCTAGTAGTTAGCTACAGTTATTTCTCAGACGTAGGTTTGGTTTTAATCTTATTTATGGACTTACTTTGACAGTGTTGTACCCGACAAGTCCCATGGGGTTTTGGTAAAGGTTACTCTGATTTTGGTGAGCCCATGTGAAAATGGGGTCCTGGGTTTGGCTCTTGGGTGGCCAAAGATTGTTGTTGACAATGTGTGGATTCATCCACTTGGGCAGGAATTTAGGAGTGATTTTCCTTTCCTGTAAATTTATTTCAGGTGTCTGTGGTACAAATGTGGGGTGGAAGATCTTGTCCCCCCTTCGCAGTTTGTCATGCCAGAGTTTTTGATCGTTGTACGCTTTCTGTTGCTTAGCGATTCGGTCCGAATGGTTTTGAAATACAGCCTTGGGAGCTTTGTATGTCGTTTTGACGTTTTTGTGTTCTGCAGCTGGGATGTTATAGGCATTGGCAGTCATCACCCCCCTCTGGTTTTGAGGAACTCTGAGCGGTGGCGATGATGGTTCGTCGGAAGCATGATCAGGAGTGCCATTGCATAGCTGCAGAGAAGATTGTGTCGCATGAAGTGGTATCAGTTTTGGTATGTCATAGGGTTTAGATGCGGGTAGCGCATGTACCGTTTTATCCAACCGGTGTTTGACGGTTTTATGGATCATTTGGTTGCACGGTTGAGTGACTGGGCGCCTTGCGTTTGCAAAAGTTGGTTTAATTGTTGCAAAAATTTGAGGTTTCAGAGGGTCTAGAGAGCCGGTTGGTGTGGCTCTTGTGACCATGTAGGCCTCATGGGTGGGTGGGTGGGTTTCAAAATGTGACACCACCATTGAATCATGGGTATCAAGGGTTTTAAGAGGGCCGTTTGGGGTTTTCTGCTCGGCCATTGAGTTTTCAAGATCATTTGAGTGTTTGGCTTGACCTTGTATTTGAAGGTGACTTTTGACTTCTCGTGGACAGTACTCACCTTGGTCTGGGCGGTCGCTTTCACTCGGTTGCAGTTGTTCCAACAGTGCTAGTTGTGTGAGACTTGGGGTGTCCAAAGTGTTCAGAACAAAGCACTGTGATTCAGTTGTTCTTGTTGGGTCAAATGGGTGAGGGTGTTGCGTTTGAGCCCATAGTTTGAGGTTCTTGAAATCAATCAGTGGCTCAAAACGATTCAGTAGGTCTTTGCCAACAAGCAATGGAATGGCATCAAGTTTGGACACATAGACTGGATGTGTCAAGGTCATGGGTCCAATGGACATGTTTAGTAGTGATACGCCCAACAGGGTTGTTTTAGTGAGCGCATATGGTCGCACAGCTAATGAACAGGGTTCCAGTTTCAAATATTTGTTAGCGCAGTTAGCGGCTACACGTAGTTTGTCAAAAAGGGTGTGTGACATGAGCGTGATGTCAGCAGCGGTGTCTAAAACAGCGTCCTGACACACCATGTCTTCAAGGGTCAGTGGAAGGTAGAATTTCCGTGCCACCCCCCTCTCGTTTAAATCGCATAGGAATTGTGGAACCGGTGGTTCGACACAGAGTTGCGACACGTTACAGGAGTGGTCTGTGACCTGTGGTTGGGCTGCCATAACAGCACTGGACTGCATTGAGTCCTTTGGCCCTTCCTCATTTGCATGAGGGATTTTCTTCTTGCATTTCCTTCGTTTGAAATGCTTGTTTTGAGTTGGCACAACTGATATAGCTAGAATGTTAGCCGTTTTATTCTCTTTGTAGCTTTGAATCTCTGCTAGGAGGTGGTGGACAATTTCAATAGCTTCTCTACTGAATGTAGGAGTTTCTTCTTCCTTCCAAGGTTTATGATAAGTCTCTGCTTCTGAGCTTCTGTGATGGGATGGAGACCATTTGTCGCGGTTACGCGTGTCTTCGTATCGGTATCTGTCATCATGGTAGTCCGTATCGCGTTCTCGTGACCTATCCCATGGATATGGTCTACGACTGTAGTCGGGTTTTCACAAAGTTGGTCCAAAGTGGTATCCAGAGGACCTAGTGTGGTTTTGACCTTGATGAGGTCGCTTGGGAAAATGCTTCGGCTGTTGATGTACTCGCGGTGTAAGAGGTGGAGTAGAGCGAGGGGCTCCTTCCAACTCCAAGGTGTTAGATGCATCGCTAATAGCTAGCACTGTGGCAGGCTCAGCGTGCTTGTTGCGACTTTGTTGCTGTTTTTGGAACGCATAGTGTGCAAACTCTCTCAGCTGACTTATTGAGTTTGACCTTGGGTTAGCTGTAACTCCCAGGTAATGACTCACAGTGGGATGGAGGTTTTGGATGAAGAGGGTCTTGAAATTGTGGTCTTCTTCCATCCCTGGTGTATTTTGAGATCCAAAATATGCAAGTAGGAGTCTCTGGTAGTAGGCTTGTGTTGGCTCTGAGCGTCCTTGCTTCACGACTAGGGCTGCGGTTAGCTCTGCCTGTAGGCAGTCGTCGGAGAACTCCTTTTCGATGGCTTCACGGAGCAGCGTGTAATCTGCTTTGATGTTTGTCAGCTGTCTGTATATGAATTTTGATACTGACCTGTTAGATGTTAGTTTAATCAGATAGATGCGATCGTCAATTGTAGCATCAGGATACTTACGCAGGTAGTAATCAATGTCCTGTAAATAGACTTTGGCATCAGGTGAACCCGTAGGTCCTGGATCAAATTTGGTGATATTTTGCGCGATCTTGTCAAGGTCGCGATCTGAAGGGGCACATGCATGCTGTCCACGCGGTCGTCCGTATTCGAAACGGGAATCGGGCGAGGGAGCGCGGTGGGTGTCCCGGTGTTCATGTCTTTCCTTTAGGAGCAGTTGACATTCCTTGTAGTCCTTCTTCACATTTTCAAGTTGACCTTCAACTCTTCTGAGTTCCTTCTTTGTGTCTTGAAGGGCATCTTCAAGTTCATTGTTGTCTTGGTGAAGCGTGTCATTGTTATGCATCAACCGTTCCTTTTCTGACTCTGCACGGTCCAAATCTTGTAATGCGTCATCCAGTTGATTTTGAGTTTTGTCATTCTCCTCTTGAGATTGTTCCAAATTTCCTTTCAGTGTCTCGTTCTCTTCTTGGAGAGATAGGATCGTTGTTTGTTGATTTGCTAGCTCGTTCTCGGCTACCTTTAATCTTGCGACTAATGTTAGTGCAAACTTACCTAACACACTGGTGAGGTCCTTGCCTTCTGGTGGTTTTTCAGTGTGTTCATTCAAAAGTTCTTCAGTGAGTTGCTCCAATTCTTCGGGCTGTGCTTCCTTGGCCCGTGTTGTGAAGCTAGAAATTAAATTAGAAGTCCATGCTTCCAATGTTGTTTGAAGGTCATCCAGTTTGGTAAATTGGTCGGTTGTCTGATGACTCATGTTTGACCGTTGTTGTTATTTAGATTTAAAAAAAAAAATTCAACTTGATGATTATTCTTAAATTTGTTCAACAAGGTTTAACCTTGAGATTTTTATTTCACAACCGTGATAGTTGAAAGTTCCTTTAGAAATTTGTTTCAACTTGTAGGCTTGCAGGATGGGAGATAGAATTTTGAAATTATTTAGAAATATAGAGATGCTTCAAATAATTTGTTCGTTGAAACTGTATGTTGATAAATAAAGTTGAATTGAAATTGGATTGAATTTGTTTCACAAAACAAAACAGGAATTTCAATTGTGTGGATTGACTTCTTTCCTTTGATTTTCAAAATCTAGTATTGGAATTTGTCATCAATAACTAGCTTTGGAATTTTGCAAAATGTCGCTTTGAAAGTGAGGATTTTATTTACAAAAGAAATCCAAAAGCAAAAGAGGCTAAATGCTTTAAAGATTTAGGATTATAAGTTTCCACTTTCTTTTAAAGTTGGGGCTTTCCTTTGGTTTTATTTGTTAAAGCCTATTTTCATTTGAAGCATTAATGTTTAAACTATTTACAAATTAGAAACAAGTGAATTGTTTGAGTATTTGATATCCAAGGATTTCTTAGGATTGAAGCCAATAGTGATCTTTCTTGATTGTGATCTATAAATTTCTTATTTACAGAATAATCAGTGTTTGCACCTTTTTGACTTTTTCTTAAATCCTGGGAAAAATTTGAAAATTATGCTGGTTGGTTAAATGTTTTTCTTTTCCTGTAGAGAAAGCATGAATCAGAAATGACACAATGAGTTTAAATAACACCTAGAGCTTCTCTTAAGTGTTAATTGCTTGATGTGGTTTCCTAAATTTGAGAAAGAGGAAAAATTATAAATATTCAATAAGTCTGTAAATTTGTTAAAATGCACAGGACTAATTCTACTTTAATGTTACTCTTGAGTAAACATCAGCATTAGAATCCTTAAGCTAAAACTGGGTTTCTGTGGGAAGGGAATCACACCATATCACATTTAAAAACAGCAAAATAAGCACACATGTAGCTTCAAAGTTTGCAACTTTTTGCTTAAAAGTGTGTAAATATGTTTGCTTTTAGCTTAAGAGATCATAATATGTGGTTACATAAGTGATTAAATACAATAGAGGTGTTTGTATATGTTCCTGCTATAGGTGTCTATGCAGTTAGTGGGGTTTCACCACTGAGAAAAAAACTTTCAGAAGCCAACAGGTCCTTTTCCTTTTATTCTTGGCATAAAAGTTTGGATTAGTGTTAAATTTAGTTTATTCCGAATAATATGAATTGCTTTGAAGTTACTTTGAAGACTTAATTTGGTTATAAATCGTCTTTAAAGATTATAAGTTTAAATAAAAATTGCAGTCCCTATGTTTCACCACAAGATGGAGGCAGTTTTCGTCTGCACTTCCAGAAGAGGAAACCCAATGACGTCGCAAGGAGTCAAGGATCTCTACTCAAAATGGCGGCTACAGGGAAATCTACTTAGACTTAAGATGGCGTCGCTGAGCCGATCTACACATGCGCAGTTTTTTCATGCACAGCTTGACGGTCGCGTGCGCGACTGAGCGTGCACGTGTCACGTGGATTCAGCTCAAGCTTCAGTCCATAAAACCACGCCTTGCTTTCCAAAGGCGGGAAAACTTTGGTCTCCCTAAACTTTATTCAACAAGTTTATACAATGGTTAATTCAATTAAATCCCTAAGGGTTTGCTTCGCCTGTGGGATGTTGAAATAATGGGGAAAACAAATAGGATTTCTTCGCTATTTTGTTCCCAGGCCTATTTTAATTATTCAGCGTGTAATCACATTTAAGCATGCATTAAACAACAAAAACTAAAAACTGACTAGAGTGCAGTGGGGTCTTCACCCCCACCTTCTCTTGGTCAGCAGACACACACAGCAATCAGGGGGGCGAATTCACCCCCTCCCCCTCGTGACACAGAGACAGACAATAGACTGGCTGCAGACAATTGAACCACCTTTTTTTTTGTGAGTTAAAATTGACCAAAATCACACACAGCTTAATTTTTCATTCTTGAATCGTTTCAAGTTCAACCAGGCCTCCATGCGGGGTACCAATATATGTAATGTAAAATGGGAATATTTAATAAATAATAAATATGATCAGGTATGAATTATTTTTTTTTCCACAATATCTTTATTGAACCTTTTTTTTTTTTTTAACAAACATGATACAAACAATCAAACACTAACACTAAAGTACTACAAAAAAAAAATGCACTAAAAACACCAACAACCACCAACAAAATCAAGTCTTCAACAATGCTCCTCTGTTTAGTCTAGATAATCCAATACATAAGTATACATATTATGTTCACCAGTTTGGAATTTACAAGGTCCACACACATCATTCACCTTCTTCTTCAAGAGTTATGTTTAAATTTTTTACATAATCAATAAAAGGTCTCCATATATTCTCAAACACAATTTCCTTTGATTTCAGTATATATGTTATTCTTTCTAATGGAAGGTTTGTTAACATCTGTCTTAACCACTGAGTCACATCTGGTCTATGAGTCTTTTTCCATAATAGTGCAATACATTTTTTGGCATTAAGCAAACTGAGGTCTATGAATGTTCTTTCACTTTTATTAAAATTATGCTTTTCTGGGTACAGACCCAACAAAAACAGTTTAGGATTCAATATGATTTGTTTTGAGATTATTTTTTCAATTGTTACCCTCACCTCTTCCCAAAACATTCTTATTAATCTACATTCCCATAAACAATGAAATAGGGTTCCTTTACTTTCCATGCATTTTGTGCATGTATCTGGTATATTTTTGTTGTATCTATTTAACTCCTCCGGTGTAACATACATCCGCATTAACCATTTGAAATGTATCAATTTAAGGCGTGCATTTATTGATTTGGTTTGAGCTTCTGTACAAGCCAATTCCCATTGTTCCTCTGAAATTTCAATTTGCAGATCTTCTTTCCAGTAGTTTAATCTTTTCAGTGAATTTTCACTTGAAGATAGTGTCAATGAGTTATAAAACTCTGAAATAATACCCTTTCTTTTACTATCTTTCATCATCATTTTTTCCAAGGATGAATAAATAGGTCGAGTGAGAGCTTTATTTTGATTTGATCGAATAAAGTTTCTAAGTTGAAGATATTTAAAAAAATGTGTTCTATTGAGATTAAATTTGATCCTCAGCTCTTCAAAAGACATTATGTTGTCTGCACATGGCAAATATAAATCCTGAATCTTTTGTATCCCTTTTAAATTCCATACTTTAAATACAGCGTCCGCTCTCCCTGGTTTAAAATATTGATTACCCCATATTGGACTAAATTGTGACAATAACTGTGGTTCTTTTAAATAGTTTTTAGCTTCACACCATATTTTGATCATATGCTTTACAAATGGATTTTTAACTTGTTTTTGTAATTTTTTTGCCGAATCTGAGTATATGAATATGGGAAGAGGTAAAGGTAAATTGTATGATTCCATTTCAGTCCAGTGAGGGAGATCATTTGATGAAAAATAATATGTCATAGACCTCAGTTGTGCCGACCAATAATACAACATAAAATTTGGACATTTCAGACCTCCACGATCAAATGGTAAATATAATAAAGACAAACGTAATCTAGCCCTCCTGTTGTTCCATATAAATTCCACTAACTTTTTTTTTATTCTTGAGAATAGATCTAAAGGTGGTGATAAGGGAATGTATTGAAATAAATAAAGTATTTTAGGTAAAATATTACTTTTAAGTATATTGATTCTCCCGATCATCGACATTGGTAGTGACATCCATCTCTGAGTTAACTCATTGATATCTGACATTAAGGCTTCATAGTTGACACTGGCGACTGATTCTAGCTTAGGCATAATTTGGATTCCTAAATATTTAAACTGATTTACAACATTGAATTGATTTACCTCAGGGGCTGGGTAATTTCTCTGGGTCTCATTTAGCATTAATATTGAAGATTTAGTTTTATTTATTTTATATCCTGATATTTCCCCAAAATTCTTTATTAAATTCAACAAGGTTGGAATTGATTTTTTTAGATTCGACATAAACAAAATTATATCATCGGCGTACAGGGAGATTTTATGTTCTGTTGGTCCAACTTTAATTCCATATATTTGTGAATGTAAACGTATCGCTATCGCTAAAGGTTCAATTGCCATAGTAAACAGTAAAGGTGAAAGTGGACAGCCTTGTCGACATCCTCTATTGATTTTTATTGGTTTTGAAATATTGTTATTTGTTAGGATTTCTGCTGTAGCATTATTGTATATTATTTGAACCCATTTTATGAAATTATTTCCAAGTCCAAACCTTTGTAGGACTTCAAAAAGAAAGGGCCATTCAACTCTATCAAAGGCCTTTTCGGCGTCCAATGATAGGAGAGCTGTATCCGGTGCTTCTTTATTAAAATAAATAATATTAAATAGTCTTCTTACATTATGGAAGCCTTGTCTACCCTTTATAAAGCCATTCTGATCTCGATTAATAATATTTGGTAAAATTTCTTGTATTCGTCTTGCTAAAATTTTACAGATTATCTTAAGGTCGGCGTTTAATAGGCTTATTGGTCTCATATTTTCACATTTATTAGAGGGCTTACCTGGTTTTGGCAGCAGTATAATTAAGGCATTATTTATGTATGATGGTAAATTATTATTTTGAAATGCTTCTAAAACCATTTCCAAAAAAGGTTTTATTAATTTATTCTTAAATTTTTTATAAAGGTCAACTGGAAGACCATCTGGTCCTGCACTTTTTCCTGATTTCATATTATCAATGGCTAGCCCAACTTCTTCTTGACTAATTTTAGACTCCAATATCTCCCTGTTTTCATTTGGAATACACGGTATAGATAGTTTGTTCAAAAACCCATTTAGTTTTGTTAAATCAGGTTCATTTTTGGTATCATATAATTTTTCATAGTAATCTCTAAAGGCTCTATTAATTTCTAAAGGATCTATAACTACCTGTCCGTTACTTATAATACTGGTTATTGGTGTTTTAATTTCCAATTGTTTAATCTGCCATGCTAATAATTTTCCTGATTTTTCACCTTGTTCATAAAAAGATTGTTTCAATCTTAGAAGACTCGAGGCAGCTCTATTCGCTGATTTTTTGTCGTATTCAGCTCTCAAAATCAGTAATTCATTCTCCAACCTTGGATCTCTTCCTGCATACACTTTTTCCTGAAGACTTTTTATTTTATGTTCCAATTTAGCTCTTTCCTCTCGAGTCTTCTTAGATTTTGATCCTGTATAACTAATAATATGTCCCCTAATAAAAGCTTTGAAAGCCTCCCACTTTACACATGCTGATGTTTGTGTAGTATTGATGTCAAAGAACTCGTCTATCTGTTTTTCTATATACTTGACAAATTCCTCATCCTGAAGCCATTTATGCTGAAATTGCCATCTGCCTGATTCCTTTGTCAATTTTTTATCTACATATATTAGACAACAGGGTGCATGATCAGAGATCACGATGTTATCATAAAAGCAGTTTTGAATCTTGGACCTTAATTCTGTGGAAATCAAAAAATAATCAATACGTGAGAATGTCTTGTAGGTACTGGAATAACAAGAATAGGCTTTAACTTGTGGTTTCATTTCTCTCCATATATCTAACAATCTCAATTCTTTCATAAAATGATTAATAGTCATCCTACATCCAATGTGCGTACAATCCAGTCCTGTTGATCTATCCACACCTGGATTCAATGTACAATTAAAATCCCCTGCTATTATATGTTGCCCTGTAAGTGATGATAAGATGAGAAATAAATTAGCAAAGAACTTCTGATCATCTATATTGGGACCATATAAGTTCACAAGATTTATATTTTCTAATAGCAAAGAACCTTGAATGATTACATATCTTCCAAATTTGTCTCCAATTACATTTTTCACTTGAAAAGGAACTGATTTATGTATGAGAGTCATAACTCCCCTGGCTCGGGATGAAAATGAAGAGGTGAATACACTTCCCTGCCATCTACTCCTAATTCTTTTAACATCCTCCTCTATCAGATGAGTTTCTTGTAAAAACACAATTCTTGAACCCATGTCCTTTATTTTATTCATAACTTGTTTAAGTTTTTTTAAATTTTGTAGACCTCTGCAATTCCATGAAGTTAAATTAAGATTAACACTTTGGTCCATGATCAATAGAGAGTTTGGGATTACCTTGCAGTGTAAACATGCTCATACAGAGAAGCAAAAACATGAGTGGTTGAACATTCATCCTACAAACTACACACAAACAAATTTCCCCTTCCCACACTTGTGGCAAACCCCCCAAAATCAAAAGAAAAATTCTGTCTCCCGATATAGCCATCGACCGTTCCACACCCACGGGGAACAGCCTAAGCCACTCCTTCTTCATCCTCCCAATCACCCTAACTCTACTGCTTTTAATGACGTAACATTAACTCTCCTCTGTAGTTTTCCAACTTAACTCCAAAATTTTTAACAACTTTGTACATCATAGTTTTTTTTTTTGTTTTGTTTTGTTTTTGTTTTGTTTTTTTAATATATAATACAATCTATATTTTGTAAACTTACTATTTACTTCAAGTCAGTCAGATGCCTGTGCAAATGCTTAATTATTCTACCTTATATTTTGTTCATGCTTAGCTCCCACCAGTCTCTTCTTCTTCTTTGATCTTCTTGATGAACTCCTGCGCCTCCTCTGGGGTCTTGAAGATGTGGGTTCTGCCCTCATACGTGGTCAGCAGTCTCGCAGGATAGATTACACCATGACGAATCCCAAGGTTGCGCAGCTCCTTACGTACGGGATCAAACTGCTTCCTCAATTGCTGGATTCCTGTGGCCAAATCTGGGTAGAACCGCACCTGCTGGTCCTGGTGTTTAATCTCTCCTTTAGCACGTGCAGCGTTGAAGATCTTCATCCTGTCTCTGTTGCTAAGAAACTTCATAATTAAGGTCCTCGGCGGTCCCTCATCTCTCCGTGGGTCAATACGATGTGCATTTTCCAGAACCACTGCTGATTGCAACTCCTCGCTGCCCAGCACCTCCGGAATCCACTTTTCCAGAAAGGAACATACGTCCCGACCTTCTGATTCCTCTGGAAGACCCACCAGCCTCAAATTATTCTGTCTCGACCGAGATTCCAAATCCAAAATATTATCTTCCAGAGATTTATTTTTTTTTTCCAAAGTGCGCACCTTTAATTGAAGACGGGTGACGTCATCTTCAGCACTAGCGAGACGGAGCTCCATCTGCGCCGTTCGTTTTACACAGTCACCCAATTCCTTTCTTATTCCTTCCAACGCTGTCATAATCCCATCAAATCTAGAGGAAAAGTCCGCTCTCATTGAACTCATGGCAGCCATCAGCGCATCTGCGCCTCCCCGCGCAGACATCGCACCGTTGCCAGCCTCCTCCGCCATATATGGAGTTTTGTTTGCTGCGTCACAGACCTGAAAGTCCGTTAATTTGGACTGTTTCGGCGGCTCGCTTTTTCCTTTTCCTGGTTTTCCAGCCTTAGGCTTCGCCGACATATCCTCGCCCAAATGCTGAGATACGTTCTGTCCCAAATGAGAGAGTTATTTGCCGATTTTTTTTCTCCAGGAGCAGAGCAGAGCGAGACACGTCCGTCCTACGTGGCAGCCATAACCGGAAGTCAGGTATGAATTATTTAATTTATATTGATGTATTGGAATCTGAGCTCAAATCTCATTTCATATACATCAGAAAAGTTAATAACACTCGTAAGGGGCACCAGCTTCTATCTTTAAGAAGCAATTTGATCTTTAATTTCACTTTATACCTGTTTGATCACTCAATAAATTAATCAATAATCAGTCTCAAAAATTTTCCGTGAATTCGATACCTGGGCTTGAAACAGACTCAGAATGAAATAAATTCCCAACAACTTCTCATTTTTAAATATTTATTAAACAAAATGATTAATAGACATTGAAATAATTTCATTAATCATAAAATCAATCTTGTAAATGATAGATTAACAATGTCAATATTTTCGGAACCAGGGTTAAACTGAGAAAGGAATTTCTATCAGTTTGAGTTAACAGATTATTAAAAACAACGCAAATTTATGGAGAAAGTTTGCTAATTACGAAAAAGTCCTAAATTAATCTTAAGAAAATAAAAACGGAATTTTAATGAAAAGGAGAGTTATGTTAAGGGCTTCTTAATTTGCATCTGATTAGATATATAAATTATTACCGAACCTCAGAAGTTAATTCAGCAGTGGAATTAAAGTTTTGCAGCTCACGTGCTTCTCGGTGATGATAATTCTGTCGTCCATCTTCAGCCCAAGACTTTGTGGATGTGAGGGAAATATCTGCCAGCAGATACTTCAGAGTCCACAGTTCGACCTTTGGATTCAAGCGGTCGAAGGGGGCTGGATTCTGGACTGTATGACCCAGAGGTGAAACTGAGTTCTAGCCAGACGGTGACGATGCTTCTTCAGCGTGTGATGAACAGCTGCACGTTGATTCCTCAGCTGCGTCTTTTCTTCCTGGTAGACAAGTGCTGCAGGTCTTCGGGAATAATTAAAAGATATCTAATCCAATCTCAAATTAAAAAGGCTTCGGACTTTAGATAAAAATAGTAACTTCTAGTGGGTGCTTGGTCAAGAAAAATATTATAAAAATAAAGTCAAGATTAAGTTTACATTAAAATCAAACAAACGGTGGTTTTACAGAAAGTTTAACAAAGAAAAGTGATGAATAAAATTTGGAGTTTGACTCCGATTAAGAATTGAGCTCAAAGAAAAAGGAATTCCTAGGCATTTAAGAGAAAAAGAAAAATACAAAGTTACATAAATGACAAGTTATCTGCTCTGTGTTCAGAAAAGCGACATGTGGTCCTTTGTTCTTCCTTTGCTGTGTGTAGACAATGGAGGAGATCAGAAAAAAGAGAGAGGCGAAAAGCGCGTCCGGAGCAGAAAGAGAGCTGGAAAAAGAGTCTCTCTCCTTTTTATAAGCTCTGTTGAGTTTCGCGGGATTCCGGCCTGACTGGAATCTCAGCCAATGAGCATCCTTCGTGGGCGGGCTCGATGAACTTTTAGTCCAATGAACAAACAGTCTATTGTTCGGAGTCCTTTGGGATGGAGAGTTGTCATGCAGAGATTGGCTGTGGGAGTCACATGGTTTTAGAGGCGAAACTCATACATACTGGAAGTTAAAATTTCCCTTTATGCATTAAACTAAGATAACTTTAGTGATTAGTATAAATTATAAGCAGTGCTTCTAAATCAACATGCAGGAATAAACATTCATATAAACATTAGCATGCATATATATATATAAAATCACAGATTAATGCATTTCACACATATTTTCCACATCAAAAACATCAGAGTCCATCTGCATTTTCATAGTTCTGAAAAGAATGAAGGTTTAGAATGGAGTTTGTGATAATGTACTTTAAAGTTGTTTAAATCCAGCATGTCCAGGGTTTAAGGAAATTAACTGAGTCGTGGATCTGTGTAGGTTTTATGGGGGCAATAAAAGTGAAGCCGGACATTGGGGGAAATTCCTTAGGCTGGTTTTAACAAAACAAAGGGGATTTCAGCTGTGGCCTGGGGGAAGAAAATCCATTCCTTTGCATTATTCCTGGATGAAACAAAAATGTCTTTAAGCAGAAGAATAATTGTTGCTGAGCCAAAGTGAGATGATGCTACACAAGTCATCCAAGCTTTGATTTCCTTAAGACAGGCTTCTAACTTGGCTAATTGATTACTATCATCTGGCTTCATTGACAGGTATAATTGTGTGTCATCTGCATAACAATGAAAATGTATACAGTGCTTTCTAATAATGTTGCCTAACGGAAGCATATATAAACTAAAAAGAGTAGGGCCTAGCACAGATCCCTGTGGAACTCCATGACTAAGCTTTGAGTTGAAAGAAAACTCATTATTTACATGAACAAACTGGAACCTATCAGACAAATAAGATCTATCTTAGGGGTGTACTCACTTTTGTTGCCAGCGGTTTAGACATTAATGGCTGTGTGTTGAGTTATTTTGAGGGGACAGCAAGTTTACACTGTTATACAAACTGTACACTTACTACTTTACATTATATTAAAGTGTCATATCTTCTGGGAGGAGACCCCGGGGCAGACCCAGGACTCACTGGAGAGACTACGTCTCCCAATTGGTCTGGGAACGCCTTGGTATCCTCTCTGAAGAGCTAGAGCAGGTGGCTGGGGAGAGGGAAGTCTGGGCTTCTCTACTTGAACTGCTGCCTCCGCGACCTGGACCTTCGCAAAAGCGTTAGAAGATGGATGGATGGATGGATGGATGGGAACCGATCAGTGATTTTAAATAAAAAAATGTATAATAAATGACAGAAATTGAGAGGGTATGGGATACTAAATTTTTAGGTATAATAATAGATGCCAAATTAAATTGGAAACCACATATTAAGTATATTACAACTTAAATATCAAAGTCTGTTGCACTATTATAAAAGCTAAACATTTTTTAAATAAAGAATCACTCCACATATTATACTGCTCTCTCATAGTCCCATGTATGACATGTATGACATATGGTGTTCAAGTATGGGATTGTCATGGGCAGCGAGAGCACGCCCCTTTCCTCCTGCCTCATCTTCACCAACTCATCACGGCACCTGAGGCAGAAGACGCACTTGCGCCCGCTCTTCAGCCAGCGTACTTAAGGAGGCTCTCTCCGTGCATTCAACGCTGGCTCACCTGCGTATACTGCCCGCATATTGACCATCAAGTAAAAGTTACAGGTTTCGACACATCGTTTTACCTTGTTTCTGCTCTTTCCTCAGGTCGCTGCCACCATGCAGGTGTGTCTCCAGGACTGCACGTGCTCTCCTGCCAGATCTCACTATATTTCAGCTTCCTACTCCACCCGGTCAGGCACCATTAGCTCATCTTCCCCACACCCCACTGGTTCTTCTAGTCCCCGCTGGGTCCCTCCTGGTTCTCCCTGGATGCCCAAGTAAGTGGCATTTTCGCCCGTCCATTTCCCCTTACTCCATTCCTCCGCTCACAGCTCTCGTCTTTTCTCCACAGGGTGATTCCTCTGGCAAGTGACTGTTTCTTCAGCTGTGTGCTTGTGTTTTTGCAATTTAATAAACTTTCAAACGTGCCCCTTTGTGTGGTTACTTCCTGTGCTGTGGCATTGTGCACGTGAGCTGTCAAGCTTTATTAAGTATGACAGGGATACACCTATCACTAACCCAGTATTCCTTCTACAAAAAAGCAATACGGATTGCAAATGGAGAATATTTCAGAGAACCAACAAATCATCTATTCATAAAATTGAACTTATTGAAATTTAAGGAATTAGTGGACTTCAAAATTTTTGCAAATTATGTATAAAATAAATAATGGTCTGCTACGTTCAGGAATCCAGGGGTTGTTCAAGATTAGAGAAAGTATGTATCATCTGAGAAGACTTTGTATGTTTGAAAAGCCAAGGATAAGAGCAAGTTTCACCCCCCTCCCCAAGTTTCTCTTTTGCTGGGGTGAAACTATGGAATTGTTGTGCAGATGCTTTGAAAACATGTACCACACTTGTTATGTTCAGGAGGATGTTAAAGTTGTTTAATAGAGAAATATAAATCTGCTTAATTCATAAAGATTTACTTTATTTACATAAATTTCCATATTGATTACTTCTTTTTCATTGTTTTACCTCCGCCAAGGGAGAATGGAGGTAATGTTTTCAGGAGCGTTGGTTGGTTTGTCTGTTTGTCGGTTGGTTGGCTGGTTGGCTTGACTGTTGCCAATATAACTCAAAAAGTTATGAAAGGATTTTGATGAAATTTTCAGGAAAGGTGTGTAATGGCATGGGGAACAGATGATTAAATTTTGGTGATTTGGATCATGATGTGGATGCAGGAATTTTTTGAATATTTTTTATATTATATTTCATATTATTTTATATTACATTATATGATAGCAAGACGGCACCCACCGAGGCAGATGTCTTTGCTCGTTCCGTTCTCGAATGCCGACTTTTTCTCCTTTTTTGCATGTTTGCTGCTCTTTCTACAGTGCATAACGATCATGTACTGCTAACATACGACCGATGGACACTGCTGGACATCGCCAAGACAAGCAGTCATATGGAATTTGCTGGCTTCATAACACCCGATCTGCAATGCATTGTGAGACCACACAGCGATCGGCACCACCCCCAGGAATGCCCCAAAGCACCGAGCCTGCATGAGCATGCTGACCCCAAGAGAGCGCACTGGAGGTGGCGCCATAGGCGAGGTAAGAGAGGAGGGCTACATACTAGGCTAAAAGCCTGTGCGAGCCGTCCACCGCTGCCTACCCTCCTGCTAGCTAACGTATGGTCTCTGGAAAACAAGATAGATGAACTAAAGCTGTGTTCACACCAAACGCGGTGGCGCGAATCCATAGAAAATCAATGGGAAGACGCGAGTATGCACAAATTTTTGTTGTTGCGCGTTCACATCCACTTGCTAGCTATGCTAGCAGCCAGCTAGTTAGCGGATGTAGTAAAATTATCACCGTTGCAGAGTAAACTAGTTAGAAAATGAAACTCATTCACCAGGAGGCAGGAGGACCCGGGACTCTTCAGCTGAATCGGGTTTTTGAAGTTATTTACCCATGGTTTCCAGCCATGGACGCCCTAGCAAGCTAGCTAGCAACAAAAACATGGGATCATCTGTGAAGTGTTGGAAGCTTGAGACATAATTTTCTGCTGAGCCCCCAGTCGGATGATGTAAACATAAGCATGACGTTATTTTTGGAATTTCCACAGCAGGTTGAACACAGCTGCAGAAGTTTTAAAGACAACTTCGTCTAGTCTGCATCTCACTATTCATGTTTGTTGGTGTGTTTACGTTTAGTTATAATGTACTTGTGCCGCACGAAAAATTAGTCTGTTCGCATTTGGTGTGAATGCACCTTTAGAGTAAGGATTAAAGACCAGCGGGAGAGAAGAGAGTGCTGTGCCCTAATTTTCTGTGAGACCTGGCTCTCACAGTTCCTGAGTGCGCCATTCAACTACAGACTCACTCAACACACCGGGCAGACCAAACTGAAGACTTGTGTAAGACCGGCAGGGGTGTGTGTGTGGTTATAAACAACTTGTGGTGTGGAGATGTACAGACTGTTTACAAGCACTGTTAACCTGATGTGGAGTTTTTACTGCTGAAATGCCATCCCTACTATCTACCGCAGGAATTCACTGCCGTGTTTTTGGCCTCTGTTTACACCTGTACGCGAAGTAACTACACAGCAGCGCTACGCAAACTACATGACATCATCAGTGCAGTAGAGACGACCCATCCCAATGCTGTTTTTATTGTTGCTGGTGACTTTAACCAGTGCAATTTATGGGCTGTACTTCCCAAATATTACCAGCATGTGGGCATTCCCACCTGCGATAAGAACACACTGGATCATCTTTACACAAACATATGCGATGCATACAGAGTGGCACCCCGTCCCCACTTTGGAAAGTAAGATCACATCTCCCGGTTTATGTACCCAGTCTACAGACAACAGCTTAAACAACCAAACTGTTATTAAACAAATTAAACGCTGGACTCCAGAGGCTGAGAGCACCCCGCAAGACTGTTTTGCCTGTACAGACTGGGATGTGTTTAAAACTGCAGCCACCTGAGAGGACTCTTCTGTAAACATACAGGACGATGCTGAGTATGTGACTGGGTACATCAGCACGTGTGTTGACACCATTGTGCCCACCATAAAAGTCAGGAAGTTCCCCAACCAGAAGCCCTGGATCAGCCGTCAGATACGTCAGATGCTGCATGCTCACTTGTTTGCATTTAAATCAGGCAGTGAGGTTGAGTACAAAGCTGCAAAGTATGGACTGAGGAGGGCTATAACAACAGCCAAGAGGCAGTACAGGGAAAAGCTGGACAGCTTCTACTCCACTCCTGACCTGGGGTGCATGTGGCAAGGACTGCGACACATCACAGACTACAAGAGGACCAACAGCAATACCATTAGCTCCACAGACAGCCTGCCGGACGATCTCAACATCTTTTACACCCAGTTTGAGGCCGCCAGCTACAATGCAGAGAGGAGACACGCACACACGCACCCTCCCCCTCCACTAAAGGCACTTTTCCATTTGAAACTCAAAGGCCTCTTTTGGCCTGGAACGGAACAGTACAGTTCGGTACCCATGTTTTTCCACAGCACAAGGCTCACTGTAGCATGGGTGGGAGAAGGAGGGAGTCAGAGGCGGGATTTGGAGGGAGTTGGAGGCGGAGCTACGCTCCCCATGAAGCGGCGCCATATTCCTGTTCAGTAAAATCAACATCAAAACATGTAGCAATACATCTCCAAAAATAATGCAAAAGTTAAATATTTTTGGACACTCATGTCAGAAAGTGAGACCCATATATTATACAGAATCATTAATCAGACAGTGAAGTATTGTTAGATTTTAATCATTTATTGGCTCACAGCGCATGAATATCAAAAATTACTTTTCTTGACAAATAGATGGTTAGGTAAAAATACATGATCTATGTCAAAATCATGGAGAGACTGTTGAGACGTCATGGAGTTTATCTGCTCCAGCCAGTGGTGTCGTGGCAAAACATGGATCAGGTGCCATATGAGCCATTAAATATATATTTCAACAGGTAAACAGTACTGAATTAGGCATAAGATATATTTAGCAATTATGATGCATTTTAAGCCAAAACAAATGGATCTAGGATTAGAAGTAATTAAAATAAAGCAGTCCCAAGGTTACATGGAGAAATACGTGGATTAACTGGAAATATATCGTATTGAGTATTGCTGACTACATGTAGATACTGTATAAATATATATTCTCTGCATCAACAGTGAACTATACATGTATTCAAGTAGTATTGCCCTGGGAATTTTGACAATAAACCTTTGTACTTTTGCAGATGTCTCTATTTTGTTTTACAGTCTTCAGCAAATAATTGTGTTGGTTACTTTTCTTAAAATGAGCCATTATTTTCAAAGTCACTGATAAATGGTTCGTACTGTTGACTCTTTTCCCACCGGTGTCTGAAGAGACAAAATAGAAAATCATGATGCAAACACATAAATCACTAAATTGTTTATTCCAATCAGCAGCAAATTACAGATTATTTAGAATGTGCAAAATTCAAACTGTAAAAAAAAAAAGAAACAGACAAAACGTGACAAAAAATAAGCAACAGCACAACACAGACTGGATATGATAATCCTTGTGTGATTTTACATGTCGTTTTGTATATACAGCTGTGGACAAAATTGTTGGTACCCCTCTGTTAATGAAAGAAAAACCCACAATGGTCAAAGAAATAACTTGAATCTGACAAAAGTGGTAATAAATAAAAATTCTATGAAAATTAACCAATGAAAATCAGACAATGCTTTTGAATTGTGGTTCAACAGAATTATTTTAAAAAACAAACTCATGAAACAGACCTGGACAAAAATGATGGTACCCCTGGAAAAGATTGAAAATAGGCCATAGGGACATGAATATGACCATAGGGACATGTTCAACCAAGATATGTCCTCTAATTAACATCACAGGTGTCTACAAACTTGTAATCAATCGGCCTATTTAAAGGGTGACAAGTAGTCACTGTGCTGTGACCATTGTGGGCTTTTCTTTCATTAACAGAGGGGTACCAACAATTTTGTCCATGTGTGTGTGTTTGGATTATTTATTCCTTTAGTTTTTGTTTAAATTGTCCAAGCTTTGTACATGATTTTAATTCAGGTCCAAAAGCGTTCCACAGTCTGACTCCTTGCCCTGAAACACAGTGTTGCTTGGTAGTAGTTCTCAGACCCCAGGGCAGACCCAGAACTCACTGGAGAGACAACATCTCCCAGTTGGTCTGGGAACACCTTGGTATCCTCTCTGAAGATCTGGAGCAGGTGGCTGAGGAGAGGGAAGTCTGGGCTTCTCTGCTTGAACTGCTGCCTCTGCGACCCGGACCTCTGGAAAAGTGGTAGAAGATGGATGGATGGATGTCATGTATGGGAGCATTAATGAATGATACAAAGTCTATAGTGTGGGTTGGTTCAGCAAAATATTTCACTCTGCGCAGTATTGTGACTGATTTGCATATTTTACCTTTAATATAATTAATATGTGACTTCCAACACAGTTTATTATCAATTATTACACCAAGGATTTTAATTTTGGATACCCTTTCAATCTCCACACCATTTATACTGAGTTTAAATACTGAGTTGTTGTGATGGTGTGAAATAACGTTATCAATAAAGTTTAGCCACCGCTGTGTCGCCCTGGTTTCAAGTGTGGGTGGTGTTTTGTGCTTGTATTGCTAAAATATAAAAGGAAGCACTACAATGGGTCTCAAATATTTGTAATGTGTTCTATTACTGAATGAGTTTAAAGATGAAATACTATACACATATAAACTAAATTCTAATGGTGACTGAACATCTCCCATTCCCCAAGGTGCAAGATACACTATTATGACTATAACTCATAAAGGATCACAGAAATGATCTGATAAAAAATAAATAAACACATGGTTTATTTTATGGTGGCCATTATTGGATGTGTCATTCATTTTCAATTACTCTGTAATTAATATTCACACAAATAAATCTCAATTCAGTCTCTTTCATATTAAGTGGAAATTGTGCGACTTTAAATTTGGCACTTTACCTAAACTTTAACTTAAAGCGAGGTAGTCGGATCCAGGAAAAAAAATGCTTTTTTTGCGCGCATGGAAAGAAAATCCTACAGACACATATAGTGCGATTGTCTGCAAGTGTGAATGACCTCTTCCATGAGCAAATGTACGTTTTTTGGTCCGTGGCTGTTTAAATTGAATTCTTTCCTCCCAAAAATATCATTTTTGAATATTAATTACAGCTAAATGGGAGCAGTTTCGATGCCGACATTTCACATCCTAATATACGTGTTCTATACACCATCGGCTTTTGCGTATCCGACTACCTGGCTTTAAAAAGCAAAAGATTTGACTATAAATATGATGTGTTGTTTACCTGTCAAAATACATTGGTGTCAAAACGTCGCCATTCTGAGCAGATCCTGTTTGGACTCTACAATGAAATACACACAAATTAAGTACATGCACAGCACGAAAGTGCAACATGTAAAAAAAAAAAAATAAAATAAACTTTTTAACCAGGATTACAACTAGCTTATTTCATCAGATATTGTCAACACAAAAAAACAACATACAAGGACGGACATAGCATTAAGCTAGGTCATCGTTTAAACATGATTAAGTTTTCGTCTGTCCTAAGCGAACTTTCCACTGTTGAAAAAAATAACATAAAGCATGAATATCACATCACTCACTGTCCTGTATATCACAATATCACGGCTTCAACTGCTGAAGTTGGGTGCGTCGCGGCTGCACATTCAATTCAATTCGGGTGGCTGGGTCTAATTCCCGGTGCGTCTCCGTGTAATTTCTGGTGCGTCTGTTTGTGCGCCCCACTGCAAGCTCAGTCTGTTTCCCTCTGCATTCTCTCATCAGCCGAAATGCACAGGAAACTCTGCTGGACTGCGGTGTTAGATTTCTGCTGATTTCTGTTAAGCCATTCTATCGTTGTGGTTTATAATATCACTTGTTCGCGGGCTCACTGATGAAAAATTGCAAATGGGGACCAGCAAGCGATTCTCGAAAGTCAGCGTTAACGCCCACTCTGATGACGCTATGCACAGACCAATGAATGGCCAGCAGTGGCGTGACGAAACGGTGCCGGTACCCTTCGGACCTGCTTTTAACGGTGCCGAAAATAGTGTCGATAAAACTGGAACAGTTCCAAAAAAGCGAACTGTGAGGCCATTGGGTTCCAAAAGGAAAAGCGGACAATGGAGCCGGAACCGTTCTAAAGGAGGCCTTTGAGTTCCAAATGGAAAGTGCCTTAAAAGTCTCATCAGGCCAGGTAAACAAAGCACTGAGGAATATCAACCCCCACAAGTCAGCAGGGCCAGACAACATCCCTGGGTGAGCCTGCAGAGCATGTGCTGCCGAGCTGACTGACGTTCTCACATCCATCTTCAACCTCTTCCTCAACCAGAACATAGTCCCCTTCTGCTTCAAAACCACAACCATTGTCCCCCTCCCCATAAAGAGCCTGTCGACCTGTCTGATCACAGACCAGTAGCACTCACAGCTGCACTCATGACGACAGCTCTGCCTTCAACATGGTCATCCCCCACAAACTCACCGACAAACTGTCTTCACTTGCCTGCACCCCACCCTCTGTGACTGGCTACTGTACTTTCTGACTGGCAGTCCCCAGTCTGTCAGGATGGATAACAGGACTTCAGCCAGCATCAACACGAACACAGGTGTCCTACAGGGTTGTGTTCTCAGCCCCATCCTCTACAGCCTCTTCACCCATGACTGTGTTACCTCCCACAAGGACAATATCATCTTAAAGTTTGCGGATGACACAGCAGTGATAGGACGCATCACTGGTGGTGATGCAGCATCCTACAGGAGGGAGGTGGCCAGCCTGGTGCCATGGTGTGAGGACAACAACCTCACCCTCAACACAGACAAGACAAAGGAGGTGATAGTGGACATGAGGAAGGGGAGGAGACCCCATCGGCTGCTGTTCATCTGGGAGCTTGGGGTGGAGAGCGTGAGCAGCTTTAAATACCTGGGCATCCACATCAGTGAGGACCTTATGTGGGCACATAACACCACAGAGCTGGTTAAGAGAGCTCAACAGTGACTGTACTTTCTGAGGAGGCTGAAGAAGTTTGGCATGTCCCTGAGGATCCTCAACAATTTCTACAGCTGCATGATCGAGAGCATTTTAACCAACTGCATCACTGCGTGGTACGGCAGCATTACTGCCCTGGACTGCAAAATGCCTGCACAGAGAGGTGAAGACAGCTCTCTGCAGAGCATTTAACCACCGCAGAGTCCGAAGGAGAGCTGCTGCCATCCTTCAGGACCCCATCCACCCCCAGCACAGAATGTTCACACTTCTACTCTCAGGCTGGAGGTACAGAAGTGTGAAATGCAGGACAACCAGACTAAAAAACTCCTTCTTTCCCACTGCCATCAGACTCCTGAACAAATAACAAACTCCCAAGCAAACTCCCTATTTGCAAACACAGCTTGCAAGTAGGAACTCACACACTGGTTCCTAAATTTGCACATTGCTCACTTGTACAGTGTACATAGTCTCTCCCCATCTCATTATCATCTCTGCTGCTAAATTATCATTGTACAGTCCACTGGGTATTATCATTACGGAGAAATTACAGAGAAATTCTCACACTGGGTGCTATTTTGTAATCTGTACATTGCTCATTTGTACATTGTACATAGGCTTGTACCATCTCAGGTTCATATCATCTCTGATATTAATGTACCATTGTCCATTATAGTCATCCAGTGAATTTTCAATTTTTCATTCTTCTTGTTAACGCTACTTTAACTGCCCTAATTGCCTAATGTGTGTTATTAGTATCCATTAGTATTAGTCTTAGTATCAAGGTGTGTTTAAGGTGTCCTAATTGCCTAATGTGTGTTATTAGTGTGTGTTATTAGTATCCATTAGTATTAGATGTGTTATTAGTATTCATTAGTATTAGATGTGTTATTACCTTATTAGTATTGATGTGTATCTATTACCTTGGCATTCATCAGAGAGCAGAGTAAGAATTTCATTGCACATGATAATAAAGTCTTTAGGTTTTATTTAGGTTAGGTTAATTGGAGACTCTAAAGTGGCCCTAGGTGTGAATGTTTGTGTGAATGGTTAAGGGATAGCGCCGTACCGTGGCTGTTTCATCCATCCAGGTGGGTGCCCTCAATTTCCCCTCTGGGGATCAATAAAGTATACAAAATCAAAAAAAAATAAAAATCTTGAATCTCTATATATTAATCTGGCGCTTTTCATGTACTGCCCCTTTAAGACGTGTCCGCTTAGTTACCTGAGTGCTTATGCCCATAGCCATATAGTATGATAGTTGCAACGCTCCAATAGACTTCAATAGAAACTTTGGAATACGGAAGTCATGTGGGTCATGGAGCAGCGATTAGTTCCAAACAATGTAGTTTTCCTCATAGACCACCATTCATTTCCTGGAGTGTCTGCTTAATAATCCCTGGTAAGTTAATGAATGGCCGTTGCTTTGTTCATTTCACCACTTAAGTTAACATGTAGATTATGTAGACTGTAATAGTGTTTTATTTCGTCAGCTTTTTTTGTGTTTATGTCTGGTAGAAGCTCACAAACTTGCTCATTAGCTTGCTCCACACTAGATTCAGGTGAACAGTAGCTAGCACAACTTGATAACCTGGTTATTGGTGGCAGTGTTATTTAATATTCATAATTTAGCATACATTAACATTTAAATTCATAAAGTAGCATATATTAGCACCTGGTGGTGGCAGTGTTATTTAAGATTCATAAATTAGCAATTTTAATATTTTATTATTCTGTTGTGTTGAAAATAGTCTGTACTTATTTGAAGAAGTTGTTGGGAGAAACATGGGGTGAAAGACACTTGGGATATAGACTGGTTTATTTTTTAATACATTTGAAAACAAGTGATTATTTTAAGTTGGTAAACGAAGAGTTGAATGTTAAAAACAAACATTCTAAAAACAACTGTCATATTTACAAATGTGAAATACTCAGTTTTATAAAATGGTTCACTTGAAATTATTTTTTTTAAACTAACTGAACTATTAACATAATATATTTTCTATCCTTTGTAATTCTATTGTGGTTCAGGAAATTCATTTTATTTATGACTATGTATATGAATTTGATTGTTTTACAGAGTACACGTGTATAGTTTGTATTTTTTCCTCATGTTTAAACATTTAAGAGAAAAATGTAACACTTCCAAAATAGTTCACAACTGTGTGGATAAAAAGCTACAATGAAAAAAACTTTCAAATTTAGTATAAAAATATATAAATCTGTAAGAAAAAAGTAATAATTTTTTTTAAAAACTAAAAAAGAGCCACATTTCAATTTGAAAATAGTCTCAGATGTACAATAAAAATCAGCGTTATGAGACAGAGAAATATAATATTATGAGGAAAAAGTAACAAATTTATGCAAAAAATAAAGTTTAGAATAAATAAGGTAGCATATTTAAAAGGAAAAAAATGCACAATTCTGTCAGAAAAATGTTAATGTTAATGTCGCTTGTTTGTATGATAATTCAGTTATGTCATGAACTGAGTTTGGACTTTCTCCCAAACTCAGTTTCATGGCGTTTCTCTGTAATTATATTTATCTGTTGTATTTTTGGTGCCCTTTTTGAGTTGTCCCTGCCTTCTATTTTTATGTTTATGTTTCAGGTTGTTTTGATTTTCTCTTGCTCCATTTGTAGTTATTCTCTAGTCTGCATTTGGTTTTGTTTATATTTATTCTGTGGGTTGGCGGCGGTCAGATGCATTTCCGGGGTTGTGGGTGCTGCCTGTCAGCTGCCAGCCACTCCTCCCTCTTATTACATTCAAGCTGATTCCAATGATTGTTATTCCCTTCTCATGCTCAGGTGATCCCACACCTGTTATGACTTATGATGCTACTCCACTCACTATTTAAACTCTGTCTGTTCATTGGCTCCTCGCCGTTACATTACACTGTCAACCTGCATCTCCACCAGCACTCCATCTGCTCTGGTGCGTCATTCTGTAAGTCAGGGGTCGGGAACCTTTTTGGCTGAGAGAGCCATGAACACCACATATTTTTAAATGTAATTCCGTGAGAGCCATAGGGCAACCCCACTTGAACTTGAACCTTATAATTAAAAGGAACTCCGATTATATTGGCATGTTAGCTCTATATGCTTTATTTTTATGTTACTAACATAACTATAATATAATTTTTTTGAAAATAATTCCCAGTTTTACATATTTTTAAAAAACTTTATTACGATTTTTGTTTACGTCGCAATGCATTCTGGGTAGTGACGTAGAAGGCTTGCAGCCGTTTTTCTGTCTTATACAAGCCAAGAAGCGAAGCTCCTAACTACTGCCATTTGTCAGTGAAAATGCCACATTGCGGATGTTGGATGTAATTTGTTGGATGTAATTTCCAATCAAAGGGAAATAAAGAGAGCGGGGTGAGCCTCCATAGCTTTCCTAAAGAGAGAAAGTGGAGGGAAACGTGGGGCGGCAGCTGCTCAGCAGGTAGAGCAGGTCGTCTAATAACCCGATGGTTGGTGGTTCGCATCACGCTCTCCCCAGATATCCTGCCGTTGTGTCCCTGGGCAAGACACTTCACCCGCATTGCCTCCAGTGCCCATAACACTGGGTATGAATGTGTAAAAATGTTTAAATGCTCGATGGTGGCCGGAGAGGCCGTTGGCGTGGACTGGCAGCCACATTTCCCTCACTCTGTCTGTGATCGCGCGCTGTAACGCATGCCTGATAAAGCTGACATATGTATTAATCACGCTGTGATAAAGCACGATATCGCTCAAAGCGCGCGCATGAGACATGTCTGTGATCGCACGCTTGTGTTGACCGTTCCTGCCTTTCCTCTCCTAACCGTGGTTTTGGGACGCAGGGGAGATGCATCTTCCTTCGCGGTCAATTCCCGAGTAAATCTCACTCTTGTGGTACACAGAAGCACAGGCCGTTTTGCTGAAGCGTTGGGGCTTTATTTATATACCGCACTGTTGTCAGCAACAAATTCTACCTGCTCTGGTCGCCTCGCTCTTTCTACTTATCCGCACCAAATCACACACCGTTTGCCACACACACCGGGGAGGGGGGGCGCGCCTCTGCTGCGCAAACGCCATCACTCACGTCCATGCACCGAGCTGCCCGATCCAAACACACGCACCAGACATCCCACAACACTTGATAGAGCTGACATATGTATTAATCACGCTATGATAAAGTACAATATAGCTTTGCGCACCAGTGTGACAAATGAATATAGTCGGAGTTCCTTTTAAAGATTTGTCTGCGAGCCAGATGCAGCCATCAAAAGAGCCACATCTGGCTCGCGAGCCATAGGTTCCCGACCCCTGCTGTAAGTAATTCTTGTCTTGCTTACCAGTCAGTTTGTTGGAGCGCTCTATGTATAATCTTTATTTTTCTTTGCTCGCCAGTCTGTTTGTTGGAGCACCTTGTGTTTATTCTTTTGTTAACAAAATGCACAGCACCATCCAGCGCGTGAGTTTGTCCTCTCTGCTCCGAAGGAGCAAACATGACAGAACGTAACGGCCAGTGAAATCCAGCTGTGGTGTCTGTGTGCTTTTCCATTTTTTGTGTTTTTCACTCACCTGCTTCTGGAGCTCGTTATGTCCCTGGCGCGCCGTTCTCACACCAGCAGAAGAAGATTGGCAGCAGGGTCTCCGACTGTGGAGGAAGAGGGGGCGGTAGACTTTATCCGAGATTTTATGGATGCAGCTCTTGAAGCCTGAGGACCAAAGAAAAAATGGAGTTGTTTGGATGGAGATGTGGGTATTCTGGAGGCGCACCCCAGCCTCTGGAATTATCCACAGTACGCAGAGCTGTTATCCTCGGTCTGCACGCTCCAGTGAGCATTTCCTGATCTGAGGATGGGTGGCGTTTCCCGGGGAGCTGAAGTGGAGGCACTCTCCACAGCTGACGACCATCTCTCCTCTCGCTTCGCCACCCTTACTTCCAGCTCCAGTATGTCCGACACCAGTTCCACGGTGGCGGCGGCGCCGAGTCCTGGATTGCCGAAAGAACGCCACCTTCTCCTCGCCAGCAGCTCCTCATCCATTGAGCCAGACTATTCCTGCAGCTGATTCCTCTCCTCATTCTGTTTTGCTGGCTGTCATGTCAGCCTACTCTTTCTCCTCAGCTGTGGCTAATCCCGTCTCCTTGATGGCTCCTCCCACTGCCCAGAGGTCCTCTGTGTTTTCTCCGGCCACATCCATCTCCGTGGCTACAGGGGTGGTTCCTCCACACTCCAATGAGGGGCCCAAGCTCACCAGAGCCATGGAGAGGGACGACTCTCCACACACGACAGCAGAGAACATCAAGGTCCGGGAAAACAGGCAAGTTTTATTTCATTTAGCTTCAATTCCTGATGAAATGTCTTGCCTGATTCCCGGAGGGGGGGCTCAGGGAAAGCAGTCCCCTGAGCTCTCCCCACCTGCTGCTGTCATGCATTGCCCACCTGTCCTCTCCATATTTTCTCTGTTTTTTCCTGAGTGTCCGCCAGCCCTGTAACCAAGTCGCCGGACAATGGAAGAGCTCGTGGCTCTGGAGGATCCCATTTCAGTGCCAGCACGGAGTCAAACCCCAGCTTCCATGTCAGAAGAGCCTCCAGCGTGGGTCACGGCAGCGGGGGCAAAGAAGACTGCAACTACCATCATGCCTGCTGCGGAGGCCACCGCAGCAGAGTGGGAGCCAGAGCTGGACCTCCTAGAGGCTGGGCCCAAGATGCCATCATCGTTTGGATTGACAGAGTCCTGGACGGTGGTGGAGCTCGAGCTCAGGCAAGTGATCTCCTTTGTTTTTCTTATGTCTGTGTTGGAGAGATCTTGTCTGGATCTTGGTGAGGAAAGCCAGGTGCAGCCACCATCTGCATCTGAGCTCACCTCACAGTGCTCTGCTGCTGCTGGCGACCCTAACCGCGTTTCTCTTCCTGTCATTCCTGAGCCTTCTCCCAGGGTCGCCGGAGAGGATCTACCATCGCCAGAGGTCTCCGTGGATCCGGTCTCACCATCTGATGACATCGCGGTTCCAGCTCCCCCCCGCCGAGGTCATCGTGGACTCTCCTCCTTCGCCAACGCCCAGGGTCCCGTTGATTGACTGCCTCCTAGGTCTGGTGCTGTCACGGGTTGACTGGTCTACCATGGGTGCAGCTCTGGCCCAGTCCTGGGCCACTGTGGGTGCAACGCTGGCCCAGTCCGGGTCCACCGTGGGTGCAATGTTGGCCCAGTCTGGGCCCACCGTGGGTGCAGCATTGGCTCAGTCCGGGTCCACCGAGGGTGCTGCAGTACTCCAGCCCAGAGCCACCGAGGGTGCTGCAGTGCTCCAGCCCGGAGCCACCGAGGGTGCTGCAGTGCTCCAGCCCAGAGCCACCGCGGGTGCTACTTTGCCTCCATCTCAGACCACCAAGGGCATCATGGTCCCCCTTTCTCCTCCGCCAGATGCCATCAGGGTCAGCCTTTCTCATCAGTCAGGTGTCGTCGGGCTTCCCCCTCCTTCTCGGCCAGACGATGTCGTGGTGCCCCTTCCCCGGCTCACCCCTCCGTCATTGGGTCTCCCAGTGGGGGAGCCGCCTTCCTGGGCCACCTCTCCTGTGCTGGTGGCTGAAGAACTCAAGCCAGCCACCCGATAAACTGAGCCGCTGGGTTGGGTGGCCCATATTCCATGGCAGGCCACCTGACTCCTTTCACTTGGCCGTCCGGCTGGTCTGGGACTTCGGCAGGCCACCAGACTGGTAACACTATGCCGTCCACTGGGCCTGGGGCTCTGGTCGCCCCCCCAAACTTTAGGGCTCCTTGACCCGGGGGGCCTGAACTGTGTTTTTTCTGGTGTGGGCCATGAGCTGGGTTTTTGTTGTGTTCCCTCCTAACCTGTTTCCCCCCACCACCCACCCAGGGTGGGTTATTGTTGTACCTATTTTGGGGGGGCTCATTTTTTTGTTCTGTTTGATGTTACTTTGGGGTGTCTGGAATCCACCCCTTGAGAGGGGGGCTCTGTCATGAACTGAGTTTGGACTTTCTCCCAAAAGCAGTTTCATGGCTTTTCTCTAATTATATTTATCTGTTGTATTTTTGGTGCCCTTTTTGAGTTGTCCCTGCCTTCTATTTGTCTGTTTATGTTTCAGGTTGTTTTGATTTTCTCTTGCTCCATTTGTAGTTATTCTCTAGTCTGCATTTGGTTTTGTTTATATTTATTCTGTGGGTTGGCGGTGGTCAGATGCATTTCCGGGGTTGTGGGTGCTGCCTGTCAGCTGCCAGCCGCTCCTCCCTCTCATTAGATTCAAGCTGATTCCAATGATTGTTATTCCCTTCTCCTGCTCAGGCGATCCCACACCTGTTATCACTTATGATGTTACTCCACTCACAATTTAAGCTCTGTCTGTTCATTGGCTCCTCGCCGTTATATTACACTGTCAACCTGCATCTTCACCAGAGCTCCATCTGCTCTGGTGCATCATTCTGTAGTTCTTGTCTCGCTCGCCAGTCAGTTTGTTGGAGCGCTCTATGTAAATTCTTTATTTTTCTTTGCTCGCCAGTCTGTTTGTTGGAGCACCTTGTGTTTGTTCTTTTGTTAATAAAACGCACAACACCATCCAGCACATGGGTTTGTCCTCTCTGCTCCGAAGGAGCAAACATGACAAGTTAAATCTGTTCATTATGAGTTTAACAATATACCTACCGATGGGTATTTTGAATATTTACCTAATATGGTAAATATTCTTTGTGAAATGTTATGTCCCACGCCTTCTGTTAATGGAAAGGTGGACATATTGCTTAATCAGAATATGGGTTCATTTTGCGCAAGGATTGCTTTATTTTCTATGTTTCTTCCTAAAATGTAGTGTGGTCTGTAGTCCCGAGGCCCGGCCTGGCGAAGGTCAAGCACCGGGAGCATAGCCCAGCTCTTTAGCACATCATTATCATACAATACAATTATTCCTCATTCCTGTCACCTTTCTGAAATGTGATACTGTCGTACCATTATCTGGTGGGAGGCAACATTGCAATGTGTCAGATTGCAATGTGTCAGATGTGTCCTGCAATGTCAAGTCATGTAAACACTGCATTTTCAAAGTCAAAGTCAGTTAAATTGATATGTGTTATGTCATTGTCAGTATCATTTGTTCTACTTAGCTTCAGCTCTGCTTGTCCTCTGTGAGGTCCCCTTCCCCTCACGCTGCCACTGCCCCCAGCCAATGAGCCTGATGACCCGGTTGATGACAAACGTGTTGTTCCCCTCGCGACAGCCAGCCTGCCCCACACCAACCTCCGTCCTCCCATCTACCACAAAGGTCCAATGGCGGGGCCATCCTGTAAATAGAAATCGGGGGGAGCCCAAGGCTACTCCCCTGTCAGTGCATCAGAATTCACAACAACAGGAGTGGAAATTTTGTCTCCCCATAAATTTGTTTTTGCAAATGTCACTGTTATAGTCATTCAACTTTTGTCCTTTAAAATTTTTACAGTGCTTATTCCACTGTTGATTGTAATTTTTAATGCTAAGAAACACAAGTGAATTTTTTTTTCTTTTTTTTTTTTCTTGGTCACCAAGGATTTGTTAGAAGTAAAGCTAATGGTGATGTGATTTTTATTATTCACCTTTTTGACTTTTCAATTCTAAATCCTGGTGAATGATAAACAGTTTGTTAGTGCTTTCCTTTTTCTTTTGAAAAACAAAAACATGAACATGAACCCAGAATAACACAATGAGTTTAAATTACACCTAAAGCTTCCATTATTTGAATAATGTGATTTTCTAATTACAACAACTTCTTGCTAAATATTCAGTGAATCGCTAAATATTTTACCAATATGCACGGGTCAGCATTACTTTAAGATCATTCTTGACTAAAACAGTGTCATTTATTAGAATTCTTAAATGTAATGGGCTTCCCGTGAAATAAATCACACAATACAGCATTTAAAAGAAATAAAGCACACATATCACTTCAAAAGTTTGCAATTGTTGCCCCAGGGGCCAGTTTTGGGACCCAGACTCTTTATTTTGTATATAAATGACATATGCGAAGTATCAAAAATTCTGAAATTTATTTTGTTTGCGGATGACACAAATATCCTTTGCACTGGTGAGAATTTGCAGCAGGTTTTAGAGGTGGTCACAACTGAAATGAAAAAGTTAACGCAGTGGTTCAACAAAAATAAATTATCTCTAAATCTGAAAAAAACAAAGATTATGTTGTTTGGAAATTATAAAATAAATCATGAAATAATAGTAACGATAGATGATACCAGAATAGAAACAGTACAAGAAAATAAGTTTCTGGGGGTGACGCTAGACAATAAAATCTGCTGGAAACCTCACATCAGTCACATCCGGGCCAAGTTGTCAAAATGTATAGGGATACTGGGGAAGACAAGACACATCTTGGACATTGTTCTTACTGTACAATTCACTGTTTCTACCTTATCTTAACTACTGTGTAGAAGTCTGGGGAAACACCTACAAGATCAACCTACAGTCAATATGCACATTACAAAAAAGAGCTATAAGGATAATAAATAATGTAGGATATAGAGACCATACCAATTTGTTGTTTTTAAAGTCACATGTCATAAAGTTCGTCAATTTAGTTAAATTTAAGACAGCACAAGTCATGTACAGGGCAATTAATAATCAACTCTCAACTAATATACAAAAAATATTTAAAAAAAAGAGACTGTGGAGATCGTGAAAAGATGAGGCTGAGTTTATTTCTCAAGTCAAGTTTATTCATCCATCTCCAACGTCTTTCAACAGCAAAAAGAGGAAGCATTCTCCCACGACTCCCCTTAAATACCCCAGGACATCAAAGCACAGAATCACATTGTCTTTTAATCCCAAGACACAATACTTCTTCTTCCCGGTCTTCCTTCCTCCACCTAAAACCTCTGGTGGTGAGGAAATCCTTTGAGGCCTTCACTTTGCATAATAAAGGTCACATTTCACATCCTCTTGTTATCATCAGGAGACTCAGTCCTATTGTCCATTCTGAGACGTGAAGCAACAGTAATATACATGTGGAGCCTATGCAACTCACATATGTGTCCCACATGCCCCCCCCCCCCAAACGTCTAAGATGGAACAATGTAATCCAGTCTGCACATCATGACAAAATCACAAACATCAGTCCACATGCTGTTTGGGCTTAAGCCTTCTTCCGAACCTGCTGCAAATGGGCTTCTCCACTCTCGCGGCGCCATCCTGCTGGGGGGCTGTTGTCTGGGGATGAGAACTGTTAGTCAATCCCTGTGGGAGCTCTGGGGACAGCTCCCTAGGGGGTCTGTGACGCTGAGGGGGCCTCGCCAACTGCACAGTTTCGTCAGCCATCACAAAAGCGGGTTTAAGTCTGTTTATGCCAATCAACTCCTTTCTGCCTCCCCAATTTAGCAAAAAGTGCTTATCTCCTTTTTCCAGCACTCTAAATGGTCCATCATAAGGTGGTCGCAAGCTTGGGCGATGGGCATCATGTCTGACAAAAACAAACTCCGCATTTTTTAAAGCTTTAGGCACGAAAACTTGAGGGAAGCTATGATGAATTGGGCCAGGAAGTGTGCTCGCTCCCGTGTCGCTCTGCAACCGCTGAGCGGGGGGTCACTCTGGCGCAGGATTATCTGGGAGAAACTCCCCGGGCAGCCAGAGTGGCTACGCAAACACCAACTCAGCTGGGGAGGCTTTTAGATCCTCTTTAGGTGCAGAACGCAACCCCAATAAAACCTATGGTAGCCTGTCCACCCAATTTGCATCCGTAAGCGACTCTCTGAGGGCTGCTTTCAATGACCTATGGAAGCGTTCGCATAAACCATTAGCGTGTGGGTTATACGCGGTAGTGCGGTGGATCGTTACCCCCAGGCTGCGGGCCATCGCTGACCAAAGCTCGGAAACAAATTGAGGACCTCTGTCGGACGTAATGTCCTACGGAACTCCTAAACGCGCTACCCATGCTGTTAAAAACGCGCGCGCCACCTCCTCGGCTGTGGTTGATGCCAGTGGGACCACTTCTGGCCAACGCGTGGTACGGTCCACCATTGTCAAAAGGTGTGTGCACCCCTGAGACGGCGGGAGGGGGCCTACGAGCTCGACATGCACATGATCGAACCACCTAGCCGGGATGTGAAAAGGCTCCAAGGGAGCTCTAGTGTGTTTGTGTATTTTGGCCTGCTGACAAGCAACGCAGGCTGCTGCCCACTCCTTGACTTGCTTGAGCAGGCACGGCCAAACAAATTTCTCTCCTACCATTTTGACCGACGCGCGCACCCCCGGGTGCGCCAGAGAGTGAATCAAGTCAAAAACGCGGCGGCGCCACGCGGCCGGCACCACCGGGCGCGGTCGTCCCGTGAAGACATCGCAGATTAGGGGGGGGCGTACCATCTTGCAGCACCCTGTTCTCCAGCCTTAACCCTGTTGGTCCAGACTGGAGTGCGCACACGTCCACATCGCCAGCCTGATCCGCGGCCATGGCCGCATAATCTATCCCCACGCGGAATGGTGCAGCGCGCACTTCCGCACCGTTAGCCTGCTCCGCGGCCATGGCTGTATAATCTACCCCTACACGGACTGGAGTAGTAACGGCGCGCGAGAGACAGTCTGCCACCACATTTAGTTTACCCGCTACGTGTTGAATATCGGTAGTAAACTCAGAGATTGCTGCCAGCTGCCTCTGCTGCCGGCCTGACCACGGTTCTGAAACCTTGGCCATCGCGAAAGTCAGCGGCTTGTGGTCGACGAACGCAGTGAAACGGCATCCTTCCAGCCAGAACTGGAAGTGACGAATGGCCAAGTGGAGCGCTAACAACTCCCTGTCGAACACGCTGTATTTTCGCTCGGCATCGCGCAAAGTCCTGCTGAAAAAAGCGAGTGGTTGCCAAGCCCCAGCAACCTGCTGTTCCACGACCGCCCCTATGGCCACGTCCGATGCGTCGGTAGTGAGCGCTATGCGGGCCGTTGGGTCTGGGTGTGCTAATAACGCAGCGTTTGCCAGGGCTGTTTTGACCTCCAAGAATGTGCGCTCCCGCTCGGGAGATCATTCGATTTTATTAGTGAGTTTCTGTTTTTTGAGCGCGGCATACAGTGGTTGCATGAGCTGCGCTGCGCGGGGGAGGAAACGGTTATAAAAGTTCACCATTCCTAAAAACTCTTGTAATGCTTTGACCGTTTGTGGCTGGGGAAAATTTGTTACTGCGTGCACTTTGTCAGGCAGAGGAACCGCTCCTTCTGGAGAGACGCGGTGCCCCAAAAAATCAATTTGTGTCGCCCCAAACTGACACTTCGCTGGGTTGATTATTAACCCGTGTTCTCCCAACCTCCAGAAAACTGCCGTGAGGTGATTTTCATGTTCGTCTTCGGACACGCTGGCTACCAGTATGTCGTCCAGGTAGACGAACACGAAGGGGAGATCACGCAACACCACGTCCATCATGTGCTGGAACGTCTGCGCGGCACCTTTAAGCCCAAACGGCACGCGCAAAAACTCGAACAGGCCAAACGGAGTTATTACCGCTGTTTTGGGAATGTCTTCCGCGTGCACTGGGACTTGATGGTACCCGTGAACCAAGTCTATTTTGGAAAAAACGCGCGCCCCCGCCAAATGTACAGAAAAATCTTGGATATGCGGGATTGGGTATCGGTCGTGTGCCGTAGCGTTGTTCAACCTGCGGAAATCACTGCAAGGTCGCCACAAGCCATCGGCCTTAGGGACCATGTGGAGCGGGGAAGCCCATGGGCACTTCCAGCGTCTGATGATGCCCAACTTTTCGAGGTTGGCGAACTCCTCGTGCGCTATGGCCAGTTTAGCTGCATCCAAGCGCCGAGCTTTTGCAAAAACGGGAGGACCAGTGGTAGTAATGAAATGCTCCACCCCGTGTTTAGTGACGGCTGCTGAAAATGTGGGAACCGTGAGTGCTGGAAACTGGGTGAGGAGTGTGTGGAACTTACCGCTTGCCGTTGAAACGTTGGCTTGTGCTGTGGGCGGGGTCACTCGGGCTACACAGGGAATAGAGTAAAAAGAGAGTGCATTAACCAAACGCCTATTAGCAAGATCAACCAACAAACCATGTGAGCACAGAAAATCAGCCCCTAACATGTTGAAGCTCACCGCAGCTATAACAAAAGTCCACTCAAATGTACGGCCGTGTAGGGACAGAAGCAGAGTCCTTTCACCGAAGGTCTTAATCCTCGAGCCGTTCGCCGCTGATGCTCCGAGACTCGCGGGGCCTGCCAACCAGTCAGCGTAGGTTGGCATGATGAAACTCACTTGGGAGCCTGTGTCAACGAGGAGTTGCTTCCCCGAACGTGCGTCCGTTAAGTAGAGCAGCTTGTTCTGTTCACCGAGGGCCGCGGCTGCTACCGACCCCCAGCTTTGGTGTTTCCCGAGCTCTTGAACTGGCACGGCGGCACACACCTGCGTGCCCTCTCCGCAAAGCGGTGATGGTAGAAGCAGAGGTCGTCTCCTCCGCGATGTTTGGCCTTCATCGCCGCCATCGTCGGTGGGTCTGCTGCCGCCGCCTCTGGCTCCCGGCCATCCGGGGTCGGCGCGCCGAGTCCTGACGCCGCTGCGGTGGTCACGCGTTGTCTGCTGGCGTTGAGAATCCACTGCGCCTCCTGGGCCAGCGCGTGGAAGTTCCGCTGGGCCGCCAACTGTGAACCGGCCAGGGTCGCTCTCGTCTCTGATGGCAGGGTTCTCAGGAAAATGTGGGTGAACAGGAAATCATCGTCGTCTGAGCCTCTCAGCCTCAGCATATCCTCCATCAGGTCGACGGGGGTGCTATCTCCCAAGTCGTTCAGGGCCAGGAGCCTCTCCGCTCTCTCCTGGACTGAGGGAGTGAAACGCTGGATGAGCGCAGTCTTTAACCCGCCGTACTTGTTGCCAGTCTGCGGGTGCTGCACCAGGCTCTGCACATGTCGGGCCGTGCGGCTGTCGAGCTTGGCAATGACGTGGTAGAATCTCGTGTCGTCTGCCATTATTCCCTGGAGGGCGAACTGGGCTTCAGCCAGGAGGAACCAGGAGCACGGGTTGTCCTGCCAGAAATCTGGGAGTTTGATTGAGACTGCATTCGCCTGGCTGGTTCCTGGCGAGTCCGGCTCGGGGGAATTTATTTCGTCCATGCTACGTTGTAAGGTCACCAGTGTGGAGATCGTGAAAAGATGAGGCTGAGTTTATTTCTCAAGTCAAGTTTATTCATCCATCTACAACATCTTTCAACAGCAAAAAGAGGAAGCATTCTCCCACGACTCCCCTTAAATACCCCAGGACATCAAAGCACAGAATCACATTGTCTTTTAATCCCAAGACACAATACTTCTTCTTCCCGGTCTTCCTTCCTCCACCTAAAACGATGAAGTAGTTATTCTCATTACGTAATCCAAAAACTCATTTAAAGTAACATGTTTGTGTTCTTTGATATTGTAATTATTTCTTCTAGGTAAATACCATAAATTATATTTTCTGGTCCCCCCCCCCCAAACCCTATAATCCTTCAGAGCTTTGCTGTTTTGTCATGAACAGTAAAATGATTAAAACTGTAATAATCACATAGTGATTATTAAGAGTGACCTTTCTATGTCCAAAAGAACAACAATATGACAGGGAAGCATTAAAGCCTCTGTTTTATATATAGCAGCGTCAGGTAAATCATATGCACGAACATTGTCATTATCACCTTGTTCTGTGCTTTGAAGTATGTAATATAAGCTGTATTTCAAACTTTCGGTCATTGGGCATTATTAAGTGACAGCATTATTCCATAATCTTCAGTTTAATTTGTCATTGTCATGCTGGCTGCAGTGATTAATATGCATGCAATTTTACTTAACTTACTGGCTTATCCGGCATGGCTTGGTTGTCGACGGGAGGAGTGCGGTGAGCAGGGGCGAGGTGACATTATTCGCTGGGCTTCTGGGGCAGGGTCATGGCTGAGCAGCAGAAGAGCGTTGCAGGGGAATGGAGAAACCCAGGTGTTGGCCTGTCAGATACTTAGGCCGTCGTCTGTTTTCCCTGTAAAGTTCACTGTCATCCCTCAGTCAGGGAGATAATGCAACGGAGTTAATAAAAATTACAGTAATACTCAAAAATTGAATAAAAATAGCCCAATGTTGTTTATTGGCCCTCAGGAGTCCCAAAAAGTAAAAACCCAAAATAAGGAAAAAAAAATCTGGTAACTGAAAATGTTGGCTTCAAAAATATGAGATTATTTACCAGTTACACAATGTTAGATTCAAAACCCAAAAAATTAGATTGAAAAACCCACAAAAAGAAACTGTAAAACTCCTAAGCTTTGCAAAAAATACCCATATATAGATTTTTTTCCCTTCTTCTCACTCACCCACTATCAGACACAAGGGCCCACACATACACACACGCAGCGCATTCCTGTTATCTCTCCAAGGTTACTTTTGGGCAGCTGCTCACACAGAGAAACAGTAAGATAGCCTTTTTTTTTTTTTTTCTCCCGGCGCCACACGAGTCGGCCGCCCTTTGCAACAGCGGCTCGATTCCGAGTCTTTTTCCCTTCCTCTCTCTTTTTGATCCGTCTTTTATTCACTCCATTTATATCACGGACACACAGATCATCCCAAATGTCTCCTGAGCCAGTGGACGGAGCCACTGTTTATAGCAGGATATGATACAGCAGGGAAGAGCTGCTAGCATTCAGCCGCCACCCGGTCCCATTGGAAAAACTCAATATACCGAGAGAACTGAGGCGAAAACGCCGCGGCTGCCGGGCTGGAGTAAGGCGGAGGACAAAAAATATAAGGTACAGACCCTCCCTTCCATCTATTGTCATGGGAAATGTACAGTCGTCACTGGGAAAGGTAGATGAGCTAGCGGCTATCTGCCGTTACGATAGCACATATCGGGAATGCTCTCTCCTTTTGTTTTCTGAGACGTGGCTAACTGAACTAGCAGCAGATGCTAACATTGAGCTGGAGGGTTTCCACATGATACGGGCAGACCGAACACCAGACAGTGGCAAAGCAGGGGGCGGTGGAGTGATAATGTATGTTAACAACAACTGGTGCAGACCGGGACATATCACTGTTAAACAACGACACTGCAGCAAAGACATTGAGTTGCTAGCTGTTAGCATGCGGCTTACATATCTCCTGAGAGAACACTCACACGTGATCTGCATTGTTGTTTATGCAAATCCGACGGCGAACGCTGGGACAGCGCGTGACGTCATCCATTCAGTAACCAGCAGGCTGCAGACAGAACACCCAGATGCTCTTCTCCTCATCTCAGGCGATTTCAACCATGTTTCGCTATCTCCCATTCTACCCACGTTTACCCAGTATGTCACATGCCACACTAGAGACAATAAAACACTGGACTTATTCTACGCAAACACTAAGGAGGCGTACACCTCATCACAACTCCCCCCACTCGGGAGATCGGATCACAACTTGGTTCATCTCCGGCCGGTGTACAAACCCCTAGTGCACAGACAACCTCCGGCCATGCGCACAGTGGAGTTATGGTCTGAGGAGACAATGGACACTCTAAAGGGCTGTTTTGGAGCCACCGCCTGGAAGCAGCTCTGCGATCCACATGGAGAGGACATCGATGGCCTCACTCACACCTTCACGGACTACCTCAGCTTCTGTGTGGACAAATCCGTTCTCACCAAGACCATACGGTGTTGCTCAAACAACAAACCCTGGATCAACCCTGAGATAAAAACACTTCTGAGAGAGAAGAAGAGGATCTTCAGGTCGGGGAACAGGGAGATGCTGAAGTCCGTACAGAGGGAGCTGAGGAGAAAGATCAGAGAAGGCAAGGACAGCTTCAGGAAGAAGATGGAGGACAAGTTGCAACAGAGCGACATCAGCGGGGTCTGGAGAAACCTCAAAACCATCTCTGGGCTCCAGAATACCTCCCCCCAGGCCACGGGGGGCAGGGAGTGGGCGAACAACCTGAATCTGTTTTTCAATAGGTTTGACCAACCGCCCTCCCCCCTGACTGCACAACAACCACTGCTGCCTCTAAAGAAATCAAGTCCTGCTGCCCACTCCCCACTCCACCAACACCCCCCCACTCCCAACACACAGCCCCCCATCCTGACCCTGACCAGGACCCAGGTGAGGACGGAGCTGAGGAAGATCAAGGCGAGGAAGGCGTCGGGACCGGACGGCATCAGCGCAAAGCTCCTCAAGTCCTGTGCAGACCAGCTGTGTGGGATTGTGACGTACATCTTCAACCTGAGCCTGAAGCTGGGGAGGGTACCACAGCTGTGGAAAACATCTTGTGTGGTACCTGTACCAAAAACTTCCCACCCCAAAGACCTGAACAGCTACAGACCGGTGGCCTTGACGTCCCACTTGATGAAGACCCTGGAGAGACTGCTCCTTGCTCACCTCCGCCCCCTGGTGGAACCAGCGATGGATCCACTCCAGTTCGCCTACCAGCATGGCATTGGGGTGGAGGATGCGGTGAGCTTCCTCCTTCACCGTTCTCTGTCCCATCTGGAGAAGCCCGGGAATATGGTGAGGATCATGTTCTTTGACTTCTCCAGTGCTTTCAACACCATCCAACCGATGATCCTGAAGGACAAGCTGCTGCGCGCAGGGGTGGACCAGCACCTGTCATCATGGATCCTGGACTACCTCACGAACCGGCCTCAGTTTGTGAGAACCCGGGACTGTGTGTCTGACACGATCATCGGTAGCACGGGGGCCCCCCAGGGAACGGTGCTGGCTCCCTTCCTGTTCACTCTTTATACTGTGGACTTCTCACACAACACAACACACTGCCATCTACAGAAGTTCTCTGATGACTCTGCGATCGTTGGCCTCATCTCCAATGGAGATGAAGCTGAGTACAGAGGGCTTATCCCGGACTTCGTGGACTGGTGCCATCGGAACTGCCTCCAGATCAACGCAAGGAAAACTAAGGAGCTGGTGGTGGACTGCCGCAGGCATGGGCAGCCCCTCACAGCACCAGTAAATATACAGGGAACAGACATCGAGATGGTGACATCCTATAAGTACCTGGGTGTTCATCTGAACAATAAACTAGACTGGTCACACAATACTGATGCACTCTACAAGAAGGGACAGCGCAGGCTGTTCCTGCTGAGGAGACTCAGGTCTTTTGGTGTACAAGGGGCACTGCTGAAGACATTCTATGACACGGTGGTGGCATCAGCCATCACTTTTGGAGTGGTCTGCTGGGGCAGTGGCATTACTGCAGCCGATAGGAAGAGACTGAACAAACTGATCAAGAAAGCTAGCTCTGTCCTGGGGCAGCGCCTTGATCCGGTGGAGGAGATAGGAGAGAGAAGGATAAGATAAGATAAGATAAGATAAGCCTTTATTAGTCCCACAAGGGGGAAATTCCAGGATTGCAACAGCACAGGGATAGCAACACTCAGAGCAACAATCAGAAGGCAAGAAAAAAACAAGCAAGCAAGAGCGGCTAATATACATATGTACATATTACTATAAAATAAATATATACACACAGACACACAGTGCAGAGCATTGTAGCTGGATGGAATAAATATATGAGTATATGAACACACAGTGCAGAGCATTGTAGCTAGATGGAATAAATATGTAAATATATAAACACCCACAGTATGGAGCATTGCAGCTAGGTGGAATAAATATGCAAGTATATAAACATACACAGTGCGGAGCAATGTAGCTAGATGGAATAATATGTAGATATATAAAAACACAGTGCGGATGGTGGCTAAACTGTCATCTCTGCTGGAGTCTGAGTTCCACCCTATGCAGGACATACTGAATGCACTGAGGAGCTCATTTAGCAGCAGACTACATCATCCCAGGTGCACAACCGAGAGGTTTCGCAGTAGGGGTGGGTTCAAAAGATCAATATATCGATATGGATCGATACATGTTTGACTGAGCCGATATCGATCCACAAAATCCGCGGATCGATCTTTTAATATTAATATGTTTTAATATAATATTTTTACGTTTGTGAACGTCTGCTGAGTATAATCGGGTCGAAACCGGGTCAGTGAGCCAGGAACAACGGCCGAGAACCGAGAACCGACGCGCTAACGGAGCTAGCAAGCTAACGGATATGCTAGTTCTTCTTCTGTGGTGTTAAAACGGTTCTCATCCGGCAAGAGTTTCCTGCCGCGCGTGCACACACCTTTCGTGTTTACACGAGCGGAGATAATAACGTGCGTCTCTTAATTTAGCAACAAAAGTCACCGTAAAGATTGTCCTCAACAGCTTCTGAATATTTTTCATAAATAAAACTTCTGTGTTCCCTGCGGCGCGTGCACACGTCTTTTGTGTTTACATGACGCGGAGTTAATAACGTGCGTGTCTCTTAATTCAGCAGCAAAAGTCACCGTAAAGACTGTCCTCAACAGCTTCTTAATATTTTTCATAAAGCGGGGATAAACGGACTTTGACTCCGTGCAGCGCTGTGTTGGAACATAAAGTTGACGACTGATAAAGGGAAAATGCGCGGAGGCTGAAACCCGTGAAGCAGAGACTTGGAGCTGCTGAGACTGTAAGTATAATATTTGTTTGTTTTAACGTTTGTGTCGTCAATTAATAATTTATCTGGCATGATGGTGGTTTCTTTTACAAACTATGGACACAGAGAGAACTGTTGGTTAAGCGCTGTGAATAAATGCAGAATTAAGGTATATTTTATGAGATTATGGACTTCTGCCACTTAAGTGATGTGAAGAGAATAAATCACAATAACATTAATAAAGGCTGCAGTACAACAAGCTATTTTTACTCAGTAGAACTAAATTGAAATGAACAAACCTTCTCAGGAAATGAACTGAAACCCTTTTCCAACATTGAAAGTTAATTTGTAGTTAAAATATAAAAAAAAACAACCTAAATTATTAAACCCTACTGTGGTGTGGCGATCTAAAAATATGAATGTTAATTTTACTGTGAAATCTGTTCTTTTTATCTGCCTTCAGATGTGTGAAGACTGGAAGCTTCATCTTCACTGAGACCTTCTGAAGGTCAGAGGTCATCAGTGGAGGAGCATCCCTGCTTCATGTGGATTTCAGCACAGAAGAAGACCTTCAAATTCAAGATTCAAGGAGGTGCTGCCATCATTTTCTCCACACTAACATGCATTCAATGTAATTTAGTTGTTGTAATGACAAATTCTTTTATTTCTTTTTTTAAAGTTCTCAGCAAGAACACAATATTGGTCTTTTTTTTTTTTTTACAATTTTACTGAGCATTTAATTCTAAATAAATCACTGTTTAACAAGAAATTTTGGCAATCCTGTGCTTTTCTTGTGGTGTTACATAAGAATAGCATCACTGTAAACTATGGAAAAAGCAGCTGCTTTAAAATCTGTACTTCCTCACACAACTTTGAGTGCAAAAAAACTCTAAAAGTGCCATAACTTTTTGGAAAAGCTCCCACAAATCCAGGCTTTTTGGGCCACAACAATCACAAAAACAGCTGACAAAATCCTGGAGGGACTGAAATACAGTGAGAATATGTCTGCGTGGTTCATGCATTGAATTTGTTTCCTGACTCTGGGTGGTGAACTTGACACGACACACCCTTTGCACTAAAGAAAGCACCTGTGAGCACTTTATGAAATGATAAGTTAAATAATAAAAAGTGCATTATTGTAACTGATTTTGAGTCAGTTCTATATGTGATAATTTATGTATTAACAAAGTTAGAAGATTCGTGGTACAATTTGCAGCATTAGGTCTTGAAGATTTTTGTTTCATGGGAAGTAAAATGGCTATTAAAATGGTAATTCTCCAGATTGAATTGGGATTGAATCGGAATCGAATCGAATCGATTCAGAATCTCAAGAATCGGAATCGAATCGATTCTGGAAATTAGGGATCGTTCCCAGCCCTATTTCGCAGGTCCTTCCTACCAACGGCTGTCAGACTGTACAACCTAAGCAGGGCTGCTCGCAGAGATAGCAAAAAGACGTAACAAACTAATAGTTTTTTGAATGCAAAAGATTCATTGTGTGCAATAGACTTACACAATGGTCCCCTCCGGCATACAACTAGGAAAATACTGGTCGCTATGGAGGGTGAGAATATGTATGGGCACATAATCATACCATGTAGGATAACTAAGTAGACGGTTATGCTGTTTCATCCCATCTAGCAACAATGCTCTGCACTGTGTGTGTTTATATATTTACATATTTATTCCATCTAACTACAATGCTCGGCACTGGGTGTGTTTATATTTATATATCTATATATTTATTCCATCTAGCTACAATGCTCCGCACTGTGTGTTTATATATCTACATATTATTCCATCTAGCTACATTGCTCCGCACTGTGGGTGTTTATATATCTACATATTTAGTCCATCTAGCTACAATGCTCCGCACTGTGTGTTTATATATTCATATATTTATTCCATCCAGCTACAATGCTCTGCACTGTGTGTCTGTGTGTGTGTGTATATATACTGTATATTTTATAGTAATATGTACATATGTATATTAGCTGCTCTTGCTTGCTTGTTTTTTTTTCTTGCCTTCTGATTGTTGCTCTGAGTGTTGCTATCCCTGTGCTGTTGCAATCCTGGAATTTCCCCGTTGTGGGACTAATAAAGGCTTATCTTATCTTAAAACAAGCTTGAAATGGCAACCCAAATTACTTGTAAAAACAAATCTGGCAACCCAACGTTCTCATGTCAACTTTTTGTCTACCACTGTGAGAACAAAATTCAATTTCTTACCCAAAAGTATTATTTGCAAGCTCCCACAATTTTCATCATTACCCCAGAGAACAATAATTACACAGGGTGTGGGGAGACTTGAATAACGAAACCGAATTGCCTTTAATTTCAGTTTATTTCAAGTAACCATTCCACTGTCTGCTGTCATTCCTGAGCAGCGAACAAAGAGGATGAACACACCAAAGTTCTCTCATTTAAACATTCTCACATCAAACCATTTCCCTCGTGGGGGAAATCACACATCTATATCAAAATCTCTTTATTCACATTCATTAGCCTTTTATTTACATAACTCCCCCTTCTCTCCTCTTGAGCCTCAGTGGTCAGGAAGTCTTCTGTCCCCTGTCCTCCGCAGGGGGTCCAGGCTCTGTGGCTCCGCACCGCAGGGGGCTGGCTCTCCTTCATCGTGAGGTTAAATCACATATGCAGTGTCCAACATATACATGTCTCACAACACAGCCATATAACCCCCCCCAAACGATGAAGAACAGACTAATTCCTAAAATTTAATAGCACCTTACTCACTACTGAATAATCAACACCAACATTCAGTCTGTGCGCCGCTTGGGCTTCAGCCGTCTGCCGAATCTGCTGTGAGTTGGCCCCGCCTTGCCTGCGGTGCTTTTCTGCTTCGGCTCTGTTGACTGAGGAAGAGAGTGATTAATTGCCCTTTGCGGGGGCCTGCCTCGTCGAGGCGCCACTGCGACCGGTACAGACACGTCCTTCATGACAAAAGCAGGTTTTAGTCTGTCAATACTGACTGTCTCTTTTCTGTCTCCAAAATCTAGCACAAATTGCGTATCACCTGCCTCCAGCACTCGAAATGGCCCTTCGTAAGGTGGTTTGAGCGTTGCTTTAAGGGCTTCGCGCCTGACAAAAACGAAGTCGGCATTTTTCAAAGCCTTGGGGACGAAAACTCGTGGAAAAGCGTGATGAACCGGACCCGGGAGCGTGTCTGCTCCCGTGCCGACTAACGGTCCCAGAGCAGAGAGAGGTGGGGGCTCTGGGTGCTCTGGTAAAAACTCGCCCGGCAGCCTCAGAGTTTGTGCGAATACCAGCTCCGCTGGGGAGGCGTCTAAGTCCTCTTTAGGCGCAGAACGCAACCCTAATAAAACCCATGGCAGTTTATTTACCCAATCTGCATCCGTGAGCGACGCTCTGAGTGCTGCCTTCAAAGACCTATGAAAACGCTCGCATAAACCATTGGCGTGAGGGTGGTAAGCCGTAGTGCGGTGAATTTTGGCTCCTAAGCCGTTGGCCATCACTGACCACAGCTCAGAGATGAACTGAGGTCCTCTATCGGACGTAATGTCCGACGGAACCCCGAAGCGCGCCACCCAAGCCGTTAAAAAAACGCGAGCCACCTCCGCGGCCATGGTCGTCGCAAGTGGGACTACTTCCGGCCAACGTGTGGTGCGATCCACCATTGTCAAAAGATACGTGAACCCCTGTGATGCCGGTAGGGGGCCCACAAGGTCGACGTGCACATGGTCGAACCTTCTGGCCGGAATGCGGAACGGTTCTAACGGGGCTCTTGTGTGCCTGTGAATTTTGGCCCGTTGACAGGAAATGCAGGTTTTTGCCCATTCCTTCACGTGCTTGCGCAGGCACGGCCAAACAAACTTTTCCGCCACTAGTTTCACCGACGCGCGCACCCCCGGGTGCGCCAGTGAGTGAACCGAGTCAAAAACACGGCGGCGCCACGTGGCCGGAACCACCGGACGCGGGCGCCCCGTCGACATGTCGCAGATCAGGGGGGGCATACCGGTTTGTAAACACTTGCTCTCCAGCCTCAACCCTGTTGGTCCAGACTGGAGCGCGCGCACGTCTGCGTCCGCCCCCTAGTCCGCTGCCATGGCTGCGTAATCTATACCCACGTGCACCGGGGCTGCGCGCGCCACCGTGCCGCCCTCCTGCGGCGCGGTCACGGTGGCCCGTTCTGCCTCTGCGCGTGTTGGGGTCGTGAACGCGCGTGAGAGACAATCCGCTACTACATTGAATTTGCCCGCGACGTGCCTAATGTCAGTGGTAAATTCCGAGATTGCGGCCAGCTGCCTCTGCTGCCTGCCGGACCACGGATCTGAAATTTTGGCCATGGCGTATGTGAGCGGCTTGTGGTCCACATAAGCGGTGAAGCACCGTCCTTCCAGCCAGAACTGGAAATGACGAATAGCCAAATGCAGCGCCAAGAGTTCTCTGTCAAACACGCTGTATTTTCGTTCAGCTGCGCTTAAAGATTTGCTAAAGAAAGCCAAAGGCTGCCAAACTCCGGCTACCTGTTGCTCAATAACGGCCCCTATGGCTAAATCTGAAGCGTCTGTCGTCAGCGCGATACGTGCTGCAGGGTCTGGGTGGGCCAGGAGCGCAGCGTCAGCCAAGGCTTTTTTAACCTCTGTGAACGCGCGCTCCCGCTCCGGGGACCATTCGACCGCCTGGGTCGGTTTTTGTTTTTTGAGCGCGGCATATAACGGTTGCATGATTTGAGCTGCGTGGGGCAGGAATCAGTTATAAAAATTCACCATCCCCAAGAATTCCTGTAGGGATTTGACCGTTTGTGGACGGGGAAAATCCGCTACCGCGCGTACTTTCTCTGGTAACGGAACCGCTCCCTCCGGGGAGACGCGGTGACCCAAAAAATCGATCCGCTCGACGCCGAACTGGCACTTGGCTGGGTTAACTATTAAGCCGTGCTCTCCCAGCCTCCTAAAAACTGCTGTGAGGTGCGTTTCGTGTTCGTCCTCTGAAGTACTCGCGACCAAAATGTCGTCGAGGTACACAAACACGAAAGGGAGATCGCGTAACACGGCATCCATCATCCGCTGAAATGTTTGCGCCGCCCCTTTGAGACCAAACGGCATGTGTAAAAATTCGAAAAGTCCGAACGGGGTTATTACCGCTGTTTTAGGAATGTCCTCCGGTTGGACTGGGACTTGGTGATAGCCGCGAACTAGATCAATCTTTGAAAAAATGCGCGCCCCCGCCAGGTGCACCGAAAAATCCTGAATGTGCGGGATGGGATAACGATCGTGCGCCGTAGCGTTGTTTAGCCTGCGGTAATCCCCGCACGGTCTCCAGGAGCCATCGGCTTTCGGTACCATGTGCAGCGGCGAAGCCCACGGGCTCTTCGACCTACGAACGATGCCCAGCCTCTCCAGGCTGGCGAACTCCTCGCGCGCAATGGCGAGCTTAACTGCATCCAAGCGCCGAGCTTTTGCAAATACGGGAGGACCAGACGTGGGGATAAAGTGTTTCACCCCGTGCTTCGCGACCGTCGCTGAAAAAGTGGGCACAGTGAGCGCTGGAAATTGGGTGAGGAGTGTGTGAAACTTACCACCTGCTGTAGCGACGTGGGTCTGTACTGGTGGCGGGGACACTCGAGCTGAACAGGGGAGAGAGTAAAAAGAGAGTGCATTTACCAGCCGTCTATTAGCAAGATCAACTAACAGATTGTGTGAACACAAAAAATCCGCGCCCAACATGTTGAAACTCACCGCCGCTATTACAAAAGTCCATTCATATGTGCGGCCATGTAAGCACAAAGGCAAGGTCCTTCTCCCGTAGGTGTTGATGTTCGAGCCATTTGCCGCTGTAGCTCCGCTACCGTGGGGTCCAGCCACCCGGTCCGCGTATGTTGGGGTGATGAAGCTCACTTGTGCTCCGGTGTCGATGAGGAACTCTCGTCCGGAGCGCGCATCCGTGATGTAGAGCAGCTTGCTGCGTTCTCCGAGGGTCGAAGCTGCTAGCGACCCCCGGTCTTGCCGTTTCCCGAACTCCTGAAGATGCAGGGCGGCACACACCTGCGTGCCTTCTCTGCGAACCTCCGATGGTAAAAGCAGAGATCTTCTCCTCCGCTGTGTCGTGTCCGCGCCTCTGCCGCCGGGCTATTGGCTCCACCTCGTCGCGGCCGTGCTGCCGCCGTCGTCGGCCAGTCTGGTTCCCCGCTGTCTCGGGTCGCCGCTGTGGTTGCTTGCCCGCCGCAGGCGTCCAGGATCCCATCTGCCTCCTGGGCCAGCTCCCGGAACTCCTCCAGGGTGTGACACTTTTTGCCGGCCAGCGTGCTTCTCGCATGCGCCGGGAGGTTGGAGAGGAAGATGAACTGAAAAATGAAATCATCGTTGTCCAACCCTCTCAGCTGTATCATCTCCTCCATCAGGGCGCTCGGCCTGTGTCCACCTTGGTCTAGCAAAGACAGGATCCTCCTCGCCCTCACTTCAGCCGAGGGGGTGAAAAACTTGATGAGGGTGGATTTCAGCTTGCCGTACCTGTCGGTCGCGGGTGGCTGCTCCACCAAGCTCTGCACGCACCGAGCTGTGCTGTTGTCCAGTTTAGCGATGACATGGTGGAACTTAGTGTCATCCACCGTTACTCCTGCGAGCGCGAACTGCGACTCTGCTTGCAGAAACCACGACCGTGGGTTATCCTGCTAGAAATCAGGCAGCTTAACGGCCACTGCGCTCGCCAGCTCTGAGTGCTGTGAGTCCGGGACCCTGAGAATTTCTTCGTTCATTCTCAACGTCGTCAGTCACCAATGTGGGGAGACTTGAATAACGAAACCGAATTGCCTTTAATTTCAGTTTATTTCAAGTAACCATTCCACTGTCTGCTCTCATTCCTGAGCAGCGAACAAAGAGGATGAACACACCAAAGTTCTCTCATTTAAACATTCTCACATCAAACCATTTCCCTCGCGGGGGAAATCACACATCTATATCAAAATCTCTTTATTCACATTCATTAGCCTTTTATTTACATAACTCCCCCTTCTCTCCTCTCGAGCCTCAGTGGTCAGGAAGTCTTCTGTCCCCTGTCCTCCGCAGGGAGTCCAGGCTCTGTGGCTCCGCACCGCAGGGGGCTGGCTCTCCTTCATCGTGAGGTTAAATCACATATGCAGTGTCCAACATATACATGTCTCACAACACAGCCATACAGGGTTACAAAAATAATTTTTTTGTAAGTTGTGTTTTTTCAACTGATTTAAGACAATTTTGCACCGCTGAATCCAAAAATTACATCCGTTTTGCTTGATCAGGTGCTAAGTAAAAACCTGTACTTACTTAGTACTGTGCATGTACTTACCTTTATATAAAGGTAAGTACATGTAAATGGAGTGTTACATCATCATTGTTCAAAATTCAGAGAATTTCAAGACATAGAAAAGAATTTTGAATCAAATAAAGCGAAAATACCCGTACATGTAAACAAAAAAGTATAAAACAACATGTGGCTATAATTTAAAAAGTTGACCTGATTGAGCAAAACCAATGTGATTTTTGGATTCAGCACATCAAAATTGTCCTAAATCAGCTAAAAAAACTTAGACAATAAATTTGGTGTTGACCAGTGTTATTTCACCATCTCTTTCGTGCTCCACAATGACCAAAAAATTCACAACAGCTTTAAAACTCCCATTCAACCTCCGCGGAATCTTCCTGCTCTCTCTCTTACCAGGGCAGATTCCAGAACACAAACAAGATAAACTAATGGACAAACTGCAGTAACTTTATTCAAACCAGCGCTATAACAAAAATTAAAAATTACTGGTCCACTCAAGTCAGTGCTCACTGCAATTCCACGACAGACTCTTGCTTCGATCTTCAAATCAATACTCACTGCAATGGAACGGCAGAATCTTGCTCAGACCTCTATACATTAATGCTCACTGCAATATTGTGGGCAGAATCTTGCCCCTATTAATACTTCAGGGCTCACTGGACAATATTGAAGTCTCCTGTATTAATTTCTGCGCAACAACACACCTAGGCATCCACCTCGCTGACTCGAACAAAAGTTAACCAGGCTTTGCGGTGTTCAAGCACTGAGGAAAACATTTCACCCTCCTGGGAATCTCTCATCCCAGGGAACACAAGCTTTTACACAACAAATAAATGTACTCACATCCAAGCCACCTTTAGGGTTCTTAGACACGTCACCCAGTCCGTTCCAGCGCCCCGGTTCAGAAATGCCTTCACTGCAGTAACACTGAGTCTTGTACCCAACCTGCGAAGGTCTTTCATCAGCTGTGCACTCGCTAAAATCGGGCTGAGGCGCCGGAAAGATGGAGGCATGTGGATTCACTGCTCGGTGAGCAAAATGAATAATAAAACAAAAAATAATTTTCAGCATAATTATTCTGAGTCAAAAATCAGGTGGAGTATTTGGATTTAAGTATATTTATTTAACCCCATGGTCATTGGGGGAGAGACTACATCAGCGTGGAACTCAGCCACACACACCTAACCTCTGAATACACATTTCTAAGAATGGTGTTTTTTTAGCTGTAAGTAAACAAGGGGAGAAGTCCTTGGCACTATCTGGAGACATCTCGGAGACAGTCTAAGTGTCTAATCACATTCATTCATTCATTCATTCATCTTCTTCCACTTAATCCTTTTCGGGTCGCGGGGGGGCTGGAGCCTACCCTGGTGAAAAAAAATATACTAAATATATTTAATTTCGGTATATTTTAGTGTATTTTAATATATTTTGGTAAAGTAAATTTTAAGTGTGCTATTTTGGAACAACTTTTTTTGTATTCAATACATTTTAGTTAAATTTAATTTGAAATAAAGTTCAACTTTAAGTATGCTTAATGTATTTTTATGTACTAAAGTGGAACAATTTTAAGCACACTTAATGCATTTTTAATATATTATGATCTGTGACGATTTACTCATTCACTAAAACACTATGGTTTGGGGACGAGGGGGATGACTCGCCTATCACAGGGGCTGAGGTCGCCAAGGTGGTTAAAAATCTCCTTGGTGGCCGGGCCCCGGGGGTGGACGAGATTCGCCCCGAGTACCTCAAGGCCCTGGATGTTGTTGGGTTGTCATGGTTGACACGCCTCTGCAACATTGCGTGGAGGTCGGGGGCAGTGCCTTTGGCATGGCAAACCGGGGTGGTGGTTCCTCTCTTCAAAAAAGGGGACCGGAGGGTGTGCTCCAACTTTAGAGGGATCACACTCCTCAGCCTCCCTGGGAAGGTCTATGCCAAGGTACTGGAGAGGAGAGTCCGGCCGTTGGTCGAACCTCGGATTCAGGAGGAGCAATGTGGTTTTCGTCCTGGCCGTGGCACATCGGACCAGCTCTTTACCCTCTCGAGAATTCTTGAGGGTTCGTGGGAGTTTGCCCAACCAGTTTACATGTGTTTTGTGGACTTGGAGAAGGCATTTGACCGCGTCCCTCGTGGATTTTTGTGGGGGGTGCTTCGGGAGTATGGGGTATCGGGCTTGTTGTTACGAGCTATTCGGTCTCTGTATGACCGTTGTGAGAGTTTAGTTCGCATTGCCAACACTCGGTCGGAGTCATTCCCAGTGAGAGTTGGACTCCGCCAGGGCTGCCCTTTGTCACCGGTCCTGTTCATAATTTTTATGGACAGGATTTCTAGGCGCAGCCAGGGAATGGAGGGTGTCATGCTTGGTGACCACAGGATCTCATCTCTGTTGTTTGCAGATGATGTTGTCCTGTTGGCTTCATCCAGCAATGACCTACAGCTCTTGCTGGGACGGTTTGCCGCTGAGTGTGAAGCGGCTGGGATGAGAATCAGCACCTCCAAGTCCGAGTCCATGGTCCTCAGCCGGAAAAAGGTGGATTGTCCTCTCCGGGTTGGGGACAGGCTCCTGCCCCAAGTGGAGGAGTTTAAGTATCTTGGGGTCTTGTTCACGAGTGAGGGGAAAATGGAGCGAGAGATCGACAGACGGATTGGAGCAGCATCTGCAGTGATGCGGACGTTGTACCGGTCTGTTGTGGTGAAGAGGGAGCTTAGTTCTAAGGCAAAGCTGTCGATTTACCAGTCAATCTACGTTCCTACTCTCACCTATGGTCACGAGCTTTGGGTAATGACCGAAAGAACGAGATCGCGGATACAAGCGGCTGAAATGAGCTTTCTCCGTAGGATTGCTGGACTCACCCTCAGAGATAGGGTGAGGAGCTCAGTCATCCGGGAGAGGCTCAGAGTAGAACCGCTGCTCCTCCACATTGAAAGGAGTCAGTTGAGGTGGTATGGGCATCTGATTAGGATGCCTCCTGGACGCCTCCCACTTGAGGTGTTTCAGGCACGTCCCACTGGGAGGAGACCCCGGGGCAGACCCAGGACTCGGTGGAGAGACTATGTCTCCCAGCTAGTCTGGGAACGCCTTGGTATCCCCTCTGAAGAGCTGGAGCAGGTGGCTGGGGAGAGGGAAGTCTGGGCTTCTCTGCTTGAACTGCTGCCTCCGCGACCCGGACCTCCGGAAAAGCGGTAGAAGATGGATGGATGGATGGATGGATAATACACTATGATTACACTACTTTCATATTTTAAGTGCATTTATTGTGTATTAGCAATAGTCTTATAATTGATTTATAGTTTATTTAAAACCTATTTAAAATGACTGCAATACATAGAAATGTCATTTAAAATACTCTTTAAATATACAATGTTTCTATTGTAAATACTGTTTTCGTATAATGAAAATACTTCCAAGTATACACTTAACAAATATATTTTATTTGCATTTCAAAACAAACCAAAAATACATTCAATTACAATGTAGTGCAAAAATTGTAACTAAAGGTTTCGAACCTCGAGAAGTGAATTATGCAAAAAGTAGAATAATCTCAAATGAGTTAGTGCTGTCACTTCACATGACTCTGGTCTGAAGTGTCCCCTTAACGTCATTGTCTGCAAGTTGAAATAAATTTAATAGAATGCATATTACTGACCCCTTGGACCGACATTTTGATGTAAAGAAATTAATTTCATTTTTTTTTCAAAGTTCTTCCCTTTGCTGATTTCAGCCTCAAATCCATAGGCAAAAATTCAATATTTCTCTCCCACACACCTAATTTTCCAAACTTGTAGACAATAACATCAAGCATATCCTCAGAGTGAGCAGCATCTGAAAAGAGCAGCCCTCTCGGAGCTTAGAAGCACATTAAGAACTGCTAGACAAGAGATAAACTGAACACATTCATCACCACTTTTTGTCAAAACTTATGTGGTGTTGCTTGGTACCTGGTAGCATGAAAACAAATGTACAAATAACAAAACTTTTTTTTTTACACTTTTTGGCAAACAGCCCTTAACAATGGGTAGAAAAAGAAACAATCAGACCCTACACGAAACATTTATGGCCTCTTATGTGAAAAATGTTCATTGTTGCACTTCCTGCGTAGTGCAGCTCACACCTCAGACACTGTGGTTCCGGGAAACTCCTCAATCACCGCGTCTGCAAAAGAAAACTTACTTAATACAGATTTTAAGTATATCTATAAACCACGTTTTTGTACTGCTATGTACTAAAATGTATAAGGAGATCGTTTCAAATGACAAATCACCTAAGACAAGGAAAGAATTAGTTTTATTCACTCTACATGCTCTATAGTTTAAAGGTATGTCTGGTTACACAGTTGAAATTACCTGTAATGGCCAGCACCTTGGCTACATCAAGCTGGCCTTTGGTCATATCTCCTCTTCCATTTCTCCCGGTTAGTGTGGAATTTGCCAGAGTGTCCTTTGAAAAAATCAGAACGGCCAGTTCTGGTGCGAAAACAGTCATCCTTGTGCGGTTTAAACGTAGGAAAGACCTTTTGGAAACAGCCACCGACTTCCCAGGCAAGAAGTGCTGTACAGATAAAGATAATAAAAGTGACATTGTGTGTTACACATTTTTGATTCAAACACATCAATTTGAAGCAAACATATTGTATACAATTTGATATGAAATGAAACTTACCATCTCCCCTTCACTCTCTGATGAAGACATTGCCGATGACATAGAAATTGACATTGAATTGTCTGAGACATGTGTCATTGAAGCATTAACTTTTGCAATGCAATCCTTCATCAATTTCAATGTCTCTGGGAGTTCTTCAAAAGCAGAATAAAGAAGGTAACAGCAGGATTACATAAGCCACATTTACAAATAAGAATACAAATATATTTCCATAAGAGCCTTTATACATACCACAAAGACAGTCAATTATTTCAGCCATAGTTGGCACAGCATGTTGAACCTCAATCAAAGACTACAAACAGAGAAAACATTTTTAAATAATTCTAATTAAGTCCACCAAATTATAAGTACTTACCTCTGAATTGGCATCTTCAATGTCTTCAGCCTAGAAATTGACACATAGTCATGATAGAATTTAATGTAAATACCAAGTCAAACATGGTTTTACAAAACTTACAATGTGCAAAGGGCGAGGACTGCCGATGTCAGTTTCATCACCACTATGATCAGGTGAAATCTGCTGTATGCGTCTTTTCTTTAAGAAAATAAAAATCTCATATAAATATATACAAAATGATGACTGGGATTCTTTACAGTCAAAAACACCAAGCCAACCTTGCGAATAGGAGTCTGACAATCATCTGAGCTGCTGAAAAGCTCTTCAGATGCCTCCAGCAAACGCTTTTGTGAGAGTCTGTCTTTTAGGTTTGCAAGTACTTTGTCCCTTGCGTCTTGTTGGACAGGTTTTCTTGACTTTTTCTTTGCCTAGAAAAATAAAGTACAACAGTGGTCAGCATTTAAAGGGGAATTCCAGTCAATTTTTCTCATCTGTATCTTTGCAAGGAAAGCTACCGAGAAAACCCGAAGAAAAAACATGCCAGTAACAAGTAGTTTGGGTCAGGCGCAGATTTTCCTTATAGTGGCTCAAACGGGGAAACATTATAACGTTATTTTACCCTCTTAACTAGTCTAAAAAAAATGTTTAATTGAATGGCCGTTGTGGCCGGGCCCTACAAATTTCACACAGTTCACGATGACAGCAGTAGCAAGTACAGAGTTGCATAAAAGTTGAACTTTATAAGCCAGCGAACATACCTCTGTTCTCTTCCGGATTCCAGTTCGGAATCATTTTTCATTTGAATCTGTCACACTGTACTCTCACAAGCTCTTTATATTTTTATTTTTTATAATATCTTATTTCACAGTTTAATTTTTATCAGTGGCTTATTTTTTAGGTTGCTACATCAGTGACACTTCACTGCAGGCGTTTATTTAATTGTTTCTAAAGTAAGGATTGTGAGACCATTACCATCATATTCATTTATCTCTCAGCTGTTAAACTTCCACCATGTATTTCCCATAATACATAATATGAGATGAGATGAGATGATGTAGCAACCTCAAAATTAAGCCACTGATAAAAATAAAACTGTGAAATAAGATATTATCAAAATAAAAAAGAGCTTGTGAGAGTAGTCTGACATGCATTATGTTCATGCAAACGGGTGGCTCCCTCTGCTATTCACTGTGTGTGATACCACAGGATACAAAATGACACATTGTGAGGGAGTCAGTCACGTGATTTTCCCAAACCAACACACTCGCTGACACAAGTCGGCTGAGGCATAGTTTTCTGCGCTGTGCGAGTTGTTTTTGGGTGGACAAAAAGCACACTTTGGATTATGGGACTGGATGATTTCGACGATTGATTTGTGTGGACTCGACTAGAAACCAGATGAGTACAGAGGTATGTTTTCTGGCTTATAAAGTTAAACTTTTATGTACTAGCTACTGCTGTCATCGTGAACTGTGCTGACTTAGTAGGGCCCAGACACCCGGGCGATACAATTGAAAACATTTTTTAAGACTAGTTAAGAGGGTAAAAGAATGTTATAAGGTTTCCCGATTTGAGCCACTATGAGGAAAATCTGCGCCTGACCCAAACTATGTGTTACCAGCATGTTTTTTCTTGGGGTTTTGGCTTTAAGTAGCTTTCCTTGTAAAGACGCAGATGAGATGCCTGAAAAAAAATGACCAGAATTCCCTTTAAATTTATAACATCTATCACTGCCATACATGTGAACCTAGTATATTATGTATGTGTGGGGAGCGTGAAAAGACGAGGCTGAATTCAGGTTTTAATCTTGCAATCACATCCCCAGCTATCTCTCTAGAACAGAAGAGAGAGAGCTGAGTCAAAACCTCCTCATTTATACATACAAGATCAAAGGGAGAATCACATATCACCGTCAAAACCCCTTATTGACAATAACTCTCCCCCCAAGTCCTTCAGTCCTCCGCCTGGCCCCCAGGAGGTCGGCAAGTCCTTTCAGCTCCTTATAGCTGTACCTCCGTCTTCCAGCTGTTATCCACAGGCGGTCCAGACATACTGTCCCATCCAAGACGTGAGGTCAAACCACACATGTAATCCCAAGCATCCCATTGTGCTTAAACATATGTAGGTAAAAATACATGAGCTACATATGTAACATTAGTATGTTATTACTATGTGTGTAGTCAGTACAGTGCCTCCTCAGTGAGTTTAGGCTGCATTGGGAGTTACAGTTACAAATATTTGATTTGTTCAAAAACGTCACATTACTGCTCCATTACTATTACGTTTAATACATTTTTACAAATCCCTAGAGAACAGTTTTGTAAGAATGGCAAAACAGTATTCTACATTAGAGACTTACCTGGCTAGCACTTCCCTGTCCTTTGTGTGCAATGACTGGTGTGGCCCAAATGTCTTGTCCCAGTATAAACTGATTCTTTTTGTGAATCAAGTCTTTGAAAGAATCTGCAAACATTAATTATACACATACATTAATTACACATCTTATGTCTCTCTAATATACAAAATAATATTTTGCAGGGAACTTACCTCCAAAAAGTAAAACTTTAACTGCCTCCGTTTTTCTAGGCTCCTTCCTTGAAGGACATTTCAGTTCTAACCAATTTTCATCATCCAAATCTGGTCGTGATTTTATTTGAATAAAGTTTCCATTACTACCAACTATCAAAGATGTACTTTCGACCTTCACAACCTCATTGTGAAAGTAGAACAACGCAAATTTGTAAGCCATCGTCATTTGAGCAAATTGTTGTTTTTCGAATAAAAAGTAAAATGGCGGCGGCTACGTACTGTGCGCGCAACCCACGTACGCATGTGCTCAAGCCCAAGGGTTCTCATTGGCTGTGGCGAAAATTCCTCAAGACCAGCTGTTTTCATTGGCTGTAGAGAGAACGATGAAGATGCACAGTTAAAGATACATTCTACGTTTATTACTGAAGTGTCAAAGACCAATAATGTATTTGCTGTGGACCCCCTGTCACTAAAGCATAAATGTGTAATGTTAAGTTGTCTTAACAAGTTCTTTGTTGTCCCCCTTCCAAACAATATTGAACGAGATTGAAGTATCTTAAAAATAAAATATTAATCTGTTTCAATTATACATTGTAATTATTTGTATATTTTTGAAAAATGCTTAGTGTTTTAAGCGTACCAAAAATATGTACTGATTAATACATTTTCATTTATGTTCATACATGCAATTAAAACTGTAAATACTCACTTATGTACTTTGAAATAAGTCAAAGAATAGTGTAATGTATTAAATGTATTGAAAGTATGCAACAAAATACAATTTTAGCTAAATATTACTTGAATATATTTATTGTATTATATAAAAATATATACTCAAAGTATGCATAAAATATACTTTAAATGTATAATGAAATAATTGAGTAGAAGTATATTTCCAATTAGACATATATATTTTATTTGAAATATATTTTTGGAAAAATATATTTCAGTATAGTGTATTAAAAAAATACTTATTACAAAGTATGTTTTAAGTACAGTTACATAAATATATTTACGTTATACTTGAAAGCGATTCCTAGAAAGTACAAGTATATTCTAATATATTTAACTTGTATTTTTGAAAAAAAGAATATAGTAATAATACACTTAAATATATTTTTTTTTCACCAGGGTATCCCAGCATCTTTGGGCGAGAGGCAGGGTACACCCTGGACAGATCACCAGTCCATCGCAGGGCCAACACAATCACATTCCTGGTATCCTAAACAGAGCAGGTCAATATGACAAGAGCTTATCCTGGGTCATTATTTACGTCTTTGCTAACCTAACCTTCACAGGCATTCACTCAAGACTCTGGGACATGGAATTCACAAGAGACAAATAATGGCTCAATACAACACACCAAAAAGACATCAGATATAATATATAACAGAAGAATATCTGAACTTATGCTACATGGAATTCAGATATAGACATCAGACATGAAACTGGAAAGTCATGGAATAATATAAAAATAATAATATAATAATAATAATATAGATAATATGGAATTTTTCTACCACTGGTAATGAGTCTTTTATAGCACTGTGGAGGAATTTTGGCCCACTCATCTTTGCAGAATTGTTGTAATTCAGCCACATTGGAGGGTTTTCGAGCATGAACCGCCTTTTTAACGTCATACCACAGCATCTCAATCGGATTCAGGTCAGGACTTTGACTAGGCCACTCCAAAGTCTTCATTTTGTTTTTCTTAAGCCATTCAGAGGTAGACTTGTTGGTGTGTTTTGGATCATTGTCCTGCTGCAGAACCCAAGTGTGTTTCAGCTTGAAGTCACAAACAGATGGCCGGACATTCTCCTTCAGGATTTTTTGGTAGACAGCAGAATTCATGGGTCCATTTACCACAGCAAGGCTTCCAGGTCTTGAAGCAGCAAAACAGCCACAGACCATCACACGACCACCACCATATTTTACTGTTGGTATGATGTTCCTTTTCTGAAATGTTGTGTTACTTTTATGCCGGATGCAATTGGACACACACCTTTCAAAAAGTTCAACTTTTGTCTCGTCAGTCCACAGAATATTTTCCCAAAAGTCCTTGGCATCATCAAAATGTTTTCTGGCAAAACTGAGATGAGCCTTTATGTTCTTTTTGCTCAGCAGTGGTTTTTTTCTTGGAACTCTGCCATGCAGGACATTTTTGCCCAGTCTCTTTCTTATGGTGGAGTCATGAACACTGACCTTAACTGAGGCAAGTGAGGCCTGAAGTTCTTTGGATGTTGTTGTGGGGTCTTTTCTGACCTCTTGGATGAGTCATCACTGTACTCTTGGGGTAATTTTGGTTGGCCGGCCACTGCTGGGAAGGTTCACCCTTGTTCCATGTTTTTGCCATTTGTGAATAATGGCTCTCACTGTGGTTCACTGGAGTCCCAAAGCTTTAGAAATGGCTTTATAACCTTTTCCAGACTGATAGATCTCAATTACTTTGTTTCTTATTTGTTCCTGAATTTCTTTGGATTGCAGCATGATGTCTAGCTTTTGAGGATCTTTTGGTCTACTTCACTTTGTCAGGCAGGTCCTATTTAAGTGATTTCTTGATTGAGAACGAGTGTGGCAGTGATCAGGTCTGGGTGTGGCTAGAGAAATTGAACTCAGTTTTCCAAAGATGTGATAAACCACAGTTAATTTCTGTTTTAACAAGGGGGAAGAATCACTTTTCACACAGGGTCATGTAGGTTTGGATTTTTTTTAACCCCTAATAATAAACATCTTCATTTAAAAACTGCATTTTGTGTTTACTTGTTATCTTTGTCTAATATTTAAATTTGTTTGATAATCTGGAACATTTAAGTGTGACAAACATACAAAAAAATGAGAACTCAGGAAGGGGGCAAACACGTTTTCACACCACTGTAGTCCAATGTTTACAGCGCTGGGCGCCCTTGGTGCTGAAACGCTTTGAGTGGTGGCCGCTTTGTCGTGGTGGCCGCTTTGTCGTGGTGCTCAGGGCTGAAAAAAGTTCAACTTGTCAGACTACTGTACAGCTGCACTCGTCGATGTCAGACCTTTCTAAGCAGCCAGCCATAATTAAGGAAGGGCAAGATCAGCCAAGATGGCAACCTTTCCGGTTTGTCTGTAGCAAGCTTTGCAGCTATAAGCTTGTACCATGACAAAAAAGGCAGATAAACCAGAATTTAGGACCGCTGTACCTATTGTTGAAGAACTATGAACTGTGAGTAACTGGAATAGATTCTACCAAGAGTTTGCTGTGAAATAAGCTCGAAAAACTAGCATGCTGACTTTCCAACATTATTAGCTAACAGATAGCCCAGTGCTAAACACCTTAATCAACATGCCAAAAAGAGACGGTAAGGACTTAACCCCTTGCACTCTGGTCAGTTTCCCTAAAAACGCCTAAAAATAAAATACCCAAAGTAAATCAAAAGCTGTTCTTCAACCCTTTGCAGCATCTTCATGGGGTTGGTCTCATTTAAAGTCCAAATGTTACGGAATTTTTTTTTCCAAATGCCAACGAATTTTGATAAAATACACATAGCTTAAACCAAATATTCATACCGGAGACCATATCACCCACCCGTATTTACATAACTGTACAAAATACACCAGGCGAAGGCCCCGCCTTGCTCGCTGGCTTGTGACAGCCAATCCAGACCGCGGCCATGTTGTTGCCATCACAGATTTAACCCTGGCTGCCCTGCCTATCCACATTCACACTTATCAACATTGGACAATCATGACGGAAAGTGACAGCGATTGTGAACAAACTAGTTTAGTTTTGTCCTCTGGTGAATCGGACTTGGAATTCAGGGAAGACGACACCCCAGATACTGATGACAGTGGTTCAGACAGTGACAGAGGCATAGAACCTTGCAGGTTCGAGCCGTCCGAGACGGAATCAGATGCTTTGTCTGATGACAACAGTTCCGACGATGACCAGAGAGTAGAACCAGTGGAAAATGTCATTGAATTGGACATTAATCGCCTCCAGAATGTTGAATGGTAAGCCAAAAGAAATCTGTGATGTTTAAATTAATTATAACCACCGGCAAAATTGGGAAGCCGAAGGGGGTCTGTCGAGGGCGCCCCATAAATATCAATTTTTCGGAAGCCATTATTATGACGATACAGTGGGGCGCTAGCTTACAGTAGAACCCTTTCTTTCCTCATTCAATTGTAGCAACAAAATCAAGGATGAAATGGAAGTAATTGTGGAAAATGACTTGTATTAAAATCCTCAGGATCGTGTGTATAGGGCCATAGCCCTGGGTAATAAGGGACACTTTTCTGCGTCCTGCTCAAAATAAAAAAAGCAGAATTACACTTAAAACACATACCTGTCAAGGCATACCTCATGCCTCCCTTATTGGGGGGCTTTCACACCTGTACTGAGTACTTAAAAACTGTATTTATCGGCAGATGAAAGAAAACTGACCCCCCCCCAAAAAACTGCAACATGACCTATTTCAAACATATTTATTCAAATGTACACTTTTATGGACACAATCTTGAGCCACAACTTTTTGGTAATGTGAAAATAATAAGCCAAGTAGCACAAAAAAAATAAATAAAATAAAAAAAAATACAAAAATATTTTTCAAATTTACATTAGCACAAGGTAGATTGCTTAATTTGAAAGTACACAATAAGAATTATTCTGAATATAGTTCTTAATTGTCAGCTAGATACTGTATACACACTTGGAATTAAAGAGTTTTTATTTGTCAGCTTTGTTACACTAATGCACTTGGATGAACTTGAAACAAGAAAATGTTCACTGATGCTGCTTGTTATAGTTCCAAGTAGCAGCCTTTGCTGACTCTAGCATTTCTGAAGTGGCAGATCAGATCAGGTGGCAGATCAGAAGTGATCTGCCACCAATGGGGGTAGATTGTGCCCTGCCACAAAAAAATGACAAACCATCACTTCTGCTAGTGATGCATTGGATTTGGAAGGCGATTCCTCTCTGTTCCGGAGCCGCAAGACAGTAGAAAGTGTGAGGCCATCAGCCTACTTCTCACTGTAGTGATAATAGCTGACGCTAAGCGCTCTGCCCGCCCCGGCCATCAGCCTAATGATTGAGTCCACACTTCTCATTGTAGTGAGAATAGCTCACGCTGAGTGCTCTGCCAGCCCCCCTAGCTGTGGGGGTCACACACACGACGTGTTCCTCAACACACTCACTAATTTTTTTTCCCGTATATTTTTCTTTTGGGCGTACAGAAATGGCAATACGCCCGTATTTGCTAAAATTGCATTTTCCCCGTACGGTATTAAAATACAGCGAAAACGTATCACTTGACAGGTATGAAAACATTTCCCAGAAAAGTGCCCCTTATTACCCAGCTGTCCCTTATAGCCCCGTTTTACGGTATTAAAATACGGCGATAACAACACGAATTACATTTAAAACTTTTCCCAGAAAAGTGTCCCTTATTACCCCGCTGTCCCTTATAGCCGCGTTTTACGGTATTAAAATACGGCGAAAACGTATCACTTGACAGGTATGAAAATATTTCGCAGAAAAGTGTCCCTTATTACCCAGCTGTCCCTTATAGCCCCGTTTTAAGGTATGGGTGAAATATCCAATTTTTTCTTTCTTGTTGCTCACTTCAATCTTCAAGTCTCCATATAAACAATCAATCGGGATACCCCAAGCATCAAACTAGGGTACAATCTGTTTCGTCACTTCCGCCTTCTTCCCCAGGCGATTCCGGGGGCCGTGAGTAGGAACGTCAGGCCAAGCGCGGCAGTTTTAAATTAACGAATGTTCCGGCGTTACTGAAGCATATGCACCAAGACCCGAACGGATCGGTTCCCTTTTATATCTAGTTTCAAGACATTTTAAGGACCCTATTACCTGACATTTGGACTTTAAAAGAAAACACTTTGAATTTTTGGCAAAACAGTCATAATCTCTCTAAGTGCTCCTGCCACTGAGTAACAGTCATCTAAACATACTGAACTTGAAGAAAATAAAGTTCGCCTGGGTGTTTTTTTTTAGATACAAATGCTTGCAAATAATACACAGCTGTCATATACAGGCTGGAAAATGCAACAGAAATGTAGAACCAAGTGTTATCCAGCTGAGGTCAAAATTTTGTAACAATACCACAAAAATTGCATATATTACACAGCTTTTTCCTCAGGTTGTTCCCAGGCGTTTTTGAACTGTGCCAAATTGTGCCAAATGGCACAGTTTGGAAAAACGTCTATAACTTTTGAATGATTCAATATAGAAGCTTGATCTTGGGCTCTAATGAAAGGTGACATTCAGGGCTGTGTGTGTGTGTGGGGGGAAGAGGTTGTTTATTCATTCATGAATGAATGAATGAACAAACAAGCCCCCCACACACAAAGAAGCATGCCACGTAAAAAATGTGTGGCTTTTTTTTACAAGAAAAAATAACCTACAGTGCAATAAAAATTATACTAAAATATCTGCAATGTAGAGGATAACAACTCCCCCCCCCCCCCGCTACAGAGGAGTGACCGGACTGTGCGCCGCGGTCCGTCGTGTGGCGATGACGCACAGTTGTACTAAAATATCTGCAATGTAGAGGATAACAACTCCCCCGCCGCCCCCCCCCCCCCCACTACAGAGTGCGGCGCATGGTCCGTCATGTGGCGATGATGCACAGTTGTAATTTACCGATCGGTCAAAAGTCATTTTTATTCCTATTTTCAGTGATAAAGAATAATTTAGCTTATAACACTTACCTGTCCACAACAGCAGTGTCACTGGTGAACATCTCTTCCTCATTGTCAGACGAACATGAAGCTGGTCCGCTTGTTACGACTCGTGGTTCTGGTCACGCGACCCGGTCAAACAATGATTCCATTATTGCGGTTTTGCGCTTCCATGATTGCGGTTTTGGCGAACGATTTTTCAAAACAAATAAGAACAGTAGTAATAAAAAGACTGGCGAACGCTACCTTTACACACAGCGGCTTACACAAAACAGATTTTACGCACGGGACGCACGCTTTCAATTGTCGAACTTCTCTGCTTCAATTGGCTTGTTGTATTCGCAGCCGTTGGTAGGCGGGTCCTTCTTGCTAGGTTTTCAGTCATTGGTTCTTCAAGGTTTCAGAAACCCAATTCAAGGCTCTTATTAGTCGAATGAGAGGTCAATCAAATCTAAACCAATCAAAGCACTCCTTTGGCTTTCTGTTCGCGGCTGTGTCTGTAGTGGAAGAACGGAAATGCAGCTTTTTTTTTCAGTGTGCACTAGGACGCAGAGACGTGACCGCCCGCGGTATCCCGGAGTGCAAGAGGTTAAAATCCAAAGAATGTACCTCACTACTGGGGCAGGAAATCAATGGCTTCAACGCTGTGTCTGCTCCATTGCCTGTCATGTCAACCAAGAGCCTAGGTCCAAAGAAGCACCGCCACAAAGACAGTGAAGAACCAGAGGAAATTTTGAATGCTGAAATTTTTCAATGTTGGAGTTAACCAAGCGCTTCACAGCCCTAGCAAAACATATTAAAGAACGCAAATGCCATTAAAATGTGAGCAGCTGAAAGGAATGGAAATTAAAGTGAATGAAAATGAATATCAAAGAAATTTCAGGGTAAATCTCCCAACTACAAAAGAGAAGCGATGATGCCGAGCGATACAGCAGATGGTGGAACTTGTGCTGCATGGAATGAGGGAGACACCTGCAGAGAACATCAGAGGTGAAGTCCTGAAGCTCTTCACATTACTCGTACCTGAGGATGAAGAAAAAATGGGCTTTCTGGTCAACACTATGCCTAAAGTTGGCGTCCAACGTGAAAATGCAATTCGGCCCATCATTGTGCAGTCCTTCAGAGATAAACTCTGGAAGATCTCTCATAACAATGTAATCCTTCAATTCAATTCAATTCAGCTTTATTTGTATAGCGCCATTTCACAACAACAGTCATCTCATAGCACTAATCCTGAAGGAAAAGAAGCTATTCCTTAAGGGAGATCTGACCCACGCCGACAAAGTGCAGAGGAATAAACTCTGGCCACTTGTGGAAGCAGCCAGAAAGTAGGGAAAGCGTACTGGCTTCTGTGGTGCAGATGCCTATATTGAAAGAAAAAAGGTGACTTAACTAAAATTTGCACTTACATTACTTTAGCAAACTGGCGACAGTGGACCTATTTTTTGTTTTAAACTAACTGGTTTAAAAATGCAAAGTTGTGTTAAAAGGTACTTATAGTTGAGGTTTGTATATAAGTATTCTTTAATTGTTTTATATTAAAGTCAAAACTTTTTTATGTTTGCTCAGACATCAGCCATTTTTTTTCTTCTTTTTCTTCTTCCACCACCCCTCAACTTAGCCCCTGTCTTCCCCACCAGAGAATCATTGTCTGCTCCCTCCAAAGCAAATAAAAATATAATGTATAAGTATCCTAAAGTGATTAAACAAAAAGTTAGTAAAATTCAAATTAAACATGAAGCCTCTAAATTGAATGATTTGGCCTCTGTTCCTCCTCATAATTAAAAATTAAATGTGGTTTGTTAAATATTAGGTCTCTAACTCCCAAGTCTCTGCTAGTCCATGATCTGTTAATTGATCATCAGACTGATTTAATATCCCTTACAGAGACTTGGTTAGGACAAGAGAATTATGCTGGTTTAAATGAATCAACTCCCTCTGGTTATTTAAACTGTCAAAATCCCAGAAGTTCTGGTTGTGAAGGAGGAGTAGCAACAATTTACCATTCCAAATTACTAGTTAATGTAAAGCAAAAAACATGTTATAATTCCTTTGAGGGCCTGGTCCTCAGTATTGGACACTTTAGCAATTTTAGGCTAAACCCAATTTTATTTGCCATAGTTTATCGTCCTCCATCAACCTACTCAGAATTTTTATCCGAATTTGCTGAATTCTTAGCTGATTTAGTACTGAAATCAGATAGAATAATTATAGTAGGGGACTTTAATATACAGTACATGTAGATGTAGATAGTGACTGCCTTAATGTGGCATTTAATTCAATATTAGACTCAATTGGGTTTTCTCAGAAAGTAGGAAATTCTACTCATTATCTCCACCATACGTTGGACCTTGTTCTGTCATATGGCATAGAAATAGAAAATCTTGTAGTGTCTCCTCATAACCCTCTACTGTCAGACCATTGTTTGTTAACCTTTGATTTTACTATTTCTGACTATTTGGCTCCTAAAGAAAAATATTACTACAGTAGATGCCTCTCAGATGATGCTGTTACCAAATTTATGCAGATTGTTTCCTCTATGCCATGTGTCAACACAGCGGAAATAAGCTATAGACAGCTTGCTCCTTCTGTAATTGATAGCATGGTAGATAGTGTTACAGCTTCTCTGCATCAGAATCAGAATCAGAATCAGAATCAGATTTATTGCCATTGTTCATGTAGTACACAAACTAGGAATTTGTCTCGGTGCAATGCTGCAACATTAAACATGATAAAATAAAAGAAATAAACTATCAGACTCTATAATAATAAACTATCAGACTCTTGACTTGGTGGCCCTCTTAAAAAAGAAGAAGTCTAATCAGAGATTTCTAACTCCTTGGTTCAACACAGAGACTCGTAGCTTAAAACAGAAGACTCATCAATTAGAAAGAAAATGGCGCTCCACTAATTTAGATGAAATCTATTTAGCTTGGAGAAATCATCTTTTAATTTATAAAAAATCTCTTAGAAAAGCTAGAACGAGTTATTATTCTGCATCAGTAGAAGAGAACAAGAATAATCCCAGGTTTCTTTTCAGTACTGTAGCCAGGTTGACAAAGAGTCAGGACTCTGTCAATCCTAGCATCCCCTTAGAGCTTACTAGTCAAGACTTTATGAACTTTTTAAATAATAAAATTTCTTCCATCAGTGATAAAATCAATCAGATTCTGGATTCGGGAGTCAGACTCGATCTCTGTTTTTAAGGATAGGGTTAAAACCTTCCTTTTTGATATAGCCTACAATTAGGGAGGGATCATGTGTTTCTGAACCCTTCCTTAGTTATGCTGCTAATAGGTTTAGTCAGCCGAGGGACCTCCAATAATGCACTGGGCCTCACTCCTTTCTTCGCTCTCAATTATTTTTTTTTTTTTTGCTGGTCATTAACATCTGTTTGTTCTCTCCCATAGATTGAGTCCCCATCGCGCTGTTTGCTCTCTACATGTCTGTTCTTTTCATCTTCTCTGTCCCCTCACCCCCCAGCCAGTTGCAGCAGGTGACTGCCTCTCCCTGAGCCTGGTTCTGCTGGAGGCTTCTTCCTGTTAAAAGGGAGTTTTTCCTCTCCACTGTCGCCAAGCGCTTGCTCACAGGGGATCGCCTGATTGCTGAGGTCTTTCTGCAACTGTGGGGGTTCCCCCTACAGTTGAAAGTGCTATGAGATGACTGCTGTTGTGAAATGGCGCTATATAAATAAAGTTGAACTGAACTGAATTGAATTTTCATAAGCATGGCAGAGTTCAAGTTTGGTGCTTTAAACCTATGTTCTTTGAATGTAAGGGAGCTACATGATAGTATGAAAAGGAAAGCACTTTTTCTTTATATCAGGCATTGCAATGCAGACATAATTCTTTTACAAGAAACTCACTCAGGTGGTGATGATGAAAAATTTTGGAAATCCCAGTGGGAAGATACAGTTTACTTCTCACATGGTTCAAATCATTATGCTGGAATTGCAGTACTTCTTAATAGATTTAATGGTGATATATTAGAATGAACTGTTTCAGATGAAGGTAGATGGATTATTTTGACCTTAAAAGTAGAAAGCGTTCAGGTTATTATATGTAATGTTTATGGACCAAATAAGACAGTCGAAGCAAAATTAATGTTCTCCAAGCTCCTTTTAAAACTGACTGAACTCAAGAAAAAATACAAAGATCCTATCCTTGTCATTGGAGGAGACTTCAATCATGCACCAGATGGCAAAATGGACCGATGGCCTCCTAGATCCTCCTTGTTAGCGAAGTTTAAGCCTACCTCATTTTTAAGTGATCACCTTTTGCTTTCAGATGCTTGGAGGTTTTTGATCCCCAATAAGAAAGACTTCACCTGGACTAACTCTAGCAGATGCTCTCAGTTGAGAATTGATTTGTGGTTATTGTCATTGCGGGGATTACAATACATTTCAGAAGTTTATCATTCTCATGCACCCACGTCTGATCATAAATTGATAAATCTTAACTTAAAGGGCCCCAAAGAAAAATCAAACATAAGAGGGTATTGGAAATTTAATAATAGTTTATTAGATAACAGAAATTTTAAAGAAAGTGTTGTATTGCTTGCTAGAGATATTTTCAATAAAATAGAAATGAATTCAATTCAGAAATGGGAATTTTTTTAAATTCAGAGTTAGAGAAATTGCAATAAAATGTAGTCAAGAAATAAAAAAAGCTAAACACTATTAAAGAAAACATCTTAATGAATCAGTTACAGATGCTAAATTCTAGAACTAATTTAACTGATGAAGAACTTAAAACACTCAGAAGTCTCAGTGAAGAACTTGATAGAATCTATATTAAACTAGCTAAAGGCGCCTGTCAGATCCCGTGCTAAATGGTTAGAGGAAGGTGAAAAAACATTCTAGTTATTTTTTTTGCTTAGACAAACGAAAGAGGAAAAAGAATAATATTACAGCCTTTAATATAAACGGTACCATCAGTTCTGATCCAAATAATATTGCAGAATATATCACTTCCTTTTACACCAAAGTGTATACATCTGAATTTGATCAAGCAAAATGTGATACATTCATGAATCACATTAAAAAACACACCTCAGTGATCTCAAAAAACGTTGAAGAAACCTTTGAAAGTGAACTCTCATGCTCAGAAATTACTGAAGCTGTACATTCAATGAAATTAAGAAAGTCACCTAGAAGTGATGGGCTCTCAGTAGGATTTTATTTATGTTTTTGGAACTTATTAAAAGACAACTTACTACTTATGTTTAAAGAATGTATAGCAAGAAACGAGATGACGGCAACCATGAAACAAGGCCTGATATATCTAATACCTAAACCTGATAAAGATCATTTAATAATTGAGAATTGGAGACCCATTTCATTACTGAACACAGACTATAAAACTCTAGCCCAAGTCTATGCGAAAAGCTTAAAAAGGAATCTAATAGAGCTAATAAGTGAGAACCAAAATGGTTTTATGACAAAACGACACATTAGTTTGAACATTAGATTAGTTCTGGATTTGACTGATTATCAAGCCACATAAAATCCAAAGCATTAATGGTATTTCTTGATTTCTATAAGGCATCTGATTCAATTGAACATTCTTTCATTTTAAAAGCGCTTCAGATTTTTGGTTTTGGAAATAATTTTATTACTAACATTGCAATGTTTTACAAAGATATTCATAGCTCGGTCATTTTATACCCTAGCATATCCAAAAGATTTCCAATATCAAAAGGTGTACGTCAGGGATGTCCAGTCTCTTGCCTTCTGTTCTTTATTGTTGCTGAGCTTTTGCTTTTAAACATTTCTCATTACCCAAGTATATTAGGATTAACTATTTTCAACAGGGAGATAAAGATTTTGCAGCTGGCAGATGATACTGTATTATTTCTAAAGGACAAATGACAAACTCACAATGCTCTACATGCAACTAGCAAATTTTCAGAAGCTTCTGGCCTTAAGCTTAATATCAACAAAAGTGAGATTTTGTGTTTATATGAGACTAAGGAATAAATTCTGTTTATTATTCCTATTAAGCAATGTGTTGAATATCTGGGAATACACATCTCCAAGGACATAACTATCAGACAGCAATTAAACCTTATCTCTAAAATTAAAAGGACCCAATCAATTCTCAACTTGTGGCTTCAAAGAGACCTTTCCATTTATGGAAGAGTATTATTATCCAAGGCTGAAGATCTATCAAGATTTGTTTACCCTTCTTTGTCACTTTATGTCAATGATAAACTTTGTAAAGAGATTAATAATATGTTCATCAATTTTTTATGAAAAAAAACAAAACAAGCATCACTACCTTAAAAAGCAAATGCTTAGTTTAGAGAGAGCACAAGGTGGATTGGAAATCATAAATTTTTCTAATCTAAATTGTACCTTTAAAGTCAAGTGGCTTAAAAAATATTTGGAGCTCCCAGAGTCACTATGGAATTTCATACCACATAATGTTAAATTAAATTAAATTAATTAAATCACCCTTATTGTCATTCAACTGCACAACCAATCATGTACAGTAGAACGAGATTGTGTTTTACCTATCTACAGTGTTAATCACACACACCCCAAGTGTAAAATCAGAGGGCCACTGCCATAGATTTCCCTCCTCCATTCCATTATTGCTGAGCACCAAGCTGGATGGCAGGAAGTTCCACTTTTATATGGCCTTCGGCATGACCTGGCCGGGATTTGAACCCCTCCCTCCTGGGTGTGGGGCAGATGCTCTACCAACTGAGCCACCACTCCGCTTTAATGTATTTAAGAAATTAGGTGGACTAAAATTCTTATTACGTTGTAATTACAGTATCTCTAAGTTACTGGTAAAACTCTCAAACTTTCATCAGCAAGCTTTATTGTCTTGGAAATTATGCTACCTTCACAATTTTTCACCACATAGATATAATTTGGACCAATTGTAAGATTATTTGTAATAAAAAAAAAGCTTATATAAAGAGAGATGGATTGAAAGAGAAATAATCCATGTTGCAGAATTGTTCGATGATGATGATGGTAATCTTTATAACTATGAAGATTTCCTTAGAATTAAATTTTTCCCAGTCACATACAAAGAATTTTCTTCTGTCATAAAAACTATTCCCACAGGTTTAGTTGAATTGATCAAATGCCATTTAAGCTATCAAAAAATTAGTGTTCAGACTTTGGCTTTAATGATTAGTGGAATAGAATTAACAGACAAAAAGTGTACAAACAAACATATAAGGGAAGTGTTAAATAAACACAATAAAATTTCACCCAGAGGAAGATTTTTTTGGAACTCACAATTTGGAAAACATAAAGCGAAAGAAAGCATGGTTATGTCCCTTTCAATTTTGTATTTCAAAAAAGATAAGAGAAATTCATTTTAAAATTGTACGCATCTGTCATAAATTGCCCCTCAGGACAGAGAAGAGAGACCCAGGCACTGAACTGCAGTTTGTGGTACTTTAATGAAAAACACAAATGCACAAAATAAAACCTACAGACGTAACAGGGAGAAGGATGGATGAAATGTCAGGAGGAGTCAGGGTACTGACAGGAACAGGAATAGGATTCCTTCATGAGACTCCGGCAACGAGTGAATAAACAGACAGTCCTTAAGTAGGCATGCAAACAATTATCACAAATGCCATCCAGTGTGACTCACATGAGCGGATTGGGTGTAAAAGTAATTACAATCAGCTGTGAGTCAAGAGGAGAGGAGATGGAGCTGACAGCTTGACAGGTGCACCGCCCACAACCAGGGTAAAACCCAAATATGTAAATAACAAAACTACAATGAACGTAAAAATAAGTCATGCTAAGAAACAATACAGAATATGTGAAAACCAACCAAGGCTAAAATAACAGGAACTAGAATTCAAAAATACAACACTTTACAAATATGGAAAAAAAAGCAAAGAGACTGAGCACAGCAGAATCCCCCATGCTCAGATCGTGACAGAGCCCTCTCCACAAGGGGTGGAAACCAGACACCCAGGGTAACATCGAAAAGGAAGAAAGGACCCACCCACATAGAAAACCCAGCTTACAAAAAATAAGAAAACAACCCCACCCTGGGCAGGAGGAGGGGGACCCAGGCATGGAGGGACTGAAACAAACCAGAGAAAGTAAGAAAAACCCTCATGACTTACAAGCCAGCAAACCCAGGCTAGGAGGGAACAAAAAAACAAAAACCCTGCTCAGGATCCACACCAGGCAGAACTAGGCACCTAGGCTCCCTGGACCGGAGAGCTGGACGGTTCAGGTGGCTGGTTTAAGTCCCAGGCCTGGCCGATGGAGCTATGGAAAGAGTCTGGTGGCCTGCTGGAGAATGTGGGCCACCCAACCCATCGGCACAGTCTGTCAGGTGGTCTGCCAGCGTTCTTTAACTACCTGAACAGAAAGGGTGGTCCAGGGGGCGGCTGCCCAGCAGGGAAAACCAGTGATGAGGAGGATGGAAGAGTGGGGGAAAACACGATGACGTCAGGTAGAGGAGAGGGAACCCCGACGGCTTCGGGCAGAGGAGTGGAGAACCCAATGGTTTTGGGCAGAGGAGGGGGTACCCCAATGGTGTCAGGCAGAGTAGGAGTAACTACGACGGCATCAGACAGAAGAGAGAGAACCATGACGGCTTTGGACTGGTCTGTAGCACCCTCGGTGGCCCCGGACTGGGACATAGTAGCAAACGTGGTGGCTCTGGGCTGGAGCGAAGCAGCACCCGCAGTGGCTCCGGGCTGGAGCGAAGCAGCACCCGCAGTGACTCCGGGCTGGAGCGAAGCAGCACCCGCAGTGGCTCCGGGCTGGAGCAAAGCTGCACCCGCGGTGGCTCCAGGCTGGATCAAAGCTGCATCCGTGGGGGCTCTGGACTGGAGCGTATCAGCACCCACAGTGGACTTGGACTGGGCCACAGCTGCACCCATGGTGGACCCGGACCGGGCCATAGATGCACCCACGGTGGACCCCGGGTTGGAGCATAGCACCCACAGCAGATTCAAGCTGGAGTGCAGCACCCATGTTGGTCTGAAGCTGGGATGCAGCACCCATGACGGTCCCCAACTGGAACATGGCACCCATGAAGATTCGGACTGAAGAGGGGCTGCACCCACGGAGGTCCCGGGCTGGGACAGAGCACCCGCGAAGATCTCAGCTGGAGGGGGAACAGCACTCACGGAGGCCCCGGGCTGGGACAGAGCACCCGCAAAGACCTCAGCTGAAGGGGGAGCAGCACCCTTGGAGGTCCCGGGCTGGGACGGAGTACCCGCGAAGACCTCAGCTGAAGGGGGAGCAGCACCCACGGAAGCCCTGGGCTGGGATGGAGCACCCGCAACGACCTCGGCAGAAGGGGGAGCAGCACCCATGGAGGTCCCGGGCTGGGATGGAGTACCCGCGAAGACCTCAGCTGAAGGGGGAGCAGCACCCACGGAAGCCCTGGGCTGGGATGGAGCACCCGCAACGACCTCGGCAGAAGGGGGAGCAGCACCCATGGAGGTCCCGGGCTGGGACGGAGCACCCGCGAAGACCTCAGATGAAGGAGCTGGACCCACGGAGATCTCAGATGGCGAGGCTGGACCCATGGAGACCTCTGGTGAAGTTGGACAACCCTCGGTGACCCTGGGGAAAATCTCCGATAGGAGGGACAAAGAGGCAGGGTCAGGGTCACCGGCAACAGTGGAATCTGGCAAGATGAGCACAGGTGCAGCTGATGGCTGCACTTGGCTCTCCCCACCAAGAGCCAGACAAGATCTCTCCAAAATAGAAACAATGAAAAGGAGAGCACTTGCCTGAGCTCAAGCTCCACTGCCGTTGAGGACTCCGTCAATCCAGGTGGCGATGTCTCGAGCCCGGCCCTCGGGAGGTCCAGCTGTGACTCTGCTGCGTCGGCCCCAGCAGCAGGCATGGTGGTCGATGCAGTCCTGGGACCCCCCAGTGAAGTGACCCATGCAGGTGGTTCGGCCGGCGTGGCAACAGGAGGTTGGTTCCCTGCTGATGCTGGATTCTGCTCTGCTGAGGCCAGGGGACGCTCTATCTTCGGCGCAGGCTTCAGCTTGGTAATGATGCTCTCCCTCCATCTGGACTGTGGCTTCAGGGCTGGAACTAAATCCTCCAGGGCACAGGTGTCAAACTCACTCCATGGAGGGCCAAGACCCTGCAGGTTTTACCTCCACCCAGTGTCTTCAACAGGTGAATTCACTGAATTTCTTCCCACTGATTGCTGATCAGTGAAAACACCTGCTGAAGACACTGGGTGAAAGTAAAACCTGCAGGGTCTTGGCCCTCCATGGAATGAGTATGACACCCCTGCTCCAGAGCCACAGACTCCTCCATCGTGGCTCAATGCTGGGCCTGCGGACACTCAAGGGGCAAAGGAGGAGACACCGAGAGAGCAGGTGAAGAGTTTATGGCTGCAGCAGGCGGTGAGAGCTCAGAAGACTGCATAGGCTGAGTCTCACCACCGGGAATCAGGTAATTCATGTAAAAATGACAAAGAATGAAAAAGCACTTGCCTGTGTTCCCTGGGCATGATGTTTTCTGCTGCAGCAGGTGTAGAATCTGCCCTCTCTGTGGCTGCAGTTGTCGTGGGCCCCTCAGAGGAATGCAGAGGAGCCGCCCCTGCAGATGTTGTGACGGGCGGAGCCAGGAAGGAGGCAACCGGACCTTCAGCAGTGGGAAGATGTGTCAAGAAGATGGGAGTCGCAGCAGCAAAAGAGGAAGAGGAGGCTGACGGGACAGCCGGCGAAGGAGAACTAGAAGGAGGGACTGCTGCAGGAATTGTGTGACTCAGTGTGGGAGAAACTGCTGACTGAGAGGTGGAGGCATTCTTCTGGTGGGATTTGTCTGGGCGACGGTGGGAATCGGGAGACGGTGACATAGGCTCATGACAAAGTGGGAGAGGCCCCAACATCAGGGGATGCTCACACGTCGGCTCAAACTCTGGGCCCCCCGGTGAAACCTCCTCCAGCCCCTGGGCAAAATCCGAGAGAAGCCATGGCTTATATTCTAGCAGCAGCTCAGTCTCCACTAAAGTGACCTGCCTGAGCTCCTCCAACTCCTCGGCCGATGGTGTGGGCCTGTGTTTGGTAGGAGGAGGTGGAGCTGCGGCCGGAGAGCGGCGAGAGGCTGGAGGCTTCCGTGTACGCAGACGCTTGCTCTTCATCGGCACAGGCATGGACATCGAAGCGATCCCCGCCAACCCGTGACTCATGAATTGTGGGGTGACAATGGAGAGGAGTAGGTCAGCGAGCTCTGGGTGGTCCCACAGGCTGGGGCATGCCTCGAGTACCTGTGCCGCACCCTCCAGACACTCTCAGGCTGCCTTGGGGGTACAGGAGGCATGAGCCTGTGAGAGAATGTTCTCCAATATATGCACAGTCCACTGCTCTACTTTGCTCAGTCCAGGGGTTGGAGAATCCAGGGTGGCAGACATAGTGAAACCCCTGGTGAAAAACAAAAACTCGAGAGGAATAGGAGACAAAAGGCAAACCCTTGCTGCAGCTGGTGTTTAAATTGGCTAGGTCCCCTTTTTGGCCATGTCCTACTGCCACAGGTGAGTGAAACAAAATAACCACAAACTGCAGTAGCTGGGTCTCTAACTACCTGGAGTCTACTGTCATGAATTGCCCCTCGGGGCAGAGAAGACAGACCCAGGCGCTGAACTGCAGTTTGTGGTACTATGAAAAACACAAGTCCAACAGTGCACAAAATAAAACTTACAGACGTAACAGGGAGAAGGATGGATGAAACATCAGGACGAGTCAGGATACTGACGGAAATAGGAATAGGATTCCTTCATGAGACTCCGGCAATGAGTGAATAAACAGACAGTCCTTAAAGGCCAAATGTCACGTAATTTTTTTTTCTAAATGACAACGAATTTTGATAAAATACACATAGCTTAAACCAAATATTCATATCGGAGACCATATCACCCACCCGTATTTACATAATTGCACAAAATACACCAGGCGAAGGCCCCGCCTTGCTCACTGGCTTGTGACAGCCAGTCCAGACCACGGCCATGATTTTGACGTCACAAATTTCACCCTGGCTGCCCTACCTATCCACATTCACACTTATCAACATTGGACAATCATGACGGAAAGTGACAGCGATTGTGAACAAATTAGTTTAGTTTTGTCTTTTTTTTTTTTGTCTTTTTTTTGTCAGTGGTTCAGACAGTGACAGAGGCATAGAACCTTACAGGTTCGAGCCGTCCGAGACGGAATCAGATGCTTTGTCTGATGACAACAGTTCCGACGATGACCAGAGAGCAGAACCAGTGGAAAATGTCATTGAATTAGACATTAATCGCCTCCAGAATTGGGAAGCCGAAGGGGGTCTGTCGAGGGCGCCCCATAAATATTGATTTTTCGGAAGCCATTATTATTACAGTGGAGGAGAGCCGCTGCTGTCAAGAAATTGACCAGATGAATATGAGAATGGAGGCGCATACATGTCAAGAGAGACGTTTTCGCCGTATTTTAATACGGGGAAAATGCAATTTTAGCAAATACGGGCGTATTGCTATTTCTGTACGCCCAAAAGAAAAATATACAGGAAAAAAAATTGAGTGTGATGAGGAACACGTCGTGTGTGTGAGACCCCAACAGCTAGGGTGCTGGCAGATGGCTCAGCGGGAGCTATTCTCACTACATTGAGAAGTGTGGACTCAATCATTAGGCTGATGGCCAGGGTGGGCAGATCGATCAGCGTGAGCTATTATCACTACAATGAGAAGTCATTAGGCTGATGGCCTAACACTTTCAGCTGTCCTGCGGCTGCGGGACAGAAAGGAATCGCCTTCCAAATCCAGAATTCTGCTTTTTTTATTTTGAGCCGGACGCTGAGTTGTGTTGTTATTGTCAAATATCCATGAATCCTTAAAATATTTGACAATAACAACACGAATTACATTTAAAACTTTTCCCAGAAAAGTGTCCCTTATTACCCCGCTGTCCTTTATAGCCGCGTTTTACGGTATTAAAATACGGCGAAAACGTATCACTTGACAGGTATGAAAATATTTCGCAGAAAAGTGTCCCTTATTACCCAGCTGTCCCTTATAGCCCCGTTTTAAGGTATGGGTGAAATATCCAATTTTTTCTTTCTTGTTGCTCAGTTCAATCTTCCAGTCTCCATATAAACAATCAATCGGGTTACCCCAAGCATCAAACTAAGGTACAATCAATTTCGTCACTTCCGCCTTCTTCCCCAGGCGATTCCGGGGGCCGTGAGTAGGAACGTCAGGCCAAGCGCGGCAGTTTTAAATTAACGAATATTCTGGCGTTACTGAAGCATATGCACCAAGACCCGAACGGATCGGTTCACTTTCATATCTAGTTTCAAGACATTTTAAGGACCTTGTTACGTGACATTTGGCCTTTAAGTAGGCATGCAAACAATTATCACAAATGCCATCCGGTGTGAATCACATGAGCGGACTGGGGGTAAAAGTAATTACAATCAGATGTGAGTCATGAGGAGAGGAAACGGGGCTGCCACCTTGACAGGGGCACCGCCCACAACCAGGGCAAAACCCAAATATGTAAATAACAAAACTGCAATGAATGTAAAAATAAGTCACGCTAAGAAATAATACAGAATATGTGAAAACCAACCAAGGCTAAAATAACAGGAACTAGAATTCAAAAATACAACACTATACAAATATGGAAAAAAAAGCAAAGAGACTGAGCACGGGGGAATCCACCTTGCTCAGATCGTGACAACATCTATCCTTGTAACAGTATTATTTCCAAGTTGTGATATTGACATTAATTGCACCTTCTGTGAAACTGACCCTGAAACAGTTAAGCATTTGTTCAATTGCTGTCCAATCTCATCTGCATGTTGTAGTGACATGGAGAATTTTGCAAATTGCAAAACTCAACACTCTGTAACAATTACCCTTAAGGACATACTGTAACTACTACATTTGAATCTGACATTAAACCTTTAAAGTTTATGACAAATCGTATAATTGCAGTTGGGAAGTTTCATATACACAAATCAAAATTCTCTAAATCCACTCCAAATATTAATGTGTTTCTTGCCGAATTCAACCTATATTTGGACTCATTAGCCCTTATGTCTAACAAAAAAGTGAATGTACACCTTCATGTTATAATGATTTATTTTCTGTGACCTCCGACTGAACATTATTATTGTGTTAATATTGATACATATCTCATTATATATTGGAAATTACCTATGTCTATATATGTATATACACATATGACTTTCAGTCTTCTCACAAACTTGTTCATGATGTCGGTACCTCTTTTCAATGTTCAAAAGAGCATTACAAAAAAGAATTAAGGAAGGGCAAGACATAGGACGCCGGTACAGGAAGACGACAATGGTAGGTGACGGTGAAGGCTGAACTTTGCTGCATCAAACAATGTGAATTTGTAGTTCAATTCAATTCAATTCAATTCAACTTTATTTATATAGCGCCATTTCACAACAACAGTCATCTCATAGCACTATCAACTGTAGGGGGGAACCCCCACAGTTGCAGAAAGACCCCAGCAATCAGGTGATCCCCTGTGAGCAAGCACTTGGCGACGGTGGAGAGGAAAAACTCCCTTTTAACAGGAAGAAACCTCCAGCAGAACCAGGCTCAGGGAGGGGCAGTCATCTGCTGCGACTGGCTGGGGGGTGAGGGGACAGAGAAGATGAAAAGAACAGACATGTAGAGAGCAAACAGCGCGATGGGGACTCAATCTATGGGAGAGAACAAACAAATGTTAATGACCAGCAAAAAAAAATATTTCATAGAGAGTGAGGAAAGGAGTGAGGCCCAGTGCATTACTGGAGGTCCCCCGGCTGACTAAACCTATTAGCAGCATAGCTAAGGGAGGGTTCAGAAACACATGATCCCTCCCTAATTGTAGGCTATATCAAAAAGGTAGGTTTTAACCCTAATCTTAAAAACAGAGATCGAGTCTGACTCCCGAATCCAGATTGGCAGCTGATTCCACAGGAGAGGAGCTTGATAACTGAAGGCTCTGCCTCCCATTGTACTTTTGGAGATTCTAGGTATTACAAGTAGTCCTGCATTTTGGGAGCGTAGTGCTCTGTTAGGATAATACGGTAGTATCAGATCTTTTAAATAAAAAGGAGCCTGATTGTTTAGAGCTTTGTAAGTAAGAAGAAGGATTTTAAACTTAATTCTAAACTCCATGGGAAGCCAATGAAGGGAGGCCAGAACCGGAGAGATATGATCTCTCTTTCTAGTACCTGTTAAAACTCTTGCTGCAGCATTTTGGATCAGCTGAAGACTTTTTAAAGATGTTTTAGGACAACCTGATAATAAAGAATTACAATAATCTAATCTCGAGCTAACAAAAGCGTGGATCAGTTTCTCAGCATCACTCTGAGACAAGATGCTCCTAATCTTGGCAATATTACGCAAATGATAGAAGGCAGTCTTAGAAACAAATTTAATATGTGAATTGAAGGACAAATCCTGATCAAAAATAACTCCAAGGTTCCTCACAGAGCTATTAAGAGAAAGAGTAACTGCATCCAAACTGAAAGTTTGATTTGGAAAGGAATTTCTAAGGTTTTGCAGTAGTTGATAACTGCCAGATGGGGTTTTAGATGCCATTGCAGTAGTTGATAACTGCAAAAAAAAAAAAAATGGTGTGATACCACACTGCTGTATAATATTGCTTAACAATTATGAACCTTGTCAGTAAACTGTAATGGTGAACAGAGGAGGAAAAAAACAAAACAAAACAAAAACCGAAAACTGACCTGCAAGATTCAGTAAACCATGATGTTGATTTAAGGTGGAATTGCCCAGCCCCAATATATGGTCAATACAATTATGACAGTTTTGTTATTATTATTATTATTACTATTATTATGGAGTGATATAATGTACTTTGTTGTTTTTGCTGTTGTTTCTCTGTCTGTTAATAATAATAATAATAATAATAATAATCCATCTTCTACCACTTAATCCTTTTGGGGGGGGGGGGGGTGGCGCTGGAGCCTATCCCAGCAAATTTGGGCGAGAGGCAGGGTACACAATGGACAGATCGCCAGTCCATCGCAGGGCCAACACAAAGAGACAGACAACCATTCACTCTCACATCCATATAAGGACAATTTAGAATCCCCAGTTGATGCCAATTAACCTAACCTGCATGTCTTCGGCCTGTGGGAGGAAACCGGAGTACCCGGAGTAAACCCACGCAGATGCGGGGAGAACATTCAAACTCCACACAGAAGGGTCACCGATGGTCTGGGGGTGGGATCAAACCCACGATGGTCAGGGGTGGAATTGATCCCATGACCTTCTTGCTGTGCTGCCACAGTGCTAACCACTGTTCCACCGTGCTCCACTAATAATAATAATAATACTAATAATGGATTGCATTTATATAGCACCTTTCATTCAAATTTTCAGGAAAGGTGTGTAATGGCACGCTGAATACATGATTAGATTTTGGTGATGATCTCAAAATGCATACTTCCGCCAAGGCTCTTATCTTCTTACAGAGTTTTAGCAACAATACTCCAAAACTGCTGGATGTATTTGGATGAGCCCTTGGCCCAAGGATGAACTCATTAGATGTCGGAGGTGATCCGTGAGTGCATACCTCCGCCAAGGCCCTATCTTTCAATGTACAGATGGATGGCAATATGGACGGGCAAAGGAAGGGAGGGATGGAGTCTTGGCGGAGGTATGCACTCTCTGAAGCCCCGTAGTTTAGTTTTGTGGTTATCGCTGTAATAAGCAAAAGGGGTAGGCATAAATAAGCTTTGCTTCAGTCTACACCCTTTTCATTTTGTGCTGTGAAATGTTTTTTTTTCTTTGACTCAAAGTTTGATGTTTACTTTTGTAAGATGACGTTATTTACCTTGTTTTAATTTTTGATGGATGCACAAAAAGAAAAATAAACTAAAACAAACAAACAAAAAACACATGGAAGGAGTAGAGTGATAAGATTCTCAACACACCAAGTCAACAAATTAAGATTTATAAGAATGGACAAATTGAAACAAACAAACAAAAAAGATTTTAATTTAAAATAACATTTGTACAAAAAGACAAACAGATAAAAAATATTAACACTGACACAGTTGTGCCATCCACCACTGGGACTTGAAGCCCTCTCGGTCCTTTAGGTGGAACAAGAATGCTATTAAGTATGCCTCTAATGAGATTAGCTTCTCTGCTAAACACCACTGACTCCAACTTGCAGTTACATCACCAACGCTCCATGAACAATCATTTGAAAAGGGGTCACTAAAAGTCCAAAGTGCATTTGCTGTATAAACCACTAAACACAAGCTATGCACATTAGTGGAGTTATGTACACTGGTGCCTCTGTGAGAGTGGAATCTCAACTTTAAGCTAAAAAAAAAAAAAGGCTGTGCATGGGCGTGTTGCCAATAGGAAATGGGGTCAAATAAATATGTTTATTTCCCATGTTGTTGTACACACTGCACATATAGATGGATTATGAGAAAATGGGCCTCTGGGCAAAAACTTGGACGAGGCTGTGACCCTCTTACACTGAAGCAAGGCTCAAAGAAATAAACTTTATCTGCACTTGGGCTTTGTGTCTTTGAAGTTGTTTGTGCTTCTTTGTAGTTGCTCTCTTTGTCTTTTAAGTTAAGCCTGTTTTTGAACTTTGTGTCAATGTGACTGTGTTGTTTGTATTTCTTTGTACAGTGGCAGGAAAAGTTTGTGAACCCTTTGGAATTTACTGGTTTCTGCATTAACTGGTCATAAAATGTGACCTGATCTACATCTAAATCCCAACTACAGACAAACATAATGGGCCTCATGAAAGAACCGTTAGTACTAACAGATATGCTTGTAAATGTGACATATGTCAATGTTAGAAAAATTCTTCTTTACCTTCAGTCAGAAACCAGGCTGGATCAGAGTTTCAGCAAATTTAATTACACTGGCCAGTTGAGAACAATACAAAAACAGTCTCAGAGCCTATTCACGCACCATTCTCAATCACACACACTACTTTCAGTCATTTAAGCATCCTGCTATCTCAAGACTGTCCATGAGATAATATCTAGTTCAGGCTGGTTCTTTCAAGCTGTCTCCTTCTCAGACACACTCATAACAATACAGTTCATGAAAACAAAAACAAAGAGATAAATGTCCAGCTGCCACGACCTTGCACATTTCACACAGACTCTTAGGCAGACTCTGGGACAAAGCAAATCACATGTATGAAACAAATATGAAACTTTTCTATCATTCTCCCCCTTTGATGACATGCAAGGCATAAAAAAGAACGATTTATGGCATCTAAAACCCCATCTGGCAGCTATGCTAAGCTCCAGTGCATTTGCGTGCAACAGATCCTAACTAACGACGGGGAAAGTCCGCCATCAGCCCTGCTGCCCCAGGCACCGGCTAAAAATTTTAGTCCTTTAGGAGGAGAAATGGAACAATAAACTCATTAATCAATAAAGAAAATCATCAGTGGTGAAAACAGTAAAAACAGAAAGATAAAATAATAATAAAAGGATATAATAAGGGTATATGTGTGTGTTAGTCATGTGTCATTGCAGTTTGTATAAAAACAAAGGATAAAACAAAACAATATAAAACAAAAACAACAATCATAAGTGTAATGATAAAATGTAAAAACAGAAATATGAATGACATAAAAACAAAATAAAAGTAAAAATAATGTTTCAAACTTCACATCATGATCATGCAACTCCTTTTGGTTTTCTGCATGTCAGTCATACTTTTACTCTGTACTTGGGTCATGGAGAGACACCTTGAGCTCACGCTGTTTGTTCATCATCACCACCATCCCTGGCAACTGCTCCATGGTATATCACTAAATTAACATGAACAAGTCTCATCATCATACTACAGATGCAGGGAATGACACAAGAAAAAGCCAAAAATAATACCACAAAAATCATTAACAAGTTCATGATGAGACGTCTCCATGAAGAGAATAACCAACTTAGCCAGGTATGTTCATTAGTGACATTGTTCCTGGCCACAGCAGCTTGCAAAGCAGTCAAATGCTGTATGGCTGAGGCAATCATGTGACCATCTGCATCATTTTCAGGGATAAAAGTGCAACAATAATCTCCTACAATTACACACACGCCCCCTCGGGTGGCAGTTATTTGATCAAGAACCATTCTATTTTGAGCCAACATAACACTAAAAGCTGTTAATTCCTCATGTATACCAGAAAAAGCAGATAAAGAAAAAAATCACAAATGAGTGTGGCCTATAACTAGTTGTTTCAATCCATAAGGTGTTTTTAGCCACTCCCACCAAAGGGAACAAGGAGTTAAGTACCTCCTGCCCCATGCTTTCTAACTTGAATTCTTCCGGCACATCTGTGCCCCAGATGGGATCATGTGGCGCAAAGGAGACATCTCTCTTCACCCTGCCCACCTGTCCTGCCGACAATATGATGGTATGGTCAGTCACAACTACGGGGGCACACACCCCTCCCCAATTCATGGAAAGGTGTGAGTAGGCACGATGGCCACACAGCAACCAACCCCCTGTCACCATATGCATGCCATGCTTGTGAGAATCACAAATTGCAGTGCTACAGAGCCCCTGCAGGGTGACATTGCCTTCCAAACTCCTAGACTGACAAAAAGGATCTTCAGGACAACTTTTGCCCACTACGCTGGTCCAGCAGGTAGCAGTACAGGGGCGAGATGCGCTATGCACCGTTGCACTCCTAGAGAATGGTAAACTGCCCAGAGAGACGTTTCCACATCCTTTTAGACAAAAGGAGAAATTCCCCGGCGAGATTAACCTTGCCTTCACCAAGTAAGGGTTGTCATCATGTCTCCGGTCAGTGGAGTCATAAGCAATGTGACAGATGTGATTCAAATTAGTGCTTGCTGTACTATTTCTATACATAGCCTCTTGCAAGAAACAAACAGCTTCTGACAGTTCCATTAGTCTAGCAGTGACAGATATTTGACCAGCTGAAAGTGGAGCAAAGAACACACATAGCAATCTGAACGATTAGCTGATTTGGCTGTATAATTAGCATATTTCCACCACACATTACCTGCATAAACATGATTCTCATGACCTGGACCTTCTAGCCAATCATGGTGTGTGTGAGTAATGTATCTAGCCCTACGATAGATGGGTAATGATGTCCCTAATAATAACCAAAACAAAAGTGTCACCACAAGGATAATGATGATACTATGATGATAATGATACTACAACAGAATATTAGAGGATAATAAAAATAACTTAAGAGGAATATGGCAAGTACTCAATGGGATTATTAGTAATCGATCTAAGAATGCTAATTATCCAGAATATTTTATTGAAAATGGCAATTTGATAAATAATATGGAGGATGTGGTCAGTGGTTTCAATAAATTTTTTGGAAACATTGGTCCTGAATTAGCAAAATCAATAGTGACACCAGAAACAAACAACAGTGGTTCTGTAAATGAAATAGAAGATAAAAATCCAAACACAATCTTTTTGGGTGCAGTTACTGAAAAGGAAATTATCAAGACTGTGAGTAAATTTAAGAACAAAAAATCAGCGGACTGGGATGAAACTGACATGACAATAGTGAAAAAAGTAATTGAAGGAATTGTTAAACCACTCACCCACATCTGTAACCTGTCATTTCAAACTGGTAAATTTCCAAACAAAATGAAAATAGCAAAAGTAATACCACTATACAAAACAGGAGACAGACATTATTTCACAAATTACAGGCCAGTCTCTTTACTCTCACAATTCTCCAAAATACTTGAAAAAATCTTCACTAAAGAGACTGGATGATTTCATTGAAAATCACAACCTCCTTACAGACAGCCAGTATGGTTTTAGAGCAGATAAATCTACATCTTTGGCACTGATTGAACTTATTGAAGAAATTACTAGTTGTAGAGATAAAAAAAAGTTTGCTGTAGGAGTATTTATAGATTTAAAGAAAGCTTTTGACACCATTGACCACAGAATTCTACTGAGGAAACTGGAAAGGTACGGGATAAGAGGGGTCGGACTGAGTTGGGTGTAAAGTTATTTAAGTAACAGACAACAATTTGTACAAATTGGTGAGCACAAATCACCCTTCATGGACATCACTTGTGGCGTGCCCCAGGGGTCAGTTTTGGGACCCAAACTCTTTATCTTGTACATAAATGACATATGCCAAGTATCAAAAATTCTGAAATTTATTTTGTTTGCGGATGACACAAATATCCTTTGCACTGGTGAGAATTTGCAGCAGGTTTTAGAGGTGGTCACAACTGAAATGAAAAGGTTAACGTAGTGGTTCAACAAAAATAAATTATCCATAAATCTGAAAAAAACAAAGATTATGTTGTTTGGAAATTATAAAATAAATCATGAAATAATGGTAACGATAGATGATACCAGAATAGAAACAGTACAGGAAAATAAGTTTCTGGGGGTGACACAAGACAATAAAATCTGCTGGAAACCTCACATCAGTCACATCCAGGCCAAGTTCGCAAAATGTATAGGGATACTGGGGAAGACAAGCCATATATTGGACTATAAATCATTGTTCTTACTGTACAATTCACTGTTTCTACCTTATCTTAACTACTGTGTAGAAGTCTGGGGAAACACCTACAAGACTAACCTACAGTCAATATGCACATTACAAAAAGAGCTATAAGGATAATAAATAATGTAGGATATAGAGACCATACCAATTCGTTGTTTTTAAAGTCACATGTCACAAAGTTCATGGATTTAGTTAAATTTAAGACAGCACAAGTCATGTACAAGGCAATTAACAATCAACTCCCAACTAATATACAAAAAATATTCAAAAAAAGAGACAATGATTATAATTTGAGAGGAGACATAAACTTTACAAAACCCAAGATACGAACAACTAAGAAAAGTATGTGCATATCTGTCTGTGGGGTGGATTTGTGGAACAGTCTGGAGCTGGAACTGAAACTATGTACAAACAGAAATCAATTCAAAAATAGGTATAAACATTATTTGCTGAAAGAATATATGTTAGAAGGGTAGTATTTATATGTATGCTTCACTATGCTCACTCTGGGACACTATGGAATGGTAGGTGGGACAGTGCTGTGTATATCTGTGTTGTTTGGGGCTGGTTTTGATGTATGGACTGTATGTATGTTGGGATGGATGGGTGTTAATGTTGATATGTACAAAATATAGTTAATTGTTTACTTGGGGTCTTAAATGTGGTAATTTGTATATATTTCACATGGGTTGTATTTATGGAAAAGAGGAGTTGGAATTAATAAGTGTTCACTTCTTCCTTCTCCCTTTCGAACACTGTATACTGTTACTTTATTGCACTTGTCATTTGTTTTGTTTTGTTTTACTTTTTTGTTCGAAATAAAGTATAAAAAAAAATGATGAAAAAACAGGTGTACCATTTGCATCCTTCAGTTGCCAACCTTCTCTCTTTGACATTTTGTCTCTCCAAGATAAACAACAGTCGTTTTGCTATACAAGTTGTTACTGGGACAAACCGTCAACCGACACCCATATAGAAAAACAGTGAACAGTTGAACAGTCACTTGTTGAGGATTTTTTTTTTCAGAGTTTGCAAGTGGGATTAAAGGGCTGATGACACGATTTTGACATTTTTTAGGATGTTGTGTAAACCCAAAAGTCATTGTCGATGATCAATATAATATTTACAACCAAGCCTGCATAAACTAATTATCATCAAAAAACCGCAGCCGCTGACTGGACTGTGGTGCTGCCCACCGAATTAAGGGTGGCACCTCCATGACATAAGAGGGAGAACAGACACTGGTGTTGTTGACTGGAATGACAGCAGCTTTGTAGCTCACAGTTTCTCTGGTTTCTTGTTTTAATTTTACGGCTGTGCCTTCGCGTAGTGTCGCAGGCATAGATAAACAGCAGGCCGTGAAAGACCACATCACACGCTTCAGCTCCAACTGTCATAAGCCTCCTCGTGCGCTCCTCATGCGCTTTTATGCAGGAGAAGCGCATGAGGAGGGGAAGGATTAATGGATTTATGCGCAGCTTTGACCTACTTTCTGTGATCGCATGCTGACTCTCTCCGGTCCAGCCACATCCCCTCTCTCATTATCACCAGCTGATTTCCCTCCCGCTGATCATGTTTCCCGGTCCTTGCCCAGGTGCTTCTCATCACACCATCACCAGCAGTGCGTGTACTTCGTGGCCGTTTGCCAGTCATCTGCGCTGTTTGTCTGTCAGTATTTTCAGCACTCTCATGATGTGTTAGTCACTCCATGTTCGCTGTGGTTCTCGTGCGTCCTTGAAGTGATGTTGGCTCTGGGGTGCACCTATGGCTAACACGTCTCCTTTCATTCGTTCTCTGGGCGATGCCGGCCCCCGAACACCATCAATAAGTGTGCTTTTGTTTTTTTTATACGTCTTCACCTTTTAGGGAATTGTCTGTCTTTCTGTATTAAATGTGCTGTGGTGAACCCTGCACGTAAATCCTCGTTATTTCATCCTCCCTCTCCGTGCCCTGCGTAAGAGCGCAGGGAGGGTCATGATGAATGGATTTACGTGCAGAATTCACCACAGCACATGTATTGAACATAAGAATGATGACAACAGTTCCCAAAAAGGTGAAGACTTACAAAAATAAACAGAAACACTTACAGTTGGCGTTCGGGGCCGACATCGCCCAGCGAACATGGAGAGGAGACATGTTAACCACGGTTGCGCCCCAGGGCCGACATCGCTTCAACGGGTGCAACAGAACCACGGCTGTGTGGAGTGGCTAACATGTGATAGTGTTGGCAATATTGGCTGGCTGACAAGATGGCAGATGATGCACACAAACCATGAACAGCTGACTGTCAAAGAGAGAGGGTGCGTATGTTTGGACCGGTGAATCTTGGACAGTGCCCACCTGAAAGTGGATCAAAACGCATATAAAACACATGTACAAAACACAAACAACAAGAACTCAAAATATAATCCATAATTTTTTCCGGTTCCGGTTCCGCCGGACCGGTGGCGCCACACGAGTTGGCTGCCCATTGCAACAGCCTTTTTTTTATCTTCCTTCTTCTTTCTACATCTTTCACTCTATATATATATATCACGGACACACAGATCGCCCCAAAGGTCTCCCGAGTTGGCGGACGGAGCCACTGTTTACAGCAGGAGATGTTACAGCAGGAAGAGCTAGTGCTAGCTAGCACTCAACCGCCACCCGATGCTAACGGAGGAACTCGACATACCGGGAACTGTAGCGAAAACGACACGGGTGCCGGGCTGGAGTTTAGGCGGCGTGCAAGAAATACAAGACAGAATAATAAAGAGCGATGGCAAGAACCAAGCAGACCGCCCGTAAAATCTACTGGAGGAAAAAGCCCCCCAGGAAGCAGCTAGCCACCAAGGCTGCTTGGAAAAGCGCTCTGGCCACTGGCGGAGTGAAGAAGCCTCACCGTTACAGGCCCGTGGATCTGAGAGAGATCCGTCGCTACCAGAAATCCACGGAGCTGCTCATCCGTAAGCTGCCCATCCAGCGCCTGGTGAGAGAGATCGCTCAGGACTTCAAGACCGACCTGCGCTTCCTGAGCTTCACCGTCATGGCTCTGCAGGAGGCCAGCGAGGCCTACCTGGCGGGTCTCTTCTTCGCTAAGAGGGTCACCATCATGCCCAAAGACTTCCAGCTGGCCCGCCGCATCCGCAGAGAGAGAGCTTAGACTTTCTGCTGCACATTCACCAACCACAATGCTCCGCACTGTGTGTCTCTCTATATATATTTATAGTAATATGTACATATGTTTACTAGCTGTTCTTGTTTTTTCTTGCCTTCTGATTGTTGCTCTGAGTGTTGCTATCCCTGTGCTGTTGCACTCCTTGAATTTCCCCATTGTGGGACTAATAAAGGCTTATCTTATAACAAACCCAATGCCTGAGCCACAGAGAATGCACTGCTATGATTTTATTGAAAAATGGTTTAAATAAATTATATTTATGAAATATTTGTAACAAAAGAATAACACTCGGTGTTCCCCTGCCATGTGTTTGTCGCTGCTGCTGCAGCGGGCATATATGCCTCTCCACCGTCACTCTCTGAGTGTGACTCGCTTGGCACAATGCCCGCTTGGCACGGCTCAAACCTATACGGTCTGATGCCCCCAGATTCTTCATTATCATCTCATTCTTCTGAACTATAATCATCTGAAGATTGGACAGCACAAACCAATTCCAGACTACATGTGCTGGAACCATCGTGGATGTTTTCAACCGCTTCCATCCTCTGTGTACAATGGGCAGCCAAGCGCTGTGTTCTCCCAATGACGTGACAACATGGCCGTGGGGTTTTCCAGCCACTGACGCAATTGGTGACGTGGTGCTCATGAAAACGTCAGATATTCGCGTGAAAAAAAGCCTGTTTGACTTAGAATTGCATAGACCCACCTATTTCATCATATTGTACTATGTGTCAAAAAATTACAGGAAGTCAAAAACGTGTCATCAGCACTTTAAGGTAGAAACAGTCTCTTGCCAAGGTAATGAGGATTGAATAGTTTCTTCCTGAGTGAATATTTTGCAATGTGTCAAATGCACCCAAGAGTCATGCCCTTTGACTTTCACAGCTGTTGGTGCCGCCAGGATGACTTTGTGTGGTCCTTTCCAGGGAGCGTTGGCCCAGTTTTTCTTTTTGATGACTTTGATTAGGACCAGATCCTCCGGTTTGGCCAAGGTGGGTGCTTCACTGTGATCCCTCCTGGGAAGAGCAGCATGAACAATATCTCTGTCAGTCAACATTCTTTGCATGTAATCAGCCAAACACTTTTCCTCATCACCTGATTTGAATGACCTTAAAGGTGGGAGTAAGTAAGGCTTGCCATCCATTATTTTTCCTATTTCTGTCATTGTTTTCCTAAGCCTTCTGTAATGGTCCTATTTGTGCATTACACTAATCCTGCAGATTGTGGATGGTAAGCTGAGTGGTTTCCAAGTTAATGTTGAGTGTTGTACCTAAGTGTGATAGAATCTGGTTTACAAAATGTGTTCCATTATCTGAGGAAATCTTTTCAGTTGTTCCAAATCTTGGTATTATTTCAGTTAAGAGTTTCTTTGCTACCATAACAGCATTTGGATGGGTGCAAGGGAAGGCTTCTGTCCATTTAGTAAATATATCAGTAATCACCAAACAATATTTCTTTCCTTCACATTTATTTAGTTCAATGGAATCTGTGCAAAGGTTTTGAAAAGGATAAGTTGATGCAGGGAAGGTGCCTTTTTCAGGCCTTAAGTTCCCTTGAGCATTGTTTTCTTCTTATAAAATTGAGTAGCAAATTATTTTTAATAATCATACATTATTTACTAATCATACCCCCCCCCCATACATGGGAAACCCCATGCAGCAGAGTGGAGGTCTGCAAAACAGTTTGCATGTCACGTGATAAGTTTTTGTCAGCATTAAAAGAAGAGATGCTGTGGTGTGGTTTCCTATACGACCTTGTGCAGCTGCTTTTGCGATATTGTCTGTAAGTGTTTTTCTTTAGAGATTTGATCTATGCCATTAATGTGTGTGGCACATTTGCGTATGACTAATTTAGATAGCAGTTTTAAACTGTCACAACAGTTTTAAAATGAGGTCTTTGTAATCATGCCTCTTTTCTTCCACTGTTGTGTGAAGTGATGGATGGTAGAGAATGCATACTGGCTGCCAGTGTACACTCAGTGCTTTCCCTTGGCCTAATTTACAAATTAATTTAATTGTGTTACCGTGCAACGTTCAATAGTTGGATGAGGCTGTGATAATAGCACTTTCATGCTTGCAAGGTGTCTGGATGGTGAGATGACTGATATTTTACTTTGTGACAAGATGACTGATACAGCATGTGTGACCTTCAGGGCCAAGGGATGAAAAATAACGGACGCTGCTGCGACCTGCACTGCCATGGAGGCAGCTATGTCAGCCTGAACACATGGCGGCAGTGCCCTTGCAACAGGGTCAAGCTTTGTGGAGTAATATGCTACCGGACGCATTTTTGTGCCCCTTGGCTGAAGGAGCACTGACATCATGTGCCCCTCTCCACAATCAGCCATTTGTACAAATGGCTTTTTGTAATTGGGGAGTGCCAGGACATCAGTGCTGATCAAAAATTTTTTTTTTCATTTTAACAAATGCCTCTTCAGCTTCAGGTGTCCACTCAGTTTTGTCCACCTGAGCTATGGGTGTTTTATAGATGAGATCAGATAAGGTTGCACTTCAAATGAATAATTTGCAATCCAAGAACAACAATAATTTAGAGTACCCAAAAATGACATCATGTCTCTTTTTGTGATGGGTTTTGGTGCTGACAAAATAACTTGTTTGTGAGCTGGGTCAACATGTCTGCCTTCTCCTGACAAAAAATGTGGCCTAAATATTTGACTTCTTTTCTCCACAACTGTAATTTTTCCTTGTTGACTTTGTGACCTTGTTCTGCTAAAAATTTCAGGAAGACAATGGTGTCTTTTCTGCATATTTCTTCATCAGGTGATGCCAGCAAAATGTCGTCAATGTAAAGGAACAACTGGCTCCCATTAGGAGGTATAAACTGTGCCAAATTTGTTGACATTGCCTGTGAAAAAAATGGTTGGTGATTCACAGTAACCTTGTGGTAATGTGGTGAATGTATACCTCTTGTTTTCAAATGTGACTGCAAACCAAAACTGACGATCTGGATGTATTGGTATGCTGAAAAAAGCATTGCTGAAGTCTGTTAGTGTGAATTATTTAATTTGTGGTTGTAGGTCGTTCAACAAAGTGTGTGGGTCGGGAACTGAAACAGCTCTTGGGATAACTGCTTTGTTTACCACCTGAAGGTCCTGGACCATTCTCCATCCAGAAGATGGTCCAGCCGTCCTCACAGGAATTTGGGCATGGTATAATGACACCTGCTGCTTTCAGATCCTCTATGACACTTTTAATGCCTTCTTGGGCTTCAGAACATAGAGGATACTGTCTTTGATAAGGCCTAAAATGAGATTTAGCATTTATTTTAACCAATTCTGCATTTTTTTAAGCCTACATCTGCCTTTCCTGTTAACCACAGAGAATTTGGGATTTGTGAGAGTGCGTGTTCCTCTCCTTCTGTTAATGTAAAAAGTGATCACATGGGTGAGTTGGAAACATCAATGTGAACTTCTTTCTGCACTGTGGTCACCCAGTTCAAAGGCAATAAGTAGGTTTCCAGTTTTGAGGAATACTGAACTCTTGGATCAGGAGTTTGTTTCCAAGATGGACCACATTCCTCTGTGGATTTTTTTTTCTCCATAATTTGGATCTGGGCCACTGAAATGTCTGTCAACAATATTGGTCTGTGGCCTGCGTTACATGTACTTCTGTCACATGTGGAAAATGTGATGCTCTCATACCATTCTCCATTGGGAAACTTTATTGGAATGTCCTGAACCTGCAATGTCACTTCAGGTAAACACTACATTGTTAACATCAAGTCAAAATCAGGTAAATGGATGCCTGTTATGTCAGTGTTAGCGTCACCAGTTATACTTAGCTTCGGTGTGGTCAGTCAGGTAGTCGGCCCATGGGATCCTCCGCCCCCTCTCCGCCGCTGCTGGCATCCAGGACATTGCCTTCGCCAATGGCCCTTTTGTCCACAATGATGACAAACGTCATGTTCTCCTTGCCAGCTCGTCCCATGCTCCCTCTGTTCCCCCCTCCACCACTGGGGTCCAGTTCCAGTTCCACCCTGAAAAACAGAATTGGGGGGAAGCTCCTCCCCCCCTGTGTCAACAATCACACAAACAGGAGTTGATTTTTCTTTCACCTTTTTTCCCTTTTATCTCTGCATTTTTGGCATAGGTTAACACATCGCCAAATGCACAGTTGCGGTATGTGACCAAATGTTTGTAGATGTAATCAGTTAGGTGTGGGTACATGCTTTGCAAAAACACACTTTTCAAATCCTGCCAATAAGGTTCTACACCTGAATCATTAGCAGCCTTAGTTAAATCAGAATGCCCATCAAACCTCTTGTAACCTGGTTGTATAAGCTTCAACACTTTCATCGTTACCTTGTTTGTGGTTTGGATCGTCCCATATAAGCTGTATTTAAAGTTCAATCATAGAATATTATTCAGTGACAACATTTTCCATAATCTTCAGTTTTATTCATCATATTAATCAGCGTGGAGTGAACATGTGTACATGTGCACGGGGCACATGGGTGCCCCAGTGTGGCTACTCCGGGTAGAGGGGTGGAGACGAGCGGAAGCGAGGTAACGCCAGCCGCAGCTTCCCCAGCCTGGAGTTCTGTGAGATCGGGGTATGGGCTAAGCAGGAGGGGAGTACGGAGGAGAAGGAGCAGAAGCACAGCCCCCTGCCCCCACGCCAGACTCATCATGCACCATAGAAGAGATAGAACACATATTAGTCAAATCTTTTTCCTTCCTTTTACCATGGTCATTTTTTTTAGATTTATCATCAGATTTTGATTTTACCGTCCAAGTCCAGTCCAAGTCAGCGTGTCGCCCTTTTTTTGCCCCATCTGAAGCCACTGTTATCCCTCAATTGCAAAGATAATGCAACTGTGAGCTAGGGAATACAGTTACACTGCAAAAGTCAAATATAAGTCAAATGAAATAACCTACTGTTTACCTGCCTTTAGGCATCCCAAACAAAAGAAAAGTCAAATTTCCTTGCTCTGCTGGCAGATAATTTTACTTAAAATAAGCAAAAAATTCTGGCAATTGATAATGTTAGTTAAAAATAAAGACATTTGACAATAAAGCAAGATTAAATTGCTTAACACAAGTAACTATCACAAAGCCAGCAAAAACCCCACAACAAACTGCACAACAAAAGAAATTACTGCCAAAAATTTCTTGAGATAAAAAGCAAGCATCTAATACCTTTCATCTTACCAGATTCCCCAGTTCAGTGTGACCTCATTACTGCGTTCAGCACAAACAAATTAGTCCTTTCACACACACACATACACACATAGCAAACTCCAGATAAGCACACACATATTAGTGAAACAATCCAAATTTGCTTAATAATAAGCATATCTGGCAACCCAAGGTTCTCATCGTCAATCATCTTCTGCCGCTCTGAAAACACTTTCATTTTCTCTCTTTTTCTCACCAAAGTAACCCATAAAACACTAAAAAGCATACACGAACAAGCATACGAACGACCAGACAAACTGCAGTTATTTATTTGATGTATTTATTTTATTTTATTATAATTTGAGGTTATTTTATCGTGTGTATTTTTAAAGAGTTATTTTATTTAATTTTAGACCTGTTTTGAATTATGCCTTAAGGTATTTTGGTTCTTATCACATTAGAGTTTATCCTTATTATATTAGCACTATTTATCTATTTTCCCCCATTTTTATATTGCTCCTGTATTACTCACTCAAGTAAATTTGAAAATCTTGTAATATATATATATATATATATATATATATATATATATATATATATATATATATATATATACACTACCGTTCAAAAGTTTGGGGTCACTTAGAAATTTCCTTATTTTTGAAAGAAAAGCACGTTTTTCAATGAACATATCTTTAAACTAATCAGAAATACACTCTATACATTGCTAATGTGGTAAATGACTATTATAGCTGCAAATGTCTGGTTTTTGGTGCAATATCTACATAGGTGTATAGAGGCCCATTTCCAGCAACTATCACTCCGGTGTTCTAATGGTACAATGTGTTTGCTCATTGCATCAGAAGGCTAATGGATGATTAGAAAACCCTTGTGCAATAATGTTAGGTCTGCAATGCTGTAATTGCTGCAAATGGAGGATTCTTTGACGAAAGCAAAGTTTGAAGGAAAAAATTATTATTTCAAATACAAATCATTATTTCTAACCTTGTCAATGTCTTGACTATATTTACTATTCATTTTACAACTCATGGTGGTAAATAAGTGTGACTTTTCATGGAAAACACAAAATAATTGTCTGGGTGACCCCAAACTTTTGAACGGTAGTATATATATATATATATATATATATATATATATATATACACATCTTTATGTATATATACTGTATATATATATATATATACTTTATCGATGTGTATGTATGTGTATATATATATATATATATATATATATATATACATCGATAAAGTACTCATATATATATATATATATATATATATATATATATATATATATATATATATATATATGAGTACTTTATCAATGCTCACTTGTGATGTTAAAAAGGTCTTACACTGATATTTTTTCTGAATCTATGGTCACATATGATATTAAAAAGATCTTGCATTGATTTTAATCTATGCTCACTTGTGATGTAAAAAAGATCTTGCATTGATTTTTTTTTTTTTTGGCCTCTGCGCACTCCTTTGTGGGTCCACTTAATGCAGTAGAAATGTGCACTTCTGTTGCGGCCTCGAACCGGGACCCCCAAGCCTCTATCTCACTCTAAAACTGATTTTTGGACTTTGCGGTATCAAACACTTGGCTTACAACTCTTTTACACGTATTCTTAGACCGATCGCGGACTGTAACCGGACGTCATCACCAAATAAATTTACTCACTGTGATCCGCCTGCGGGTTGGCTCCGTCACTCTCCAACCCTGCTCCCAGCACCCCCCGGACCATGCCTCACTTCAACAAAACCGGCTCACTGGGACCGGCAGGAGAGGCAGCTGTGAGCACTCGCTGTGGTCCCAGAACGCCGGAAGCAGGCAGGAAAGATATGTGGAGTCCCTGTACGTCAGGCCCCATGTTGGGCATCAAGTATGTTAGAAAAATCCTTCTTAACCTTCAGTCAGAAACCAGGCTGGATCAGAGTTTCAGCAAATTTAATTACACTGGCCAGTGGAGAACAATACAAAAATAGTCTCAGAGCCTATTCGCGTACCATTCTCATTCACACACACACCTTTTAGTCATTTTAGCATCCTGCTATCTCAAAGACTGTCCATGAGAGAATATCTAGTTCAGGCTGGTTCTTCCAAGCAGTCTCCTTCTCCGACATACTCATAACAATATAGTACATAAAAACAAAAACAAAGAGATAAATGTCCAGCTGCCACAACCTTGCACATTTCACACAGACTCTGAAGCAGACTCTGAGACAAAACAAATCACATGTATGAAACAAATATGAAACCTTTCTATCAGTCAATATACGTGAACTTTTGGGATTCAACAATTTGCTAGTATCTTATCGCTAGTATCGCTAGTATCTTATTGCTAGTATCTTATCATATTGCTAGTATCAATGGATCTCAGGATCATCACTTCCTTGTGGTAACGTATCGTCACTTCCTGTTTTGCTGTCTGCCTGTGTGGTTTGCTCTCCAGCTCTCCAGCCACTAGCTAGCCACTAGCTATGGCTACTACCTCTCTTTCCTCTCCTCCTCTGGTGTGCTCTCTCTGTCAGATGTTTAGCTACACCTCTGCCTCTTTTAGTGATAACGGTAAATGTAATAAATGTTGTCTTTTTGAGGCGCTCGAGGCGAGGTTGTCTGATTTGGAATCCCGGCTCCGCTGCATTGAAACACCGTCTGCGCCAGTTAATCTTGACGGACGCCCATTAGCTGCAGCGGAGCTAGCTAGCTTAGGTCCCACTGTCAGCGGTTCCCCGGCTCTCCTCAGCAGCGAGGAGACTGGGTGGGTGACGGTGAGAAGGAAGCCTAGTCGCAAAGCCCCGGTTCACCACCAACCTGTTCACGTTTCTAATCGTTTTTCCCCGCTCAGCGACACACCCGCTGAGGAAAAATCTCTGATCATTGGCGACTCTGTAGTCAGAAACGTGAACCTAGAGACTCCAGCGGCCATAGTCCAATGCATTCCTGGGGCCAGAGCAGGCGACATCGAGTCAAATTTGAAAATGCTGGTTAAAAGTAACTGTAAATACTCCACAATTGTTATTCACGCCGGCATTAATGACATCCGTCTCCGGCAGTCGGAAGTCACGAAACTTAATGTAGAATCGGTGTGTGACTTTGCAAAAACGATGTGTGCCACTGTAGTATTCTCTGGGCCCCTCCCCAATCTGACCAGTGATGACATGTTTAGTCGCTCGCCATCCTTGAACCGCTGGCTGTCTGTGTGGTGTCCTAAAAATGACGTGGGCTACATTGACAATTGGAGCTCTTTTTGGGGAAAACCTGGTCTTGGTGTGTTTGTGTTTATATTTATATATCTATATATTTATTCCATCTAGCTACAATGTTCCGCACTGTGTTTTTATATATCTACATATTATTCCATCTAGCTACATTGCTCCGCACTGTGTGTGTTTATATACTTGCATATTTATTCCACCTAGCTGCAATGCTCCGTACTGTGGGTGTTTATATATTTACATATTTATTCCATCTAGCTACAATGCTCTGCACTGTGTGTTCATATATTCATATATTTATTCCATCCAGCTACAATGCTCTGCACTGTGTGTCTGTGTGTATATATATATTTTATAGTAATATGTACATATGTATATTAGCTGCTCTTGCTTGCTTGTTTTTTTTCTTGCCTTCTGATTGTTGCTCTGAGTGTTGCTATCCCTGTGCTGTTGCAATCCTGGAATTTCCCCGTTGTGGGACTAATAAAGGCTTATCTTATCTTATCTTATCTTATGAGAAGAGACAGCATTCATCCCACTTTGGATGGTGCTTCTCATTTATCTAACAATCTGGCATCTTTTTTATCCAAATTTCCAAAACCATGACTACTCAGAGTTGGGACCAGGAAGCAGAGTCGCAGTCTTACACGCCTCTCTGCAGCTCCTCTTCATCCGCCACCCCTCAGCTTAGCCCCTGACTTCCCCATCAGAGAATCGTTGTCTGCTCCCTCCAAAGTTAATAAAAATATAATGTATAAGCATCCCAAAGTGATAAAGCAAAATATTGGTAAAACTCAAATTAAACATAAAGCCTCTAAATTGAATGATTTGGCCTCTGTTCCTCCTCATAATTTAAAAATTAAATGTGGTTTATTAAATATTAGGTCTCTAACTCCCAAGTCTCTGTTAGTCCATGATCTGTTAATTGATCATCAGATTGATTTAATTTCCCTTACAGAGACTTGGTTAGGGCAAGAGGATTATGTTGGTTTAAATGAATCAACTCCCTCTGGTTATTTAAACTGTCAAAATCCCAGAAGTTCTGGTCGTGGAGGAGGAGTAGCAACAATTTACCATTCCAAATTACTAGTTAATGTAAAGCAAAAAACATGTTATAATTCCTTTGAGGGCCTGGTCCTCAGTGTTGGGCACTTTAGCAATTTCAGGTTAAACCCAATTTTATTTGCCATAGTTTATCGTCCCCCATCAACCTATTCAGAATTTTTATCCGAATTTGCTGATTTCTTAGCTGATTTAGTGCTGAAATCTGAGAATAATTATAGTAGGGGACTTTAATATACATGTGGATGTAGATAGTGACTGCCTTAATGTGGCTTTTAATTCAATATTAGACTCGATTGGGTTTTCTCAGAAAGTAGGAAATTCTACTCATTACCTCCACCATACATTGGACCTTGTTCTGACATATGGCATAGAAATAGAAAATCTTGTAGTGTCTCCTCATAACCCTGTACTGTCAGACCATTGTCTGTTAACCTTTGATTTTACTATTTCTGACTATTTGGCTCCTAAAGAAAAATATTATCACAGTAGATGCCTCTCAGATGATGCTGTTTCCAAATTTATGCAGATTGTTTCCTCTATGCCATGTGTCAACACAACGGAAATAAGCTATTGACAGCTTGCTCCTTCTGTAATTGATAACATGGTGGATAGTGTTTCAGCTTCTCTGCATCAGGCTCTAGACTTGGTGGCCCCCTTAAAAAAGAAAAAGCCTAATCAGAGATTTTTAACTCCTTGGTCCAACACAGAAACTCGTAGCTTAAAACAGAAGACTCGTCAATTAGAAAGAAAATGGCGCTCTACTAAATTAGATGAAATCTATTTAGCTTGGAGAAATCATCTTTTAATTTATAAAAAATCTCTTAGAAAAGCTAGAACAAGTTATTACTCTGCATTAATAGAAGAGAACAAGAATAATCCCAGGTTTCTTTTCAGTACTGTAGCCAGGTTGACAAAGAGTCAGGACTCTGTCAATCCTAGCATCCCCTTAGAGCTTACTAGTCAGGACTTTATGAACTTTTTCAATAATAAAATTTCATCCATCAGAGATAAAATCAATCAGATTCTTCCCACAGTTAACTTAAATACTGTAACTATTACAACTCCTTCTATTGATGTCTGTCTTGATGAGTTTACTCCAATCGACCTTTGTGAGTTAGACAAAATAGTTTCCTCATCCAAACCTTCAACGTGTCTTTTAGACCCTATTCCTACCAGGTTATTTAAAGAAGTCTTCCCACTTATTGGTAGCTTTATTCTTCATATAATCAATTCTTCATTAACTTTAGGCCATGTACCGCAGGCTTTTAAAACGGCTGTAATTAAACCCTTACTCAAAAAGCCAACGCTAGATCCAGGAGCTTTAGCTAACTATAGACCAATCTCTAATCTCCCTTTCATTTCAAAAATCTTAGAAAGAGTTGTTGCTACGCAATTATTTGACCACCTGCAGGGAAATGGTTTACTTGAAGAGTTTCAATCTGGGTTTAGAATCCATCATAGTACTGAAACAGCCTTAGCGAAGGTCACTAACGACCTCCTCATTGCATCTGATAATGGACTAGTTTCTGTACTTGTCCTTTTAGATCTTAGTGCAGCTTTTGATACTATTGATCATAATATTCTACTTGATAGATTAGAACACTATGTTGGACTTAATGGAACTTCGTTGCAGTGGTTTAGATCTTATTTATCTGATAGGTTCCAGTTTGTTCATGTAAATGATGAGTTTTCTTTTAGCTCAAAGCTTAGTCATGGAGTTCCACAGGGATCTGTGCTAGGCCCTACTCTTTTTAGTTTATATATGCTTCCGTTAGGCAACATTATTAGAAAGCACTGTATACATTTTCATTGTTATGCAGATGACACACAATTATACCTGTCAATGAAGCCAGATGATACTAATCAATTAGCCAAGTTGGAAGCCTGTCTTAAGGAAATTAAAGCTTGGATGACTTGTAATTTCCTGCTATTAAATTCAGATAAGACTGAAGTCATTCTTGTTGGTCCAAAAAACCTTAGAAATTCCTTTCCAAATCAAACTTTTAGTTTGGATGCAGTTACTCTTTCTCTTAATAGCTCTGTGAGGAACCTTGGAGTTATTTTTGATCAGGATTTGTCCTTCAATTCACATATTAAATTTGTTTCTAAGACTGCCTTCTATCATTTGCGTAATATTGCCAAGATTAGGAGCATCTTGTCTCAGAGTGATGCTGAGAAGCTGATCCACACTTTTGTTAGCTCGAGATTAGATTATTGTAATTCTTTATTATCAGGCTGTCCTAAAACATCTTTAAAAAGTCTTCAGCTGATCCAAAATGCTGCAGCAAGAGTTTTAACAGGTACTAGAAAGAGAGATCATATCTCTCCGGTTCTGGCCTCCCTTCATTGGCTTCCCATAGAGTTTAGAATTAAGTTTAAAATCCTTCTTCTTACTTACAAAGCTTTAAACAATCAGGCTCCTTTTTATTTAAAAGATCTGATACTGCCGTATCATCCTAACAGAGCACTACGCTCCCAAAATGCAGGATTACTTGTAATACCTAGAATCTCCAAAAGTACAATGGGAGGCAGAGCCTTCAGTTATCAAGCTCCTCTCCTGTGGAATCAGCTGCCAATCTGGATTCGGGAGTCAGACTCGATCTCTGTTTTTAAGAATAGGGCTAAAACCTACCTTTTTGATATAGCCTACAATTAGGGAGGGATCATGTGTTTCTGAACCCTCCCTTAGTTATGCTGCTAATAGGTTTAGTCAGCCGGGGGACCTCCAGTAATGCACTGGGCCTCACTCCTTTCCTCACTCTCTATGAAATTTTTTTTTTTTTTGCTGGTCATTAACATTTGTTTGTTCTCTCCCATAGATTGAGTCCCCATCGTGCTGTTTGCTCTCTACATGTCTGTTCTTTTCCTCTTCTCTATCCCCTCACCCCCCAGCCAGTCGCAGCAGATGACTGCCCCTCCCTGAGCCTGGTTCTGCTGGAGGTTTCTTCCTGTTAAAAGGGAGTTTTTCCTCTCCACCGTCGCCAAGTGCTTGCTCACAGGGGATCGCCTGATTGCTGGGGTCTTTCTGCAACTGTGGGGGTCCCCCCTACAGTTGATAGTGCTATGAGATGACTGTTGTTGTGAAATGGCGCTATATAAATAAAGTTGAATTGAATTGAATTGAATTGAATTGAATCTTGAAATTTAGTACAGATACTAACAAAATTTATGTTTGGTCCAGACCTGTTGTGTTTTTCCAGCCTTTCTCCTTTTTCTTTTTTTTTTATATTGCACACACCACTGAAGAGAGAGAAACACCATTTCAATTCGCCTGTATGTCCTGTACGTATAGTAGTATTGACAAATAAAATCTTTGAATCTTTGAATTGAATTTTGATGTTATTCTAACCTTAGTTTTCACTAAGGATGTACTTCTGGTGCCACGAGTCGGCAGCCCTTTGCAGAAGCAGCTCAATTCTGAGTTTCTTCTCATTTTTATTTACGATCTGTCTTTTTTTCTTTGCCACAACTTTTCTGTTCCTGTTACCTCGTATCCATCACGGATGCCAAGGACACAAATATCGCCGCACTGGCATTGATATTAGCCATCTTTTCACTCATATCCCCAATGACTACTGACCTGGTGAGTGGAGGAGCCATTGTTTACAGTAGAAGTCAATTGTTTGTTACGGCCCGAGCGCCGGTCCTGTCCACGCTCGGGCTATGTATATTGTGCACAGAGGATGTCACTACAGTGAAGACCATCACTATGCAGGGTAACCATAAGCCCTGGATGACTGCAGAGGTGCGCTCGCTGCTTACAGCCAGAGATGCAGCCTTCAGAGCGAAGGACAGGATCGCCCTCCGCTCAGCCAGGTCTGCGCTCTCAAAGGGAATTAAGGCGGCAAAGCACGCCTATGCGGAGAAAATCCAGGGACACCTCTGTGACACTAGGAACACCAAGCAGATGTGGCAGGGAGTTCGGACACTGACGGGCTATAAGTCTAGGCAGGGGGTCGATGATGACGACGCTTCGCTTCCAGACAGGCTTAACGACTTCTTTGCATGTTTTGAAGCATCAAACTCGACAATCAGAGGGAGAGCTGGCCCACCCCCACCATCGGTCGGACCAGCTTTTACCATCAACGCAGCGGACACACGGAGGACCCTAACCAGAGTCAACCCACGCAAAGCTGCAGGTCCGGACAACATTCCGGGACGTGTGCTCCGAGACTGCGCGAGCGAGTTGGCGGATGTCCTGACTGACATTTATAACATCTCCCTGAGTCAGGCCATCGTTCCCAGATGCTTCAAGACCTCTATCATTGTACCTGTGGCAAAGAAACCAGTTGTGTCCTGTTTGAATGACTATTGTCCTGTTGCACTGACACCAATTGTGATGAAGTGTTTTGAACGGCTTGTCAAACCACACATTACAGCCTGCCTCCCTGCATCACATGACCCACTCCAGTTTGCATATCGTTCAAACCGCTCCACGGAAGATGCTATAGTCACCACCCTACACTCTGTCATCACCCACCTGGACCAGAAAGACACCTATGTCAGACTCCTGTACATTGATTTCAGTTCAGCATTCAACACCATTATTCCCCAGAGACTGATGGAGAAATTACTCCTTCTCAGTCTGAACACCGCCACATGTCTCTGGATCCTGGATTTCCTGACTGAGAGACCTCAGTCTGTCCGGGTTGGAAACAACATCTCCAACTCTGTCACGCTGAGCACCGGATCCCCTCAAGGCTGTGTACTCAGTCCACTGTTGTTTACACTTCTAACACATGACTGTGTATCCAGACACGAGGGGAACCAGATTATTAAGTTTGCAGACGACACCACGGTGGTGGGACTTATTCAGAGGGATGAGGAATCAATGTACAGGGAAGAAGTGAGAGACTTGGAGGGCTGGTGCAGGGAGAACAATCTGGTGCTGAACGTGGACAAAACGAAGGAGATGATTATCGACTTCCGGCGGTCACAGCCTGAACACGTCCCCCTCAGCATCGGCGGCCGTTTAGTGGAGAGAGTGGAGAACATCAAGTTCCTCGGAGTGCAGATCTCGCAGGACCTGACCTGGAGCAAGAATTCCTTGGGGATCAGGAAGCGGGCTCAGCAGAGACTGCACTTCTTGAGGAAACTCAAACAGGCCTCTCTCCCCATCTGCATCCTCAGGACCTTCTACAGAGGTGTGGTGGAGAGTGTTCTGACGTACTGCATTGCTACATGGTACTTCAGCTGCAGTATGTCAGACAAAAAAGCCCTGCAGAGGATAGTCAAGGGGGCTGAGAGGGTAATTGCAGTCTCCCTCCCCTCTGTCCAAGAACTTTTTCAGAACCGTTGTAGGAGCAGGGCACTGAACATTGTCAAGGACCGTTCTCACCCTCTGCATAAACACTTTGAACTTCTTCCATCTGGTAAACAATTCCGGAGCATCAGAGGCAGAACCACCAGACTGATCAACAGCTTCCTTCCACAAGCTGTCAGGATGCTGAACAGTTGACCCGGAATCTCTCATACACACTACTGCACCTACGGACATTTTGTATATTATTTGTATATTATAGTTAGTTAGTTTTTTCCCAAGTATGTCTCAGGGATGTGTGAATGGATGGGGGGGTGGGGGTGGGGGGGTGAAGCTATGTGTGAGTGTGTCTTAAATCATGCTGCTTCTATTTATATGGATGCCGAGAGAAACGCAATTTCATCTTGCCTGCACTACAGTTGTATGTACAGCAATATGACAATAAAGTTTGATTTGATTTGATTTGATTTTGATTCGCTGCTGGCTTTGACAGCTGTGGGTTATATTCTGGCTTCACCGAGCTCTTATTGTGAAGGCGCTCGGTGGGGTTTCCGGCTGTCAAAATCGGTCAGCTGTCTGTCATCACTGCTCGTTAGTGTTTGCCTTTATAAGGCGGGCACTGACGGCAGTTAGATTGCAGGAGTATCATCAGACATTGTCTAAACCTCGTCAGACATCGTCTAAACCTCGTCATGTCAGGTTTGTGTGTTTATTCTCGTGCTTATGCTTGCTCTTGTCATGTCATGTCTTAGATCGTAATGGCTGGGGTTAGCCTTACGGTCCCATGCTCTATGTTTAGTGTATCTTTGTCTCAGTCTATCATAGTCTTGTGTTACATCTTGTGTCTTGTTAATAAATTACCATCATTGCAAAACTCACCGGTGGACTCTTGGCGTCTTATGGTGATCCGCGAGGGTCACCGCATAACAGTATACCCCTGCCAGACGTCTAAACGGAGACGCCACACCGAGACGCCTTTTTCACCGTGAGTTTTTGCTTTTTTGCACGTTTGTTCTTTTCCTGTCTGGGTACGGTGTGCTGGAGGAATGCCGTCACGGAGGGGCCACACTTGGAGTCCGAGCCACGAGCTGGCGGACGTCCTAGGATACATGGATGAAACACTTATGTCTGCTTCCCTCCTCGACTACGACAGCGAGGTACGCTGGTACCTGGACTGCGCTGAGGATGTGCTTAATCATCTTTCTCCCCGCTACACTGACCATCCTGAAGTCGGCGCACAGCGCGAGATACTCCGTATGGTGGAGGAGGACTACGGCAGGAAGCAGCGGAGGAGGCATCCTCGCTCCCCGTGCTGGGATCCCGCTCCTGCCCTTGACCCGGTCCAGGAGTTTGCGCCATCTGGGGGCCGACGATGACGTCGGCGCCGCAGCCCAGTCGATCCTCAGCAGAATCCCCGGCTGGACCTGCTGCCGGCGAAGCCCATCAGCGAACTTCTGAGAGCGGCTCCATCTCGTCCTTCCAGGGGGCCCTCTGTCACCATCCAGCGGGGAGAAGGAGGAACAACGTCCCCTACAGCAGGAACCATTCCTCCTCCGGGAGAAAGGCAAGTGTATGTTAACTTATTACATCAAGTTTGTAACCTGCCTTGTCTGACTCCTGGGGGCGGAGTTCGGGGTTCGCAGCCCCCCGAGCTCCCTCCACCTGCTGTAGAGATGATGACTAAATCTGCTGCCTCTGTGTCCCCCCCGTTGAGCGGTCAGCGACGCCAGGCCAGCGTCGTCGGATGAAGAGGGGGCCTGTAGTGCTGGAAAGCCTGGATCCGGCCCTGCAGTCACGTCGTGGACGGAGGAGAAGAGCGGACTGCGGCCCAGAGCCTGAGCCGACGATGAAGCGTCCCCGGGTCTCCTCGCCGGAGCGGTCCGAGCCAGTGGGTTGAGTGTCCTCTGCCCCCACGCCATACGGGTCTTCGGTGTGGACAGCAGTGCGGGAGGAACTTCAGGCTGCAGACGACATCTTGCCAGCTGCGGAGCGCGACGCAGCTGAGTTGAAGCCTGCTAATGAGAGTCGCCGCCCTGAACCTGGATCGTCGAAGTCCTGGGTGGCAACAGAACCCGAGTGCAGGCAAGTGCTCCCTCTTGTGTCTCTGTCCCCTCTTTTGGAGCATTTTTGCCTGCCTCTCGGGGAGGCGAGTGAGGAGCAGCCCCCTGCTGCGCCCAAGCTCGTCTCGCTGGGTTCTGTTGCTACTGGTGATTCTGATCCCGGTTTTCTTGTTGTTTGTGAGCCTCGTTGCAGTGTCGCCGGCATGGAACCAGTCGGAGTCACTGGGTTGGAGGTCCCAGGTTCGGGGGTGGAGATCATCAGCGGAGCTGCACCGACCCAGTCAGGGTCCATCGCGGGAGCTGCTTTGGCCCAATTGGGGTCCGACGTGGGTGCGCCAGAGGCTCAATCGGGGTCCACTGCAGGTGCGGTTCTGGCCCAATCGGGGCCCGACGTGGGTGCAGCTGGGACCCAGCGGAGATGCAGCGCCGGTGTGGTCCGCGGACGGGGGAGGAGCTGCAGACCTTTTGCCATCGGACGGATTACAGGCTCATCCTTGCCTTCTTTCCCCTCTACTGAGTCACCGCCCCTGCGCATCATCGCCGGGGGCCGTGGGGGTTCCTGTTCGCTCGCCCCGGCTCTCCCGAGTTCTGTCCTCGTCAGGGAGGCTGGCGCGGGCTGTTTTCCCCCGGGACTGGTGGCTGAGGGACATGGGTCGGCCGCCTGAGGGACTGCTTCACCGGTTTGGCGCCCCGGGTCGGCCACCCGACGTGTTATGTGTTTCGTTGGGCGACCTGGTTCAGCCGCCAGAGGAGCGGACATGCTGGGCGTTGGACTGTGGTGAGCCGCCTGGTCATGTTCCGCCTCCCATGACCACCCGCCAGCCGTTGGACGCGGGGAGACCACCTGAACTGTTCCTATGGCGCCTGGTCTCTGCTGGTCGGCATAAACTGTCGGGGGGGTAGTGGTCATTTTCTGGTGATGATCTGTCCCAGTGATTGTTCTGTTTTGTTTTTTTTTTCCCTTGCTATCCTGTGTGCTTTGTGTTATGGCCATTTGGGTGTCTGCGGGTATTTGTTATGTCTTGCAGTTGCCCTAGTTTGTTTTGTGTGTAGTTAGGTATGAGCCAGTAATTGCTCTGTTTTTTTTGTATTTGGTTATTTGAAAATTCACATGAGAATTCACACAGGTGGGAGGCCATTTTCTTGTGAAACATGTGGGCAAAGATTTAATTTTCTCTTGCTGTCCTGTGCTGTTTTCTGTAACTGTTATTTGGGGATCCTTGGCAATTTGTTATGTCCTACAGTTGCCTTATTTTCCTCCGTGTGTATTTTATCTGATTTGAATATTTGGTATTTTTTGTCATTGTACTGTGTTTAGTCTTTTTTGCCTTGCCTGGTCTGGATTTTGTCTTTTTCCTGTACTGATTCTGTGTTGGTCTTTTTCTCCCTCCGGACCTACCCCCATCCGCCCACCCTGGAGGGGGTGGGGGGGGGCAGGGTGGTCTATGGGCGTTCTGGAAGCCCGCCCTCGGAGGGAGGGTACGGTTACGACCCGAGCGGCGATCCTGTCCGCGCTCGGGCTGTGTATATTCGCTGCCGGCTTTGACAGCTGTGGGTTATATTCTGGCTTCACCGGGCTCTTATTGTGAAGGCGCTCGGTGGGGTTTCTGGCTGTCAAAATCGGTCAGCTGTCTGTCATCACTGCTCGTTAGTGTTCACCTTTATAAGGCGGGCACTGACGGCAGTTAGATTGCAGGAGTATCGTCAGACATCGTCTAAACCTCGTCAGACATCGCCTAAACCTCGTCAGACATCGTCTAAACCTCATCATGTCAGGTTCGTGTGTTTATTCTCGTGCTTATGCTTGCTCTTGTCATGTCATGTCTTAGATCGTAAGTGGCTGGGGTTAGCCTTACGGTCCCATGCTCTATGTTTAGTGTATCTTCGTCTCAGTCTATCATAGTCTTGTGTTACGTCTTGTGTCTTGTTAATAAATTACCATCATTGCAAAACTCACCGGTGGACTCTTGGCGTCTTATGGTGATCCGCGAGGGTCACCGCATGACATTGTTAGCATTGAGCTGCTCCACTGTGCTAATGCAGAGACCTGATATCCCACAAGAAATCAGAGTGTTTCTGGCTAATATATCCAAGGGACCATCGGGGTGGGGTCTCTCTTGATAAGTTCATTCATGACTCAGTGTGATAAGGTTTGCTGAGCTTCTTGATTATTTCATTCATGAGAAAGATTGTATCTGCTGAATCCATGCAGAAAACACTAGTGATAAGTTGTACAGTCAGTGATAGAACTGAACATTCACAGTCACATCAGCATCCTTCAGTCTGTTTTTTCCACTACTCAACAACTCCAAATATGGTAACAGGATTTCCTAGGTATACACATTAACCTTTATAAAGAAAAATTCATATTCATATTCAGAAAATTCATATAACTCAGTGTAACATAGAATTTTTCCATCAGCTGTCCAGTTCATCTCTGGTGATTTTAACCATACTTCCTTGTCCTCCATTTTGCCCATTTTCACCCAGTATGTCACGTGCTACACCAGAGACAACAAAACACTGGATTTATTTTATGCAAACACCAAGGAGGCTTATACCAAATCACCACTCCCCGTCCCCACCTTGGAAGATCTGACCACAACCTGGTTCACCTCCTGCCTGTGTACAAACCCCTAGTACACAGACAACCTCCTGTTACCCACACAGTGAAGATAAGGTCTGAGGAGGTGGAGGATGCTCTGAAGGACTGTTCTGAATCCAATGCGTGGGAGCAGCTCTGTGATCCACATGGTGAGGACATCGATGGCCTCACATACACCATCACAGTCTACATCAACTTCTGTGTAGAGAACACCATACCCACCAGGACCATATGATGCTTCTCAAACAACAATCCCTGGATCAACCCTAAGATAAAGTCACTGCTGAAGGAGAAAAAAAAAGACCTTCAGATCGGGAAACAAGGAGCTGAAGTCCATACAGAGGGAGTTAAGGAGGAAGATCAGAGAGGGGAAGGACAGCTACAGGAAGAAGATGGAGGACAAGCTGCATCAGAGTTACGTCAGCGGTGTCTGGAGAAGCCTCAAAACCATCTCTGGGCACCAGAATACCTCCTCCCAGGCCACGGGGATAGGGAGTGGGTGAACAACCTGATCCTGTTTTTTAACAGGCTTGACCAACCGTCCTCTTCTCCGCCTGCCCAACAACCACTGCTGCCTGAACCTTCATCTAGTCCTGCTGTCCACGGCCCTCTCCCCACCCCTCCTTGTAATCCCTTGCTGCCCCCCCCACAGACCCAACACCCCCCCTCCCAGCACACAGCCCCCCTGCCCCAACCTGACTCTCACTAAGACCCAGGTGAGAGCTGAGCTGAAGAAAATCAAGGCGAGGAAGGCTGCAGGTCCGGACGGCATCAGCTTGAGGCTCTTCAAGTCCTGCGCAGACCAGCTGTGGGGATCGTGGAGCACATCTTCAGTCTGAGCCTGAAGCTGGGGAGGGTACCACAACTGTGGAAAACATCCTGTGTGGTACCTGTACTGAAGACTCTGCACCCCAAGGACTTGACATGCAGGAGACACTGAACGCACTGAGGAGCTCATTTAGCAGTAGGCTGTATCATCCTAGGTGCACGACTGAGAGGTTTCGCAGGTCCTTCCTACCTACGGCTGTCAGACTTTATAACCTAACCAGAGCTGCTCGTAGAGGTCGTATTGAATGCACAAAATGTAACAAACTTCCACAATAATGGTCCCCTCCATTACACAACTAGGACAATATTAATCACTACTGAGTACTGTATGGGTACATATTCATACTATGCGGGGTAACTGAATAGACTGTTATGCTATTTATTCCACCTAGCTACAATGTTCCACACGGTGTATATTTCTGTGTACATATGCATATTCACTGCTCTAATTATCTTATCTTTTGAATTATTGCTCTGAGTGTTGCTATCCCTATGCTGTTGCAATTCTGGAATTTCCCCGTTGTGGGACTAATAAAGGCTTATCTTATCTAATCTTATCTTAAATGGCTCTATAATTTATTTGAGTGTAAACCCTATAAACTTAATAATTGGTCCACAAGATTTTATACTTTGATTCAAGTTATAATTAAAATTAAAATAGTTAAAGTAATTAAAAGTAGTATCATTCCATCAATGGGGCTCGTCCATCAATGGGGCTTGTTGTCTCCTGGTGACGAGCAGAAGTAGGTATCGTGGTGTCAGTTTCCTGCACCTTATTGTGAAGTGCGAGGTAGTGACGTGCACTTACTGTCACATCACTGCACCGCCCTATAAATACCAGAGGACCTCTGGTATTTATAGGGCGGTGCAGCCCATCCAGCAAAGAGGCCAGCTGGTGGATACCGTGTCACTGCTTGTTTATAGTTCATTCAATAAAGCTATGTTCACCAACCATCATCCTGCCTCATCCTTCACCCAGGTATTTCCATACATAATGGGTATTCTTGCCCCCCCCCCCCCCCACCTTGCTGCCTCGACATGGGAGTTCTCTCTGGTGGACAAAAGGGTTGTTTCCCTGCATCTTTGGGTTGGGAAATGGGTCCTGACCATCATTTGTGTCTATGCACCAAATAGTGGCTCAGAGTACCCACCCTTTTTGGAGTCTCTGGCTGGGGTGCTGGAGGGTACTCCTCTTGGAGACTCCATTGTCCTACTGGGGGAATTTAAATGTGCACGTGGGCAACAACAGTGAAACCTGGAGGGCCGTGATTGGGAGAAACGGCCTGCCTGATCTGAACCCGAGTGGTGTTCAGTTATTGGACTTCTGTGCCAACCACAGTTTATCCATAAGGAATATCATGTTCAAGCATAAGGGTATTCATATGTGCACCTGGCACCAGGACACCCTTGGTCATAGGTCAATAATCGATTTTGTTATTGTGTCATCAGACCTGTGACCATATGTATTGGACACTCGGGTAAAGAGAGGTGCAGAGCTGTCAACTGATCACCACCTGGTGGTGAGTTGGATCCAGTGGCAGGGGTGGACGCCACTCAGACCCGGTAGACCTAAATGTATAGAGACAGTGTGCTGGGAACATCTGGCTGAGGCTCCTGTTCGAGAGGTCTTCAACTCCCACCTCTGGAAGAACTTCAACCATATTCCGAGGGAGTATGAATGGGCCATGTTCTCCACCTCCATTGTTGAAGCAGTGTCCAGAGCTGTGGCTGAAAGGTTGTTGGCGCATCTCATGGTGGAAACCCCCAAACCAAGTGGTGGACCCCAGTGGTGAGGAGGGCCATCAAGCTGAAGAAGGAGTCCTATTGAGCTTGGTTGGCTTGTGGGACTCCTGAAGCAGCTGAGGTGTACTGACAGACCAAATATAGTGCAGCTCGGGTGGCTGTTGAAGCAAAAACTCAGGTGTGGGAGGAGTTTGGTGAGGCCATAGAACAAGACTTTCGTTGGCCTCGAAGAGATTCTGGCAAACTGTCCTGCAGCTCAGGAGAGGGAAGCAGTCTCCTGTCCACACTGTGTATGGTATGGATGGGGCGCCGCTGACTTCGACTGGGGACATCATAGGCGGTGGAAGGAATTGCCAACACCCAGTGGGACTCATTTCAAGTGAGAGTTGGACTCAGGGCTGCCCTTTGTCACCGATCCTGTTCATAATTTTTATGGACAGGATTTTATGGACAGATTTTTTTATGGACAGATTTTTGATCAAGATCTGTCCTTCAATTCCAATATTAAATTTGTTTCTAAGACTGCCTTCTATCATTTGCGTAATATTGCCAAGATTAGGAGCATCTTGTCTCAGAGTGATGCTGAGAAACTGATCCACGCTTTTGTTAGCTCGGGATTAGATTATTGTAATTCTTTATTATCAGGCTGTCCTAAAACATCTTTAAAAAGTCTTCAGCTGAGCCAAAATGCTGCAGCAAGAGTTTTAACAGGTACTAGAAAGAGAGATCATATCTCTCCGGTTCTGGCCTCCCTTCATTGGCTTCCCATAGAGTTTAGAATTAAGTTTAAAATCCTTCTTCTTACTTACAAAGTTCTAAACAATCAGGCTTCTTTTTATTTAAAAGATCTGATACTACCGTATTATCCTAACAGAGCACTACGCTCCCAAAATGCAGGATTACTTGTAATACCTAGAATCTCCAAAAGTACAATGGGAGGCAGAGCCTTCAGTTATCAAGCTCCTCTCCTGTGGAACCAGCTGCCAATCTGGATTCGGGAGTCAGACTCGATCTCTGTTTTTAAGAATAGGGCTAAAACCTACCTTTTTGATATAGCCTACAATTAGGGAGGGATCATGTGTTTCTGAACCCTCCCTTAGTTATGTTGCTAATAGGTTTAGTCAGCCGGGGGACCTCCAATAATGCACTGGGCCTCACTCCTTTCTTCACTCTCAATGAAATATTTTTTTTTGCTGGTCATTAACATCTGTTTGTTCTCTCCCACAGATTGAGTCCCCATCGTGCTGTTTGCTCTCTACATATCTGTTCTTTTCATCTTCTCTGTCCCCTCACCCCCCAGCCAGTCGCAGCAGATGACTGCCCCTCCCTGAGCCTGGTTCTGCTGGAGGTTTCTTCCTGTTAAAAGGGAGTTTTTCCTCTCCACCGTCGCCAAGTGCTTGCTCACAGGGGATCGCCTGATTGCTGGGGTCTTTCTGCAACTGTGGGGGTTCCCCCTACAGTTGATAGTGCTATGAGATGACTGTTGTTGTGAAATGGCGCTATATAAATAAAGTTGAATTGAATTGAATTGAATTGAATTGATTTCTAGGTGCAGCCAAAGAACGGAGGGTGTCATGTTCGGTGACCACAGGATCTCATTACTGCTGTTTGCAGATGATGTTATCCTGTTGGCTTCATCGCGCAATGACCTCCCTTAAATGGGATTTGAAATTGTACTCTTAAATTGTTTCCATATGTTCAATTTCTCTTATCTTTTTACCTTTTAAACTTACTTCCTGCTTGTTTCAGGGTCAACAGTTTCTGAAACCCAACCTGAATTGCTTTCTATATGTGCTGTTTTTCTTTTGATATCTTCCTGCGTGCCTCAGGGGCTACAGATGGAAATTAATGAGAATGCTATAATCTGGTACAGAGCATCTTTACCCTGTGTTTAATTTTTTTCTGTACATCGTCCCTGACAAATAAACCAATAAACTAAACTAAATCTACAGGTCTTGCTGGGATGGTTTGCTACTGAGTGTGAAGTGGCTGGGATGAGAATCAACACCTCCAAATCTGAGTCCATGGTCCTCAAGTGGAAAAGGGTAGATTGCCCTCTCCAGGTTTGGGACAAGTTCCTGCCTCAAGTGGGGGAGTTTAAGTATTTCAGGGTCTCATTTACAAGTGAGGGGAGAATGGAGCGAGAGACTGACAGACGAATTGGAGCAGCATCTGCAGTGATGTGGACATTGTACGGATCTGTTGTGGTGAAGAGGGAGCTGAGCTCCAAAGCAAAGCTGTCGATTTACCGGTCAATCTAAGTTCCTACCCTCATCTATGGTCATGAGCTTTGGGTAATGACTGAAAGAATGAGATTGCGAATACAAGTGGCTGAAATGAACTTTCACTGTAGGATTGCTGGACTCACCCTTAGAGATAGGGTGAGGAGCTCAGTCATCTGGGAGAGGCTCAGAGTAGAACCACTGCTCCTCCACATCGAAAGGAGCCAGTTGAGGTGGTTTGGGCATCTGATCAGGATGCCTCCTGGATGCCTCCCACTGGGAGAAGACCCCAGGGCAGACCCAGGACACGGTGGAGAGACTACGTCTCCCAGCTAGCCTGGGAACATCTTTGCATCCTCTCTGAAGTGCTGGAGCAGGTGGCCGGGGAGAGAGAAGTTTGGGCTTTTCTGTTTGAACTGCTGCCTCTGCAACCCAGACTTCCAGAAAAGCAGTTGAAGATGGATGGATGGATGGGCTTTGGTTGCTACAGCGTGTGCTGAAAATCTGGTATCAGAAAGTAATTTTAAAGTTTCCATTCTGTGGTTATCATTGGACTGCAACACCGCTTTGATCATCTGCCAGCGTGAAGTACTCTTTGATGAAAAATTAAACAAAGTTTGCACAAAACTATAAAACTGTTGTCTCCTTACAGCAGTTCACACTGTTAATTCCTACCAAATTTAAGGTATATGCTGCACAGGGGTCCCATTCTGCCAGTGCGGATACAGTATCTCTTAGATGTGGGCCTGAACACCTGTTTCTTATCTTTATTACACAAATCCATTCAACATTTACAGTGCTGGTGGAAAAAGTAAGTGAACTGCTTGAACCTCCTCTGACAGTAATAACCTCCAGTAAGCACTTCCAGTAGCTGCTGTTCAGACCTGCACAACATTCAGGAAGAATTCGGGACCATTCTTCCTTACAGAACTTTGTGAGGTTGCTATTCATAAGAAGCTGTTGATGTGAACCATGCCTCGCAAAAAAGAGATCACAGAAGACCTACAGTACGATCAAGAATTGTAGATTTGCATAAAAGTGGAAATCCCAGGGTTCACGTACTTTTTCTGCCAGCACTGTGAATGTTTAATGAATGTGTCCAAGAAAGAAATTAAATATTACAATTGTTTGTGCGGTATTAGGTTAAGCGCATTGTGTTTGTCGATACTTGGGACTTAGATGTAGATCAGATCACATTTTATGACCAATTAATGTGGAAAACCAGGAAATTCCAAAGGGCTCACATACATTTTCTTGCAATTGTAGTTGTTTTTTCTGCTCTTTTTTTAAAGTCATCATTCTGTTTGGTGTCAAGTCTATTCATGAAGCACATTGAAAACAACAGTTGACCAAAGCACTGCACAACAACAGAGTCAAGGTTAAAAACACAAATACAAAGGAAAAAGCACAGGGGAATAAACGTTATAAACACACACACACACGCGCGCGCGCACACACACACACACACACACACACATCAGTGAAAAGTCAGATGTCAAGGGGAAAAGTTTAATTGGCAATTTGAACATGACCTAAGCAGACCCCGCTACAAACAGTTTATTAAATGCCCCACCAGAGGAATAAACACGCTGGATCACTGTTACACCACAGTGAAAGACGCATATCGCGCTGTTCCCCGCGCTGCGCTAGGATTATCTGATCACGTGATGGTCCACCTCATTCCCACATACAAACAGAGATTGAAGCTCACTAAACCTGTTGTGAGCACTACGAAGAAATGGACCAGTGAAGCTGAGGAGAAGCTGGAAACGTGCATGGAAATAACTGACTGGGGCATGTTTAAAGGAGCCACGCATGATCTGAATGAGTACACGGACACTGTGAACTCTTATATCCACTTTTGTGAGGAGAGCATTCTTCCATTGCGCACCAGGGTGAGGTACTCTAATGACAAGCCCTGGTTCACAGCTAAGCTCAGACAGATCAGGAAGGAGAAGGAAGCAGCGTTGAAAAGTGGAGACAGGGGCTGCTACAGAGAGGTTAAATATCGGTTTAACAGAGAGCTGAGGAGAGCTAAATCTGTGTATTCTGAGAGACTCCAGCAGCAGTTCACTGCTAATGACTCGGCTTCTGTGTGGAGAGGACTGAGGCAAATCACCAATTATCGGCCTCAGGCTCCTAAAGGTCAGGATGACAAAGCCCTTTGTCAAAGACTGTCCCAACACTATGCCCGTTTTGACACCTCGTCATCTGTGCCCAACTCCTCCCCTCTCTCCAGCTCCACAGCCTCCACGATCCCTACTTCATCAAAGGCGCCCCCCCCCCTCCTCCCCCCCTGCCCTTGTCATCAGTGAGCAGGACGTGCTCAAACAGTTCTCCAGACTGAACCCGCGCAAGGCCCCCGGTCCGGACGGCGTGTCTCCCTCCACCCTGAGACACTGTGCGAAAGAGCAGGCACCTGTCTTCACAGACATTTTTAACACCTCCCTTAAGCTATGCCACGTGCCGTCCTGCCTCAAATCCTCCACCATCATCCCTGTCCCCAAGAAGCCACGGATCACTGGACTTAATGACTACAGACCTGTAGCGCTCACCTCTGTAGTCATGAAGTCCTTTAAGCGCCTGGTCCTGCCCCACCTCAAGTCCATCACCACCCCTCTCCTGGACCCGCTGCAGTTTGCCTACCGAGCCAACAGGTCTGTAGACGACGCAGTCAACCTGGCCCTCCACTCCATCCTGCAGCACCTGGACTCCCCGGGAACCTACGCCAGGATCCTGTTTGTGGACTTCAGCTCCGCATTCAACACCATCCGCCCCGCTCTGCTCCGGGACAAGCTGTCCCTGCTCAACGTGCCTGACTCCCTCTGCAGGTGGATCACCGACTTCCTGACGGACCGGAGGCAGCATGTGCGGCTGGGAAAGACTGTCTCAGACTCTGCTAGCATCAGCACCGGATCACCCCAGGGCTGTGTACTTCCCCCCTACTCTTCTCCCTTTATACCAACTCCTGCACCTCCAGCCACCAGTCTGTCAAGTTGATCAAGTTTGCGGACGACACCACCCTCATCGGGCTCATCTCCAACGGCGACGAGTCTGCCTACAGGAGAGAGGTGGCCCAGCTGGCGTCCTGGTGCAACAACAACAACCTGCAGCTGAACGCTCTGAAGACAGTGGAGATGATTGTGGACTTCAGGAAAGTCACAACCCCTCTGCCCCCCCTCACCCTCGCAGGCTCTCCCATCACCACTGCTGATTCCTTCCGCTTCCTAGGCACCACCATCACCAGGGACCTCAAGTGGGAGCCGACCATCAGCTCCCTCATCAAAAAGGCCCAGCAGAGGATGTTCTTCCTGCGGCAGCTGAGGAAGCTCAAGCTACCCACCAAGATGTTAGTGCAGTTCTACACAGCCATCATCGAGTCCATCCTCACCACCCCCATAACCGTGTGGTACGCAGGAGCCACTGCCAGGGACAGACTAAGGCTGCAGCGCGTCATGCGCACTGCTGAGAAGGTGATCGGCTGCAAGCTCCCATCTCTCCAGGATCTGTACATCTCCAGGACGCGGAGGCGTGCTGGCCGGATCATAGCCGATCCCTCACACCCTGGTCACGTACTGTTTGCCCCCCTCCCCTCAGGTAGAAGACTTCGGTCCATCCAGACTAAAACCTCCCGTCACATGAACAGCTTCTTCCCCTCTGCCATCAGACTGCTGAACACTAAGTGACTTATTGACTCTCGTGCATTATGTACAGCAGCTCAACCAGACTCATGTCAATCATCACTGTTTTCTTCCTGCATTACCGACTGCACTATATGGTTCTCCACATTATCTGCTGCTCGCTAATATATTTTAACTGCTGACCAGTATTACTCACTCTTATTCTACACTTTATTGCATGTATAGTTTATTCTTTTATTTTATCAGGTTTAATGTTGCAGCATTGCACCGAGACAAATTCCTACTTTGTGTACTACATGAACAATGGCAATAAATCTGATTCTGATTCTGATTCTGATTCTGAGATGCAGCCCCACCATTGGGGGGAGGGGGGGTCCAATCTTTACAGCAAAGGAACTTGAGAGGATTTAGGGACATTTCACATTTGTTCTTTTAAACCTTTTCAACATCCATTTTGATGCTCTCAATATGTGTTTTTCTTTGTAGTTAAGGACACCTTTGTAATTTATCCATTTACTGTACATATCTATTGTCATTTCATACTAATTAATGGTTATTTTTTATTCCTTTATATTTTCATTTTTGTATGATGTATTATTAATCATTTCATTTTTTTGCATTATTAATCATTTCGAAGAGGCTGTGTTCAGCTCATTGGCTACTCTTGACTAACATCCATTTTACCATGAAGTAGAAGGGGAAACAAACTGTTCATACTTAAACACTTTTTTGTGCTGTTTAGCTACAGAACTTCCATTAATGCATTAATTAAGCTATATTACATGAGACCGAGTATGGTATCAATTTATATAGTAACTGCGGCAGTGTCTCCTCTGGCTTAAAGACCTTGGCGCAGTGGCAACGTATTTTTCCGGGCGGGGGCAGAAAACACATGACACTATTGTAACCGGAATATGTTAATTTTATACTATTTATTTCTTTTTTAAAATTTTGCACAGTAACTTTGCATATGGAACTTACCATTTTAAGTATTGTACAACCGAGGCTTAAATGTTAGAATACTGGGCCAGCTGGGATCACACCCAGACGTCCTGTGTTTAGACTTTTTACTGGTGTCATCCTTCTCTCCTTCCTCTGCTCTCACCTCTCCTGGACCCTCTGCCTGAACACTTTCCTCTCCTTGGCTCCTCTCTTCTGTTTCATCTTTCCCTCTCTAAGGCTATTGTCACACTGCAGGTTTTAATGCTTAATTACGATTTTTTTTGCACAAATGTGACCCATATCTGAATTTTTAATGACAGTCTGAACAACACATATCCGATTTTTTCACACCAGACCTAGGCCACTTTCATATGTGGCCCTAATTCGGATACGTACTTAAAAATCTGGGGGAGTTGGGGGGGGGGGGGGTCGAGGCTGAAACTGTCAGACATTACAGGTGCACGTAACGGCACATTTACTGGATGCTGCAAATTCCTTTTTCCTTCTTGGCTGCTGTAATATCTAAAATAAAAGTTAATATTGACACGACTGTGGAGCGGAATGGCCAGATAGAGGGATACACAGGAGAAGGGAGTCTCTGGTGGCTCCTCCTTCCTGTGCGGGGGGTGTGTGTCTCATTTTAAAGAGGGCTGTTTAATCGATCAGTTCTGTTAAAGCAGAGCTGATCACAGCAGCCATCTGGCTTGTAGAGGAATGAAGCTGGTCTCATATTTATGATTTTAACATTTTATTTTGCTGCGCTACATCAAGTTGAAGAAGTTCTGCCCCCCCCCTCCCCAAATCGTTCTGGGCTCATATTTACTTCCGTAAACACAACTCTGTGTCTGACATTATGTTTTCTTCTGTGCATGCGGGTCACTTTATAGCTGTAGACCGTTCACACTGGAGTCTGATGGGGGTCGCATTTAAGTTGTAATGTGAACGCCCACACAAAAAAATCGGATCGCAGCAAAAAATCGGAATTAAACATCAAGACCTGCAGTGCGACCGTAGCCTAAGTCCTGTCTAATTCAGGTTCTCTTTCTGTCTATGGTGGTATACAAACAGGTTAGAAAATATCAAGTGTCTTGTTTTGTCTTGTAGGATTTTTTTTTGTCATAGTTTACATAAACCAGCCGGACTCCTTTCTGTTCACACGAACATAGCTCTCCAAGCTGCTGTAGAGCCTCTTAAATGGCTGCAATCTTGGGTGGGGCTCCGAGGGTCTGTAGGATACTCCAATGACAAGCATGGTCCACGATGCAAGGTAGCCTTAAGATCTATAAAGGCTATATATAGATGATGGTCCTTGCGGAATTCATAGGCCTTCTCTAATAGGCAAACAGCAGAGATGTGGTCTGAGGTCGAGCGGCTGGGCATGAAGCCTGCTTGCTGAGGGCGATGGCCACCTCGGATGGCTGGAAGGGCATGAATCAGGAGGATCCTGGTGAAGAGCTTACCAGGAATGGACAAAAGAATGATGCTTCTGTGACTGCTGCAGATGAGTTTGTTGCTCTTTCCCTTCCAGAAGGGAAGGATGATGCCCCTAGTCCAGTCACTGGGAAGCTGCTCTGTCACCCAAACACAATTGATAATGTGAGTGAGCCACTGGATTGTGCAATTTCCGCCCATCTTCAGCATTTTGGCGGTTACAGCACAAATTCCAGGGGCTTTCCTGTTGTTTATCTTGGTCAGGGCAGCCGCGACTCCTTCAGGGGTGACTAGATCGGTTCTGTTGGAATCACAGGAAGCAGTGGCATTGGCAGTGACTAAGAGATTGGGGTCAACGGGAACAGAAGGATGAGGCAGGAGGTGACTGAAGTACTCTTTCCAGAGGTCCAGGCAATCTGCCTTAGTGGTGATGAGATTGCCGCTGATGTCCTTCACCTGGGCTGTCTTGGTGTGTGGGCCATTGTGTGCTTGACGGAGCATACCGAATACATGGCTTGAGTTGTTATTTCTGGCTGCTGACTCCAGGTGCTCGGCTTCTTCTGACCTGTACCTCTCTTTGTCCTCTCCGATGGCCAAGTTGTGTAGATGGTGTAATTGCCATATTGCTCGAGCCTTGATCGTGACGTCACTAGGTTGGTTGGTCCAGCTAGCTAGCAATGGAACACTGTACTGTGGTCTTCTACACGCTGTGAAAACACCATGTCACGTTAATTATGGCAGAAGACGAGACTGAAAGGTCTGTGGAAGATATTCCCAGACACCCAGTGGCTTATGCCTTCGAGCCAATGAAGAGGGGAGAGCAAGCTCCAGCGGTGTATGGGGAGGTATCGGAGCAGGAGGAGCCGTCAATTCAGCCAGGTGCAGAGAGGCTGGGAAACATGACCTGTTGTACGTGTGGCTGCTGCATTGCGATGCTGACTGTTAATGAGTCCATCTGCTGCCAAGAGGCATGTCTGGATCATTTGCTTGCAGATCTATGGTGCATTACTATGAACAGGACTTTTGAAATTCTGTGTTGTGAGAGGGACGTTCTCGAAGTGTCCGTGCCGTCTCTCCGTAAAGTCTGGGCAGAGACTTTGGAGCGACCCATCAAGGGCTCAAGAGAGGCAATACTTTTTCTAAAACTTTTTAGTTACTTACCAAATAGCCTGCTAAGATCTGATAGTATCCAGGAGGAAAGGACATGGAAGTGACTGCTGTGCATGGATTACTTTTTACCAGGAGGAAAAATGCCAATTAACACTTCAAAAAAAAAAATAAATCTGTGGATATTAGGAGTCCTGGGGTGTCGAGGTAAGACAGCTGAGTCTGAACTTTTTTTTATGGGTGGCTGCAAATTTATGAGTATTATCTGGTAAATGCTTTGGATGTACACTGTGATGGGATAAAGTGATCAATATAACCATATAACAGTTATTTGTGTGATTCAAAATATGTGTGTGATAAATATAACCATATAATAGTTATTTGTGTGACTCAAAATATTTGTACTCTGCTTATGTCTAGGTAAAATAACCAATATACCATAATGGAGTATATATTGCCAAGTGTGTGGTTCACTCTCTGCAAAATAGTGGACCTTTGTCTCAGCATGAATGAATGAATGAATGAATGAATGAATTTATTTCGGATAGTACATTACAGGTTAAAAGAAACTGTATAATATAACAACAAGGTCAAATTAGACAAAGACTCCTTCTACTATACAATTCCACGTGAGTTATCCGAAATGGGTGATGGCTGAAGCCGCAGCTTATATTGCCCACCCATATTCCATCCAAGAATTCAAAGGAGAAAAAAGAGAAAACAAGACAAGAGCGATTACAATTTAAAACAAGGCTAAGACAAAATATGACTGAGAGAAAAAGAAAACTGAGCTAGTCTAAGTTAAGCGGTTACTATTCAAAAACAAATCTAAGACATAGTGTCACAGAGAAAAAAGAAAAACTAAGCTATAACACAACACAGGCTGGAAATGTCAATCCTTATGTGAGTTTACATGTCGTCTTGTAAATATGTTTGGAGTATTTCTTCCTTTAGTTTTTGTTTAAATTGTCCAAGCTTTGTACATGATTTTAATTCAGGTCCAAAATCGTTCCATAATCTGACACCTTGCACTGAAATACAGTGTTGCTTGGTAGTTGTTCTCACTGTAGGCTTTTGAAATATACATGTTCCTCTGAAGTGATATCGTTTCTCCCTTGTTTGGAACAACTTTTGGATATTTGCGGGCAGTGATAGATTCTTCACTTTGAACATTATTATTGCGGTTTTAAAGTCGATCAGATCTTTCAACTTGAGAGTTTTTTGTTTAAGAAAAAGTGGGTTTGTTGGTTCCCTGTAAGCTGCTTTGTTGATTATTCTAATAGCTCTCTTTTGAAGCATAGAGAGTGGATATATGTTTGTTTTATATGTATTTCCCCATACTTCATTACAATATGTCATGTATGGGAGTATTAATGAATGATACAAGGTGTATAGTGTGGGTTGATTCAGCAAATTTTTCACTCTGTGTAATATTGCAATTGATTTGGATACTTTACCTTTTATATAATTAATATGTGGCTTCCAACACAGTTTGTTATCAATTATTACTCCAAGGAATTTAGTTTCGGATACCCTTTCAATCTCTACACCATTTACACTGAGTTTGGGTACTGGGTAGTTGTGATGGTTGTTAAAGACTATAAATTTTGTCTTGCTTAAATTGAGCGTTAATTTGTTTGAATCAAACCACAGTTTCAGCTTTCCTAATTCCTTTCCGAGTGTATCCAGAAGTTGTTCCAAGTTGTTTCCACTGCATAGCAGGTTAGTGTCATCAGCAAACAATATTAAGTCCATTTTTTCTGAAACTTTACATATATCATTTATATACATATTGAATAATAATGGTCCCAAAACTGAACCCTGTGGGACTCCACAGGTGACCTTCAGTAGCTCTGAGTTTTTGTTGTTAACACATACAAACTGATATCTATTCTTTAAGTAACTTCTTAACCAGGACAGTGCTACCCCTCTGATACCACAATTTTGTAGTTTCTTTAATAATAGATTGTGATCTACTGTATCAAATGCTTTTTTAAGATCCAGGAATACTCCAACGGAATACTCTTTATTTTCAATGGCTGTTGATATTTTTTCTGTAAATTCCATTAAGGCATATGCTGTTGTCCTTTTGTGTCTGAACCCATATTGCTGCTCACACAATAAATCATTCTTCAGTATGAAGTTGTCAATTCTCTCATAGAATATTTTTTCAAGTATCTTGGAAAATTGCGGTAATAGTGAAATTGGTCTGTAGTTGGAGAGTTCCCCTCTGTCGCCTGTCTTGTAAATCGGAATTACTTTAGCTATTTTCATTGCATTGGGAAATATACCTGATTGGAGAGACAGGTTACAGATATACGTCAGTGGTTTCACTATGCATTCGATAACAGTTTTGACTAGTAGCATATCAATACCATCGCAGTCAGTAGATGTTTTACTTTTGAACGATTTAACAATTTCAATGACCTCTCTTTCGTCTGTGTTCTTTATGAAGATGGTGTCTTTTACAGCAGTGTTATTGCATATTGAATCACCTGTTGGCACCGTAGTGGGTATTTCTCGGGCCAGTTTAGGTCCAATGTTAACAAAAAAATTATTAAATTCATCTGCAGGTGAAGCTATATTCACATTCGGAGTCGATTTATTATTTTTTGGAGTGTTAGTTGGGTAGCTGGTATTTCTGCTTTTATTTCCAAGGATACTGTTGATTATTGTCCATGTATTTTTAATATTGTCTTTGTTTTTTTCCAGTTCTTTACTGTAATAGTCTCTTTTACTACATCTTATTATATATGTTAACTTATTTTTGTATGTTTTATACCGCTGCTCTGCTTCTTTTGTCCTTTTCTTTATGAAAGCTTTATATAATAAATTTTTCTTTTTACACGCCTTTTGTAGTCCTTTGGTTAGCCATGGTTTGTCAGTAAATTTGTGTTTAAGCTTTTTTTTAACTAATGGGCAGTTTTTTTCATAAAGAGTGGTTACAATGTTTGTAAATGTGTCATAGGCTTCATTTACATCTGATACATAGACTTCTGTCCAGTCTTGCTTCAGCAAGTCCTCTTTAAAAGAACTGATTGCGTTTGGTGATTTGTGTCTGAACGATTTTGAGATTTTTTCTGGGTTGGGCCCCGTGTGGCCATGGATAAGTGCAAAGATTGGCAAGTGGTCGCTTATATCATTTATCAATAATCCACTTTCTATTTTCTTGTCGAGAACATTGACAAACAGGTTGTCAATAAGTGTAGCAGAGTGAACTGTGATTCTACTGGGATGTGTTATTGTGGGATATAGACTCATGCTGTACATAGAGTTCATGAACTCTGTAACTACATTTTGTTGATGTGGATTAAGTAGGTCAATATTGAAATCTCCACAAATTGCTACCATTTTCTTACTAGTAATATTATTGTACAGCTCGACTAATTTATCTCTGAATGTCTCAATGCAAGTTCCCGGCGTTCTGTATATGCAGCTTATGATTAGATTTTTTGTTTTGTCTAGGTCAATCTCAACAGTAACACATTCCAGAATCCCTGGTAGTGCTAAGGACATTTCATTTACAAGCTTACATCTATATAGGTCATCAATATACAGTGCAACACCACCACCCTTTAGCACACAGGATAACAAGCACCTGGGATTTATGAGAAGGAGGCACAGTTGTGATACGGAATGGCTGAGCCTGGCCTACGCTGACCTGGGAGATGAAGTGACCTTCATCTGGATACATTCGGCGTCAGGAACGGATCCTCCCTGGACCAGACACCTGGACTGTCATCTTGTTAATGCATGCTTTCTTCTTTGTTCATTTGTGTATAAATATTCTGGGTCAGGGCCAGCACAGTTAGTCAGACTTCATGAACTGACACGATGTGTTGCTGTCAGGGAGAGAATGTTTGACCCAGCGCTGTAACCTACTATATTCAACTTGCTTCAATAAATACGTGTTCCAAGTAAACTAATCTCTTCCTTGAAAACGAATCTGGGTAAACCCTCTACACACATAGACAATCTTTGAAGAGTAGACTTAGATGGTTTTTACAATTTCATCCTAACAACTGAAAAAGTAAAATGCCCTAATAATAACTTAAAACTGACAGATCATCAAGAGAATGTTTGTATCTATTGTGGGACATTTTCTGAATATGTACAGTAGGCACGTCTATTTATTTATTTTGCCTCTCTTTGCTCTCCCTTGTGAAATCGCTGCTGGGATCTTTCTTTATGGTGCACCGCTACCTTGGTGCTTTTACCCTGTGTTGGGCGATCTGTACACCCGGCTTGATAAGAAGAAAAATCAAACACAGATGGGGCTGCATCTGCTTTTAACCTGTTGGTGTGGCGAACCATGAGTTTATGTGACTCAAACACTCTCTCCTCAGTCCTCATTTGTAAAATGCTCACTACAAATCCTAGCATTGCGGCTAACTGGAGGGTTGACCTGTTTGAATGCAGCTAGCCACTGCTGAAGAATAGCTGTCCGTTTCAGTGGCAATGAATGAAAATGGACAGTCTTTCCCTCATTTTTGAGCCTGTAAAATTCATTGCTGCAGCCAGGTGCAATACAAAATTGACCCCCTTTCTCTTGAGTCTTCCTTTTGTTTTCCTTTTTCTCCATCGAGCTTCTGACAAGCTAACTGTGATAATCTAATGTAGGCATTCCTGACCAACCAACCTAGTGACATCACCATCGAGGCTCGGGCAATATGGTGATTTTGAAATACTAGTACATACCCGTGCATGCCCGTGCATGCCCATAGAAAGTAAGTATTTCTGCATGCCCGTAGAAAGAAGGCGTAAGCAAGGGTGTAAGCAAGCACGTCAACACTCATTCAGTGATGGCTGCCTTTGATCTTTGATGGTGTCTTAGTGAGTCCTCTGATCTTTGATGATGTCATAGCGAGTGCTATGATCGTGAGTCATGCCTGCTTTTGATCTTTGAAGATGTCCTATGTCCTCTGATCTTTGATGATGACATTGTGATGATGTACTGATTCGAATGGGTGTAAGATTTCCAGATTTACACACAAACTAACAGATTTCTTGAATTTATCGAGTGATATTTTTTAAGATTTCCAGATTTACTGCTTCGAATGGGTGTGATTTAAAGTGCCGTGTCCTATTGTGTACATGACGGCATGGTCCTTTTGTCTGTATGACGGCATCGTGAGTCCTGATGTTCACCTTATATGACATCATAAAAACATCAAGGACAGCATCATATCATATGCTGTCAGGCAGGCATCACTGTATATGACATCATAAAGACATGAAGGCAGACTTGATGTCCTATGATGCAGACATCATAGGGACATCATAGGCACATCGTAGGCCATCCTATGATGTCCTATGATTGTGACAGTCAGACAGACAGACAGACACACACACAGAGATTTCTATTAGATTTATAGTATAGACCCGACTTCCGGCGCCACACGAGTAGGCTGCCTTTTTGCAACAGCGGATCAATTTCTTCCTATTTCTATTTACTATCTGGCTTCTCTTACTAATCTTTCTGATCCGGCGACACCTTATCCACCACGGACGGACACGGATCACCCAAATGTCTCCTGAGCCGGCAGACGAAGCCATTGTTTTTAGCAGGATACGTTACAGCAGAAACCAGCTGTTAGCACTTAACCGGACCAAGATGCTAGCGCAAGACTTCGACATACCGGGTGAAATAAGACAGAAACGACGTGGATGCCATGCTGGAGCAAGATGGCGGGCGAGAAATATAAGGTACAGACCCGTCCTTCCATCCGTTAATATGGGGAATGTACGATCGCTACTCAATAAGACTGACGAGCTAGCAGCTATCTCCCGCTATGAGAGCGTCTTCAGAGAAATTAGCATGATGTTGTTTACTGAGATGTGGCTAACAGAACTAGCAACAGATGCTAACATTGAACTGGAAGGTTTCCACGCAATACGGGCAGACCAGACGCCAGACAGTGGGAAGGCAAGGCGCGGAGGAGTGATAATGTATGTCAATAACAGCTGGTGCAGACCGGGACATATCACGGTTAAGGAACAACACTGCAACAAAGACATTGAGTTGCTAGCTGTTAGCATGCGGCCTACCTATCTCGCGAGGGAATACTCACACGTGATCTGCATTGTTATTTATGCAAATCCGACGGCGAACGCGGGGACAGCGCGTTGGGCCATTCACTCAGTAACTGGCAGGCTGCTGACAGAACACCCAGATGCTCTTCTCCTCATCTCAGGTGATTTCAACCATATGTCACTGTCCCCCATTCTGCCCACGTTCACCCAGTATGTCACATACCACACTAGAGACAATAAAACACTGGACTTATTCTATGCAAACACTAAGGAGGCGTACACCTCATCACCACTCCCCCCACTCGGGAGATCGGATCACAACTTGGTTCATCTCCTGCCGGTGTACAAACTCCTAGTACACAGACAAACTCCGGTTATGCGCGCGGTGAAGTTATGGTCTGAGGAGGCAATGGACGCTCTAAAGCACAGGTGTCAAACTCATTCCATGGAGGGCCAAGACCCTGCAGGTTTTACCTCCACCCAGTGTCTTCAACAGGTGATTTCACTGAATTTCTTCCCACTGATTGCTGATCAGTGAAAACACCTGCTGAAGACACTGGGTGGAAGTAAAACATGTAGGGTCTTGGCCCTCCATGGAATGAGTTTGACACCCCTGCTCTAAAGGATTGTTTTGAAACCACTGCCTGGGAGCAGCTCTGCAATTCACATGATGGGGACATCGATGGCCTCACTCACACCATCACGGACTACATCAACTTCTGTGTGGACAACACCGTACCCACCAAGACCATACGGTGTTGCTCGAACAACAAACCCTGGATCAACCCTGAGATTAAAACACTTCTGAGAGAGAAGAAGAGGCTCTTCAGGTCGGGGAACAGGGAGATGCTGAAGTCCGTACAGAGGGAGCTGAGGAGGAAGATCAGAGAAGGCAAGGACAGCTTCAGGAAGAAGATGGAGGACAAGCTGCAGCAGAGCAACATCGGCGGGGTCTGGATAAACCTTAAAACCATCTCTGGGCTCCAGAATACCTCCTCCCAGGCCACAGGGGGCAGGGAGTGGGCGAACAATCTGAACCTGTTTTTTAATAGGTTTGACCAACCGCCCTCCCCCCCCCGACTGCACACCAACCACTGCTGCCTCTAAAGTCATCGAGACCTGCTGTTCACACCCCACTCCACCAACACCCCCCCCCCACTCCCAGCACACAGCCCCCCAACCTGACCCTCAGTAAGACCCAGGTGAGGACGGAGCTGAGGAAGATCAAGGCGAGGAAGGCCTCGGGACCGGACGGCATCAGCGCAAAGCTCCTCAAGTTCTGCGCAGACCAGCTGTGTGGGATTGTGGAGCACATCTTCAACCTGAGCCTGAAGCTGGGGAGGGTACCACAGTTGTGGAAAACATCTTGTGTGGTACCTGTACCAAAGACTTCCCACCCCAAAGACCTGAACAGCTACAGACCAGTGGCCCTGACGTCTCACATGATGAAGACCCTGGAGAGACTGCTTCTTGCTCACCTCCGCCCCCTGGTGGGACCAGCGATGGATCCACTCCAGTTCGCCTACCAGCATGGCATTGGGGTGGAGGATGCAGTGATCTTCCTCCTTCACCTTTCCCTGTCCCACCTGGAGAAACCTGGGAATGCGGTGAGGATCATGTTCTTTGACTCCTCCAGTGCTTTCAACACCATCCAACCAATGATCCTGAAGGACAAGCTGCTGTGTGCAGGGGTGGACCAGCACCTGTCATCATGGATCCTGGACTAGCTCACTAACCGGCCACAGTTTGTGAGAATCCGGGATTGTGTGTCTGACACGATCATCGGTAGCACGGGGGCCCCCTAGGGAACGGTTTTGGCTCCCTTCCTGCTCACCCTTTATACTGCGGACTTCTCACACAACACAACACACTGCCATCTACAGAAGTTCTCTGACGACTCTGCGATCGTCTGCCTCATCTCCGATGGAGATGAAGCTGAGTACAGAGGACTTATCCAGGACTTCGTGGACTGGTGCCATCGGAACTGCCTCCAGATCAACGCAAGGAAAACTAAGGAGCTGGTGGTGGATTGCCGCAGGCAAGGACAACCCCTCACAGCACCAGTAAACATCCAGGGAACAGACATTGAGATGGTGACATCCTACAAGTACCTGGGTGTTCATCTGAACAATAAACTAGACTGGTCACACGATACCGACGCACTCTACAAGAAGGGACAGCGTAGGCTGTTCCTACTGAGGAGGCTCAGGTCTTTTGGTGTACAAGGGGTGCTCTTGAAGACATTCTACGACACGGTGGTGGCATCAACCATCACTTTTGGAGTGGTCTGCTGGGGCAACGGCATTACAGCAGCCGATAGGAAGAGATTGAACAAACTAATCAAGAAAGCTAGCTCTGTCCTGGGGAAACACCTTGACCCAGTGGAGGAGATAGGGGAGAGAAGGATGGTGGCTAAACTGTCATCTCTGTTGGAGTCTGAGTCCCACCCCATGCAGGACATACTGAACGCACTGAGGAGCTCATTTAGCAGTATAGACTACATCATCCTAGGTGCACGACCGAGAGGTTTCGCAGGTCCTTCTTACCTATGGCTGGCTGTCAGACTGTATAATCTAAGCAGGGCTGCTTGCAGAGATAGCAAAAAAATGTGACGATCTAATAGTATTGAATGCAAAAGACGCAACAGACTTACACAAATGGTCCCCTCCAGTATACAAATAGGACAATATCAGTCGCTATGGAGGGTGACAATATGTATGGGTACATATTCATACCATGTAGGGTAACTAAATAGACGGTTATGCTGTTTATTACATCTAGCTACAATACTCCGCACTGTGTGTATATATATTTATATATTTATGTGTACATATGTATATTCACTGCTCTTATTTTCTTACCTTCTAAATTATTGCTCTGAGTGTTGCTATCCCTGTGCTGTTGCAATCCTGGAATTTCCCCATTGTGGGACTAATAAAGGCTTATCTTATCTTATTAAAAACAGAATTTTGAGGACTTATTTAAATCCAGTTGCACTTACAATGTTATACCTAAAATATATTATTAGTATATAGGTCCAACTTGAAATAGTGATTAAAACATGTAGCATTTCATGTCCCCTTTAAGCTGTGTGACCAGCAGTGTTACCAAGCTCTGCTCCTCTGAACACATGGCAGTTTGTCACAAATGACTTCCAGCGGTGGGAGATGATGATGTGGTCGAGGGCCTTTCGGGTTCTACCAACCGGGCTGTACCAAGTCCAGTGATGGATGAGTTTCCACGGAAACCAGGTGTGGGCTATGCAGAGATTGTGGGAGTGACAGTGTGGGTATTGCCAGTGTGGGAGTGACAGAGCTCTGGCATGAGGCCCAGTATTAAATAAAATTTTTATATATTCTTCCTGTATGTGAAAGACATGGTGATTTGGTAATCATTCTGTGTTCGTCATGAAAACAACAAGATCTTTTCATGATTTAACATCTAAAACTTTCCAATCACATTAAAAATGAACTGACAGATATGGTGCAAGGAACTTTGGCTCCCCCTTGTGGTCAGAATTAAAACTGCAGCTTTAAAAAGTTCAATTACGACTTCATCACAGCAGTCAGCTTTATCAGAATTCATTAGAGCTGTCTAATTAGTCTGAGCCTAGTAAACGTGCAGCACTTTTGTACAGAAACATAACGTATGAGCTTCACGCCACACCACGGAACTATGAGCCTGTTGTTCCCACACAGCTGTAGGGAGGGGACTTACTGCAGGGCATTGCAGGCCGCAGTGTGTACACAGTGCTGCTTTGTCCACATGTGAAGCTGTTATGTGTCCCAGTAACTTTCTGTCATCATTACCATGGCAGGAATCAGACATGAAGTGGAGGGAGAGGAAATGTTTGAATGGCCATATAAAATTCACATTTGTTGGCTGTCCCAAATGTCAAGACAGAGATGGGGAAAAAGCTTTGATGTGTTCTGCTCCAGTCACATGGAATAAGCTCCAAAATAACCTCAATTTACACAACTTAGTAAATGTGTCTCAATTTAAGTCTATAGTTACTGCACTAATAAATGAGTCCTTCACTGTTTGTGCCAATCACATTGACCTGATAATTAGGTACTTGATATTTACCTCTGCCAAGGAGGTTATGTAATCGAGGTGGTTTGTCTGTTGGTCCGTCTGTCCGTCTGTTAGCAGGATTACACAAAAACTACAGGAGGGATTTTGATAAAATTCTCACCAGAGGTAGCCCTTGGGCCAAGGATGAACCCATTAAATTTTGGTGATCTGAGAGTGCATACCTCCACCAAGGACCTTGTTTGTATTTGTGCAGCAGTATTACTCAAAAACTACTGCATGGATTTGGATGACATTTTCACCAGAAGTGGTCCTTGGGCTAGAGAGGAACCTATAATATTTTGGTGGTAATTCCAGAAGGCATACCTCCACCAAGGCTCTTATCTTCTCATACCGTGCTAGCAAGAATCCCCCAAAACAAACCCGTTACATTTTGGAGGTGATCCATGAGGGGCGGAAGGAGCCTTGGTGGAGGTATGTGCTCTGAGTGCTTTTCTAGTTTTGTAATTGATTGTTTTTACAAGTGCTGCCATCTTGCCTAGGGCACCACTGTAAAAGAGGTTCTTACCTCAATTGGTTTTATCCCTGGTAAAATAAAGGTTAAATAAATAAAAATACTGATCATTCTATTAGATGCAAGGTAAGGCCTGTATGGTAAAACATTGCTGACAAAATGAAAGCACCAAGGTGCTGATGCCTCGATGCCCGTGGCATGGGGGAGCTGTAAAACAGGTGCACTGCTACCTCTACTGGTCTGGCATAGTTATTACAATACCCTCGTTCCCAGCTGCAGTGACAGTAAAGGTGAGTGTATTTTGATAACAAAGCTGTATGTGGAAATTTTTGCCAGACTGAGAAACAAACGGAAAGGGTTTTTAAAACTGATTAATCACGATTTGAGCCTCTTATTTACAAGCAGCCTGAGGATGAGTGTTGTGCTAGAAATAATTAATACAACCTTATGGGAAGTCCTTTCCCCCAAATCTATTGCAGTCTATTATCTTTGAAGTGATAACTTGTGCTTGTATTTTTATTTGCTTTGTTTTTTTTATTATGTTAAGAACTTTGTGACTCTGTCTGTGAAAAGTGCTCTATAAATAAACTTATTATTATTAACTGAAGCTAAATAAACTATGGTCATTCAAACAGGAATGGACACATTTTTTCTCCTGTAAGATAAATATGATGGGTTTTAATTATTTTCTGTCACTCTCTTCTTCAGTTTTTTTTGCTTTTTTAATTTGTTGTATATTTTACACAGATTTTCACCTGGAAATATTTTAAGCTTCCCATTATCAAATTCAGTCCTGTAATTTTTATGTACTAGTTTTTGGATTGTCAACATCAATAAAATAACTGATTTGTGTTCATGGTAAACTGGATTTAGTTGAAGTATTGTAGCGAACTCAATATGAGCACCCTACTTGGCTTGCCAAGTGGGTTGACCCTATTGGCGACACAGGTAGGGTGCGGGACTCCGGAGCGGGAGGCGTGAGTTCGAATCTCCCGGTGGGACGTCGCCATGTCGAGCAGCACGTTACACCAGTGTGACGTTTGTAAGGGTTCACACAAAGACAATGGAGCAGATGGCTGTGATGAATAGGCTTTATTTACACACCCCCGGCCCCCAACCTGCTTCTCAGCACAGACAGGAGCGGAGGTCATTCTCACAGACCTCTGTTTACATCACGGTTACACACACATGATACATCTTGCCCTAATCCTGCTAAACACTGCTGGGCCATTATAATGCAGTTATAATGACACAGCAGTATAACTCAGAAGTAACACATTTAACACACACACAGTAACGTTTCAAACTGGCAAAGCATGCTGGGAAATCCCTGGCTCCCTTAAAATGGCCCCGACGTTACACTGCCCCCCCCGGACTGGTTTCTGTCCCCAGAAAATTCAAAGTCCACTTTCAGAAATCCAACGCGAGTCAGCCCGGTGCCAGGGCGGCATGCACGGGCCATCTGAGTCTCGGTCAGAGCATCTGGTTGGGGTAGGGTTCCGGTTTGGCCATCAGCGGGCGGATGGACACATCTGACAGCCTCTGTAGGACCACGCACAGTCCCTTCCCTGGCAGCGGGAGTCCCAGGCCCGCTCCGGCCGACTCCCACCGCTGCCAGTTCTCCCAGGCGGCCGCTGGCCCGCATCCATGCGTCCAGCCTTTGCCGCGCCTGGAAAGTGGCCGCATCTTCGTCCTGCTCGCTCCGCTGCGTCGCTCCTGCGCCTCTGTGACGTCATCTGCCGGGGGAAGCATCTGCAGGAGGCGGCTTTTTTTTCCCGTCCATGCCACCTCGCTCTAATTTAGCGTCGGCGAGGGGCCAGTTTGTCGTGCGCTGTGTGCGGGGCAGTACCATGCCATGTACCCTGGCTCTGTGCAGCGGAAGCCGTCCTTCCTCGCGTCGCCACGGCTGTCTCCTTCGTGCACGCGCTGCTGTGATCTGCCGTAGCTCCTCCTCCACTCGCTCTCAGCACGGTGGTTTCCTCTGATGATCAGCGCGGCAGCCAGCTCGACCTGGGCCAGGTGGTCATCCAACAGGTTCTCGCCGTTGTAGCGGGGAATCTTGGCCCGCTGCTGAATGGATGAGACTGTCATCTCCCGGTCGATTGCCGCTCCTAGTCGCTCTGGAATCGCCAGCCCGTCCTGCCCTGAAAAGGGCGGGAAGCGGGGCTGGTTTGCTCTGCTCCGTCCATCGCGGCGAAGCTCTCCAGGGGCCGGCGTCTCAGCTCTACACTCCGTTCCCGGCTGAGCGATGAATCGCTCCGGCCGCTGTACCTCCGCCTGGATCCTCATCTCGCTCCATATCCCACTTCTGACACCAGTGTGACGTTTGTAAGGGTTCACACAAAGACAATGGAGCAGATGGCTGTGATGAATAGGCTTTATTTACACCCCCCCGGCCCCCAACTTGCTTCTCAGCACAGACAGGAGCGGAGGTCATTCTCACAGACCTCTGTTTACATCACGGTTACACACACATGATACATCTTGCCCTAATCCTGCTAAACACTGCTGGGCCATTATAATGCAGTTATAATGACACAGCAGTATAACTCAGAAGTAACACATTTAACACACACACAGTAACGTTTCAAACTGGCAAAGCATGCTGGGAAATCCCTGGCTCCCTTAAAATGGCCCCGACGTTACAGTATTTTTTTTAATTAATTCATTTATCTGGATGGAAGTAAAATCCAAGTTCCTGTTAAAATGATCAGGTTTTTACCAGAGGGAGAAAACGATTTTTTTTTTTTAAATCCTAAAGACTACAGTGATATTAGGGTTTTTGTTTTGTTTTTTTTTGTTACTTATTTGTACCCGTAGGTAGACTTGGTTTGCAGTCTGGTGACAAGCCACCGGCTGCTGGTTGCTGCGTGCGCGAGCGCCCTAAACCTACATGTTTTTGGTGTGCGGGAGGAAACCGGAGAAATCCCGGAGTAAACCTGCGCAACACGGGGAGAACATGCAAACTCCACACAGCTCACTGTTGGTCGGGGGCTGGGATCGAACCCACGATCTCATGATCCCCGCGATCCCCCGGCCGAGGGTAAAACTGTGCTGCCACAGTGCTAAACCACTGCGCCACCGTGCAGCCACGTGGCGGCCACATGCAGCCACAGGGTTCTCATCAAAGGTAAGAAAGCTGTTTATTAAATGATGAATTGTTGCACATTCATGAGCTAATTATTACATTTAAAAAGAATAGAAAACAGCAGTGATCTATTTAGCATAAATCGCCGTTGAGGATGTACTTTCTGCTCAGCCTAAAAAGAGTTTAGATGAAGAGCTGAGCTGACGTTAGCACCTCTATGCTAACAGTCTGTGAAGTGATCTGTGGACACCAGACTTTATCAGAGAAAAAATCAATCAGAGAACAGTACGATCAGACTTGAGACCTTTTTATCTGAGGAACCATCAGTCCCTCTGACCCCCCCCCCCCCCCCGTCTCATTGTTAATATAAAAGATGGCTGCACATGTTAGCATCGCGGCTAACGGCAGCTCTGTGGGTGTCCCCCACAGCCTACGGACAAGCAGAGCGCTCAGCTGGAGCAATTAGCATAACAATGAGATCTATGGACTGATATCATTAGCCAGCCTCTCCTTCCTGCCAATAATCCTGCTTTTGATATACGTGACTCTCATGTAAATGTTCCATGCTTTCCTGCTGTACTGTGATGCTAATGTGCCATGCATGCATTGTCTAGCTGGGTATATAAGTGACTGAATATCGCTTGCTCATTCTCTCTCTGACTACTGCTTCTGACTACACGCATTGCCTGCTTGCTGACGAGAGCCTGAGGGCTCGCTCCAGTACGCTTACACAGTGCTGGAGTGAGTTCCGTGATGGCGGATGAATAAAACACCCTTTTAAACTTCACTTCGCCGTGCCTTATTTTACCATCTGCCACAGCTCCTTCATTTCAATACAGACATCAGTCAGCTGTTGAAGATGTCAAAAAATAAAGCAGGTGATCTCTTCTCATTTTGACCACATAAAATATGCCACTGCAGTTGGGGTAATATAATAATGACCGCCCTTACATCTGTTTTTAGTTTTGGTCTATAATCATTCATTATTTATTTTATGTACGGTACTTTATTGATCCCCAGAGGGGAAATTGAGGGCATCCACCTAGATGGATAAAGCAGCCATGATACGGCGCTATCCCTTCACCATTCACACACACATTCACCATTCACACCTAGGGCCACTTTAGAGTCTCCAGTTAACCTAACTTGCATGTTTTTGGCCTGCGGGAGGAAACCGGAGCACCCAGGGTAAACCCACACAGACACGGGGAGAACATGCAAACTCCATACAGAAGGGTCACTGATGGTCAGGGGGTGGGATTGAACCCGTGACCTTCTTACTGTACTGCCACTGTGCTAACCACTGCGCCACCGTGCTGCCTTGCAAAAACTGTCCACAGTAGCTAATGCAGACCTCTGAGCACTAAGCTTACTAACCAGCCTAGTGATGTCACAGAAGTGGTCCATCATGTGCTGTAAAAAAAAGTTGCACTGCTGTCTCTAGTGGCCTGGTATAGTTATTACAGTACCTTTTTTCGCAGCTGCATTGACAGAAATGGTGAGTTAAATTTGTGTTTATTTTGAAAACAAAGCCTTAAGGTGCATTCACACCAAACGTGAACGGGCGAATTTTTCACACGGCACGATTACATTATAACTCAATGTAAACACGCAAACAGACATGAATAGTGAGATGCAGACAGGCGAAGTTGCCTTTAAAACTTCTGCAGCTGTGTTCAACCTGCTGTGGAAATTCCCAAAATAACGTCATGCTTAGGTTTACATTATCCGACCGGGGGCTCACCTGAAAATGTTGTCTCAAGCCTCCAAAACTTCACAAGATGATCAGTATTTACGTTGCTAGCTTGCTAGCTTGCTAGGATGTCCGTGGCCGGAAACCGTGGGTAAATAACTCAAAAAACCCAATTCAGCTGAAGAGTTCCCAGTCCTCCTGTCTCCCGGTGAGTGAGTTTCATTTTCTAACTAGTTTACTCTGCAATGGTGATAATTTTACTCCATCCGCTGGCTAGCTAGCTGCTAGCATAGCTAGCTAGCGGATGCGAATGCGCGCATACTCGCATCTTCCCATTCACTTTGTATGGATTTGTGCCGCTCATTCACGTTTGGTGTGAACACAGCTTTATCTTGCAATTTTGGCAAAGTAAAAGTTGAGAAAATATGGCGATACAATGAAATAAGCCTTTAGTTCCACTTAATTTTGACCGGGTGAGCTGAAACAGAGAGGCGAACGGACAGACAGACAGACAGACAGACACACACACGCACAGAGCCACACTAACTGACTACGTTATGCTTCTCAGTTTCACCAAGGCATAAAAAAGTGCAAGGTCAGCAAATTTTAATATTGAAAAGGGGGAATCTTTTGTAGATCTTAGGTTCTACAAAACATGGTCTTTAGCGGTAGAAAGTGAGTGAAATTGAGTGATGCCACGTCACATCCAAAATTCTCATTTCATCCATATTTGTTTGTTACTGATTTAGCTTTCTTGATCTAGCCAGTACAGGTCATGAAAGCAGCAGCCAGAGCAGCACCCAGAACCTCCGTCTCCCCAGCCCAAAATGAACTGCATATGAAGAAAATGTGTAATATACATGCAAAAGCAACTTTTTGTGTATATTACTTATTTTGTAAGTGTGGGTAAAGTTAATACCCTGGCAGAGAGAAGGGAAGTTGTGCTAACAGCACCTTGTAGTGGCTGTGAAAATAACAAGTCAATGAAAGTAGCGCAAACGTGGAAAGTAGTGGAAACAGCACCTTCTGGTGGTGGTGGTGGGGTGCTGAAAAGTTTAGAGTGGTCAAATTTGACCAAATGTGCTTTATTTTTCAACATATAGTCTCCCCTTTGGTCCACACACTTCTTCCATCAGTGTTGCAGTACTTGGATCCCTGCAGTTGAAAAATAAACCACATTTGGTCAAGTTTGACCACTGTGAACTTTTCAGACCCCTGTAGTGGCAAAGAACTAAGGGATTTAGTTTAACAGGTCCCATTCACGGAAAAATTGTGTTTTTGTAGGTTTTAACCTTTTGAAATGCATCTATTGGTCACATGATTATCAAAAAAGCATCAAAATGCTTTTGCCTCCTTAAACACACACACACACACACACACACACACACACACACACACAGCCTTTCTATCATTTTTGTGTCCAATTAGCCATTTCAGCTCTTCCGGGTTTTTTCGTCTACTTCAAGAAAAGGTAAGTCCAGCCTTGATACCTGCTGTTGTTCCATTATTGCCCAGCATGGCTGTTTGTCTGCAAACATAGCTGAGCGTGGAGGCCAGTCAAGGTATTAGCTTCAGAGCTAACTTCCCTCCACGAAACCATTTTAATTCATTCTGGATTTTTTTTTCCCTGTATGTCACGAAATGGGAAACCCAGCCTTGATAACCGATAGCTGCTCTATTATTAACCAGCCTAGTTTTCTTTCATGTACATGGCCTGGAGCCAGAGGTGTTAGTCAGAGCTAACAGTGGCAGCCGGGAGATCTCTAACCAGGCATGGTTTATATTGTTTTTTTGGTTTGTTTGTTTGTTTTTTTTAGATTTCAGTCACCCGAATACACATTCCTGTTTCCACCGGGTTCACTAATCCACAGTCGGCTCATTTTGTTAATATTTTTGACATGATGCTACATCAATCTATTCAGAATCAGAATCAGAATCAGAATCAGATTTATTGCCATTGTTCATGTAGTACACAAACTAGGAATTTGTCTCGGTGCAATGCTGCAACATTAAACATGATAAAATAAAAGAAATAAACTATACATGCAATAAAGTGTAGAATAAGAGTAAGTGATACTGGTCAGCAGTTAAAATATATTAGCGAGCAGCAGATACTGTGGAGAACCATATAGTGCAGTCGGTAATGCAGGAAGAAAACAGTGATGATTGACATGAGTCTGGTTGAGCTGTTGTACATAGTGCACGAGAGTCAATAAGTCACTTAGTGTTCAGCAGTCTGATGGCAGGGGGGAAGAAGCTGTTCATGTGACGGGAGGTTTTAGTCTGGATGGACCGAAGTCTTCTACCTGAGGGGAGGGGGGCAAACAGTACGTGACCAGGGTGTGAGGGATCGGCTATGATCCGGCCAGCACGCCTCCCAATCTATTACCACTATCTTGGCTCGGTGTTCGGAGTCGGTCATTGTAACTCAATCACAGCTTGCCTCTGCTGACAGAGGCTGGCTGAAAGGTCGCCTGGAATTAGCTTAACTGTCAATACAGCCAGTTTTTACTGCTATTTTCCATAAGTTCTATTCACACCCACTGGAAACCTTGTTCATCTACACTTGACTATACAATTGAAACCAGAAGTTTACTCTGTATAAAAAGACACATAACCTTTTTTGTCTTTCTCATTGTCTAACAATAAATCAGACTAAACCTTTCCTGTTTTAGGTCAAATAAAATTACCTAAATTATTTCTAGTGGCTCAATAATTTTTATATTTGCTAAATGATTTTTTTTTTTGAGGATTTTTTTACTTTCTTCAGAATCAGAAGTTTACATACACTAAGGACAAGCTGCTGAAGGACAAGCCTCCTGAAGGACAAGCTGCTGTGCGCAGGGATGGACCAGCACCTGTCATCATGGATCCTGGACTAGCTCACTAACCGGCCACAGTTTGCAAGAACCCGAGATTGTGTGTCCGACACGATCATCGGTAGCACGGGGGCCCCCCAGGGAACGGTTTTGGCTCCCTTCCTGTTCACCCTTTATACTGCGGACTTCTCACACAACACAACACACTGCCATCTACAGAAGTTCTCTGACGACTCTGCAATCGTCGGCCTCATCTCCAGCGTAGATGAAGCTGAGTACAGAGGACTTATCCAGGACTTCGTGGACTGGTGCCATAGGAACTGCCTCCAGATCAATGCGAGGAAAACCAAGGAGCTGGTGGTGGACTGCCGCAGGCAAGGACAACACCTCACAGCACCAGTAAACATACAAGGAACGGACATTGAGATGGTGACATCCTACAAGTACCTTGGTGTTCATCTGAACAATAAATTAGACTGGTCACACAATACCGACGCACTCTACAAGAAGGGACAGCGCAGGCTGTTCCTACTGAGGAGGCTCAGGTCTTTTGGTGTACAAGGGGCGCTGCTGAAGACATTCTACGACACGGTGGTGGCATCAGCCATCGCTTTTGGAGTGGTCTGCTGGGGCAACGGCATTACAGCAGCCGATAGGAAGAGACTGAACAAACTAATCAAGAAAGCTAGATCTGTCCTGGGGCAACGCCTTGACCCAGTGGAGGAGATAGGAGAGAGAAGGATGGTGGCTAAACTGTCATCTCTGCTGGAGTCCGAGTCCCACCCTATGCAGGACATACTGAACGCACTGAGGAGCTCATTTAGCAGTAGACTACATCATCCGAGGTGCGCAACCGAGAGGTTTCGCAGGTCCTTCCTACCTACGGCTGTCAGACTGTATAACCTAAGCAGGGCTGCTCGCAGAGATAGCAAAAAAACGTGACGACCTAATAGTACTGAATGCAAAAGACGCAACAGACTTACACAACTGGTCGCCTCCAGTATACAACTAGGACAATATCAGTCGCTACGGAGGGTGACAATATGTATGGGTACATATTCATACTATGTAGGATAACTAAGTAGACGGTTATGCTGTCTATTCCATCTTGCTACAATGCTCCACACTTTGTATATATATTTATATATTTATGTGCACGTATGTATATTCACTGCTCTTATTTTTATTTTTCGTATCTTCTTAATTATTGCTCTGAGTGTTGCTATCCCTGTGCTGTTGCAATCCTAGAATTTCCCCATTGTGGGACTAATAAAGGCTTATCTTATCTTATCTAATATCAGGGAGAGAACTGTGGTCCTCCACAAGTCTGGTTCATCCTTGGGCACAATTTCCAGATGCCTGAAGGTGCCACATTCGTCTGATCAAACAATTATATACAACTATAAACACCATAGAAATGTCGAGCCATCATACCGCTCAGCTATAAAGTCTTTATATCGTTTACCTCATGCTTGTGTTCGAATTAATCATTTTTGCACTGGTTTCTATCATGGTGTTAAGCAAGATTATAGTATTATGTCACCAGCTTGTTTCTCTCTTTATATTAATGATTTAGCAATCATGGTAAAACAATTAAATTGTGTACTAAAGTGTGACACTGAAGTTGTGAATATTTTTGTGTATGCTGACAGTGTGGGTTTTTTTTTTAGCTGAAACAGGAAAATTTACAGGAGATTTTTAATGTGGCTTTTAATGGCGTTTAAAATGACACTTTGCTTGTGACTTTTTATCATTAATTACAATGTACTTTAGGAGGAAAACAACAAAAATCTTTTAAATGTTATTTGAGGGAAATGTGCTTGAGTTACGTAAACTGTTATAAATATTTTGTTATTTTCTTGGATGACCACTTGAACTTTAATGACGGTACCTCAACCCTCTCTGAATCTGCTGGTAGAGCAAAGTTATATTCATGTCACAGTGTGGCTTTTTTGATCTGACTACAAGTTCAGCTACTAAATAGCTAGCTTTGAGTGCTAACTCAGACACTGTGGTTTTTCTCATTAAAGTTACTTGTTTGTTCGTGTGCTCACAGAGATAAACAAGTAGTCCTTGTTCCTATTTTGAATGAGTGTTTCTTTTTGAGATGAGCGTTAAGCTTTTGTGTAGCATAATGGACTTGGAGCGGTGGGATCTCCAGTGGAAGTAAATGCAAAGGAAAGATAACTCGCTGTACTGCCATGTCTTTACGATTTTAGCTTTCTTTTGACACCCACTTAGCCCTTTACCTGGCTCAGAATTTTGTCCAGGGCCAAGTTCAGAGTCTGAATCTTTTGTTTTCACATATTTATCTATTACTGACATGCTTTGATGCCCCAATGCCCCTGATACAGGGACTGAACAGGCATGTAACAGGAGCCCAAAAAAAGGAGTAGGGAAGAAAGGGTTAACATGACTTCAGACTTGAGGAAACATGTGGCTGTATGATAAAGTATTGCTCACTTAATGGGTTTCTGGCTGCTAATGCTAGCTTAAGTTTTCTTCTTCTTATTAAATAAAGTAATTAAACTAGAGGACACTCAGAGAGCACATACCTCTGCCAAGGTTCCGTTCCTCCCTCCCTTTGTCCTCCCTTCCGTCCCTTTGTCCGTCCATATCACCAACCATCTGTACATTGCACGATAGGGCCTTGGCGGAGGTATCCACTCACAGATCACCTCCAGCATCTAATGAGTTCATCTTTGGGCTAAGGGCCACCTGTGGTGAAAATATCCAAATCCATCTAGGGAGTTTTTGTGTGATCCTGCTAACAGACAAAGAAATGGCAGCAAAAACAATATGACAACATTACATGCAGAGCTTGACATTAACATCCGCCCACCCGCCTCTGGTGGGTATATTTAAACTGCGGTGGGTAAGACAGCGACTCCTACTAGCCACTTTGGTGGGTTGTTGTTTTCTCAAACAACACCTAAATAATAAACCTATCGCAAAGTGAGACTACAAAACTACAACTCCCATAAGCACTATCTGCACACACACGGTGTATTTTCCAGTCCAGTGTTGCCAAATCCACTAATTATAAGCGACTTTGGCCTTGTTTTTCTCTATAGTTGCTTGCAAATCTCATCAGTCGCGGGTTACGGGTGTCATGAACTGGGCTTGATGTTCAAACCCAGTTCTGTGACGCTGGAGCTATTTTGTCTCTTTGTGTGTTTTTGCCTTCCATTTTCCATCAGGCGCTCTCATCTGGGGTCCATTCGGCTCCCTTGACAGCTCAGCCACGCCTCCCTCTCCTGCCAATCTGATCAGCTGTGTGTCATTAGCACTGTACTCCTCTGTTCATGCACGCACACACACCGGCAATCTAGTTCTTCATTAGGGTTGGCATTATTTAGCCCTGCCTCTGCTGGAAGAGATTGCTGGATCATTGTCCAACACTGTCAGGCTCTACACAGTGTTAGTGTCCTGTCGCTCAAGACTAGATGCCCTGCCAGTCTCTAGGTACTGCATCACTCTGGGTGGCGTTAGTCTGCTCTCACTGTTTGGTTTTGTTTCGCCGGGATAATTACTCGGACCGACTCGGACTGCTCCAGCCTGTGTGAGTATTTAAGTGCATCGCCCCTGCCGTCCAGCTAGATAGATAGATAGATAGCCTTTATTGTCATTATACAAACAAAAGAACAAATGAACAAATGTGGTTCCAAGGTTGTCATAGCCAGGAGCGGCACTGGGGTTAAGCTCCCAGTGCTCATAAAATACTCCTTATGGCGTGCGTCTCGAAAAGCCTCTGACAACTAAGTCCAACTCCTAGCCTGCCCGTGTGGTTTAGTCTCTAAGCCCGGCGGAACTGCTTTTACTAATAGGAGAAGGGGCGAGGGCGGCTCTCTGGCGCCTTAAAACCAGATGCTTCGGGTAGATGGTGGCTCATCAACCTGGGAAGGTAGCCCATCTAGGGGAAGGTAAACCCTGATTTCAAACCTCTGCTGCCTTGCGGTACACCCGGTCACGGGAAAGGCTTCAGGAGTCAACCCTGAGGAAAAATCCGGAGTCGGAGCCCCTAAGGCAGTTCTCTGTTGTGCTCAACATCGTTCTGGCAGCTCCTGTGATGGCGCTGGTGCCAAACTGTAGCAGCCCTGCTGTTCCTTTGGATTCATCAGTGATGTGGAGAGGGGGGACATGCTGCATGGGCAACATCTTGTCCTCCATATCTTCCTGCCCAGGCTTGAATCCTACCAATGCCCAACGCTGGAAGGTAGAACACCGGATCACTGGAGAGGACACTCCAGCTTCGCCTTTGGCGTAGACAAAACACAGGGGATGACAGTTACCGGTTATAAGCCACCGCTCAATTGGCGTAGAGTGCGGCGCCAGGGGTTGTTCCCGACGGTGGGAGAGATCATCGGATCTCACTGGACAGCTACCGCCCGCCTCAAGCTGGGCAGCCCCCACCCAATAAGGTGTTGTCCCGCCACAGCTTGCTTTCCTCATTGGGTGCATGGGGATGAGGAGAAGTCCGAACAGCAGGCTGAGAACCTTTGCACCAGGCAAGACAAAAAAACAAAAGAGACCAACTCCAAAACTGGGAACTTGGAACGTCCGCACTATGATGACAGGACTTGCTGCTAACCTCAAGGACATCAACGACACCAGGAAGACTGCCATCATCAATAATGAGCTTAAGAGACTGGGAGTGGATATCGCCACTCTCCAGGAAACACGGTTGGCTGACGCAGGCACACTGAGCGAGAAGGACTACACGTTCTACTGGCAGGGAAAGGGCAGTGACGAACACAGGGAACATGGAGTGGGCTTCGCAGTGAAGAACACCTTGCTGAAGATGGTGGAACCGGGCAGCAATGGCTCTGCACGACTCCTCACCCTCCGCCTCAACACCACTCAAGGCCCAGTCACCCTCGTCAGTGTGTATGCCCCAACACTGACGGCCACACCAGAGGCAAAAGACGAGTTCTACGAGAATCTCGCAACAACTGTCAGGATCATCCCCAACTCTGAACAACTCATTCTCCTTGGAGACTTCAATGCCAGAGTGGGTGCTGACCATGACTCCTGGCCCTCCTGTCTTGGACCATTTGGCGTGGGCAGAATGAACGACAACGGACAGCGGCTGCTCGAGTTAGTAGTAGTAGTAGATTAGTTTATTTGACAGGGACAGTGCAATAAACATAGACAATTAATCAAAGACAATTAATCTGATGTGTTGCACATAGAGTGTATAGCTATTAGCTAATTTGCAACTTTTATATTGTGTATAAAAATATACACAATAATCACATGCATCAATGCAGAAAAATTATAAATACACAATTATAAATATTATATTATAAATACACAAATATAACAGCCTGACTCACATTTAACATAAATATTATAAATATTATAAATACACAAATATAACAGCCTGACTCACATTTAACACATATAACATAACTCACATTTGCCTATTTCAGGCCTTCCTCCCTCCGTCACTCACTATAAACAAACACATTTATTCCTTCCCTTCATTCACTCTCACTTTGCAGACAGTTAATTCATACATGAGTACATTCTTGTTTATTTTTCAGCCAGTTTTTAACATTTTTAGTGAATGTTTTAAAGTCCGTTATTATTTTAATTTCATTTGGCATTGTGTTCCAGATGTGACTGCCCTTTATAGAGAAAGCTGTTTGTCCAAATGTGGTTCTGCGGTGGAATATTTTACAGTTATTGTTAACAGAACTCCTGGTGGCTCTGCTGCTGTCCTGTCTTTGGACGAAACCAGCAAGTGGCTCGGGTGCTGATTTATGGAAACATTTGAACGTTAATTTCAGAAGACAGAGGTCAATGAAGCTCTCAAAACTCAATAGGTTGTATTTTTTTAAAACATTACAGTGATGCCACCTAATGGGCTTTTTGTCCAAGATTTTTAGGGTTTGATTATATAATGAACCTATATGTCTTATTGTGGAAGGGGCTGCTTGAGCCCAGACTGTCAAACAGTATGATATATGAGAAAAAACCATAGAATGCATATACAGTGCAGCTGCTTCGTAAGGTATGTAATATCTAATTAATTTAAAGCAGTTCAGATTTTTTTTTACTGTTTTTGAAATTTTCTTTATATGAAGATTAAATTTGAGTTGAGGATCTAGTACAATGCCAAGGTATTTGAATTCTGTAGCTAAACTGATGTCATGATCATGTATATTAACTTTAAAATGTTGCAGGTTACATTTTTTGATTGAAAAGCACATTGAGACTGTTTTCTGAAGGTTCAGCAATAGATGGTTCTTGAGGAGCCACTCTTGGACATCAACCATACTTGTAGACAGTACATCTGCAGCCTGTGCTGGAGTCTTGGCAGCTGTGTAAATAACTGCATCATCTGCATAAAGTTGGCATGTTGCAGCTGAGCAGTGTAACGGCAAGTCATTAATAAAAATGCTGAAAAGTAAAGGACCAAGAATGGACCCTTGTGGGATACCCATGCGGTTGTTTAAAAATGAGGATTTATCCTGGTGAACTTTTACACACTGTTCTCTATTCTGGAGATAAGATGCAAACCATTCTAATGTATTTGGGGAGAAGTTAAAAGATACCATTTTGGATAAAAGCAAACTGTGGTTTACAGTATCGAAAGCCTTTTTGAGATCTAGAAAAACAGCTCCTACCACATTACCCCTGTCCAAGGACTGTTTGACGTTTTCAATAAGGCAACAATTTGCTGTTTCTGTTGAGTATCCTGGTCTAAAACCAAATTGATGTGGATGAAGAAGTTGACTGTCTTGTAAGTAGTCTATCAGCTGTGTAGCTACAACTTTTTCAAGAACCTTAGATAGGACTGGTAAGATAGAGATTGGGCGGTAATTGCATATATCGTCTTTACTGCCTGATTTATGAACTGGTATGACGACAGCTTTTTTCCAGCCAGATGGAAATGTACTAGACCTAATGGAGAGATTAATGAGATGAGTCAGTGGTTTGATTAATATTTTGCTGTGCATTTTGAGAAAGGAGGTGCTCATATTGTAGATATCATTAGTTTTTGAGTTTGACAGTGTTTTAACAACGCCAGCAATTAACTTCTCATTTACCTCATCGATGTGAAAAGTATCTGTTGGAAGTATGGAATTTGTGTTGTTGAGCACATTTGGCAGCACAAAAAGTTTTGTTAAGTCTTCCACAGAGCCCACAAAGTGTGAATTAAATTCATTTGCCAAAGTAGCCTTGTCACTGACGGTCTTGCCATTGATTCTAAGTTCCTTTACCCCCTTCTGATCGTTTTTTTTATTAGTTAAGTTATTTAAATGCCTCCATAGGGAACTGTTGTTACCCTTTGCATGATCTATCAGTTTATTGTAATAAGATATTTTTGATTTTCGCAGCTCATGTACCACTTTATTTCTTAAACTTTTGTACACAAGGTGATCATTTTGTAGTTTGGAGGTTAGTGATGTTTTCAGTGCATAGTCTCGCCTCTTCATAAGTTTTCTTATTTCATTATTTAACCATGGTAGGCTAATCTTCTGTTGTCTACTTTTGATTTGCTTTGAAAATTTTTCTATAGACTTTGTGATTGTTGCAGTTATAAAATTACAACAATCATCTACTTCACATGTTGACATGAGCTGCTCCCAATTTTGATTCTCTAAGTAATGTTCAAACTCCTCATTTTTTGATTTGGGGATAATAAAATTTGATTTGTCAATATCGACTCCCCCAAAATACTGTAGTCGCTTTTTAGTAAGTTCTGCACATATCACGATCTGTGCATCACAAACTCGTTCTTCAAGACCAAGCCCCAACACAAGGTTTCCTGGCAACATCTGCGCTCAAAGCACTGGCACCAGCTGGACTTGATCCTGACCAGGCGCACCTCACTGAAGAACGTGCTAATCACCCGTTCGTTCCAGAGTGCAGATTGTGACACAGACCATTCATTGGTGTGTTGCAAGGTCAAGCTGCAGCTGAAGAAATTCCATCGTGCTAGACAGCCTGGAAAGGCACGGATTGACACCAGCAAGATGGCCCAACCAGAACTTGTTGAGCAGTTTGCCTCCACCTTTGAGAAGGAACTTGGTGTACCACAAGAAGGAGAATCTGCAAAGCAGAAGTGGGAAGAGCTGCGAAACACCATCCACCGCACAGCCTTGGCTACCTTTGGGAGGAAGACCTCGAAGTCACAGGACTGGTTTGATGCCAAGTTGACCGAGATGACCCCCGTCATTGAAGCCAAGCGCTCAGCACTTGCTGAGTACAAGAAGTACCCAAACGAAAAGAATCTCCAGATTCTCAGGGCTGCGAGAAGCAAAGTTCAGCAGACTGCTCGGCGCTGTGCCAACGAGTACTGGACTCAGCTCAGCCAAGACATTCAAACCGCTGCCATAACAGGGAACATCCGTGGTATGTACGATGGCATCAAGAAAGCACTTGGTCCGGCTCAGAGCAAGACGGCCCCCCTCAAATCCTCCACTGGGGAGATGATCACAGAAAAGAACAAGCAGATGGAGAGATGGGTGGAACACTACTCCAACCTCTACTCCAGACAGAACACCGTGACACCGTCAGCCCTTGATGCCTTCGACTGCCTGCCATCCATGGACAAACTTGACGCCGAGCCAACCATCGACGAACTCAGCAAGGCCATTGATAGCTTGGCCACTGGCAAGGCACCCAGCAACGACGGCATACCCCCCGACCTGATCAAGCACTGCAAGACCGCCCTACTGCTGCCATTGCATGACGTCCTCTGCCAGTGCTGGAAGGAAGGTGCCATACCACAGGACATGAGGGACGCCAAGATCATCACCCTCTACAAAAACAAAGGGGAGAGAAGCAACTGCAACATCTACAGGGGCATCTCCCTCCTCAGCATTGTTGGCAAAGTCTATGCACGAGTTGTTCTCGTTCGTATACAGAAGCTTGCCGAACGTGTCTACCCCGAGTCTCAGTGTGGCTTCCGCGCTGAGCGATCGATGGTAGACATGATATTCTCCATCCGCCAACTCCAGGAGAAATGCAGAGAACAGAACATGCCCCTATACGTCGCCTTCATCGACCTCACCAAAGCGTTCGATCTGGTCAGCAGAGAGGGCCTTTTCAAGATCCTGCCAAAGATAGGATGCCCACCAAAGTTGCAAAGCCTCATCGAATCGTTTCACACCAACATGCAGGGGATAGTGCAGCACGACGGCAACGTCTCAGAGCCATTCAACATACGCAGCGGAGTGAAACAGGGCTGTGTACTTGCGCCAACCCTCTTTGGGATTTTCTTTGCTATGCTCCTGAGGCATGCCTTCAGCACAGCAACAGAGGGAATCTACCTGCACACAAGATCTGACAGCAGGCTTTTCAACCTCGCCCGCCTGAAAGCCAGAACCAAAGTATGCGAGGCTCTAATCAGAGACATGCTGTTCGCAGATGACGCTGCAGTCGCAACCCACACACAGCAGGAGCTTCAGACCCTGATGGACCGCTTCTCCCAGGCATGCAAGGACTTCGGGCTTACCATCAGCCTGAAGAAGACTAACGTCTTGGCGCAAGGCATGGAAGCACCACCAACCATCACCATCAATGACTACGAGCTGGAGGTCGTGAATCAGTTCACGTACCTGGGGTCCACGATCAGCAACAACCTCTCCTTTGATACAGAGATCAACAAGAGGATTGGAAAATCAGCCTTCACACTCGCTTGCCTCACCACACGAGTGTGGGAGAATCCCAAACTCTCTGTCAAAACGAAGATGGCAGTGTACAACGCCTGTGTCATCAGCACACTGCTCTATGGGAGTGAGACGTGGACAACATACACCCGGCAGGAAAAGAGACTGAACTCCTTCCACTTGCGCTGCATTCGCCACATCCTGGACATATCCTGGCAGGACAAAGTGCCCAACACAGAAGTTCTGTCCCGCGCCGGCCTCCCCTCTATGTTCACTCTACTCAGGCAGCGCAGGCTCCGCTGGCTAGGCCATGTTCACCGTATGGAGGATGGCAGAATCCCCAAAGATGTCCTCTACGGAGAACTGGCGACTGGCAGGAGAGACGCTGGCCGCCCACAGCTGCGCTTTAGAGACGTCTGCAAGAGAGACATGAAGGCCCTGGAGATCAACACAGAGCGCTGGGAGGACCTTGCAACGGACTGCTCCAAATGGAGAGGCACCCTGACCAGACAGCTTAAGGCGGGTGAAGAAAGACTGACTGCTGCAGCAGATGAAAAAAGGACCCACAGGAAGAACCGCCACAGACCCAGCAGCACGGAGACCACCCACAAGTGTGACTTGTGTGACAGGGACTGCCATTCGCGCATCGGCCTGTTCAGCCACAGGCGGTGCTGTTCCAGCAGAGTAGACGTTTAGGATTCTCTTCCATGGTCATCATAGACCGACGGAGGCCGACGACGACAAACAAATGTACAATGAGATTTAAGCATCTCCTTCAGTGCAACATATGTAAAAGAGAAAAATAAAAAAAGCATAAAAACAATAAATTCCTGCAATAAATAATGTATAATGTGTACAATGTACATAATCTAAGATAAAATAAGTTATATATACAATATAAAAATAAAAATATTAAAAAGACTGCACAGCATTCTGGACCGTAAATGTCAATTACACAGTGATGTGTTTAGAGGTATACAGTGATCCCTCACTTATCGCGGTTAATGGGTTCCAGAACCGACCGCGAAAAGTGAAAAACCGCGAAGTAGCGTCACCCCTAATGACGTCACCCATAAATAATACGTACGTTCATTCTCTCACTCTCTCTCTCATATGATACGTGTGTGTGTGTGTGTGTGTGTAAGTGTACATACATACGTAGCTGTAAATAAAGTGTACATAAATATGTTTTTAGAACTCTTTTATTCTTATAACAAGATACGTAACTCAAGATGAAGATGATTTACTGCACAGGTTAATGAGAGCTTTACTGCTCCTCAGGTGACGCCTCATTGTCAGGTGCTAGAGGCGCAGGATCGTCGAGGGCAGCTCGATAGAGCTGGAGAAGCTGCAGGAGGCGGCGTAGTGGCTCGACGGGAAGACTATTTCACAAAATGGCACAAGAGAACAGCAAAAAGTTCCACGAGGCGAGACTAAGCAACACGAGCGATAAAGAGCAATGAATGCGGTCTTCCTTCGCTGGGTATGGGTGAAACGTCTCGGCCAATCAGCTTGCGGGGTGAAACGTCTCGGCCAATCAGCTTGCGAGATTCCCAAGCCGAGCCAACACGAGAACAGCAAACAGAGAGGTGGATTTTGAGTTGTGCGGGCTCTCCGTGTTGATACCTGATGTTCTAATGTAGTCTCCCTGCCTTCTGCTAGCGCCCGCCCATTATTTCTCAATTTTGAATTTTTGATGAATATTTTTGAAAAATCCGCGATGCACTGAGGGTGCGAAAGCTGAAGCGCGAAGTAGCGAGGGATCACTGTACTGAGAGGGTAAGGGAGGGTTGGACTGAGAATTCAGAGCCATGATGGCTTTTGGGAAAAAAAAAACTGTTCTTAAGTCTATTTGTCCTGGCTCTGATGCACCTGTAGCGCCTCCCTGAGGGCAGCAGGTCAAACAGGTCAGCTCCAGGGTGGTAGATGTCCTTGATGATGTATTGTGCTCTCGTAAGGCAGTGAGTGGGCGGTGTAAATGTCTGTCAGGGAGGGGAGAGGGTGGCCGATGATCTTCTGTGATGATGATCTGTGATGATGATCTTCTTCCGGCTTTCAGAGAGAGCAGACGCTTTTCTCCTCCTCTCCCTTCTACTCCCTTCTGATTCCAGCTTGCTGTGCCTTGTCTGTGTCTCTTTTTCTGGCTGAATCTCAATCCAAACGGAAATTATGGATCTGGAAAGCTGGGCTTTAAATACGATTGACACCACTTTAAAAGAAGATTGGTCCAGGGGGAGCCCAAGTGGGGAGACTCATTGACAATTGGAACTCATGTGTCTGTGGATTCGACTGAAGATGCGGAAGACATCTATCTGTTTGGCTTGATCACAGGATTTCTACTTTGGCTTTGGAGTTCCTGATGTATCAGAAAATTAAGAAGTTGGGAGAGCTGATCAAAATGCGGACCCGGCAAAGCTCCTTCAACAAATTCAACCAGTTTTTAAAGCCTGTATATGGAAATTATGAAGCACAGAATCGCATGAGAGAGGAAAATTCTATGCTCTGAGTGAACTGTGCCTATTAGACCTTGATTCGGAGCCCTGTTGATTACATTCCTCCTGGATGAAGATAAGGGCAGAAGAGTGTTTTCGCTTCTCTTAACCCAAACAATTAACAAACAATTGCTGTTGTTCAGCATACTGGACTCTTCAAGGACAGCACTATCATGTGTCTAATACAGAACTTTGCCATCTGGCATGCACGAAGAGAGACAGACTCTGTGTGGACATGCTTATCTGTGTTTAGAACACATGAACATAACATCCATCCGTTGCCAGGAGGTGCCACTCTGCTGTCCACCAGCAACTGATACATCCACACCGCATTCATACTGATTACATGCTGACTACACACACTGGTCTCTCTCCTCTTTGTTATTGTGTGCTGTATTGTCTGCTAATTGTGCATAAGAGGGTTTTTTTCTATGTAATCACAATTTTGCTCTTAATGAGCTTTATTTTGATTAACTATGTTTTTTCTCTCTGCCCATTGTGTCATCCCCCCCCCCATTCCCCTTTTCCCTCCACTGTTGACAGGCGCCTTTATGGCTGCCGCGTCATTGAGAGGCGCTTATCGAGCGCGCTCAATGTCAAGTCAAATTCCTCATATGTTTATGTTATGTTTACGTAAACATGCTTGGCAATAAAGCTTTCTGATTCTGATTCTGCTGCCTTTACTACCCTCTGCAACCTCTCCCTGTCTACCATTGTGCAATTCCCATACCACACTATAATGCAGTATGTGAGCAGACTCTCAATGGATGAGCGATAGAAGGTCAGCAGCAGGGTGGAGTTGAGGTCGTATTTCCTGAGGACTCTCAGGAAGTGTAGCTGCTGCTGAGCCTTCTTAATAATCGCCGAGATGTTGTCTGTCCGGGAGATGTCAGAGGAGATAAGGACGCCAAGGTACTGGAATGTGTGGACCCTCTCCACACACTCACCGTTAATGAAGAGGGGGGCTGGGTCGGTATTGGTCCTCCTGAAGTTGACAATGATTTCCTTGGTTTTCTTGCTGTTCAGAGTCAGGTTATTTTCTAAACACCAAGTTGCCAACTTCAGGACCTCCCCCCTATAGGCTGTCTCGTCCCCTCCAGAAATGAGTCCAACCACCGTGGTGTCGTCAGCAAACTTCACGATGAGGTTGTTGTTGTAGGCCGGACAACAGTCATAGGTGTAGAGACAATACAGGAGGGGGCTCAGCACACAGCCCTGTGGGGAGCCAGTACTCAGCATCCGTGTGGAGGAGAAGTAGGAGCCAAGTCTCACAGTCTGGGACCGGCCAGTGAGAAAGTTCTTTATCCAAGCACATGTGAGAGGTGGGAGACCAAGGGTGTTCAGTTTGGTAATGAGAATGTCCGGGATAATTGTATTGAAGGCCGAGCTGTAGTCCATGAAGAGCATTCGGATGTAGCTGTGCTGCCGCTCCAAGTGGGACAGCGCAAAATGGAGGGCTACGGCGATGGCATCTTCAGTGGATTGGTTTTCACGATATGCAGACTGGTAAGAATCAAGGTCCAGGGGAAGATAGCTCTTAATGTGCTGAAGAAGCAGTCTCTCAAAGCACTTCATAATTACCGGGGTGAGGGCCACAGGATGGTAATCATTTAGGCTGGTGGTGGGAGACTTCTTTGCTCCGCCTGGAGGTTCTTTTCCTGGGCTTCCCCCGTCTGTCTCCCGCTTCAGTTCTGCCTGTCGCGTTTAAGGACATTTTCCCATTTTTATTCTCACCTTGTCTGTAGAACATCCTGGAGGACTTCCCTGTATTTCCTGAGCAATGCATCTGTGTCCTGAACTGTTTATTCACCTACTGTTAATAAAAACGCACAACATACTCCTGCGAGTGGGTTTTCTCCTTTCCTCTGCACGCTGCGTAAAAGCGCAAGAGGAGATCATGACAGAAGGTTTTTGGGCTTGTTTTTTAATGTGTAGTTGCTTATTTGGGCTTTCTTTGCTGTCTGCGTGACAGCTCTGTCAGCTCCCCACAATAAAGCAAAACATGAGGGCAATAGTTTGTTTACAGGACCCATCCACACCCCTGTTTCCTGGTTACCAGGCCCGCCCCACTGATCTCTATAGAAAAACTGGACGAATCATTGGCCACCAGAAGTGAAGCCACCTGGCCGCCATATTGGTACACTCAAAACAGGCCTGGAGTGGTCCATAGGGAGAGTTGGGAGGATTCCTGGTGGGCCGCTTCACTAACAGGCCGATGTTCTAGTCGGAACCAAAATTAATTGACGTAAATATCATTATAATCTGATAAGGAGCACTACCCGGTTGTTTTTGGAATTGTCCCGTTTCTGCCTGACCTACACTGCTGAGCATCCCCTTATAGCACCTGGAGGTGGATAATGATTGGTCTGACTGAAAGACACACTGACTGCATTTAACAAGGCGCAGGACTCCAGAAGTTGGATTCATATTTTGGTGGTTAACAAGTAAGAAGGCATAGATGGATACAAGAGGCTATTCGGCAAGAAAGAAAAACGAGGCAGAAGGCAAAGGCGAGGGGAGAAGAGGCAGTGGAGGAGTGTGTTCTCCAGCTGCTACAGGCCATGAGATTCTCAGGTTAGTGAACTGATCAGAACAACTTGTAAAATGCTTAGCTGCCGTCAAACAGTCCACACTTCTCTGACTTCAACATCTTTTATCTCATGTAAATGAAAATCTATCAGGCCATCAGTGAGACACAAATGGCACATCCAGACGGATTTCTCATCACATCAGGGGACTTCAACCATGTAGATTTAAAGGCCCTCCTACCAAATCTGCACCAACATGTAGATTTTCCAACAAGAGGAGACAACTTGCTGGACCTGGTGTACACAATTCACAAGAAAGCATACAGAGCCTCACACCTTCCCCACCTGGGTCTCTCTGATCACATCACCATCTTGTTAAGGCCGGCATACAAACCCAGAGTGAAAACAATCAGACCAACAAAAAAAGCAGGTACGTGTGTGGTCAGAGGGGGCCTCTGATACTCTGAAAGACTGCTTCAGCACTACAGACTGGAATATTTTCAAGCATGCAGCCACTCACAATGGACACACAAACCTAGAGGAGTACACTGAGGTTGTTATAGCATACATAGCTAAATGCATGATGATGTCACTCACTGCAAAACCATCACTGTTCATGCCAACCAAAAGCCATGGATGACCAACCAAAAGCCATGTATGACAGCAGAGGTCCACAGTCTCCTGAGGGCTTGTGACGCAGCCTTCAGGGCCTGCAGGACTAACAACAACTAGGGCCAACCTGTGCCATGGCATCAAGAAGGCAAAACAACAGTACAGCAAAAGAATATCCGGCCGCTTCAGCAACACCAGAGATGCATGTTCCCTCTGGTGTGGCATACAGACCCTCACCAACTACAAACCTCCACCTCAGACCTGTGCGAGTGACATCACGTTGCTTAACAACCTAAATGACTTCTTCGGACGCTTTGAAGCACAAAACAGTACATCAGCACATAAGACCACTCCTCCTTCAGATGAGCAAGTCATAAGTCTGGATCCGGCTAGCGTGAAGAGGACCCTCTGCAGGATCAACCCACACAAGGCAGCCCGACCAAACAATATACCGGGTCGCGTCCTGAAGGACTGTGTAGAGGAGCCCAAGAATGTCCTGGCAGACATCTTCAACATCTCCCTGACTTGAGCTGTTGTCCCCACGTTTCAAAACTGCCACCATAATACCAGTCCCAAAGAAGCCCGTCCCATCCAGCTACAATGATTACCGACCCGTAGCACTGACCCCCATCATAATGAAGTGCTTTGAGTGGCTGATCATGCAGAACATCAAGTCCATCCTCCCTCCCTCCCATGATCCATCTCAGTTTGCATACAGGTCAAACAGATCCACAGAGGATACCATCGCTACTGCTCTCCACCCAGCCCTCATCCACCTGGACTCAAAGAACTCCTATGTGCGAATGCTGTTCTTGGACTTCAGTTCAGCATTCAACACAATCATCCTGGGACTCAAAACCTCTCTCTGTAACTGGATACTAGACTTTCTCACAGGAAAGCCACAGAATGTGCGGGTTGGCAACAACACATCCAAGGCCATCACAATGAGCACAGGGGCCCCACATGGGTGCCTGCTCATCCCCCTGCTCTTCACCCTGCTGACCCATGACTGCGTACCAGCCTACAACACCAACCACATCATCAAGTTTGCAGATGACATGACGGTGGTGGGCCTTATCACCAACGATGAGGAGGCCAACTACAGAAATGAGGTGAGCCACTGGTCCAGTGGTGTAAAGACAATAGGCTCTTCCTGAACGTGGGAAAATCCAAGAAGATTGTGGTTGACTTCAGAAGGGAACACACACAGCATCCCCATCTGATCATCGATGGAGCCGCTGTGGAGAGGGTGAGCAGCACCAAGCTCCTAGGAATGCACATCTCTGAGGACCTCTCCTGGTCCAACAACACCACATCCCTTGCCAAGAAGGCTCAAACTCGCCTCCATTTCCTCTGTAAACTGAGGAGCACACGAGTCCCACCCCCCATCATGTGCTCATTCTACCGGGGTACCATTGAGAGCATCCTCACTAGCTGCATCACAGTGTGGTATGGAAGCTGCACCGCCTCCTGCTGGAAGACACTACAACGCACAGTGAAAGCAGCCAACAAGATCATCGGTGCCCCTCTGCCCCCCCTCTTGGACATCTACCTCACCCACCTCACCCGCAGAGCCATCAGCATTGCAGGCAACACCTCCCACCCCTCACACTCCCTCTTCAGCCCCCTGCCCTCGGGGAAAAGGTACCAGAGCCTCTGGGCCCGCTCCACAAGACTGCTAAACAGCTTTTTTCCTCAGACCATCAGGATCCTGAACGCTGTCCATCCTTCGACCCTCCCCTTCCCGGACTTTAACGCACTCACCTGCACAATAACCACCTCAGCTGTTGGCACAGAAAGACTGGCACACCAACAGTAATATATTTGCTGCCGTATGTCTCTGCACTTTACTGCAACCATTTGCACAAATGACATATCTGCTGCTGTCTGTCATTGCAATACTGATCATGTGCAGTCCAATCTGTTACTATCTGTACCTACACTACCGCACTGAACTTGGTACTACAAGTATTACTGCTCTACTTTTCTGTATATAAGATTGGTGGATCTCATCGTTTATCGTTTATTTGCACTGTGGGAGGTCTGGGTCTATCTTTTGTTGCCATTTGCACTACGGGTAGCATTACTGTACTTAGACTGCTGTTGTTGTTTTTCCAGTCTTATTCCTTTTTTCTTTCTCTATATTGTGCAGAGCACTGAAGAAAGAGAGAAACACCATTTCAACTCTCCTATATGTCCTGTACATATAGTGGTATTGACAAATAAAATCTTTGACTCTTGAATCTTGAAAACTAATTAATTCCTCATTAAGACGATTTTTAAATAAAGTTCTAGGTTTCCAAGGGAAAAAAATATAAAAACCTATGTTAATGTGAAATTTTATAAGGAAAAGCTACAATATTTATGGTGAAAATTTTACATTAAAAAGGTTGTAAAGTTAAAGGAAAAAATATGATTTTTATTATATAAAAAAAATCAACCATAAAAATATTTTCTTTTCTATCAGACAGTCTGATAGTTCATGTCTGATAGAAAAGAAAATATTTTTATGATTACTTTAGAAGACAGTGTGAACTCTTTTGGATTAGTAAAAAAAAAATCAAATTTATGGAAAAAGCTGCATAGTTATTATAAGTATTAACAGCAGTTATTACTTTTCACCTATTATCTTAATTTTAGGACTCAAATACTGCTCCATGCAGATTTTTGCAGACACTATTTGGTGGGAAAAATGCCACTTTCCACAGTAAATGTTACTGAAAAAAATCGTGCTTGTTTTCAGGTGATTTATTTTTTAAGTGGGATGGTAGTGGTGGTGATTCACAAATTCATTATAAGTATTATCAAGTAGAGCCTATAAATGTAAATTAAGTATAAGTGTGAGAATAAAGGTGCAAAAATTAGATGAAGTATGGTAATTTACAAGTAAAAATAGTGAGGAAAAAAGGTTACAAATTTGTGAGAAAAAAAATCATGAATGCAACCCAACCCTAACCCACGAATAATAATAATTCCATCCATCCATCCATCTTCTTCTGCTTAATCCTTTTCGGGTCGCGGGGGGGCTGGAGCCTATCCCAGCATCTTTGGGCGAGAGGCAGGGTACACCCTGGACAGATCGCCAGTCCATCGCAGGGCCAACACAGAGCGACAGACAACCATTCACTCTCAGTCATACCTAAGGACAATTTAGAATCCCCTAGTTTTGATGCCAGTTATCCTAACTTGCATGTTTTTGGCATGTGGGAGGAAACCGGAGAAATCCCGGAGTAAACCCACCATAATAATAATTTAAAAAAAATTATAAATTCACAAGAATCAAGTCGCAAATGTACAAGAACAAAAGCTGCAGATTTGATTTTTTTCTTGAAAATATTCTTGGACATTTATAACTTTTTGTGGTAAATTTGTGACTTTTTGTCATGAGACAAGCTGGTGGTTCCCAAGATCAGGCTTCATGACGATTTCCTGTTCCATATCATCTGTGTTTTATGCTACCTTTGGCTTTCCATATATTTTCTGTGCCTCCTGCCTCTGGTAGCCACTCCCTCCTCTCCTGTCAGTTTCTGACAGGTGATTCCAATCTGTCATTGTCTGTTCCTCTCCCTGCTCAGGTTCACCCATTCATGCCTACACACACACACACACACACACACACACACACACACACACACACACACACACACACACAATCATTCACGCCTGCTCTCACTCAACCCAACACACACCCATTCAGTCCTCTCTCACACACACTCCCCCAGGCACACCGGCAATCACTTTAGTCATTATGTTTGGCATTATTTAAGCCTTGCTTGCACTCCTGTGATTGCCGGTGCATTGTATAGTCTTCTCCCTGCACACAGTAAATCGTTCAGCCTACTCCTTGTTTTTGGACTTTTTCCTCTGGACTATGTTTGCTGTTGTTTTCTCAGAGCACAGCTCTGATACATCCATTTAAGTCCTCCTTCCTGGTTTACATTTCTTGTTTTTTCCCAGCGGCCAGTGTTACCCTGGGGCTGATGTGAACTGTTTTTCTCTGGTCCAAAACTTGACTCAACTGAACTATATTCACCTGCTGTGCAGCCTATCTTTTGGAATCTTATGTTGGATTTGTTGCCTTTTGATTCATTGTAATAAATCTCACTCTTCATCCGCAAGTGGGCTCATCTCTCCTCATTCGTGCGTGCGTAAAAGCGCACACATGATACTTTTCTCATTAGTTCAAATAATAATCAGTATTTTTTTCTATAAATTTGCCACTTTTTGTGGCAAAGGGTTAGGATTATATACAGATGGCATATTATTTCAGATCTTGGTGCCCCTCACTGATAGCACAGATTGAACAAATGTGGCGCGTCTGTGGAGGATTTCACAGTTTCCTCTAGTGATTGCTCTGGTGGTTGTACTGGTGACAGTCCTCAGTTTAGCATATTCTTCCGTGAAGTGGGAGGGGGTGCATAGCCATTTAATATTTTATAGATTGAACAGGCAAATTTGAGAGTTTTATCATTTTCAAAAGACAGAAAATTGTATTTCTTGTAGATGTGGCAACAATGATACATGGGATCTGTCTTATCAAAGATTTTTATGGCTTTTTTGTGTAAAGATTCAATGGTCTTGATTATTGTTACACCAGTGAGAGACCAGGTGGTAAAACAGTAATTGATGTGTGAGAAGACCATTGCATGCAGAAACATTTTTGTCATGAGTTGCCCCTCAGGGCAGAGAGGAGACACCCACGCGCTGAACTGCAGTTTGTGATATTTATTGAAAAAACACAAAGTCAGGATGCTACCTTTGCACCACATGATGCCATTTGGGGCACAGTTGTACCAGAGCAATTTAAGATAAAAAGCACAGGATCAAAAGTCCTTCATCCACTGTTTCCTTGGGTGGGAGTGGGAAAGAACACTTATGGATTGAAACACTTAATTATAGGCTACAATTATTTGTGAATTTTTCCTTATCCGCTTGGTCAGGTATAAGGGAAGAAATGACGCCTATGAGGCTCATGACACAAAATAGAATTGTTCTTGATCAATTAACTGCTGCCCGTGGGGGCATGTGTACTATTGTAGGTGATTATTGTTGTACTTTTATCCCTGAAAATGATGCAGATGGTCACATTATTGCTTCGACCATACGCAACTTCACTGCCTTGCAGGCTGCTGCAGACAAGGATAATGTTACTGGTGCACAGAACTGGTTAAGTTGGTTATTTTCTTCATGGAGAAATCTCATCATGAACTTGATAGTGATTTTTGTAGTGATAATTTTGGTCTCTTCCTGTGTCATTCCTTGTACCCTTAGTATGATGATGAGACTTGTTCATGTAAACTTACTGATGTACCATGATGCAATTACCGGCTATGATGACAATGATGAAAGGGCAGCACCAACCAAAGGTGTCTCTTCATGACTCAAAGTACAGAGTAAAAGTATGACTGACATGCAGAAAACCGAGAGGAGATGCATGATCATGATGTGAAGTTGAAATGTACTATTTGCAAACACATTTATGAACTTTGAAATATTGTTTTTATTTCTGTTTTGGGTTTTTATATTACTCTCACTTTGTTTTTATCACATTACAATCCAACAGTGGCCCACACTCTCTGGCAGGCCACCCGACTCTTACCACCACACCATCTGCCAGGCCTGGGACTTTAACCGGCCACCTGAACTGTCCAGCTTGCCGGTCCAGGGGGCTTAGGTTCCTGATTCTGCCAAGTGTGGATCCTGAATGGGGTTTTTTGTTTTTTGTTCTCTCCTCACTCGGGTTTTGCTGGGGTGTGAGTCATGGGAGTTCTTATTTTCTGTGGTTTGTTTGGGTCCCTCCGTGCCTTGGTCCCCCACCTCCCGCCCGGGGTGGGGTTGTTTTCTTGTTTTTTGGTGAGGTAGGTTCTTTGTGTGAGTGGGTCCTTTTCTTCCTTCGATGTTGCAGTTAGAAGGAATAAGGTCTCACATCGGTGGCTGTCATAGCTCACTCGTGGTGGCAAAAAATAAGATCTCACTATGACTTCCGCGCATTATACCGTGGTCCACTTATGCGTGGGAAATTCGCACTCCCGTTGCGGCCTGTACCGGAACTTCCTGAGCCTATACCTCCCCCGAACTGGATCCGCTCAGGCGTCTATGGTCCAAACTGAATCCGAATTTGCAGTACCAAAGGCTCAGTGTTTTGCCTTCCTGAGCCTGTAGCTCAGTGTTACACACATAGGCGTATTCAATTCCATCAGGACTGAAACCCAGTGTCCATAAGCTTAACAACACATAAATGTACTCACACTGATCCTCCTGGAGGGTAAAATCCGTCACTTACCCCAGCTCCCAGCAGCTCCGAACCGGTAGCCTTCACTTCCTGAAACCCGAATCGTTGGATTCGGTGGGGAAGGTCTTCTGTTCTCAGCTGTGCACTGCTGGAGTTTGGCAGGAGCTGCCGGAGGCAGGAATAAGATCTTGGGTCCCTGTTTGGATGCACCAAAAATGTTGGATTAATTTGTATTAAAATTAATCTGAGTCAGAAAACCAGGCAGGATCATAAGTTAAGATAAGATAAGATAAGATAAGATAAGCCTTTATTAGTCCCACAACGGGGAAATTCCAGGATTGCAACAGCACAGGGATAGCAACACTCAGAGCAACAATCAGAAGGCAAGAAAAAAACAAGCAAGCAAGAGCAGCTAATATACATATGTACGTATTACTATAAAATATATATATATACACACACACACAGACACACAGTGCAGAGCATTGTAGCTGGATGGAATAAATATATGAATATATGAACACACAGTGCAGAGCATTGTAGCTAGATGGAATAAATATGTAAATATATAAACACCCACAGTACGGAGCATTGCAGCTAGGTGGAATAAATATGCAAGTATATAAACACACACAGTGCGGAGCAATGTAGCTAGATGGAATAATATGTAGATATATAAATATATAAACACACCCAGTGCTGAGCATTGTAGCTAGATGGAATAAATATGTAAATATATAAACACACACAGTGCAGAGCATTGTTGCTAGATGGAATGAAACAGCATAACCGTCTACTTAGTTATCCTACATGGTATGATTATGTGCCCATACATATTCTCACCCTCCATAGCGACCGGTATGTTCCTAGTTGTATGCCGGAGGGGACCATTGTGTAAGTCTATTGCATCTTTTGCATTCAAAAAACTATTAGTTTGTTACGTCTTTTTGCTATCTCTGCGAGCAGCCCTGCTTAGGTTGTACAGTCTGACAGCCGTTGGTAGGAAGGACCTACGAAACCTCTCGGTTGTGCACCTGGGATGATGTAGTCTGCTGCTAAATGAGCTCCTCAGTGCATTCAGTATGTCCTGCATAGGGTGGAACTCGGACTCCAGCAGAGATGACAGTTTAGCCACCGTCCTTCTCTCTCCTATCTCCTCCATCGGATCAAGGCGCTGCCCCAGGACAGAGCTAGCTTTCTTAATCAGTTTGTTCAGTCTCTTCCTATCGGCTGCAGTAATGCCACTGCCCCAGCAGACCACTCCAAAAGTGATGGCTGATGCCACCACCGTGTCATAGAATGACTTCAGCAGCGCCCCTTGTACACCAAAAGACCTGAGTCTCCTCAGCAGGAACAGCCTGCGCTGTCCCTTCTTGTAGAGTGCATCAGTATTGTGTGACCAGTCTAGTTTATTGTTCAGATGAATACCCAGGTACTTATAGGATGTCACCATCTCGATGTCTGTTCCCTGTATATTTACTGGTACTGTGAGGGGCTGCCCATGCCTGCGGCAGTCCACCACCAGCTCCTTAGTTTTCCTCGCGTTGATCTGGAGGCAGTTCCGATGGCACCAGTCCACGAAGTCCTGGATAAGCCCTCTGTACTCAGCTTCATCTCCATTGGAGATGAGGCCAACGATCGCAGAGTCATCAGAGAACTTCTGTAGATGGCAGTGTGTTGTGTTGTGTGAGAAGTCCGCAGTATAAAGAGTGAACAGGAAGGGAGCCAGCACCGTTCCCTGGGGGGCCCCCGTGCTACTGATGATCGTGTCGGACACACAGTCCCGGGTTCTCACAAACTGAGGCCGGTTCGTGAGGTAGTCCAGGATCCATGATGACAGGTGCTGGTCCACCCCTGCGCGCAGCAGCTTGTCCTTCAGGATCATCGGTTGGATGGTGTTGAAAGCACTGGAGAAGTCAAAGAACATGATCCTCACCATATTCCCGGGCTTCTCCAGGTGGGACAGAGAACGGTGAAGGAGGAAGATCACCGCATCCTCCACCCCAATGCCATGCTGGTAGGCGAACTGGAGTGGATCCATCGCTGGTTCCACCAGGGGGCGGAGGTGAGCAAGGAGCAGTCTCTCCAGGGTCTTCATCAAGTGGGACGTCAAGGCCACCGGTCTGTAGCTGTTCAGGTCTTTGGGGTGGGAAGTTTTTGGTACAGGTACCACACAAGATGTTTTCCACAGCTGTGGTACCCTCCCCAGTTTCAGGCTCATGTTGAAGATATACGTCACAAAGTTATGAGTAGATTTAATTTTCTGGCCAGGAGAATGACACAAACAGCTCCAGAATCCATTCACTCATCATTCTCACTGGGTCATCCATTTCTCAGTCCTTTATAACTCCCAATGTTGGTGGGAGAGAGGGAGAGAACGTCCTTGGAGTACATCTGGAGACAAACAGGGTGTCTAGAGTCTAACCTAGGAGCCAACACATCGCTCAGTCACACAGGAACTATACAAAATGAGCCTAAACAAAAGATAGGACAGCTGCATCATCATTTCTGATGACCTAGCCTCAAACACACTGATTCTGGGGCATACAGAAGGCCACATAAACAATGATCACATATGAACAATAAAAATGCACAAACATATAACCAAATATGAAAATATGGTTATATTGAAATATAGAAGGTAAATATGGAATTATTCTTTCAGCCACCCAACCCAATAGCACAGTCTGTCAGGCGGTCTGCCAGAGTTCTTTAACCACCTAAACAGAAAAGGTGGTCCAGGGGGTGGCTGTCTGACAGGGACAACCAGCAATGGGGTAGATGGAGGAGTAGGGGAAACCCCAACGATGTCAGGTTGAGAACAGGGAACCACCACGGCCTCGGGCAGAGGAGAGGGAACCACGACGGTCTCGGGAAGAGGAGAGGGAACCACGACGGTCTCGGACAGAAGAGAGGGAACCACGACGGCCTCGGACAGAAGAGAGGGAACCACGACGGCCTCGGGCAGAGGAGAGGGAACCACGACGGCCTCGAGCAGAGGAGAGGGAACCACGACGGCCTCGGGCAGAGAAGAGGGGACCAAGATGGCGTCAGACAGAGGAGGGGTTACCACGATGGGTTCAGACTGGCCTGTAGCACCCTTGGTGGCCCCAGACTGGGACATAGTAGCACCCGCGGTAGCTCCGGGCTGGGACATAGTAGTACCCATGGTGGCTGCCGGGCTGGAGCAAAGCAGCACCCGCGGTGGCTCCGATTTGCAGCAAGGCAGCATCTGCAGTGGCTCTGGGCTGGAGCAAAGCAGTACCCGCTGTTGCTCCGGGCTGGAGCAAAGCAGCACCCGCTGTGGCTCCGGGCTGGAGCCTGGTTGCACCCACAGGGAACCCGGACTGGGCCATAGCTACACCCACAATGGATTCGGACTGGGGAAGAGCTGCACCCTCGGAGGCACCGGGCTGGGGTGGAGCACTCGCGAACACCTCAACCGGAGGGGGAGCAAAACCCACGGAGGCCTGGGCTGGGACGGAACACCCACAACAACCTCAGCTGATGGGGAAGCAGCACCCTCGGCGGTCCCGGGCTGGTACGGAGCCCCTACGACAACCTCAACTAAAGGAAATGCAGCACCCTCGAAGGTCCTGGGCTGGGACGGAGCACCCCCAAAGACCTTGGCCGAAGGAGAAGCTGCACCCGCTGTAGTCTCGGGCGGCGAGGCTGGACTCACGGAGACCTCTGGCGAAGTTGGAACATCCTCGGTGACTCTGGGGAAAGACTCTGACAGAAGAGGTAGAGAAACAGGGTCAGGGTCACTGGTGGCAGTGGAGCCTGGCGAAGTGAGCTCAGGCGGAGCTGACGGCTGCACTTGGCTCTCCCCATCAAGAGTCTGACAAGATCTCCAAAATGGAAGCAATGAAAACAAAGGAGAGCACTTGCCTGAGCTCAAGCTTCGCCGCCGTCCAGGATTCCGTCGATCCAGACGATGACGTCTCGGGCCTGGCCCTCTGGAGGTCCAGATTTAACTCTGCTGTGGTGGCTCCAACAGCAGGCATGGTGGTAAGTGCGGTCCCGGGACCCCTCAGCAAAGCGACCCACACAGGTGGCTCGCCTGGCGTGGATTCGGGAGGTCAGATTCCTGCTGGTGCTGGATTCTGCTCAGCTGAAGCCCGAGGACACTCAGTCGTCAGCGCAGGCTCCGGATCACTGACAGTGCTCTCCCTCTGTCCTGACCATGGCTGCAGGGCTGGAACCAGGTCCTCCAGGACCGCAGGCTCTTCCATCGTCCGACGGCTCAATCCCGCAGCCAGTGGACACCCAAGGGGCACCGGAGGAGACACGGAAAGAGCAGGTGAAAGGTTTTTAGCTGCAGCAGGTGGTGAGAGCTCAGGGGACTGCGTAAACTGAGCCTCACCACTGGGAAACAGGCAAGATAATTTTTGTGTTGGTAATTGAGAATGAAAAGACACTTGCCTGTGTTCCCGAGGCATGATGTTTCCTGCTACAGCAGGTGTAGAGTCTGCCCACTCTGTGGCTGCCATAGTAGCGGACCCCTCTGAGGAAAGTAGGAGAGCCGCCCCAGCTGACGTGGTGACAGGTGGAGCCGGGAAGGAGGCGACCAGTCCTTCAGCAGAAGGAGGAATCGTTGAGGAGGAGGAAGAGGCAGCAGCAGTGGAGGAGAAGGCTGATGGGCAAGCCGGAGAGGCAAACCAAGTGAAGGGGCTGCTGTGGAAGTCTTCGGCTTCAACGAAGGGGAAACTGCTGATGAGGAGGTGGAGGCATTCTTCCGGCGGGATTTCCCAGGGTGACAGCAGGAAGTGGGAGGCAAAGATGTTGAGTCGTGGTGAAGTGGGGGAGGCCCTGGAGTCAGGGGGTGCTTACTCATTGGCTCAAACTCCGGGCCCCCCGGTAAAACCTCTTCCAGATCCTGGGCCAAATCCAGAAGGACCCACAGCTTGTATTCCAGCAGCAGTTCTGTCTCCACTAATTGGACCTGCCTGCGCTCCTCGGCCGATGGTGTGGGCCACTGCTCGGGAGGAGAAGGTGGGGCTGCAGTGTCGGGACCAGACGGTGTCCCTCCAGGGCCGTCTGGTGGATGGGTGAGGACTCGGGTTTTGGATGGGACGAGCAAATCTTTTGCCCCTGGGTGCGCTTCTTCTTGAGACCCGGTGGTGCCGAAAGGGAGTCCCTCACCTGGCCACAGAGTTTCCGCTGGGACCACCGAGGTGAGGAAAACTGTGAGGCCTGGGTAGCTCCAGAGACTGGGATGTGTCTCGATCACCCAGGCCACGCCGTCCACAAACCTCCAAGCCTCCTCGGGAGAGCGGGAGGCTCCAGCCCCTGAGGCAAAACTGTCGATGAGCGTCGCCGTCACACAATCCTCCTCGCTCAGACCCAGAGTTGAAAAATCCAGGGTAGCAGACATAACAAAACCTCAGGTGATAAACAAAAACTAGGGAGGAGTAGGAGAAAAAGGCAACCCTTGCTGCCGTTGGTGTATTAAATTGGTTGGTTCTGTTTTTGGCCACATCCACGACCAGAAATCACCAACCCACAGGTGAGAGAAACAAAAAGAACCACAAACTGCAGCAGCTGGGTCTCTAACTGGCCAGAGTCTTCTGTCATGAATTGCCCCTTGGGGCAGAGAGGAGAGACCCATGCGCTGAACTACAGTTTGTGATATTTATTGAAAAAACACAAAGTCCAAACAGTGCATCAACAGAAAATCCAAATTGAAACACAAAGCAAACTTACGAATACAGCACCGCACAGCACACCAGAACAGGGCCAGGGTTCTGGTGGAGATGAGTAGCTGAGACTCCGGCAATGAGGGAGGAAAATAACAGCCCTTAAATAGGGCCAGAAACAAATGATAACAAATGATGACAGATATGGATCACATGAGCGAGCAGGAGGGGAAGATGATGACAATCAGCTGTGAGTCATGAGGAGAGTAGACGGGACTGACAGCTTGACAGGGGCACCACCCACAACCGGGGAAAATCCCGGAAGTGCCTCTGACAGCTGTGCAACCCCAGAGAGAGGGAAAAAAGGAACCGGCAAGAAAGGACTATAATGTCATCATCATCATCATCGCAGTTAGTTGGGGGCGACAATGACTGTTTCATTTAGGTCTGATCAGATTCCTCCATGCAGCTCTGTTCTTTGCCCTCCGCTGCCAGGAACTCCTGGCCTTGTTAACCCAGGTGATGTCCGAGCCGGTATGAGTTGCTTTCTGACAGACCATTTCATGAAACTGCTTGCAAAGTATTTGAGTACCGCTAGCTTTTGCTGGACTAGCGGCACATTCTTGGCAGATAGTGGTATTATCAGTGGCAAGGACAGGCCAAGACAAACTGACTCCAGTATCTGTTGCAGTGACTGACCAGATGATAGCTTTGTTTTTATCTCTGCTCTTTGTGTAGTGCATGTCACGATACACCGACTGGCAAAAGTCCACCACAGACCTTGCGACAGATGTGCTTATCTGCCAGGATGTCCAGTCTCACCCTGCGTAACTGGGAGTGGTCCAGTAGATGGTCGAGATTATATGTGCATGATTGACACAGGAGCCAGGTAATGAAAAATAAAGACAAGAAAACCCAAATATGTAAATAACAAAACTACAATGAACGTAAACAGGAAAATAAGTCATACTAAGAAACAATACAGAATATGTGAAAACCAACTAAAAATAAAATAACAGGACTTAGAACTCAAAAATATAACACTATACAAATAAGAAAAAATGCAACGAGACAGAGCATGGCAGAATCCCCTTGTGCTCAGATCGTGACAATTTTGGTTGCACAACTGTCAGTGATAGTCTAATTTGTTTAAAATTTCTCAGATTGAATTTGATTATGCTTGAGATTTTTTTAAATGTGTTTTTAAAGGTTAATGAGGAATCTAAAATCACACCGAGGTACTTAAATTCCTCGACTAATTGCAGCTACTCCCCTTTTAAGAAAATGTTTGACTTTGTAATATTTAGTGGTTGTTTTGTTCTTGCAAGCAGTTTTTTTTAGTATTTAGTAGGAGACACGAATTATTAAGCCAGTCATGGATTTGGGTCATCCCTGTTGTAAGAATACAGGCGACTTCTTGTGTGTTTTGTGCCGATGTGAATATTATACTGTATTACATCTGCATACATTTTTTATATGAATGTTTCTGCATGCATTTCGTAAATCATTTATGTATAAGGAGAATAATATTGGTCCAAGTATGGAGCCTTGTGGGACACCTATTTGACATTTAAAATATGGCGATTTGACACTGTTGACCATTACACAATGCTGTCTGTTGATTAAATAGGATTTCATCCATTTGATAGTGTGTTCTGAAAAATTAAACTGAGTAAGTTTGGTTAAAAGGATGTTATGGTAAGTGGTGTCAAATGCCTTCTTCAGATCTAAAAACACAGCACCTACACAATTGCACTTATCTAAAAGATTTAGATTAGATTATATATGTTTATGTACGTGCATACAGGGTGTGTACAAGATGCGAGAGAGTGAGTGTGGCTGCCCCAGGGCTGTGCGATATGACGATATGTATCAGATAATGATATAAAAACGTCTATCATTTCATAGAATACTCTATCGTTTAAATCATTATTTAAAATGCACATACCCCCGTTTATTCAGTAAAGCTCCTCACCAGTACTTGTCAGCACCCCGTCTCTCCTCTGCAGTGGCACACAGCAGAACAGGTGTGTCGTGGGTAGCTAGGCTTCAGTCCGGTGGATGCAAATGCTAATTTCAAACAACCAGTTCAATTAGCTGTTACTCCTGTTTGCCAGGGTTGTGGGACTGTTTTCCACCGTGCTGCATCAGAGAGGATAGTTCTCTAACCTCATTTTAGTAGGAGGTAAGTAACATTAACACCATGTCTTAACTATAAAATGCTAAATGACGATGCTAAGTTGTGCTAACTGGAAACATGTAGCAGACCATTATTTCTTTGGTTTAAATTACTGCTGAGTTTCTTAGATTTGTCTGAAAAAAATTTATTAAAGCTGCAAAAGTGCATGATGGTGGCACATACACGCAAAATAAATAATAAGTACATTAAAATGGATTGGAGTAGCAAGTTGGCTCTTAATGTAATTTCTTTGATTTCTAATCATTTTTATTAGTCAAGTAGTGATAATGAATAAAGTTAGTCATCACATGTATTTTATTACACTACCTTTTGTGTCTTTGATTTTCATATTATGAGCAATCTGAAATATTTTTGCTAAGAAGAAAACAGGTTAAGGCTGCCTGTCCACCAAATGTGTTTTTCAGCTCTGGGCAGCCATTCTCCATTCATTCTCTATGTAGTCCCGCGTTTACAGTGCTGAGCGCCCACGGCGCTGAAACGCTCTCGGCGATGGCCATTTTTTGTTGCGGTGCTCAGAGCGCTCAGAGTTGAAAAAAGTTCAACTTTTCAGAGACTGCAGCTGAGCTACTTCAATGTCAGACCTTAAGCAGCCAATCAGAACTGCTGCGCGGGTGGGACATAGGACACCAGTACTAGTCTGTACTCAGACTCCTGCTTTCTGTGTCGTCATATTTTACATCCAGAGCTGCTAGAAAACATTTCCTGTCCATTGTTATTTAGAGACTGCTATTAAAAAATCTGTAGAAAGTCTGACAATAGGAAAAGCGAGAGTGATGAGCTGTTGCTGGGATACAGGGCACAGACTTTTTTCCCCCAGAGCGCAGCGTACAAACGCTGAAAAAAAAAAAGCTCAGGGCGGTCGGGGGACAAAAAAATGCGTTTGGTGGACACAGAGCCTAAATCAGGCCAGAATAGCAGGCTGCAGGTCTACACTTACATTTTCACTGATTTAAACTAACAGTTAATTTATATCTGTAGATGGCAGCAATGGGCAATTTTCTCTTTTTCAGACATATTTTTATGTTTTGGGTTTTTTTTTTGCTATTCTCCTCTGACTGAGAAAATATTTAACTTATTGATGTTTACTTTTTATTCATATATGATGTAGAAGAAAAACCTGAAATTTATGAGACTTAAGTCTCAAATGCATATTAAAATGTTTTATAACAGCACTGCAAAATTATGAGGGAAAACGGTACATATAAAAAAGTTTTAAAAAAGATGGTCCTTTTATGTGATTATCTAAACTGTAGAATTTGCAGAAAATATATATTGTAAGTAAGTAAGTAAGTAAGTAAGCTATATTTATATAGCACTTTTCACAGACATATAAAGTCACAAAGTGCTTTACAGTGCAACAACAATCAAAACAATTAAAATACAACTAAAATACAAATTAAAATGCAATAAAATACAATTGAAATACAATAATACAGTTAAGATACAGTTAAAATACGAATTAAAGTAGAACTAAGAAACAAAAAATACACTCTATGCAGTCAGGTGGTAACAGCCTTCAGTCAATCTTGGAATTCAAATGCCTGTTTAAACAGGAATGTTTTCAGGTAGGTTTTAAAACTCACAACACTGTGCATGGCTCGAAGGTGTAGAGGGAGGTCATTCCACAAGCGTGGTGCTACTGCTTTAAAAGACCTGTCACCTCTGGTAGCAAAGTGGGTGCGGGGAACCATGAGCAAGTGCTGTCCTGAGGATCTCAGGCTGTGGGTCGAGCTGTAGGGCTGAATCAGAGCAGCCATATATGCGGGGGCCTGACCGTGAATTGCTCGGAAAGTGAGCACCAGGATCTTAAAGTGGACACGATACAGAACAGGGAGCCAATGGAGTGATCTAAGGACAGGTGTAATGTGGTCTCTCCTGTTTGCCCGTGTCAGAAGCCTCGCAGCAGAGTTTTGAACAAACTGCAGACGAGCCAGTTCCTTTTTGTTCAAACAAGTAAAAAGGCTGTTACAGTAGTCCAAACGTGAGGAGACAAATGCGTGAATGATCATCTCCAGCTCTTTGTGTGAAACCATGGTCCTGAGCTTGGAGATATTTCGCAGTTGGAAGTGACAGTTTTTTATCAGTTGTTTGGTGTAATGTTCCAATGACATGGCCTTATCAAAGATGACACCCAAGTTTCTCAGCTTTGTTTTAACTGTACTGCCCAAGTCACCAAGGTATTGTTTTATGCCTGATATATCGCTGTCTGGGGCAATGATCAAAGTCTCCGTTTTGCCAAAGTTTAGCTGGAGGCTGTTGTCATTTAGCCACTGCTTTATGTGGGACAGGCAGTTTGTTAAGGAGCTGAGTATGTGGAGCTCAGACTTGTTGAACGAGCAGTATATCTGGATGTTGTCTGCAAAGAGATGATAGGAGATGTTATTATACTGCTGTATGATGCGGCCAAGGGGGAGAATGTACAGTAGGAACAGTAGTGGCCCCAGGACAGAACCTTGGGGCACACCATACTGCAAATCGGCTGAGTTGGACCGGATGTTATTAGAAGATACACTGAAGCTTCTACCAGTCAAGTAGGAGGAGAACCACTTCAGAACAGGACCTGTCATCCCCACCAGGTCCCTCAGTCTGTTTGTCATAATGGTGTGGTCCACCGTGTCAAAGGCCGAGGAAAGATCCAGCAGGACCAGGACCGTAGATTTCCCAATATCAGCCGACATCATGATATCACTAGCCACTCTTACTAAAGCAGTTTCAGTCGAGTGGCGTTGTCTGAACCCAGACTGAAACATGTCATAGATTAAATTTGTCGCCAGAAAGGCAGTGAGCTGTTTGGACACCACTTTCTCAAGAAGTTTGGCTAGGAAAGGAAGCTTTGATATGGGCCTATAGTTTTTGAGATTGGTGGGGTCCAAGTTAGTTTTCTTCAGTTTTGGCTCAATTATGGCATGTTTGAAAGAGCTGGGGAACTGACCAGTTGAGAGTGACAAGTTAAAAATTTTGGTGACCCATGGCCCAATTGTATCAAACACATTCACAACAAGCTTCGGGGGGAGGATGTCTACTGAATTTGAGGAGGGTCTCGTTTTAGCTAAAAGTGCTGAGACATCCTCCATTGACACCATGTTGAAGGAGGACCATGTTTGAGGGGGAGGGTCAATTCTGGTCATAGAGCCAGAAGATGGTGGGATATTGTTTTTTATATCCCTAATCTTGTCTACAAAGAAATTCAGGAAGCTGTTGCTATCAGCTTTACAGAGCACTGGGGCGGTGGGGGCAGCGGGGGACACAAGAGAATGTATTGTGTCAAAGAGCACTTTGGGGTTTTTCTTATTAGTGGCTATAAGATGTTGAAAGTAGCTGGATCTTGCCTTCTTAATCATATTATTTAAGGAGTTTATCAAATCCTTGAGGTGTAGCCTATGAACCTCAAGCTGAGCAGATTTCCAAAGGCGCTCGGTTTGACGACATATTCTCCTAAAGTTTAAAATATTTTCGTTGATCCAGGGGCAGGGCCACTTCCGAGAGGCATTGCATTTCAGGGGTGCTACCTTGTCTAAAACAGAACTGCAGTGTGTGGCAAGACCCTGCATAAAGCCATCAACATCAGAACATTCGTTAAAAAGACAAGGGTCAAACAGAGTACAAAATTCCTGAGCAGAGGATTCTGTAATAATTCTCCTCTTGGCCCTTATGGATGCAGGCTTTGGCTCAAGAGGTACACATAAGTCAAAAAACACAGCACAGTGGTCACTTAGGTGGACATCCTCAACACACACATTAGAGGGATGCAAACCCAATGAAAACACCAGGTCCAGTGTATGTCCCTTTCTGTGGGTGGGGCCAGAGACATGCTGTGTTAAATTAAAACTGTCAGTCACAGATAAAAACTCAGCTGCTGGGCTAGAAGAGGCATCATCAACGTGCAAGTTAAAATCGCCAAGAATTAAAACCTCCAGTTTTATTATTGATGCTAAAAATTCACTAAAATCATTTAAGAAGGGCCCAACAGGGCCGGGGGGACGATACATTAAAAAACAGTAAAACACACTGGAGGAACCCACTTTAAGTGTTAGTAACTCAAATGATGGATAACTGTCAGACTTCATCATTCTGCATACATACTTGTCTTGGTACACGGCAGCAAGGCCCCCACCACGGCGATGGGGGCGGAGCTGACCCACAGCAGAGCATCCAGGAGGGCACAGTTCATTTAGATGGATGAACTCCTCATTCTTCTGCCATGTCTCTGTGACAAACAGTACATTCAAGTCTCTGTTTGTGAGTAGCTCACTCAAGGAGAAGGATTTATTAGTGATGGAGCGTGCATTTATTAATCCAAAACAACTCGGCGATGGTGACGTCACACTGTTCACGCCCACCGCGTGCAACGGGATTGGCCTCAGCCACCTCTCCCGGTCACATGATGTCCACCTGGGCCGGCAGGTCAGATTCCGGTTCGTCCATGTAGGCACGGAAGTCCAGGAGGGTCTCGGGGTCCAGGCGGTCTGTCCACGTCTCCTCCGGTGTTGGGTTAGGTCCGGTCCATACGGTGAGGGAAACGGCGATGGACGACTGTCTCCCCACTCGTCTTGATGAAGGGGGACCGGCGTCAGCCACCTATGTCAGTCCTGGCGAGGATCGCCTGCAGACCACGTAACCCACTTTGTTTTGGCTTGGATGCCAGCTTTGCGGCCACTTCTCCTCTTCTTCCGAATTGAACTGTCCGCCATCTGCATTTTCGCATATATTGTGATATATATTTCACAGTGGTGTGAAAGTGTTTGCCGCCTTCCTGATTTCTCATTTTTTTGTATGTTTGTCACACTTAAATGCTTCAGATCATCAAACAAATTTAAATATTAGACAAAGATAACACACGTAAACACAAAATGCAGTTTTTAAATGAAGGTGTTTATGATTAAGGGGGAAAAAATCCAAACCTACACGGTCCTGTGTGAAGAAGTGATTGCCCCCTAAACGTAATAACTGGTTGGGCCACCATTAGCAGCAACAACTGCAATCAAGCATTTGCGATAACTGCCAGTGAGTTTTTTACAGTGCTGTGGAGGAATTTTGGCCCACTCATCTTTGCAGAATTGTTGTAATTCAGCCACATTGGAGGGTTTTCAAGCATGAACTGCCTTTTTAAGGTCATGCCACAGCATTTCAATAGGATTCAGGTCAGGACTTTGGCCAGTCCACTCCAAAGTCTTCATTTTGTTTTTCTTAAGCCATTCAGAGGTGTACTTGCTGGTTTGTTTTCAATCATTGTCCTGCTGCAGAACCCAAGTGCGCTTCAGCTTGAGGTCACGAACAGATGGCCAGACATTCTCCTTCAGGATTTTTTGGTAGACAGCAGAATTCATGGTTCCATTTACCACCGCAGGTCTTCCAGGTCCTGAAGCTGCAAAACAGCCCCAGACCATCACACTACCACTACCATATTTTACTGTTGGTATGATGTTCCTTTTCTGAAATGCTGTTACTTTTACACTGGATGTAATGGGACACACACCTTCCAAAAAGTTCAACTTTTGTCTCGTCAGTCCACAGAGTATTTTCCCAAAAGTCTTGGAGATCATCAAGATGTTTTCTGGCAAAACTGAGACAAGCCTTTATCTTCTTTTTGCTCAGCAAAATTAAGAGGGGGAAAAAGTGCATAAAATTAATGACAGATGAATTTGTACAATTGATTTTTTTTCAGTATGTAAATTAAAATGTAGAAAAAGAGATGGTCCTTTTATTGGTTATTGTATATAAACTATAAAATTTACCGGAAATGTATATCGTGATAGACAATATATATATATATATATATATATATATATATATATATAGCAATCGCCTGATTGCTGGGGTCTTTCTGCAACTGTGGGGGTTCCCCCCTACAGTTGATAGTGCTATGAGATGACTGTTGTTGTGAAATGGCGCTATATAAATAAAGTTGAATTGAATTGAATTGAATTGATGTATATCTTCATCGTCAAATAAGATTACTTATATCGTGATATGAAATTTTGGTCATATCGCACAACCCTAGATGGTGGTGGTGGGTCGGATGTGTATGGTGCATTGCTTGTCGGGTGGCATCTCTGGGCGCTTGCGGTGGGTCCAAAGGTTGTTCGCTCCGGGCGGGCATTGGTGGTGGTGGGCTGCTTCTGTCCCACTGCATCTGCGCTACGGCTGCCCCAAGTATTAAGGGTGAATAAGTGTGAGTTGTGTAAGAGAGAGCACAAGTAAATGTGAGTGAGTCAGTGCGAAAATTAGAGTGTACTGTATATATGAGTGAGCGTGACTGGAAGGAAGCATGTGTGAGTGCGAACAACTGTGAGGGCGAGTGGGAATGAGACTGAACAAGTATGGGAGTGGGAGAGAGTGAATAAGTGTGAGTGTGGGAGTGTGAGTGTAAGATTGTGTGAAAGAGAGGGTGAGTGAGAGTGAGTGAGTGAGTGCGTGTGAGTACGAGTGAGTGCATGTGACAGCATAAGGGTGTGAGTGCGCGAGAGTGAGTGTACATATGTGCTGGTAGGAGGTGCTGGACTGAGATGATGGTGCCTATTGGTACCTCCTGGCCACGTGGGCTCCTTTGGATTGGGGGGCTGGCCTCCCTTAGGGCTCCCCACACCTTTCTGCTGCCTTCCCTGGGCGTAGGGGCCTGGGGGATTCCTGGGGCGTAGGTCGGGGATGCTGGGGTGGGTACGGGCCCACTGTGGGTGTATGTGTGTGGGTGGGGGGCATTGGCTTTCTGCTGCCCCTGGCTTGGGGGCTGGCGCTGGCCCCGCTGGGAGGGCAGGGGCGCACTGCGCCGGCCTCCCTTGGCCATCCCTCCTGGGGTGGTTACATGGCTGTCCTGGAACTTGCTGGATTCGGGATATTTGTGCTCTGTGGGGGTTGGTGGTGCTTATTTGCTCGGCATTTCCAGGGGGAAGGGGTGTTGCTGTGACCTGCCACCCTCTTTGTATGCTTCCTGGTAAACCATGCACACGCTCACTTTGAGCGTGCTCTCTTACATGCAGATGCACACACATGCGCGCACACACACAAACACACACACACACACACACACACACACACACACACACACACACACACACACACACACACACACACACACACACACACACACACACACACACACACAATGTTCTATTACTGTTGCAGATACCAGACTCATGATGAGACCTTTTCAGAAGAAGAAACAGTTTGTCTTCTGTTTGTTTCAGTTGTGTCTGTTTGTTTTTTTCTGTTTGTTCCTCCCTCTTTTGTTTCCCCCTCCCCACCCGTCTCTTTACCATTCCCCCGCTGTCGGGCCTATCATGGTTAAAACTATTTAAGTAAAGTATTAAAAGTAGTGGTGTTGGACGATTAAAATTTTTAATCACAATTACTCTTTTGGAATGTTGAGGTCATCGCGATTAATGACGTGTTAATCACGTTTTTTTCCATACAGATACAGCGTACCTTAAGTTGGTAATTTTTCAAGTTTGTCATACTGTTATGAACATGGGAGTGTCAACATATCCAAAATGACAAAAACTATCCAGAATATTCTCAAAAGTAGACTGCATGTGCAAACAATGGAATGCCAGGGCTCATTAACGTCACTGCAACACAACTCAGCATCTAACCAGCCAGCAGCCACAAAATGGAGCTTGTTCTTTCTCCCATAGCAAACATCTACAACTTTTAAGCAGATCAACACAAAGAAATGGACCTTGTGTGTCACAGCAGACACAATTTCCCTGTTAGCAGAAAAATTGCAAACATAAGCAAACAACTATCTTGCCTGTGATGACACCCCACCGTGATGCAAAAATGGCGGGGGAATGAATGGACATTACGAACACAGCTTGAGAATTTTTTTAGACTGGTACTCACCAACAGTTGGACCCAAAGCTATGAGGATGAAAGCAGGCAAATTTCTGTCCATGTCAGCTGCTGGAGGTCAGCTATATCCTAGCATGTAGCTACTAGCCAGCTAGCCAGCCTCCACAGAAGAGCAACAACCCAACATCCAGGCGAAGTTTTGGAGGAGGCTGTAACAATTATTCAGGTGAGCGCTCCGACAGATAACGTTGTAAACTTAAACATGGCAGCACTTTGGGGATTTCCATGGCTGTAGTCCAGCTTGTTTGACTTAGCAATGTCTGCATGGTGCGCACAGCGTCTGTGGCCAGAGCAGCTTTGGTATGGAGAGCCGCTACGTCAAAAAGTACTGTTTGCGCTTTCTGCTGTTAACTGCCGTTAACCACGATCACAAAATTTGTCACTGTTAACAGTAGCAAAGCATTAAAGGGTGATTAACGCGTTAACGCCAACACCACTAATTAAAAGTTATTACAAGAGGAGTCTATAAATGATACATGGTACATAGGTATGTGCTGTATAAAGCTTCTTTTGGCAAAGTAAATCTGTTTGGTACAAGGGGAAAAAATAAAAAGGTTGTAAATTTAGTTCAAGTAAAATTTAGCATGCAATAGTCAAATTTGATCATATTAAACATAATTTTCCAACCACAAAATTGTGGCTAGTGAAAAGGCTGAGTGGCTAGTGACTTTGGAAAATCACTAGCCACAGTGGCCGGTGAGCAGAAAAGTTAATGTCAAGCCCTGATTATACAACTACATTATAATAACAAGACTGTCATAATTGTATTGACCATACGCTGGGGCTGGCCAATTCCACCTTAAATCAGCATCATAGTTTATTGAATCTTTCAGGTCGATTTTCTTTTTTTTTTCCTCCTCTCTTCTCCCTTACAGTTTACTGACAAGGTTCATAATTATTAAGCAGTATTACACAACAGTGCAGTATCATATTGTTGTGTCTTAATAACGTGAGACATAAGCCATGTTGTACCGAGCAACAAACTGACCTTTGAGATTCACACTCAGTATACATACTGGCCGTAGCCCGCCTGATGTCACTACGTCGACTGCCTGGCGTCATCTACGGCAAACCCCAAGGGCCAATTCCCCATACAACATTCCTCCCCTCACAAAATGTGAAAGGTACCATATAAAACAGACCCCCCCCCCCCCCATTAAGGTTAGCTTGAACAAACCCCACAGAACACATGCAATATATACATTGTACGACTTCTCCCTCTTGTTTTTTACATACAGGATTTTTTTCTTTTTTTGACATAGAACAACAGGTCTAATAAGCTAAATGGGCACGTGGGTAGGCTGCCAGGGTACCCTTCCGTGTTGGGATGGATTATTCTGCCGCCCATGCCTAACACGTTTCAGCAAAGGCTACTTCTACTACAAAGTCATCGAGGTGTCTGGGCCTCTGATGTGTCCTAGCTGAGCGCCTCACCAGAGGAGGACCTGCTCCAGGCTCTGTCGGCTGCACCTGAGAGTCCCCATCACCCCCATCTGGCAAGTCCCAACCCTCATTATTCAAACCCGCTGCAGCTCCTGGACCCTGGACTGGCAACGACTTCCTGAGCCGACTGGAATGTCACTGTGACCCATTCGAGAGCTCAAACATGTCCCGGTCCAGCCGGATCTGCAGGGGTCCCGTCCAGAAAGGCAGCAGTTTATGCATGCTGTTGGGGTGCTTAATCCAGACCCGGTCCGACACATCGAGTCCATGGGCCTGAGCCCTATGCTTCCTGTCGAAACTTCGTTTCATCTTTTGCTGCTGGGCAACAACCTGGTCTCATAGAGGGTCTGTGTCCCACAAAGGGGAGGTTGTGGGGGACCGCAGCCAGTCCAGAGGCAGATGGAATTCACACCCCAGCATGAGTTTTGCTGGGGAGCACCCTGTCGTGGTGTGGGCCTTTGCCCTGTAGTGGAAGAGTGTGTTCTGAAGGGTGTCAGGGAACGTGAAGCCGTCCGTCAGATGGGCTTTCAGACCGTTATTCAGAGTCTTGTTGAAATGTTCCACACCCCTCTTGGCTTGGGGGTGGTAGAACGCAGTTCTGATGTGCTCCACACCCCTATCACCCAAAAACTCCTCAAACCCCCCAGAGGTGAACTGTGGGCCACTGTTCATTGTGATGGCATCTAGGACCCCCCATCTAGCCAACAGCAACAAGAGGAAACTGACGACCACATCCGTCATGACCGAGTTAGTGGGCAACACTTCCGGCCATTTGGAGAACAGATCGTAGACCACCAGTAAAAAAACGGCTGTTTGTGAGGACCGTATGTAATTCATTGCAAATGTCAAATTGGATGTGCTTCCAAGGGCCCTCTGGGTATGGAAGCGGTTGCAGGGGTGGGGGGTGGGGGGGTGGAGGCCCAACAGTCTTACCACTCTCCAAACATGGAACATGTAGTTTCAATGTCCTTAATGCCAGGCCACCAAACCAAATCCCTGCAACGTTGTTTCACCCTGACCATACCCAGGTGACCCTCGTGGAGCACTGCCAGAACATGCGATCTCAGCGACACTGAAATCAATGTGCAGTGCCCCCTTGACACACACCACACTATTCCAGCAACTCAGTTCATCTCTGAACCAGTGAAAGGGCACCAGATCTCCCTGTACCCTTGTGGGCCAACCCTCCTGGATGACTGAGCACAGTTGTGACAATGTGGGGTCCCGTTTCAACTCCGCCTGGAGGGACACCTTGTCCCGGAGGGGTCCATGTAGTGCGTTGACTAGATCCGCCTCCATGGGGTCGTCGTCATTGTCCAGTTGTGCAGTGTTGGCCGTGGCATGGGACAGTTGGTCCGCCACTACGTTCTCTTCCATGGGTGAACTGGATAGTGAAATTGTAGTCCCGCAGCCGCTCAGTCCACCTGTGGATCCGTAGGGGCCTGTGTCCCGAGCCCATTGTTTCCAGCAGCATCATCAGCGCCCAGTGGTCCATTTGCAGGGTGAAATGGCATCCATAGACGTAAATGTGCCACCGTTCACACGCCCAGACACAAGCGAGCACCTCTCTCTCACCCACGGTGTATTTCTGTTCAGCCGGTGAGAGGGACCTCGACACAAATGCCTCTGGGCGCTCTGTACCATTTTGTACTTGAGACATAACTGCCCCCACCGCTGAATCAGACATGTCACAGGTCACAAAAGTTGGCCATTTTGGATCAAAGTGGGCCAACACCAGTGCGGAGGTGAGTTGGGACTTCAGCCTAGCGACTGCCACTGAGCAGGGTGGAGTTCATGGCCACGGTGCGTCCTGCTTCAAAAAGGCTGAGGGGGGTACGATAGTCTTTGAATAATGGGGAATGAAATGCCCATAAAAGTTCACCATGCCCAGAAAGAGATTTGTGCGGGTGTTGGGGAGACGCAGGACCACCTCCACGTTTGAGTGCCGCCGCCAGCTGGAATCCAACAAACTCAATGGAATCTGCCACAGAGATGCACTTTTCCCCATTCAACGTGACTCCATGCTCGCGCACCACCTCCATCACTCATCTCAAACAACTGTCGTATTCACCCCACGACGCGCTGTGGACCACGATGTCGTCCAGGGACACCACTACACCCCTGAGGCTGGTGAGAATTGTAGACATAATTTTCTGAAAACAACCTGGCGCTGAGCTCAGACCAAAAGGCAGGTGGGTGTACCTGAAAATGCCCATGTGGGTCACGAATACCGTCAGGTCTTGGCTGGCTGGGTGGAGGGGCACCTGCAGATAACCCAAGCGGAGGTCCAGCTTCGTGAACACCCTTGAGCCGCTGAATATTGAGGTGAGTTCCTCCATCGTGGGGAGTGGGTATTTGTCTGGGATGATCGCTTTGTTAACCATCCTGAGGTCAATGCACGGCCAAATGCCACTCGTCTTCTTCTTGGCCACCACGATGTTCGAGAGCCATGGCGAGGCATCAACTTTCTCGATGACGCCGGCTTTAAGCAGTTTATTCAGTTCCGCCGTGACGTCATCCTGCAGGGCAAGGGGGTACCGCCGCAATGGTTGGATCTTGGGTGTCACGCCTGGGTCAATGAGCGGGCGGTGGTTAAAAGCCTTAATACATCCCAGGCCCACGAACAACACTGGCCAGCAGGCCTGCCACTCAGGAGACACGGTCAGCACTGTCGAGTCCACTGGGTCCGTGATGGAGGATCCTAACTCGCCCAGCAGATCATTTCCCAACAAATCGACCTCCTGTGGTTTCACCTGGAAGGTAAATGTGGGGATAGTCCTTGACCCACATATTACTGAGAAGTTGGCTGTGCCCATCATGCCAATTTTAGTGTGACCATACCCAAACATTTTCGCAGCCCCCGCTGTAATGGATTTTCCTGGGAAAAATATTCTTAACGTGGCCATGCTCAGTATGGATTTACCAGTGCCCGAGTCCACCATAAGCGGCACATCGACCCCGTCAAGCTGCAAGATGTACCACTTTAGTAGCCACTTCTTAGCGCTCACCACACATATCGACATCATGCCCTCAAGCTCCGAGTTTGTTGGTTTGTTGGTGGTGGTGCAGACCCTGGCCCAGTGATTAGAATGGCCGCAATTGTAGCACTTCTTCCCTCTGGCGGGGCAAGTGGACGTGCCCGCCCGGTGACGAGGGTAGCCACAGCCACCACACAGTCCCCAAGCTCTCACTCCTGTCCGTGCCACAGTCCGCCGCCTTTTGGGGGTCCGCCCCGAGGAATTAGCTGTGCAACTAGTGGTCTGATGTGGAGGGGAAGCTTGGGTGGCTAGGTTCTCTTTAGCTAGCATTTGTAGATCTAGCTGGGTAGCGGACTCTATTTGGCTGGTCAGTTTAATTACTTGGTTCAGCCTGAGGACATCCTTAGTTAGCATTAGCTTCTCTTTGAGCCACTCATTGCACATACTGTGTGCTAGCTTGTCACATATTAGCTCTTCCTCAACAGGCCCGAAGGCGAACGTGCCCGCTAGGTTAGGTGGACTCACCAGTTTGTTGTCAGCGGTGAAAGAACTTGTGTCTTCATGCCGTGATGTTGCATTGGTCAATAAAGAAATTGTCCATCATGTCCAAATACTCCTTCAATGAGTCCTTGCTACCCAGCACGCAAAACATGCGTTGGCCTTCCTTAACAAGGCAGTGAAATAGCATGCTCTTCTGTCTCTTTTTGTTGGTGCCGCCCAGGCCAACTGCGGCGATGTATTCTTCAAACGCCTTCAACCAGTGGTGCCACGGTGTAGCTGGCACACCTGGGAGAGAACAATGTGTCAAGGTCAATGGGGAGAAATCTGGGCTGCTCACAAATAACAAGGGAGTACCACAAGGATCTATACTAGGGCCATTGTTGTTCACAATATTCATCAACGACTTGCCCGATAGTTGCTCAGGTGCCAACTGCCAGATGTATGCTGATGACACTGTAATCTATCTGTCTGCCAAAACGGCTAGTATGGCAGCTGAGCACCTGACCCAGGTTTTACAGAACATCTCTAAATGGCTTGTGTTGTCGCATTTAACCTTGAATGTCAAAAAAACTGTTGCTATGTGTATCTCTATTAGAAACAGGCCCATGAATGATGTTTTTGATGTTAAAATTGGAAATGAGGTGCTTACTGAAGTGAATGAGGTCAAGTATTTAGGGATCATTCTAGACAGGAACCTGCGATTCGACAAGCAGGTGCATTACATTTGTAAGAAGGTCAAACCCAATTTAAATTGCTTCCGTCTCATTAGAAGGGATTTGTCATTCAGAATTGCTCATACATATATGCACGCGATGATTCTTTCACATCTGTCATACTGTATCACATCTTAGTCACAAACATCTCAAATTACACTAAAACCCATAACTGCAATATACTGTATAAACAGGCTATAAAAATCTTGGACTGCAAACCAATGCGGTGGCATCACTGTGGTATTTTAGTCAAGCACAGTCTTCTTACTTTTGAAAATTTTATTATCTTCTGTAATACCAGACTGGTTTTTAAATGTCTATACAATCTTGTTTCACCTCCTTTCTCTGGTTTGGTGGCTAGACGCTCGAGCTCTAGCAGAGCATGCACACGAGCTTCCATCAACGGTGACTGCATTGTCACCATGTCTAGAACTTCATTTGGTCAGTCTGCTTTCTCCATAAAAGGGGCAAAGTTATGGAACTCTCTGCCAACTCACTTAAAATTGGAGACAAATGCCAACCTCTTCAACAGAGGCGCTAAAGATTGGCTAAAATCCCACCAGCAACGTGTGCATGTCTAGTCTGAATTGTGTTTGTTGTGATCATGGATCTCTTGCTCTATTTATAATTTGTAATGTATTTGCAATTTTAATTAACTTGTAAATTTTGTTTGTACAGCCTAATTTATGACCTATATAAGCCACCTATGGACTGGTGTTGAGAATTAGCACTTGTGCTATATACACCTATGCAAAACATCTGGTCTCTCCTTGTGATTGTACTAATGTAATTTGTTATGTCCATATTAAATAAAATAAATAAAAAAAGAAAGACTCCAAAAATGGAGGCGACAATCTTACGCACGCTCCCATGGTTTAATCCAACGTCGCCAAATGTTATGTCTTAATAACGTGAGACATGACCCATGTTGTGCCAAGCAACGAATTGACCTTTATTGAGATTCACACTCCATATACATGCTGGACGTAGCACGCCTGACGTCACTATGTTGACTGTCTGGCATCGGCTATGGCAAACCCCAAGGGCCAAATCCCCATACAACACATATCACTGCAGTGCGTAGTAAACAAGCATAAGAGAACAGGCCTATTGTAATTTCACAAACAAAAAAATTAAACATTGTCCAGTGCTGAGGCTTACTGTGTTTACATACCGTGTGGATCATGTGGCTTGCGTCCTTGTCTGCCGGCTGGAGCTACATCCACACGCACTCCAAACCCTGTCTTAAGCCACACACTTTGCCTGCTTTTTCTTGGCGTCTTCAGATGAAATAATGTCAATCATCACATACTGTGTGGATGGAGACCACATTCCTTTTTGTTCCAAGCCAATTTACTTTTTCTGTAGTGTTTGGTGGTAAGAGTGCACTGCTTCCGGGTTACAGGGGTGCATGGCCATGCACGTAAATCCGCATGTAACTCAGCATACACATCTTAAAGGGGAAGTTTATGAAAAGCGCAATATTAATATATAAAATAATTTTCAAAAAAATCCTGGATCCAGATTGTGATCCGGACCACCACCAAAATCTAATCATCTATTCCCCATGCCATTATTGTCATGTGCGCCTCTGCGAGGCGCAGAGAGACAACCCAAACACTGAATGGTGTTCGTGCATTTATTCAGCAAAGAAACTTCACAGACAAAAATGTGCCCAAAAATAAAAAGATGTCAGACTAAGGGGTAACTTACAAAATGTGCCTTGGAGCGGGAAGCTCCGGAGGGAATGTGCAGCACAGTTGTAGAAACAGGAGAATACAAGAGACTAATCCAACGAAGCGGCAAACAATAAGGGTAATGGCAGAGTTTAAGCACAAGGAGAAGTGATTAACAAATGAACTCCAGTGTGGGCTCGCAAAAACACGCAAGGAGAAAACAGTGATGATTAGAGTCAGCTGGATGAGTGAGGAAGGAACGGCTGGATTGACAACTTGACAGGCGATGCCCCCTGCAGAGCAAAAACCCGGAAATCGCCTGACAGCTGTCAACCCAGAGAAGGCACCAACATACAAATAAAGAATAACAATCACTGCAGACTGAAACCGAATACAAATAAACATGAACCCAAAAACCATTACAAAAACAAGACATGGCAAAAAATAACAGAAACACAACTGGCGAAAAATGAGAGGCAGAATAGCATTAAAAGGGGCACAAGAATACAATAAATAAATAAATGTACAGAAAAAGTCACGAGCCTGGATCCAGCAGGAATCCCAGCCCCAGCTCGTGACAATTACACTCCTTTCCTGAAAATTTCATTAAACTCCGTTCATAACATTTGGAGTAATGGTGCTAACAGACAGACAAACCAACCAACCAACGCTGGCAAAATATTACCTCCTCCCTTGGCGGAGGTAATAAACTAAAAGAGATTGGCTTTAAATCTGACTATTTTAAAAACATGAGTGTCTGATTCAAATAATGAGCACTGGTTTATACTCCCCCCTTGTGACTGGGTAACCAACTTTCCTTTTCCCATTCTATTATGCTGAGAACTAAGGCTGCAGCTGTCAATTGTTTTAGTAATCGAGTAATTTGTCACTGTAATAGAACGATTACTTGAGTATTTGGATATTTATCTATTTATTGTATTGAAGAAACTTGCATTGACCAACATGTGTGGAACTTTCTTCCCTAAAGAGCAGTAATAATTGAACCAAACACTCAATAACAAAGGTACACATTTATTGCATTGCTTATTGCAATTAGGGCTGTATGATATGACCAAAATTTCATTATCACGATATAAGTAATCTGATTTGAAGATAACGATATATATATTACATATACATTTTCTGTAAATTCTATAGTTAATATATAATCAGTAAAATGGACCATCTCTTTTTCTACATTTTAAATAACAGTGAAAACAGTCAATTGTACAAATTCCTTTGTCATTAATTTTATGCACCTTTTTTCTCCTCTTAATTTTGCAGCCGGAGTGGTGGCTCAGTTGATAGAGCATCCGCCCCACACCCAGGACGCTGGGGTTCAAATCCCGGCCGGGTCATACCAAAGACCATATAAAAATGGTGCTTTCTGCCTTCTAGCGTGGTGCTCCGCATAATGGAATGGGGAAGTAAAGTTACACACAGAGCTACCAGAGGACTGACCCCCCCGCTGTAGCTTTCACTACTTACAGCAGCTGTGTGGCCTAGGGTCAGAGAAACGGAGATAGGCACCGCCCACATACACCAACATGGTGTGAAGGGAATTAACTAACTAACTAACCTAATTTTGCAGCATTGTTATAAAATTATATTTTATTGTGCTTTTGAGATGACTTCAACTTCATTCATTATTGCTACTTGACTAATTAAAAATGCATGTGGCTGCTGTCATGTACAGTTGCAGCTTTAGTAATATTTCTTCAGACAAAGTTAAGAAACTCTGCAGTAAACCAAAGAAACGACGGTCTGATACACTATAATGTTTCCTATTAGCGACAAGTTAGCATCGTCATTTAGCATTTGCTGTTTTATAATTAGAGAGAGATGGTGTTAAAGTTACTTATGGTACCTCCAATTAAAACGAGGTTAGAGGACTATGCTCTCTGATGCAGCATGGTGGGAGAAAGTCCCACATCCCTGGCAAACAGAAGTAGCGGCTATATGACCAAAACATTAGTTTGCTAGCTGCTTTGCTAACCACCGGAACCCACTACTGCACCCACCTAGTGCACTGCAGGGGAGCGGCAGGGTGGTGACAAGTAGAAACTGGGTATGTGCCTTTTAAATCCTGATATAAATGATGCAGTTTTATATGAAATGGTAGACGTTTTTTTATCACGTCACTGATATATATCATTATGTCACACAGCCCTAGTTGCAATGTTTATTGCATAGAACTGAACTTTTAACGTTACATTACACCATAAAGTTTCATTTTGTAGCATTAGCTTCAACTTGCAATATAGCTAACATATAGCAGCTACCAGTATTAGCAGTAGCTGCTATACGTGCTTTGGCCATATAAGCATAATTATCATAGCTGACTACATTCTATTGATCTTAATTTAAAATCTCAATCATGCACCTTGTTTCAGTCCGCTGCTCATGCACGATGTTCCCGCCGAGACATTGTGGTATGCTAGCTCCCTGCTTGGCTTTACAATGCACACACTGCGCAGTGCTTTCCTTCAGTTTGAGGTTGAAATGATCCCAGAACTGAGATACTTTGTGTCATTTTCTCTGATTTTCTTCCTTTTTGCCGTCGCTCTGACATCGCGCCATTAAACAAACCTGCGTCTTGTTTCCATAGCGTGACCAGAAGAAGGTCATACTGGAGGAAGGTCATATAGTAGACTGGAAGTGCTACATTAAATGACGCTTCGAATGATAGATTATTGAATCAAAGAATTTTTGTAAATGAATTACTTGAATTATTTGAGTAATAGTTGCAGTTGTACTGAGAACCAAGCTAGAAGGCAGGAAGTATTATTTTTATATGGTCTTTGGTGTGACCTCCCAGCTATGGTGTGGATACTCTACCACTAGGCCACAGTGACTGCTTTACCCAATCATGAAATGTGTAATATACACAGAAAAACACACATTCCTGTGTATATTACACATTTTATGATGGCAAGTAAATGCTAAAATTATACACATTTTAAAAATATGATTCATTCACTTATGCACTTTGTACTAAGACATGGGCTGCTTAACAGGAAGTGTGAAATTGATATCCTTTGCTGATATGGTAATTATCACCATTTTATTGGTCCTAGTCATGCTGTGAAGTGACCACATGAAGGCCAGAGATCTTAACAACATGGAGTTACTTTGGCATTACATAAAGAGGAAAAAAGAGGTAAATTCTCCAAGATCCTCAACAAAATGTCTTTTGGGTACTACATTTAGTAAAAACATCCTTACACACAAAAGAATGCCCCAGATTTTTGGACATTGTGCTAATACACAGCTAATGTGCATTAGGTCAGCCTAACCTGCAGAGCTGTGTGAGACTTGTCCAACTGCCAACATTCCTCTTCTGGACTCTTGGCTCTCTGGTCTAGAATGAACCGTCCCAGCTAAAAGAGATGCAAGTATTTTAAGTGGGAGGCTGCGAGTCCTCTGCTGGCTGGCCCTTAATGCAGCATGTGCCCATAAGATGAAGTCACAAATACTGCAACTGTAGTCTACTCCCACTCTCCGGGCAGCACAGGCAGGGCATTATGCTGGCGAGTACCAGCTGGTACCACGGACTCCTCATCCTCCTCTGAACTTCATGTTGTTGCTGCCTCTGAGTTCAGGACATGGAAATGAAAACAAAGAGCAAACCTGTGGATGTTCTCGTTGGATTAATCGCTGTAATGTTCTGTTTTTCTGAAGTGTGTTGGGCTCAGAGACGTGAGTAGAGCTGTGGTGTCGGTGCTCGTCGTGGTGGGGTCATGTTTTGGTGATGAAGGCAGGATGGAGAGTTGTAAATAGCTACAGGAAATTTGAATTTTTCTATTAGATAGCATTTGCTTTTAAGAATTTCAGAATTCCCAAAGAGGTTACTGTAATGAATGCAGTATTTCACCAAAAATTAGAACAATCACAAATAGTTCTGTTTCTCAGTCCAATGTGGGATTGCTTCATATTTGTAGAGAGAACAGTCTATTTCTATAGTTCACCGGTTGCACAAGCTGTGTTTCCATACCAAGAAGTTCAAAATCTGTTAATTTTTGGGGAAGTTATTGAGGTAAAAGTGGCACTGTTTACTACTAAACCCATTCACTCTCCACTGGCTTGCTGAGTGTTTTGGGTCAAGACCAGAGTGGGACCAATTTTCACCCTGGGAGTTTCATGCCCAAGACCAGCCCACTTTTTTTTTGCCAAGTGGAGGAAATTGGAGCAAAAGTTCTCTTTCTATTCAGTAGTTTTTATTGCAGACAAGAATATAGAACTTAAATAATATTTCACCTCAGTAAACTATCTGTCAAATAAATGAGAAACTGAAGATTGATGACAAACTGGAAAATCAATTCAGTGGCATAAAAATTTTATGGACACAAAACAGCTATTCATTAGAGAACTTTAACCTAGTATTAAATTAATCATTTTAGATTTTTTTAGGATTAGGCTCTTATATTTTCACACCTTGGGTTTATGAATGTGAAATATGCTATACACAAAACTGATTCAACTAGATATTAATTAACCAAAGTTTAAGTTGCTTGACAGGTCTCTGTTTTCATTTTAATCCACAATGTCTGAACATCTGAGTTTCCTATATAGGCCAGTACATCTATCACTTGTGACCGGTAGAGTTCATTAATACACATTTAACACGGCGCAACATTGTACCTTAACTTTTAAATATCATTATCTTTGAGTACACAGACAAGCATGTATTTGAACAGGACAAAAATCTGTATGGGGAAATTACACAATGATAATTTTTTTTGTACTTTGTATACTTTATTGATGCCCAGAGAGAAATTCAGGGCATCCACCTGGATGGATGAGGCAACCATGGTACAGCGCCAATCCCTTCACTATTCACACACACATTCACACCTAGGGCCACTTTAGAGTCTCCAGCTTGCATGTTTTTGGCCTGTGGGAGGAAACCGGAGCACCTGGGGTAAACCCACGTAGACATGGGAAAAACATGCAAACTCCACACAGAAGGGTCACTGATGGTCAGAGGGTGGGATCAAACGCACGATGGTCAGGGGTGAAATCGATTCTGTGACCTTCTTACTGTGCTGCCACTGTGCTAACCACTGCGCATATAATGTCATTACTGACACAGAAGTAACATGACACTATTATAATAATACTTTTCATTTGGACAACATTTCTATTTAAAAAAATCAATTTTTAAAAATTAATTTTATATAATCTAATTTTTTGAGAAATTTAATTTGGGGTTTTCATGAGCTGTATCACTGAATTTAAAAGACACTTGAAATATATCACTGTGTAATGAATCTAAGTTTAATTTTTTGAACTGAATTACTGAAATAAATCAACTTTGATGACTTTCTAATTTACTGAGATGCACTTGTATGTACTCAAGTAGCTTTTTCACAAAGTTATACTTTCATGACTCGTGGTTTTTGTATGTTTCCTCAGACTAACACTTCTAAGAGGAAACCGGTGAGAAGATATTTGCAAAGGTACAATAAAACTTTTGAAAATTTGAGGGGAAAATGCTATTTTAAGAGAAAAAGTTTTAAATTTATAGGTATAAACTTTTGTGGAAAAAATTGTAATAAACTTATCACAGAAAGTGGCAAATTTATAGAAAAAATGCTAAACTGATGAGAAAAGTCACAAATTTACCACAAAAAGTTATAAATCTCCAATATTTTCAAGAAAAACCTCAAATTTGCAGCTTTTTTCCTTGTAAATTTGCAACTTAATTCTTGTGAATTTGTGATTAGTTTTTTCGTGGAAATCTTATTCCTGCATGTTTTTCCTCACAAATGTGTAACCTTTTTTCCCTCACCATTTTTAATTGTAAATTAGCATACTTCATCTAATTTTTGCACCTTTATTCTTGCAAATTTATACTTAATTTACAGTTATAGGCTCTACTTGATAATACTTATAATGTGGGGGGCATGGGTGGGGGATTCTCCACCCAGAGAAGGCAACTGGGATAAGGGGGAACAATGGACCGGACGAAGAAGTGCCACCGGGGGGTCTCAAATGGGACAGTATGGACTATGCACCCCCCGGGGAGAGGAGCCGCCGCTGGAAGAGTGAAGCGTGTGAGCAGCGGGGCCGGCATTATGTCATGTTAATGTGCCACACAGGTCTTTGTTCCAAACAATGTAGTATGGTCGGATGTTCCGGGTCTCAATGCATGGAATTAAAGATATAAAAGAGGAATGTACAGAGACCCGGGAGCTCTTTTTACTGTACTGTGACTGATCATGAATCATCATGAAGCCATACGCACAGACATATCGGGCATTGGGAAGAAAGGAACACAGTCAGACCAAGAGAGGAAGTCACTGGCCCTGGAGTTCATTCGGTCTGCCTACACTAAAGAGCAGTGGACTCACGTCTACATAGACGGCTCTGCCATGGAAGCAACCAGCAATGGAGGAGGCGGCATGTACATCAGGTACGCTGACGAGGAGACCCACAATCCCATTGCGACTGGAAAGTACTCCACCAATTTCAGGGCTGAGGCAGAGGCCCTGAGAACAGCAGCGGCCCACATCAGGGAACATCAAGACAAGGCACACAAGTGGGTTGTCATCTTCACTGATGCCCTCTCTGTCTTGGATGCACTTCAGGACCCCCGACGCAAAGAACTGAATGAACTCGCCCTCACTCTGTCTCAACTAGCAACACAGGCGAACGTATCACTCCAGTGGATTCCTGCCCGCTGTGGAGTCTATGGAAATGAGACAGCTGACAGACTTGCTAAGGAGGGTGGGCAGCAAGACCAGGAAGACGGGCAGGTCTCTTACAGTGAGGAAAAAACCATTATTAAGGCCCTGTCTCATAAGAAGTGGCAGCAGCAACACCCAAACTTCTGCAAGGATGACAACTACTACAGTCTGAGCAGGGCTGACTAAGTCGTTCTGTTCAGACTCCAAACTGGACATAACAGAATGCATGCTCACATGCACCAGAAACTTAAAGTTGGACAGTCGGACAGATGCCCATGTGGTACTGCCCAAATGACCAGCGAACACCTCCTCCAAGACTGCCCAGACCACGCTGCACTCAGACGAGCTACGTGGCCTGACCCCACATCGCTGAACCAAAAGCTGCACGGGGACCTCGGGGACCTCCGCAGGATGGCAGCGTTCATCAGGGCAGCTGGTGTGACCATCTAGCGATCGAATAAGAAGAAGACTGTACTGTATGTTGGAGATGGAATAAAGTTCATGTGTCATCCAGCTTGTTGAATCGCCTGCTTCCTTTCTCCACATTGGTGACCCTAAGATGTGCCGTGGAAAGCGAGCCAAGCACCGCCCCGGAGACTACCTGGAGGGAGTGCACCAGTGCCGCGTGCGTGGTCTCAGTCAAGATCCCAGACTTCTGGCTTCACAACCCGACCGCGTGGTTCTTGCACATAGAAGCCCAGTTTGCACTCCGCGGGATAACAACGGACGATACCAAGTATTACTACATGGTCGCTGTGCTGGATGTGCATGCCACGCAACAGGTGACGAGCCTGCTGAAGGAGCCGCCGGCCCAAGGAACATATGAAGTGCTCAGGAGGATGCTTCTCCAGCGTTATACCCTTTCTGACAGTGAGAGGGCAGAGAAACTCCTAACGCGTTCCGAGTTAGGTGACAGATCAGCAGTGGAGGTCATGGAGAGCATGTTGGCGCTGAGGGGGAAGGACGATGAGTCTTTCCTGTTCACCCACTTGTTCCTCAGGAACCTACCAGTTACAGCGAGGGCGATCCTGGCCAACTCGCTGCAGCTGGTTCCTAAGGACTACTGCACTCTGGCGCAGGAAGTGGACCGCATCATTTTGGCGACCAGAGCTCTCAGCATGCAGGCAATAGCACTAGCATCCATGAGGGACTCCAACAAGATCGAAGAGCCATTGGTGGTAGCCGGGACGGACACCAGGAGACAAAGAAATGGGGTGATAGGTTTTTATCATCGCTGTTTCGGCTCAAATGCTCAACGCTGCCTGTCGCCATGCCAATTCAAGAAGCTGGGAAGACAGTACGTTCGGAATTCAGTGGCAGCTGCAACCAATGGCGACAGGAACAGACAGCTTTATGTCACGGACACACATTCGGGGCGATGGTTTTTGGTGGACTCCAGCTCCCAGAAGAGCCTCATCCTGCTGGCCAATGCAGACAGGGTGGCAGGAGGCAGCGGTCCTGAGCTCACGGCTGTCAATGGATCCACCATCAGGACATTTGGTGAGCGGACACTGACGATATGCTTACACGGATGCAACTTTCAGTGGGACTTTGTGGTAGCTGCATGTTCTGCCCCCATTTTAGGCGCAGATTTTTTATGTGCTTATGGGTTGTTAGTCGATGTGGCTAATAGATTAGTGGATGCTGCCTCTTTTACCTCTCTGCCCTGTACAGCTCGGGGGGCTGGGTCGACAACACTGGCTAACGTTATAGCTCCAGGGGGTAAGTACCAACATTTGCTCACAAAGTTCCCAGCACTCACGATACTGACTTATTCGGCTACGATAATGAAACATGAGGTCGAACACTTCATAATGACAAAAGGCCCACCGGTGTTCGCGCGACCTTGGTGCTTGGATGCAGCTAAACTGGCCAGCGCGCGAGAGGAGTTTGCCAACTTAGAGCAGTTGGGCTTTGTCAGGCGCTCCGACAGCCCCTGGGCATCCCCGCTACACATGGTGCCTAAAGCTGATGGGTTATGGTGACGGTGCAGCGATTTCCGGCGCTTGAATAATGCCACGGAACATGATCGTTATCCCATTCCGCACATCCAGGATTTTTCAGAGCACCTGGTTGGGATGTGTGCTTTTTAGAAAGTGGATCTGGTCTGCGGATACCATTGGGTTCCGGTGCGCGTGGAAGACATTCCGAAAACAGCAGTAATAACTCTTTTCAGCCTTTTTGAGTTTTTATGCATGCTGTTCGGATTAAAAGGCGCGGCGCAGACTTTCCAGAGGATGGATGCAGTGCTTCGCGACTTGTCCTTCGTTTTTGTCTACTTAGACGACATTAGCAACATCGGACTAGCGCATCCGAGAAGGAGCACATTGCCCATCTCAAGATGGTTTTCCAGAGGTTGGAACCACACGGGCTTATAGTGTACCCGGCAGAGTGCCAGTTTGGTGTGCCTGTGATTGACTTTTTTGGGGGGGGCCACCGCATTTTGCCGGAGGACGCGATTCCGCTACCAGATAAGGTATGAGCCGTGTCAAACTTTACGTGTCCGCAGACCATGAGGGCCCTGCAGGAGTTTTTGGGGATGGTCAATTTTTATAACTGTTTCCTTGCCTGGGCAGCCCAGGTGATGCAGCTGTTGTATGCCGTGCTAAAAAGAAGCCCGTGGAAAATGTCGACTGGACTCCTGAGCGAGTCTAGGCTTTCATGAACGCCAAAACAGCGCTTGCGGATGCCGCATTGCTAGCTCATCTGGATCCGTCGGCACTGATAGCGCTCACTACTGACACATCTGATGTTGCCATAGGAGCAGTGGTAGAGCAGTACGTCCCGCTTGCATTTTTCAATTGGACTTTGCCCGACAGCAAACGCAAATACAGCATGTTTGACAGAGAGTTGTTGGCTCTACACCTGGCGACACGCCATTTCCAGTTTTGGCTAGAAGGGCACGAGTTCACTGCATTCATGAACCACAAGTCACTGATGTACGCGATGTCCATGGTCTCGGAACCGTGGTCGGCCCGGCAGCAACAGCATTTGGCTGCGATCTCGGAGTTTACGACCGACATTCAACACGTCGCTGGTAAGCTCAACATCGTGGCCAATTGTATGTCGCACGCATTAGTCTCCCCGGTCTACATGGGAATAGATTTCCCTGCGATGGCTATGAAGCAAGCCGGGGATGTGAACATTTATCCAGTTCAGCATAATACTGATCTCTGTGAGACTGTTGATATTCATATAATCTGTTCTTCTGTCATGCCAAATGAAGTCACTGGCAGAGAGAAACTTCTTCCATGTGCCCTCGGTTCTTGCGAGTGTCTGCTCATGGCAGCAATGATTGCTATCATGTCAGGCGCAGATGAATTAAGACAAGCTTTTTTGGGGCGTTAAATCCTGGCGCATTTAGCAGGAAACTGACAACTGCAAACCTTAGTTAATCACCTTGTGCCAGTCATTTAAATACTCCCCTCCCTTAAATTTGCGCATTGACATGACAACTCCCACAAATACCTGTGGATTGGTGGCTTTGGAGATCCACTTTGCTCGGATCGGCAGGAAGCGGTAACGGGGAAACGTCAGGGGGGTGGCGTATGTTTATATATTAATAAGCAGTACTGCACATCTGTCACGGTCAGAGAGCGCATCTGTACACCTGATGTGGAGCTGCTGTCTGTGTCACTAGGCCCCTTTTATTGGCCTCGCGAGTTCCCCCAACTCTTTATCACAACTGTGTACATCCACCCGAGGGCAGACGCTGACTCCGCCTCCAGCACCATCTTTGATGTGGTCCAGCGGCTGCAGTCAATTTCTCCAGAGGCGCCAAACTTTATTCTTGGGGATTTTAACCATGTTTCTTTAAAGAAGACACTTAAAAAGTGTCTTTGCCCAACCAGGCGAAAAAAGACATTGGACCTGTGCTATGGATCCATAGAGAGGGCCTATAAATCACTCCCCCTTCCTCCTTTAGGATCCTCAGATCACAACTGTGTGCATTTGCTGCCCACATATAAAACTGCTCTCAGAAGAGGCAAGGTGGAGACAAGAGACATTGATGTGTGGACAGAGGATCCAGTGCACAGCCTCCAGGAATGCTTTAACCGTACAGACTAGGAGATGTTCACACTGTCCTGTGGGGATGATTTGGACTCTTTGGTGGACGTCACATGCTCATACATGGCTTTCTGTAAAAATATGATCGTTTCACATAAACGTGTCAAAATATATCCCAACAACAAGCCATGGCTTACAAAATCAGTTAAATCCTGCTTACAGAGGAAAGCACTTGCCTTTAAACAGGGGTCTGTTTCTGAGCTGCAGGTTGCCACAAAAGAGCTGAAGTCCGAAATTTTAAGAGCAAAACAGAATAATAAATCAGAGTTGGAAAGCAAGATGGCAACAAAGAAACTTGGTTCAGCCTGGGCCTGTATGAAAACTATTGCAGGCCTTCAGAGCACAGAACGCAGTAATTCGGTCGGCCTCCGTTGGTCTATGATGACCATGGAAGAGAATCCTAAACATCTACTCTGCTGGAACAGCACCGCCTGTGGCTGAACAGGCCGATGCGCGAATGACAGTCCCTGTCACACAGGTCACACTTGTGGGTGGTCTCCGTGCTGCTGGGTCTGTGGCGGTTCTTCCTGTGGGTCCTTTTTTCATCTGCTGCAGCAGTCAGTCTCTCTTCACCCGCCTTGAGCTGTCTGGTCAGGGTGCCTCTCCATTTGGAGCGGTCCGTAGCAAGGTCCTCCCAGCGCTCTGTGTTGATATCCAGGGCCTTCATGTCTCTCTTGCAGACGTCTCTAAAGCGCAGCTGTGGGCGGCCAACGTCTCTCCTGCCAGTTGCCAGTTCTCCATAGAGGACGTCTTTGGGGATTCTGCCATCCTCCATACGGTGAACGTGGCCTAGCCAGCGCAGCCTGCGCTGCCTGAGTAGAGTGAACATGGAGGGAAGGCCGGCGCGGGACAGAACTTCTGTGTTGGGCACTTTGTCCTGCCAGGATATGTCCAGGATGTGGCGAATGCAGCGCAAGTGGAAGGAGTTCAGTCTCTTTTCCTGCTGGGCGTATGTTGTCCACGTCTCACTCCCATAGAGCAGTGTGCTGATGACGCAGGCGTTGTACACTGCCATCTTCGTCTTGACAGAGAGTTTGGGATTCTTCCACACTCGTGTGGTGAGGCGAGCGAGTGTGAAGGCTGATTTTCCAATCCTCTTGTTGAGCTCTGTATCAAGGGAGAGGTTGTTGCTGATTGTGGACCCCAGGTACGTGAACTGATTCACGACCTCCAGCTTGTAGTCATCAATGGTGATGGTTGGTGGTGCTTCCGTGCCTTGCGCCAAGACGTTAGTCTTCTTCAGGCTGATGGTAAGCCCGAAGTCCTTGCATGCCTGGGAGAAGCAGTCCATCAGGGTCTGAAGCTCCTGCTGTGTGTGGGTTGCGACTGCAGCGTCGTCTGCGAACAGCATGTCTCTGATTAGAGCCTCGCGTACTTTGGTTCTGGCTTTCAGGCGGGCAAGGTTGAAAAGCCTGCCGTCAGATCTTGTGTGCAGGTAGATTCCCTCTGTTGCTGTACTGAAGGCATGCCTCAGGAGCATAGCAAAGAAAGTCCCAAAGAGGGTTGGCGCAAGTACACAGCCCTGTTTCACTCCGCTGCGTATGTTGAATGGCTCTGAGACGTTGCCATCATGCTGCACTATCCCCTGCATGTTGGTGTGAAACGATTCGATGAGGCTTTGCAACTTTGGTGGGCATCCTATCTTTGGCAGGATCTTGAAAAGGCCCTCTCTGCTGACCAGATCGAACGCTTTGGTGAGGTCGATGAAGGCGACCTACAGAGGCATGTTCTGTTCTCTGCATTTCTCCTGGAGTTGGCGGATGGAGAATATCATGTCTACCGTCGATCGCTCAGCGCGGAAGCCACACTGAGACTCGGGGTAGACACGTTCGGCAAGCTTCTGTAGACGAACGAGAACAACTCGTGCGTAGACTTTGCCAACAACGCTGAGGAGGGAAATGCCCCTGTAGTTGTTGCAGTCGCTTCTCTCCCCTTTGTTTTTGTAGACGGTGATGATCTTGGCGTCCCTCATGTCCTGTGGTATGGCACCTTCCTTCCAGCACTGGCAGAGGACGCCATGCAATGGCAGCAGTAGGCCGGTCTTGCAGTGCTTGATCAGGTCAGGGGGTATGCCGTCGTTGCCGGGTGCCTTGCCAGCGGCCAAGCTATCAATGGCCTTACTGAGTTCGTCGATGGTTGGCTCGGCGTCAAGTTCGTCCATGGATGGCAGGCAGTTGATGGCATCAAGGGCTGACGGTGTCACGGTGTTCTGTCTAGAGTAGAGGTCGGAGTAGTGTTCCACCCATCTCTCCATCTGCTTGTTCTTCTCTGTGATCATCTCCCCAGTGGAAGATTTGAGGGGGGCCGTCTTGCTCTGAGCCGGACCAAGTGCTTTCTTGATGCCATCGTACATACCACGGATGTTCCCTGTTATGGCAGCGGTTTGAATGTCTTGGCTGAGCTGAGTCCAGTACTCGTTGGCACAGCGCCGAGCAGTCTGCTGAACTTTGCTTCTTGCAGCCCTGAGAATCTGGAGATTATTCTCGTTTGGGTACTTCTTGTACTCAGCAAGTGCTGAGCGCTTGGCTTCAATGACGGGGGTCATCTCGGTCAACTTGGCATCAAACCAGTCCTGTGACTTCGAGGTCTTCCTCCCAAAGGTAGCCAAGGCTGTGCGGTAGATGGTGTTTCGCAGCTCTTCCCACTTCTGCTTTGCAGATTCTCCTCCTTGTGGTACACCAAGTTCCTTCTCAAAGGTGGAGGCAAACTGCTCAACAAGTTCTGGTTGGGCCATCTTGCTGGTGTCAATCCGTGCCTTTCCAGGTTGTCTAGCATGATGGAATTTCTTCAGCTGCAGCTTGACCTTGCAACACACCAATGAATGGTCTGTGTCGCAATCTGCACTCTGGAACGAACGGGTGATTAGCACGTTCTTCAGTGAGGTGCGCCTGGTCAGGATCAAGTCTAGCTGGTGCCAGTGCTTTGAGCGCGGATGTTGCCAGGAAACCTTGTGTTGGGGCTTGGTCTTGAAGAACAAGTTTGTGATGCACAGATCGTGATATGTGCAGAACTCGAGCAGCCGCTGTCCGTTGTCGTTCATTCTGCCCACGCCAAAAGGTCCAAGACAGGAGGGCCAGGAGTCGTAGTCAGCACCCACTCTGGCATTGAAGTCTCCAAGGAGAATGAGTTGTTCAGAGTTGGGGATGATCCTGACAGTTGTTGTGAGATTCTCGTAGAACTCGTCTTTTGCCTCTGGTGTGGCTGTCTGTGTTGGGGCATACACACTGACGAGGGTGACTGGGCCTTGAGTGGTGTTCAGGCGGAGGGTGAGGAGTCGTGCAGAGCCAGTGCTGCCCGGTTCCACCATCTTCAGCAAAGTGTTCTTCACTGCGAAGCCCACTCCGTGTTCCCTGTGTTCGTCACTGCCCTTTCCCTGCCAGTAGAACATGTAGTCCTTCTCTCTCAGTGTGCCTGCATCAGCTAACCGTGTTTCCTGGAGAGTGGCGATATCCACTCCCAGTCTCTTCAGCTCATTATTGATGATGGCAGTCTTCCTGGTGTCGTTGATGTCCTTGAGGTTAGCAGCGAGTCCTGTCATCATAGTGCGGACGTTCCAAGTTCCCAGTTTTAGAGTTGGTCTCTTTTGTTTTATTGTCTTGCCTGGTGCGAAGGTTCTCAGCCTGCTGTTTGGATTTCTCCTTATCCCCATGCACCCAATGAGGAAAGCAAGCTGTGGCGGGACAACACCTTATTGGCTGGGGGCTGCCCAGCTTGAGGCGGGCGGTAGCTGTCCAGTGAGATCTGATGATCCCTCCCACCGTCGGGAACAACCCCTGGTGCCACGCTCTACGCCAATTGAGCAGTGGCTTATAACCGGTAACTGTCATTCCCCGTGTTTTGTCTACGCCAAAGGCGAAGCTGGAGTGTCCTCTCCAGTGATCCGGTGTTCTACCTTCCAGCGTTGGGCATTGGTAGGATTCAAGCCTGGGCAGGAAGATATGGAGGACAAGATGTTGCTCATGCAGCATGTCCCCCCTCTCCACGTCACTGATGAATCCAAAGGAACAGCAGGGCTGCTACAGTTTGGCACCAGCGCCGTTGCAGGAGCTGCCAGAACGATGTTGAGCACAACAGAGAACTGCCTTAGGGGCTCCGACTCCGGATTTTTCCTCAGGGTTGACTCCCGAAGCCTTTCCCATGACTGGGTATGCCGCAAGGCAGCAGAGGTTTGAAATCAGGGTTTACCTTCCCCTAGATGGGCTACCTTCCCAGGTTGACGAGCCACCATCTACCCGAAGCATCTGGTTTTAAGGCGCCAGAGATCCGCCCTCGCCCCTTCTCCTATTAGTAAAAGCAGTTCCGCCGGGCTTAGAGACTAAACCACACGGGCAGGCTAGGAGTTGGGCTTAGTTGCCAGAGGCTTTTCGAGACGCACGCCATAAGGAGCATTTTATGAGCACTGGGAGCTTAACCCCAGTGCCGCTCCTGGCTATGACAACTTTGGAACCAACTTTGGAACTTTGGTCGTTTTGACTCCTTTGATTTTAGCACAGAAACCCAAGATTTGAAACAGAAACTCAAAGACAATCAGCACTTTAATATTGAGGTGCAGGATATTAAAAGGGAGTTCTGCGCTGTAAAAGTGAACAAAAATCCGGGCCCTGATAATATATGTGGGCGCTTGGTAAAGTCCTGTGCACATGAACTGAATCCTATATTTCATAACATTTTCAAGAAGTCCTTACAGACACAACATGTGCCTAAGATCTGGAAAGAAGCCGTGGTTGTTCCCGTTCCAAAATCCAGCTGTCCTAAAACGGTAAACGACTTTAGACCAGTTGCTTTGACTTCAATTTTAATGAAAATCTTTGAAAAACTGGTCAGATGTGAGGTCCTAAAGCGGACTGAGCATGCATTGGATCCTCTGCAGTTTGCCTATAGGCCTCACAGAGGAGTGGAGGATGCCACTGTCACTCTGTTTAACATGCTTTTTAAACATCTGGATTATAATGGGACACATGCCAGGCTTTTATTTGTGGACTTTTCCTCCGCCTTTAATTCAATCCAATCTCATATTTTAGTTGAAAGGCTCCTGCAACAATTTGGTTTGAGCAATAATCTGGTGGGTTGGATTCTGGATTTCTTAACCAACAGGACGCAGAGAGTAAGGGTCAATGGTACATTGTCTGACCTAAAGTGCTCTTCTACTGGCGGTCCTCAGGGGTGTGTGTTGTCACCACTACTCTTCATCCTGTACACAAACATGTGTCGGAGCAGACATGACAACAGACACATTATAAAGTATGCTGATGACTCAGTTATTGTCAGTCTCCTCCAGGATGGTGAGAGTGGCCACGGCCCAGTAGTTGATGATTTTGTTCACTGGTGTGAGGATTCCTACCTGCAGCTGAATACGACAAAAACTAAAGACATGATTATTGACTTTAGGAGGAAAACTCCCAGGCACAAAGTCACCGTACTAAAAGGCCAGACCACCGAATGTGTACAATCCTGCAAATATCTTGGGACGATTATTGATAGTAATTTAAACTTTGAAGAGAACTGTGAAAGGGTGTGCAGAAAGGGTCAGCAACATTTGCATTGCTTGAGGAAACTTGCACGCTTCCAAATTGACTGAACCATAATGACAGTGTTTTATCGGGCTTTTATTGAATCTGTTTTATCCTTTTCTTTAGTGTCATGGTTTGGTCAGATAAAACTGAAACAGAGGATATCCTTGGATCAGGTAGTTAGATGGTCCAGTCATTTGCTTGGTGAGTCACAGCTGAGCCTGACATTCCTGTACACCAGACAAGTACAGAGGATGGCTACCTCCATTTTAAATGATGACTCCCACCCTTTGCACTGCAACTTTCAGCTTCCTCCCTCAAGATGGAGGTTTGCTGTCCCAAAAAGTAAAACCTAGCGCTACAAAAACAGCTTTGTTCCTGCTGCTGTCAAAGAGTTGAACAAGTTATCCACAAGTGAGGGTATCCACAAGTGGTGGATACCCTCAATTTCCCCTCTGGGGATCAATAAAGTATACTAAAGTTGTAACAACATATTGCACATAATTTAGGTACCTATTTATTAACTCCATTTTATATTTACTTATTTTTGTAGGATGTTATTTGGGTTCTAAATATTTTATTGGGTTTTAGACCTTTGAGTTTTTGACCTCTTTGACTAGTTTTTAACTTTTTAAGATGACCCTTCTCTCTTACCTCTGGTTTTTCTCTCATCTCTTTGTCTTTATACCCTGATTGATGGAGCCTTGAGTATTTTTATCATGTTTATAGTCAGCTTCATGTGTGCCTGTGTTTGTGTCTATGTTGAATGTAATTGCGGCTTGTAAATATGGATGTCACCAGACTACAAAACAAATCTACCTACGGGTACAAATAAAATAACCTGAACCTGAACCTGAACCTGAAATACATATGCAATGAGGCCAGGTGCCAAATTAACATAGTCCACGCCTTTCCACTGCAAATTTTGCCCTGCGCCCTTCAGTAAATCTCAACAGTAGTTTTTTAATGCCAAAACAGGGTTTTGCAATGGTGCAGCACGCTAGTAAATCTGCTCCTATGACTGGTAAAGGCAGAGAGTTGGCTGATATGATGGAGAGAAGAAAGATACTGTAGATATACTGTGTGTTAAAAAATAAACAGATAGAAGGGAAGCAAGGCTAGGAGCATTGGAGGGGGATTTAAACTGTTCTACCATGATGTAGCTCGGAAGAGAAATAGAGTACGTGTAATCTTGAAGGAAGAGCATGTGAAGAGTGTTCAGGAGGTAAACAGGGAGTCAGAATCATGAGTTTGAAGCTAGAAGTTGAAGGTGTGATGTTGAATGTTGTCAGTGCGTATGCCTCACAAGTTGGATGTCGGGTAGAAGAGAGAGAGGAATTCTGGAGTAAGTTGGATGAAGTGGTAGATAGTGTTCCCGGGGGAGAGAGTGGTGATTGGAGCAGACTTTAATGGACATGTAGGTGAAGGGAACAGAGGTGATGAGGAGGTCCTGGGTAGGTATGGTCTTAAGGAAAGAAATATGGAAGGACAGATGGTTGTGGATTTTGCTAAAAGGATGGAAATGGCTGTGGTGAACACATACTTCAAGAAGAGACCGGAACATAGGGTGAATTCCAAGAGTAGAGGAAGGTACACACAGGTGGACTACATCTTATACAGAAGGAGAAATTTGAAAGAGAGACTCTGCAAGGTAGTGGCAGGGGAGAATATTGCTAGACAGTGTTGTGAGGTGTGTGTGTGTGTGTGTGTGTGGCCTGTGGGGCTTGCCATACCCGCCCTGGGAGTGACGTCAGGTGGGCTGCAGCACCTGTATATATTCTGTGTGTGTTCAATAAAGAAGAATTTGCTGTATGGCATGAGACAGACTCCAGACTCTAATTACCAACATACAACATTTTGGCGATGAGAATGGAGGCGTGTGGGCTACCTCTACCTCTGCCGTCATTTCGGGAGTGTCCAGGAGAGCCAGCGATCCTGTAGCCGGACTGGATGACCATGCTTGGGGGATACATTGCTGGGCTGGGCCTGGGTAGACTCGACGGAGACCAAGGACGGGTGCTTCGTCGTCTCGGCATGGAGGGTCGGAGAATTCTCCGCATGTTGGAGAGACGGAGGCTTATGCAAATGCTGTCAGGCGGCTGGCTGGAGATTTTGCCAAATGTACAAGAGACACAAAGCGGTGGGTAGTGAGGCTGTTGGCGCCAAGGGAAGCTAAGCTTGCTAGCTCGGAGAAGCTAAAGGCTCAGGCTGTGGCAACGGCAATGTTAGCCACAAAGCTAGGTGAGTGCCAAAACCAAGCTACAAGCTACCAGCTAGGTTTTGAGGGGGGACTGGAGCCACGAGTGGGGAGCCCCCTGTCACTGACAATGGCAAGCCAGCCGAGGAGCTCAGCATGGTGCTTGACTGTAGCGCTGGTGGTGATGATGCATGGTGAGCAATGGCAGCATGGAGGGAGAGCAGCAATCGGACTCAACTGTGTCTTCCTCGCAGCTGGAGTCGGGGTAGCGGGAGGACATAGTGAGCATACTGAAAGCCCCGGGAAGCAGCAGCGACAGCCGGGCACAGAGACAGCACAGCTGAGCACCTCGGACGACAGAGAGGAGGTGCTAGGTGCCACGGAGGTTGGGCAGGACCTCACTGCCAGAGTTCAAAGCGCCTTGGACAAGGGTGCTGGGCATAATGATGGGGTGCCCGAGTCAACGAGTGACGGCGACGGGCAAGCTTTGGTTTTTCCCAGATCTCGGCCGCAGGGGGCCAGAGTGTCTGGGGATACAACTGCAGCAGATGCAGCAGTTCCGAAGACGGTCAGGGGCGGACCGACAGGCACGGAGGGACTGCGTGCCGGGCAGCAGCACTGCAGGTCAAGCGGAACCCCCTTGAGAGTTGCGGACTGGGTTTGGGTCCGTGAGGAGGTGACGGATGGTGGGTCCAGACGAGAAAAACGGTCGAGGGTGGTGAGAAGAGACATTCTCACTGGGGAGGTCAGCTTCAACCCCGGGGGCATGCGGCTTCCAGGGGCGCGCATGCCGTGGGGCTGCCCTGGGCCTCCAAGCCAGCTCTATCTTTGCCTGCCCATGGACTGTGGTGTAACATAAATAACCTTGCTGTAAATGTGTTCATATGGTGTGCATGTGAATAAGTGTTGTGATATGGGATTATTTTACGTATTTTAGAGACACAGTACTATTTTAGTTGTTTTTGTGTGAATGTGTTAGGCCATTCCAGTTCATTGTTACTGTTATTTCCCTTAGTGCATGATTTGGGTCCTAAATTGGGGTGGGTCTGAATTTTGTGTATGTGTTTTGAACTTTTGTAAGGGGGAGGGGAATGTTGTGTGGTGTGTGGCCCATGGGGCTTTCCGTACCTGCCCTGGGAGTGACATCAGGCGGGCTGCGGCACCTGTATATAATCTGTGTGTGTTCAATAAAGAAGAGTTTGCTGCATGGCATAAGACAGACTCCAGAATCTGATTACCAATATAACAGACAGCATTGGATGGTAGTCTGTAGGATGACTTTGCAAAGCAAGAAGAGGAAAACAGTGAAGACAGAGCCAAAGATTAAGTGAGGGAAGTTACAGAAGGAAGAATGTCGCACAGAATTCAGGAAGCAGTTGATACAGGCTCTGGGTGGTAGGGAAGAATTACCAGATGACTAGGAATGTACAGCACAAGTATTGAGGGAAACTGGTCGAAAGGTATGTGGTGTATCTAGTGGACAGAGGAAGGAAGGCAAGGAGACTTGGTGGTGGAATGAGGAAGTACAGGAAAGTATTCAAAGAAGAGGTTAGCAAAGAAAAAGTGGGATAATCAGGGATATGAAGAAAGTAGACAGGAGTATTTGGAATCTAGGTGCATGGCAAAAAGAGATGTGGCAAAGGATAAGGCATATAGTGAGTTGTATGAGAGGCTAGACACTAAGGAAGGAGAAAAGGAGTTGTATCGTCTGGCTAGACAGAGAGATTGAGCTGGAAAGGATGTACAGCAGGTTAGGCTTCATTAAGGACAGAAATGGTAATATACTAACAAATGATGAGAGTGTGTTGAGAAGGTGGAAGGAGTACTTTGAAGAGCTGATGAATAAAGAAAATGAGAGAGAGAGGAGGATGGATGAAGAAAAGATAGTGAACAAGGAAGTCCAGAGGATTAGCAAGGAAGACGTGGGGGCAGCTTTGAAGAGGATGAAGAATGGAAAGATGGATGGTCCAGATGACATACCTGTGGAGTTATGGAGATTTTTAGAAGAGATGGCAGCGGACTTTTTAACCAGATTGTTGAACACAATCTTGGAGAGTAAGAGAATGCCCGAGGAATGGAGAAGAGCTGTTTTGGTACCAATTTTCAAGAAAAAAGGTGATGCTCAGAGCTGTAGTAACTACAGAGGCATAAAGCTGATCAGCCACACTATGAATTCAATTCAATTTCGATTCAATTTTATTTATATAGCGCCATTTCACAACAACAGTCATCTCATAGCACTTTCAACTGTAGGGGAAACCCCCACAATTGCAGAAAGACCCCAGCAATCAGGCGATCCCCTATGAGCAAGCGCTTGGCGACGGTGGAAAGGAAAAACTCCGTTTTAACAGGAAGAAACCTCCAGCAGAACCAGGCTCAGGGAGGGGCAGTCATCTGCTGCGACTGGCTGGGGGGTGAGGGGATAGAGAAGATGAAAAGAACAGACATGTAGAGAACAAACAGCATGATGGGGACTCAATCTATGGGAGAGAACAAACAGATGCTAATGACCAGCAAAAAATAAATATATATATATACAGTATATATATATATATATATATATATATATATATATATATATATATATATATATATATATACTGTATATTTCATTGAGAGTGAAGAAAGGAGTGAAGCCCAGTGCAATTATTGGAGGTCCCCCAGCTGTCTAAACCTAATAGCAGCATAACTACGTTAGGGTTCAGAAACACATGATCCCTCCCTAACTGTAGGCTATATGAAAAAGGAAGGTTTTAACCCTATTCTTAAAAACGGAGATCGAGTCTGACTCCCGAATCCAGATTGGCAGCTGGTTCCACAAGAGAGGCGCTTGATAACTGAAGGCTCTGCCCCCCATTGTACTTTTAGAGATTCTAGGTATTACAAGTAATCCAGCATTTTGGGGGTGTAGTGCTCTGTTAGGATAATAGGGTAGTATCAGATCTTTTAAATAAAAAGGAGCCTGATTGTTTAGAGCTTTGAAAGTGAGAAAAAGGATTTTAAACTTAATTCTAAACTCTATGGGAAGCCAATGAAGGGAGGCCAAAACCAGAGAGATATGATCTCTCTTTCTAGTACCTGTTAAAACTCTAGCTGCAGCATTTTGGATCAACTGAAGACTTTTTAGAGATGTTTTAGGACAACCTGATAATAAAGAGTTACAATAATCTAATCTAGAGCTAACAAAAGCGTGGATCAGTTTCTCAGCATCACTCTGAAACAAGATGCTCCTAATCTTGGCAATATTACGCAAATGATAGAAGGCAGTCTTAGAAACAAATTTAATATGTGAATTGAAAAACAGATCTTGATCAAAAATAACTCCAAGGTTCTTCACATAGCTATTAAAAGAAAGAGTAACTGCATCCAAACTAAAAGTTTGATTTGGAAAGGTATTTCTTAGGTTTTTTGGACCAACAAGAATGACTTCAGTCTTATCTGAATTTAATAGCAGGAAATTACAAGTCATCCAAGCTTTGATTTCTTTAAGACAGGCTTCTAACTTGGCTAATTGATTACTATCATCTGGCTTCATTGACAGGTATAATTGTGTGTCATCTGCATAACAATGAAAAATGTATACAGTGCTTCCTAATAATGTTGCCTAACGGAAGCATATACTGTATAAACTAAAAAGAGTAGGGCCTAGCACAGATCCCTGTGGAACTCCATGACTGAGCTTTGAGTTGAAAGAAAACTCATTATTGACATGGACAAACTGGAACCTATCAGATAAATAAGATCTAAACCACTGCAAAGAAGTTCCATTAAGTCCAACATAGTGTTCTAATCTATCAAGTAGAATATTATGATTGATAGTATCAAAAGCTGCACTAAGGTCTAAAAGGACAAGTACAGAAACAAATCCATTATCAGATACGATCAGGAGGTCATTAGTGACCTTCACTAAGGCTGTTTCAGTACTATGATGGATTCTAAACCCGGATTGAAACTCTTCAAATAAACCATTTCCCTGCAAGTGGCCAAATAATTGCGTAGCAACAACTCTAAGATTTTTGAAATGAAATGGAGATTAGAGATTGGTCTATAGTTACTGTAGCTAAAACTCCTGGATCCAGTGTTGGCTTTTTGAGTGAGGGTTTAATTACAGCCGTTTTAAAAGCCTGCGGTACATGACCTAAAGTTAATGAAGAATTGATTATTTGAAGAATAAAGCTACCAATAAATGGGAAGACTTCTTTAAATAACCTGGTAGGAATAGGGTCTAAAAGACAAGTTGAAGGCTTGGATGAGGAAACTATTTTGTCTAACTCTAAAAGGTCAGTTGGAGTAAACTGATCCAAACAAGTGTCAGTTGAAGGAGTTGTAGTAGTTACTGTATTTAAGTTAACAGTTAACAGTTAACAGTGGGAAGAATCTGACTGATTTTATCTCTGATAGATGAAATTTTATTATTGAAAAAGTTTATAAAGTCCTGACTAGTAAGCTCTAAGGGAATGCTAGGATTGACAGAGTCCTGACTCTTTGTCAGCCTGGCTACAGTGCTGAAAAGAAACCTGGGATTATTCTTGTTCTCTTCTATTAATGCAGAATAATAACTCATTCTAGCTTTTCTCAGAGATTTTTTTATAAAATAAAAGATGATTTCCTCAAGCTAAATAGATTTCATCTAAATTAGTGGAGCACCATTTTCTTTCTAATTGACGAGTCTTCTGTTTTAAGCTATGTGTTTCTGTGTTGAACCAAGGAGTTAGAAATCTCTGATTAGACTTTTTCTTTTTTAAAGGGGCTACCATGTCTAGAGTCTGATGCAGAGAAGCTGTAACACTATCTACCATGCTATCAATTACAGAAGGAGCAAGCTCTCCATAGCTTATTTCTGCTGTGTTGACAGATGGCATAGAGGAAACAATCTGCATAAATTTGGTAACAACATCATCTGAGAGGCATCTACTGTCGTAATGTTTTTCCTGAGGAGCCAAATAGTCAGAAAGAGTAAAATCAGAGGTTAACAGACAATGGTCTGACAGTACAGGGTTATGAGGAGACACTACCAGATTTTCTATTTCTATGCCATATGTCAGAACAAGGTCCAACGTATGGTGGAGATAATGGGTAGAATTTCCTACTTTCTGAGAAAACCCCATCGAGTCTAAAATTGAATTCAATGCCAAATTAAGGCAATCACTATCTACATCTACATGTATATTAAAGTCCCCTATTATAATTATTCTATCTGATTTCAGCACTAATCAGCTAAGAATTTGGCAAATTCGGATAAAAACTCTGAGTAGGTTGATGGAGGACGATAAACTATGGCAAATAAAATTGGGTTTAGCCTAAAATTGCTAAAATGCCCAATACTGAGGACCAGGCCCTCAAAGGAATTATAATGTGTTTTTTGCTTTACATTAACCCCTTGCACTCTGGTCAATTTCCCTAAAAACGCCTAAAAATAACATACCCAAAGTAAATCAGAAGCTGTTCTTCAACCCTTTGCAGCATCTTCATGGGGTTGGTCTCATTTAAAAGAAAACACTTTGAATTTTTTGGCAAAACAGTCATAATCTCTATAAGTGCTCCTGCCACTGAGTAACAGTCATCTAAACATACTGAATCTGAAGAAAATAAAGTTCACCTGGGTGTTTTTTTTAGATACAAATGCTTGCAAATAACACACAGCTGTCAGATACTGGCTGGAAAATGCAACAGAAATGTAGAACCAAGTGTTATCCAGCTGAGGTCAAAATTTTGTAACGATACCACAAAAAATGAATATATTACACAGCTTTTTTCTCAGGTTGTTCCAGGTGTTTTTGAACTGTGCCAAATTGTGCCAAATGGCACAGTTTGGAAAAACGTCTGTAGCTTTTGAATGCTGAGACATAGAAGCTTGATCTTGTGCTCTAATGAAAGGTGACACTCAGGGCTGTGTGTGTGGGGGGGAGGGTTGTTTATTCATTCATTCATGAATGAATGAACAAACAAGCCCCCCACACACAAAGAAGCATGCCACGTAAAAAATGTGTGGCCTTTTTTTACAAGAAAAAATAACCTACAGTGCACTAAAAATTATACTAAAACATCTAAAATATAGAGGATAACAACCCCCCCCCCCACTACAGAGGAGCTCAGCGCACAAAAAACGGTCCGTCAAGTGGCTATGATGCACCGTTGTAATTACCGATCGGTCAAAAGTCATTTTTATTACTATTTTCAGTGATAAAGAATAATTTAGCTGATAACACTTGCCTGTCCACAACAGCAGTGTCGTTGGCGAACATCTGTTCCTCATTGTCAGACGAACATGACACTGGTCTGCTTGTTATGGACTCGTGGTTCTGGTCACGCAACCCGGTCAAACCATCTCCGCTTCCATGATGGTGATTTTTGCGAACAATTTTTCAAAACAAATAAGAACAGTAGTAATAAAAAAAGACTGGCTTATGCTACCGTTACACAGGTCTCAATGTGTGTCACCCAGCGGCTTACACAAAACAGATTTTACGCACGGGACGCACATGTTTCAATCGTCGAACTTCTCTGTTTGAATTGGCTCAATGTATTTGCAGTCGTTGGTAGGCAGGTCCTTCTTGCTAGGTTTTCAGTCGTTGGTTCTTCAAGGTTTCAGAAATCCAATTCAAGGCTCTTATTAGTCAAATGAGAGGTCAATCAAATCTAAACCAATCAAAACACTCCTTTGGCTTTCTGTTCGTGGCTGTGTCTGTACTAGAAGAACGGAAATGCAGCTTTTTTTTTTTTTTTTCAGTGCGCACTGAGACGTACTAGGACGCAGAGACATGACCGCCCGCGGTATCCTGGAGTGCAACAGGTTAACTAGTAATTTGGAATGGTAAATTGTTGCTACTCCTCCTCCACGACCAGAACTTCTGGGATTTTGACAGTTTAAATAACCAGAGGGAGTTGATTCATTCAAACCAACATAATCCTCTTGCCCTAACCAAGTCTCTGTAAGGGGTATTAAATCAATCTGATGATCAATTAACAGATCATGGACTAGCAGAGACTTGGGAGTTAGAGACCTAATATTTAACAAACCACATTTAGTCGTTCAAGTAGGTTCATTTTGTCTTCTTTTAAATTATTTACCTTTTGTTCTTATTAAAGACAAAAATAGAAAGGAGATGTCTTTACCTTCTTAACATGTTTCGACTGTGCACTGCAGCCTTCGTCAGAAGAGTCAGCTGATTGCTGCCAGGTGACATTTTATTAGCTGACTTTCGTAGGCGGGGCCAGCTCAGCAGACCTGTCAGATCCACCGAGCCGGCCCCGCTTTCCGCTGTCAGATAGTCTCTGGAGAATGTGATCCCAGGTGTGGGAAAGCATAAAGGCCTCCTCATCTCAGTTCATGGTGTCTTTTCCCCGCTTCCTGATTTCTATGGCCTCCTTGATCCAGCGTTTGTGTCTGTTGCTCTCTGATCCAATAATTTTTGCGTTGTCCCAGTCCATGATGTGATTATTTCTTTTGCAGTGATCTGATATTGCTGATTTTAATGTTTCTTGTTCTGCCTTTTCTTTTTGTGATCTTGTTAGTCATCCTTGTGTTTCCTTCTCACATTCCTTCTGGTGTTCTTTTTTTCTTGTGGTACCATATAAAAATGGTACCTTCTAGCTTGGTGCCCAGTGTAATAGAATGGGGGAAGGAGAAGTTGTCTGTGGTGGGGCCTTGCATGGCAGCGACCCCTCTCATTCTACATGTGATTAACATTGTAGATAGGAAAAACATAATTTCGTTCTACTGTACATGATTGGCTGCATGGACTGAATGACAATAAAGATGGCTTCTTCTTCTTCTGTGAACACAGTTGCCTTGATTTCTTTGTATGCAGTGCTGGACTGACCATCTGGCATACTGGGCATTTGCCCGGTGGGCCGGTGCATTATCATCAATATAATTATGTAACCACACCTTCAAGGACCACTGTGTGCTGGCTTTTGAAATATTGACAGCAGTCCATTCAGTTATTTTCATTACTGACACTGGTCTGCCCAATCAAATCTCTTAAGGTGCCTTCACACCAAAAGCGAATGGGTGAATTTTTTGTGCAGCACGATTACATTATAACTCAATGTAAATACATGAATAGACATGAATTCACCGTCTGGGTGAGATACAGACAGGCGAAGTTGCCTTTATAACTTCTGCAGCAGTGTTCAACCTGCTGTGGAAATCCCCCAAATAACATCATGTTTAGGATTACGTTATCCGAAGGGGCCTCACCTGAAAAAGTTGTCCCTGCCTCAAAAACTTGTTGGGTGTTTCCATTGCTAGCTTGCTAGCCTTGTTAGCACATCCGTAGTAGGAATCCGTGGGTAAATAACTCCAACATCCCAATTCAGCTAAAGAGCTCCCAGTCCTTCTGTCTCCAAGTGAGTGGCAGTCTCATTTTCAAACTAGTTTACTCTCCAATGTTGATACTTTTACTCAGATAACGGCAGAATCTCAAAGCCACCGCTATCCCTTGGACATGAACGTGTGAATGCGCGATTTCATGTGTGCTTGCCTCTTTCCATTGACTTTGCATGGATTTGTGCCACCAGTTTGCATTTGGTATGAAGGCACCTTTACACTACTACTCAGCTTTACTATTGCTTTGGGGAATGGCACAAGATTTGCACATGTTAAACTAGACCATCTGTGCTGTTGTAATTTGACTGATCATGATGGACTGCCTGGACCAAAAATGCCAGGGCCGTTTTTTTATCCCAGTCCAGCCCTGTTTGCATGTATGGATTACTTGAGATGTTCCTGATATCTGGTGAAAATCTCAGGTCAATGTCTCCATCAGAAATATGTTTAATGACAAAAATGTTGACATGTTCAATACTTATTTTCCCCACTGTATTGAATAACAAAATATATGAACACAAAACATGATGTAACTCCGCCTGGTTTGACTGGGAAGCTATTTACTGTGTCATTGAATCCTTATTTAAATCCTCCACCTGAACAACGAGAGCAAGTTTTTAGCCAAAGTCAAATTCCTTGTATGTGTTGTGCATACTTGGCCAATAAAGCTGATTCTGATTCTGATTCTGAACACAGGCCAAAATCCATGGTGCATAGCTGGGGCAAAAGCTTCCCACCTCATCCTTGCATGAGCTGAGCTCCACACTGCAAAACGCAAAGATAAACCACACACTCTTAGGCTAAATATATACACTGTGGAGAATGTGTTCAAGGATGAGGCTGAGTTTGTTCCTCAGATTCAGCTTTATTCATAGAACGCATCTCCAACAAATCTCAAAGCAAATCAAGAGGAAGTTTTCATCTCACATCAGGGGTTTTATACCCCGGGCACGAAACAGCAGTCACATGGTGTTTAATCAAACATACAGTCACATGGTACTTAATCTCAATCACAAAGTAACCCCTTTGATCTCACGCCATTGTCCTCTAGTCTCTATGGCCCGGAAATCTTCCCCGGTCGTCTCCCGGAAACAAAGGCCGAATCTCACCCTCCTCTGCTGAATCCCAGAATCTCAGTCCTCTTTGTTCCATGAGACGTGAAGCACACAATCAACATACATCAACACATTTGTGGGGAATATGTAACCAACATATGCGCCACAAGACCCCCCCCCCAAAACGTCTAAATGGGACAAACATAACCAGAGACACATGACATCATAACATCACTACACATCAATCCACCAGTTGCCTAACTCTCAGTCTCCTGCCGTATCTGCTGAAAGCCGGCTTTGCTGCTGTCTGCACCTGTGGATTAGAACTGTTAGTCGATCTCTGTGGGAGTCCTGTAGAATGCCCTCTAGGGGGTCTACCGCGACGGAGGGCTCTCGCCAACTGCACCTCTTCATCCGCCAACACAAAAGCGGGTTTGAGTCTGTTAATACAAATCAATTCTTTTCTGCCTCCCAAATCTAGCAAAAAATGCTTCTCTCCTGTTTCCAGCACCTTGAATGGCCCATCGTAAGGTGGGCGCAGGCTGGGGCGACAAGCATCATGTCTCACAAAAACAAACTCCGCATTTTTTAAAGCCTTCGGCACAAAAACGCGTGGGAAACTGTGATGAACCGGGCCAGGAAGCATGTTTGATCCTGTGCCGCTCTGCAACAGCTGAGTGGGGGGACAATTTGGGGCAGGATTATCGGGGAGAAATTGCCCTGGCAAACGGAGAGGCTGTGCAAAAACTAATTCCGCTGGAGAGGCTTGCAAATCCTCCTTAGGTGCAGAACGCAACCCCAATAAGACCCATGGTAACTTGTCAACCCAATTTGTATCCGTAAGTGACGGTCTGAGGGCCGCTTTCAATGACCTGTGAAAACGCTCGCATAAACCGTTAGCCTGGGGGTTGTACGCGGTAGTGCGGTGAATCTTCACCCCTAGGCTGCGGGCCATCGACGACCAGAGTTCGGAGACAAATTGAGGACCCCTGTCTGACGTTATGTCCGACGGGACTCCAAAACGCGCTACCCAAGCTGTTAAAAACGCGCGTGACACTTCTTCCGCTGTGGTTGACGCCAGAGGGACTGCTTCTGGCCAACGCGTGGTGTGATCCACCATCGTCAAAAGATGTGTGTGCCCCTGTGACGACGGGAGGGGGCCTACCAAGTCAACATGCACATGATCAAAGCGCTTAGCAGGAATGTGAAAAGGCTCCAAGGGAGCTCCAGTGTGCTTGTGTATTTTGGCTCGCTGACACGCAACGCAGGCTGTCGCCCATTCCTTGACCTGTCTGCACAACCCCGGCCATACAAATTTCTCCCCCACCATTTTGACCGATGCGCGCACCCCCGGGTGCGCCAGAGAATGGATCAAGTCAAAAATGCGGCGGCGCCACGCAGCTGGTACCACGGGGCGCGGCCGTCCCGTGTAGACATCGCAGATTAGGGGAGGCATACCCATTTGCAGCACCTTGTGCTCCAGCCTTAACCCTGTTGGTCCAGACTGGAGCGTGCGCACGTCCGCATCGCTAACCTGCTCCGCGGCCACGGCTGCATAATCTAACCCCACGCGGACCGGGGCCGCGCACGCTCCCGCGTCGCTACCCTGGCCCGCGGCCATGGCTGCAGAGTCTGCCCTCACGTGGTCTGGCTCCGGCACAGCACGCGAGAGGCAGTCTGCCACTACATTATGTTTACCTGCGACATGCTGGATATCGGTGGTGAACTCTGATATCGCAGCCAGCTGTCTTTGCTGCCGGCCCGACCAAGGTTCAGAAATCTTGGCCATCGCAAAAGTCAGCGGTTTGTGGTCCACGAACGTGGTGAAACGGCGCCCTTACAGCCAGAACTGGAAATGGCGGATGGCTAAGTGTAGGGCCAACAACTCCCTGTCGAACGCGTTGTATTTTCGCTCGCTATCGCGCAAGGTTTTGCTGAAAAATGCGAGCGGTTGCCAGGTCCCCACTACCCACTGTTCAACGACCGCCCCTACCGCTAAATCGGACGCGTCAGTGGTGAGGGCCATGCGGGCTGTTGGAACTGGGTGTGCCAACAAAACCGCGTTTGCCAGCGCTGTTTTGACTTGAGAGAATGCGCGCTTCCGCTCAGGAGACCATTCGATTTTATTTGTGGGTTTTTGTTTTTTTAGTGCCGCGTACAATGGTTGCATGAGCTGCGTTGCACTTGGGAGGAAACGGTTATAAAAATTAACCATTCCCAAAAACTCCTGTAACGCTTTGACCGTTTGAGGTTGGGGAAAATTTGTTATTGCGCGCACTTTATTGGGGAGAGGGACCGCTCCTTCTGGCGAAACGCGATGCCCCAAAAAATCAATCTGCGCTACCCCAAACTGGCACTTTGCTGAGTTAATTATTAACCTGTGCTCTGCAAGCCTCCGGAAAACTGTCGTGAGGTGGTTTTCGTGTTCAACTTCGGACGTGCTGGCTACTAAAATGTCATCCAAGTAGACGAACACGAAAGGGAGGTCGCGCAGCACCGCGTCCATCATGCGTTGGAACATCTGCGCGGCCCCCTTGAGTCCAAAAGGCATGCGCAAAAACTCAAAAAGCCCAAAAGGAGTTATTACCGCTGTTTTGGGTATGTCCTGGGCGCGCACTGGAACCTGATGGTAGCCGCGCACTAAATCTATTTTAGAAAAAATGCGCGCCCCCGCCAAATGAACCGAAAAATCTTGAATGTGCGGGATCGGGTAGTGGTCGTGTGCGGTGGCGTTATTCAACCTGCGGAAATCACCGCAGGGTCGCCACGAGCCATCAGTCTTTGGGACCATGTGCAATGGTGAAGCCCAGGGGCTTTTCGGACGTCTGATGATGCCCAGTTTTTCCAGGTTGGCAAACTCCTCGCGCGCTATGGTCAGTTTAGCTGAGTCCAGGCGCCGAGCTTTTGCAAAAACGGGCGGCCCGGTGGTAGTGATATAATGCTCCACCCCATGTTTGGCCACTGTCGCCGAAAACGTTGGGACTGTTAGCGCTGGGAACTGAGTGAGGAGTGCGTGGAACTTACCACCCGCAGTCGTGACGTTGGCTTGTGCAGTTGGCGGTGCCACTCGTGCTGTGCAGGGAATAGAGTGAAAAGACAGTGCATTAACCAGACGTCTATTAGCAAGATCAATCAACAAACCATGTGAGCACAAAAAATCAGCCCCTAACATGTTGAAACTGACTGCAGCTATCACAAAAGTCCACTCAAATGAACGACCCTGCAAAGACAGAAGCAGAGTCCTTTCACCGAAGGTCTTAATAGCTGAGCTGTTCGCTGCTGACACTGACACCCGGGGAACTTTGGACGGCATCAGCCGGTCCGCGTAGGAAGGCATGATGAAGCTCATCTGGGAGCCTGTGTCCACGAGGAATTGTTTCCCCGAACGTGCATCCGTCAGGTAAAGCAGCTTGTTCTCTTCCCCGAGGGCCGCAGCCGCTACCGACCCTCGGTCTTGGCGTTTCCCGAACACTTGAAGTGGCACGGCGGGAGGCACTTGTGTGCCCTCTCTGCAAAACGGCGATGATAGAAGCACAGGACGTCGCCCGCTCTGTGTCGCTTGGTGCTGACTGCTGCCGTCGTCGGCGCGTCTGGTGCTGCAACCACTGGCACCATGCCGTCTCCGGGCGTCGCTCCTAGCTCCGCTGCTGCAGCCGAAACTGCGCTCCGCTTGTGGGCGTCGACGAGTCGCTACGCCTCCTTGCTCAGCCCGTGGTAGTCTCGCTTGGCCAACCGGGGTGAATCTGCCAGGGTAACTCTCACTGCTGGCGGTAGGGTCCGGAGGAAAAGGTGGGCGAAGATAAATTCGCAGTCCTCGGAGTCTTTCAGCCTCAGCATTTTGACCATCAGGTCTATGGGTCTGTCGTTCTCCGACTCCGTCAATGCCAGGAGCCCCTCTGCTCGCTGTTGCACGGAGGGGGTGAAATGACTGATAAGCGCAGCTTTCAAGGCGCCGTATTTGTTGCTGTCCGGTGGGTGGTTGACCAGATCTTCCACCCTCTGAACTGTGTGGCCGTCCAGCTTCGCCACAACATGGTAGAATCTCGTGTCGTCCTTCGAGATTCTCCGGAGGTTGAACTGCGCCTCGACCGCGCTGAACCAGGAGCGCGGGCTATGCTGCCAGAAGTCAGGCAGCCGGAGTGTGGAGGCAGCCACCAGGCTGGCTTCTGCCGAGCCCCGCTCGGGAGAATTATTTCTGCTCATTCTGAGTCGTAAGGTCACCAGTGTAGAGAATGTGTTCAAGGATGAGGCTGAGTTTGTTCCTCAGATTCAGCTTTATTCACAGAGCACATCTCCAACAAATCTCAAAGCAAATCAAGAGGAAGTTTTCATCTCACATCAGGGGTTTTATACCCCGGGCACGAAACAGCAGTCACATGGTGTTTAATCAAACATACAGTCACATGGTATTTAATCTCAATCACAAAGTAACCCCTTTGATCTCACGCCATTGTCCTCTAGTCTCTGTGGCCCGGAAATCTTCCCCGGTCGTCTCCCGGAAACAAAGGCCGAATCTCACCCTCCTCTGCTGAATCCCAGAGTCTCAGTCCTCTTTGTTCCATGAGACGTGAAGCACACAATCAACATACATCAACACATTTGTGGGGAATATGTAACCAACATATGCGCCACAACACTGTATTTTTTAAAATCAGTATGTAAATATAGCAGACCCTACCTTCATCTGGAGATGATGTTACAACCATTTGCAAACGCTTACAACTTTTTCGCAACTGTTTGCACCTGCTTGCGGAAAGATGCATTCACAAAAAAAATAAAAATAAAAAAAAAAATAAAACATGTTCACTTTTTTTTTGTGACAAGAAAAACTGTTGGGGACCTTAAAAACTGTTTGTGCCCTGTTTGGCAAACTTTTACAAACCCTGATGAACCCTGACTAAACCCCCAAATTGCCATATTTGTCAACATTTGTGGCGCCGTGAGATAGGGGGATTATGCGTTTCCTCTGGAGTTTGTAAAAAAAGCAATAATTAGGTATCTTGATAGTAACAGATGTATACATGTATGAAAATAGGGTTATTTACAAACTGCTTTTGCTAAAGCGCTAAAGTCGTTGCTAAAGTATCACTGCAGTTAAACCACTTATTCTAAGCAAGGACCTGTAAAACTACCCTGTAAACAGGGTTGCCAACTTTCTCACAGAAAAATAAGGGACAAAGGATTTTAACTATTGCTCAGTGCCACGATGTTGTGGACATTAGTGTTGTCATAATACTGGGAGTTTTTTTTTTTACCTTGATAATACCTTAAAAAATATTGATATTCCATGCCATGTTTAATACTACAAGGAAAAAAATACCACACTGTATATGTACCTAGAAACTTCAGATTTTACAGAATACAGAATCTCAGTTTAAAAATGTGTAATAGCTGTTTTTGATTGCATTTATATAGCACTTTTCATGACACCCAATGACACTTTACAATGAGTCCATTATTCATTCACTTCACAGACAATGATAGTGGTAAACTACCTCTGTAGCCACAGCTGCCCTGGGGCAGACTGGCGGAAACATGGCTGCCAATCCACGCCAACGGCCTCTCCAACCACCACTGAACATTTATTCACATTCATATATCAGTGTCATGAACCATGAACACACTGGAGGCAAGGTGGGTAAAGCGTCTTGCCCAAGGACACAACAGCAAGGTGGGGGGAGTGTTATAAATGCCCTTCTGAGGCGGAAATAAGGCACCAATTGCCTGCAGTGAGTTTGGTTATTTAATGAAAAATAAAGCCAAATACAAACACTTGCCACAATGGGCGGATAAACGATAGGAACAAACGAGACCCCGGAGGGGTGATAACCAGAACATACAAATACTTAAAAACCATAGCAGGCAACTAACATATAGCAGGCGAGGAAAAAACCTTAAGCAGAGGAAAGGCTGGAATCAGGATTGGGGATTCCAGCCAGCATAAGACGAGGTTGCAGCAAGGAATAAGCCTCGCCAGCGAACTTAAATAGTACACAGAAACTGAGGAACAAACAGGTGTGGAGTGAAAACAATCAACCAAACACAAACAGCTGTGACAGGCCGTGAACAGACTTGACAGGCGGGAGCCCTGTCATGGCGCTGTCAAAATAAAAGCACAAACAATGAAGACAGAAAATCAGGACTAAATATATAAACAGAAAAAAGATAATCAAAAGACCCGAGCACAATACAGAGCTGCACTTGGCGCCATGACAGGGAGTGGGATTCGAACTGCCAGCCCTCCGGTTATTGTGCGACCTGCTCTACCTCCTGAGCTACTACGGCCTCATTTTTGCTTCTCTTTGAGAAATAATGCAACTTTGAGCTAGAAAACTCAACCACACTGTAAAAAGTCAAATAAAAGCAAAATAAAATAATAATAAGGCTGTTTATGCTTGTCTGTCTGACAAGATATTTATTCTGCTGTGCAGTTTATGTGCAAGAAAATTTTACATGCTTTCCAATAGTTTTAACTTGTTTTAAGCAATTTGATAAGTCAAATTTTCTTGCTCTGTGGGCAAATAATTTGACTTAAAATATACAAAAAAAAAAAATTCTGGCAATAGATAATTCTAGTAAAATTAGAAAAAAATATATGCCAACAAAGGAGGATTAAATTGACTAAAACAAGTAAAAACTTTTGTAAAGCAAGTAAAATCTTACAGAAAATCTTGTGAGAGAAAAACAAGCATAAAGCCTTGATTTAGGATATTTTATCTTACTGAGAATTCCCTTTTTACGGTGTCACAGATACTGCCTTCGGCATAAAATTACATCAGAGAACTATTTCTGATTCAGTGCACAACAGCACCAAACTGAAAAACCTGCACAGGTTAACGGCCTACCGGCCTCCTCCCATTGATGCTCCAGCTTAGAAAAATGTGGAGGTACACCACACACCCACCCACAAAGGAGTGAGCAGAGGCGATTCTAGAGTTTCTTGTGGCCCTAGGCAAAAATTTATAGGGGGCTCCTCCAATGAATGCTCATCACTCTTCTATAATAGGTAATCTGACACCCTTCATTCACGTGGTCGCACAGACATAAACACAGGACCACCACCAGCAGTAATGACAATAGGCTACTTAATGTTCAGAAGACTGTTAAAGGGATTTATACTCAACACCGCTGCTCAAAAAAAAAACCCTGCCTTCATTATGTCCGATGAAGCCTGTTGCAATGTTATTTTTTTTAAATTTCATTATTCACCCAAGCTCATTATGAAACACAGAATAAACCTCCCATTCAACAGCTGCACCACACCCCTCTCCTGGAAAAAGTGTGGGGGGGAAATCTCTGTGGTTAAATGTGATTATTTTTTACAGCCAGTCTCTTTATTCTGCTGCAGCTGTCTAGTCTCATGACTTAAAATCACCACATGGATAAACAGAATTATTTAACCTGTTTAATAGATGTCTGGCTTTGCGGGGTCCAGGACGCTGCTACGACAAACTGGCCTCTGACAGTCTGCTTTCTGCTGCCCAGAAGCCATTCCGTCCATGCCAGTTGCTCTTGTTGTCCCCTCGCTCGTTCACTCATTGTTGACATGTCTCTGTCTGGAGGGCTCTCGTCTGTCACCACCTCCTCTCCGGCCTGGTCCTTCAGAGGCCATTAGCGGCCACACCTTCTCTGTCCCAGTCTCTCTGGGGCCATCTGCCCAGCTGCTCCCTCGATCCTCATGATGGTTCACTGGCCAATGGGGATGAAAAATAGTGGCTGTAGAACTAACGGGAGTCTGTCACAGCTGCCACCGTGTCCTACTATCAGCTCACCTCACTGTTTTTTTTTCAAGGTCTTTATTCCTTAGCTGAGAAGAACCATTGGAACAAGTTCAAACTGCCCACTCACGCCCATAAAATAAGTAACTTTTTCTGGCTTTTGTAAGGTCAATAAATTACTTTTTCTGTTTAATAAATGTTACTTGACTTCAAAAATAACATTTACATAAAGAAAGAATGGCACAAAGTTACTATCAAACATCAAGTATCACATCAAGTTAAAAGTGATATTTTAACTAAAAAAACTGAAAAAATGTTAATTCTACTGTATGTAAACTTTGAAAAAGAAACAAGGCAATAATTACAAGGTCAAAAATCTTTTTTTTTTTTTTTAGTGTGTGAACATGCACAGAGCCTGAAGCACAAAAGGGGGGTTGACAGAGAAAGTTTATAACTGCCTCTGTGATACCTGTTAACTCTGATCAAAGCTTTCTGTTTTGTTGAGTGAGGTTACAAAAATAATGCCTGAGTCAGCTGAAGGAGCTTTGTAGGACAGCCTCTGGTACTTGCAAGAGTGAAAGTGGGTGGAGCCCTTTTAGGGCGTTCTGGCTACCACTGTCATTGTAAACTCTCCGTATTGTCGCTGCTGTAGTGATTCAAAGTTGGTCACCCTCAGGTGTCTCCTTCTGCCTGCCTTGCCTGCTGGCTCAGAGCATCTCTGGGTGTGAGATGTGCTTTCTTATGGAATGCAGCATCATAAACCTGGAAATGAACACAGTTCAGAAGGAGCTTTGTTTATCTGAGCAAGGGAAGTTGGGTGCTGGGGGAGGAAAGGTGCAGACAGATGCTCTTCAGGTCCTTCTTTGTGAGGGGTTATAAAGTTTATCAATCCCTTTTGGGGCAAATTCTGCTACGTTTGTGTGTGGTCCTCGATCTGATGTACATTATGTTTAATGTGTGGTCATGCAACATCATTGAGAATAGTCAGATCAAAATTCATGTAACTTGGTACCTCTCTGCATGCATAGGGTGCTGTTAGCATCCTTGCTAGAAGTCGCTGCCAAAACAGCTCATGGTACTGGTATCTGGCTCCCTTCCTTCTTCTGGACCTCATCACATATCATTCACTGTTGCCATCTACCAGAGCAAAATCCAAAGCATATCCTTACTACATGCATAAATATCAGATCTTTTGCTGTTGATGATGATGATGTGGTGACATATCAATGTGGACATGTGTGTGTCCTTTCAGATGACCTACGTGCCCATATTTGAGTTTGTTAAAATTCACATTTAATCATGAATGTAAACTGTCATGACAGAAAAAAACCTGATCTGATACAAAAAAAAAAAGAGTTCTCAGGTTAATCTGTTTATGGATGTTCTGTAACTGATTCATGTGTAAGGTTAAAATTAGACCATGCAAGACAGAGTCTGACTTCTCATAAAGATGCTACAGGCAGAAGGCTAATTGCATGATTGCTGTCGATGTCTCCTCTCTTTTCCCAATGCCCCTCCTCTCCCAGTGTGTACAGTGCCGCCCGGTCCTGTGACCATCTCAGAAAATAACACGGCTGATGTTCAGGTGGTAAAAATAATCTCCAGTAGTGATGTGACTCTCAGGATCACGGTGAACCCTGAAGATCTGTTCTACCTGAAGGGGAACATACTGATGATAAAGAAAGGAATCGACTATGAGGTAATGGTAATCAAACATGTCACAATTACAAACAAATCTGTTGGTACTAACAATTCCTGCATGAGGCTCATTATTAAATTGATACTAGGTTTACCTTTAATAGAGCTGTCTACACATCCAAGTACTTGGTGGGCGGCGCTCCGGCGGGAAAAATTTGGAGGTTCTAAAAACCGGCAATTTACCATTGAAACAATATATCATACCAATATTATGACGAGCTTTCACTACAACATTAGATAAGATATGATCAAAAATGTCAAATTTTGTCATGAGCCGAGTGCTGGAGATCTCCGCCAGACTCGGTCTCATGGCTTTTTCTGCTTATTTACTTATCTGTTGCAATTTATGCCTTTTTGGGTTTATGTTTTAATGTTCTGCTTGCTATCTTTCTGTTTGTGTTAGTGTCATATTTTTTAATTTTTGTACTTATTATAATTATACTTTGGTATGTTATTCTTTATATCTTTAGTATGGTCCTTTTTACTGTTGACAGCTGTCAGGGGCGTGAAGCTTTGTGTGGGCGTGCCCTGTCAGCTGTCAGTGTTGGCTGTCTCCCTCTCACTGCCTCAGCTGATCCCAATTATGTATCATCGCATTTTTCTGCCCGTTCAGGTACCCACACCTGTTATTAATTATGTTAATGGGTTCTGATCCCTATTTAAGGGCTTTATTTTCATTCCGTCTTTGCAACATTAAAGCAGAACATTAAAACATGAACCCCAAAAGGCATAAATTGCAACAGATAAGTAAATAAGCAGAAAAAGCCATGAGACCGAGTCTGGCGGAGATCTCTAGCACTCGGCTCATGACAAATTTGTGATCTTGAAAAACGTCCCTACCATCTACCAGCCAGTATGTGAAAGAACAATCCAGCAGAAGGGCCAGAAATAACATTTATTGATATTTGTAAGTACCTGATAGATGTGCCAGCTTTGCTGTGTATTGACGGAACACTCTAATAATAGAAAATAAATTGCACCTGCTGTGGAAATCCCCAAAATGCTGTCATGTTTAGGGTTACAACACATCCCACGGAGCTCACAGCTGGGAATTATTACTTCCTCCACAAAGACGGGTGACTGCTGTTTGTTAATTTAAACTGCTATCCTTTGTTAACACATCCAAAGAGTGTGTGGATAAACTTTCAACACTTCCTTTCAGCTCTACAGAGCTCCAGTGCATCTGTCTGCAGGTGAGTGAGTGGCAGTCTCATTTTCAAACTAGTTTAATTCCAGTGTTGATACTTTTACTCTGAGGCTGATTAGCTATCAGCTCCTTCGGATGCAAATTTCCATGTTTTACGCGTGTTTGCATAAATTTTATGTGTAGGCAAATGACATTTAATACTAAATAAGAATTTATAGTTTTGGTATGTAGATATATCTGTTATAGAGTGGTCAGAACTGGCATAGACACAGGTCCTATCATCCCTTAGCCTCCACATCCCATTATGAAAAGGTATTCTCCTTTGGCAGGTATTTGCCAAAATCCTTCTTTGGTAATCTTTACTGGCCAATGAGAATCTAAAAAACATATTTCTGCTTGCCATTATCATCTATCATAAGATGGTGATGGCTACATGAACCAGTTGTGCACCATTTCCACATAATCCTGGTTTAAAAAAGGCTAACATTTGCATTGAAATACATTGAGCTCTGGGTTTGTTTGCACCTTGCTCTGCCGCTAAGGCTAAAGTCGTGTGATCAGCAACGTAAGCGTAGACAGCTCTATAGGCTAATTTATTTGACATCTTACTTCAATTTCTCTTGGGAGAATTACAGTAGCCTACATGCTGTTGTCATGAAGCCTATAAATGTTTACAGTTATTTTTTTTCTTTTAAACCATTTTATACACTATAACTCCACTCTCACTTAACTGCACTATTTCCACAACCATATACAGTGGTGTGAAAAAGTGTTTGCCCCCTTCCTGATTTCTCATTTTTTGTATGTCACACTTAAATGTTTCAGATCATCAAACAAATTTAAATATTAATTCAATTCAATTCAATTCAGCTTTATTTATATAGCACCATTTCACAACAACAGTCATAGCACTTTCAACTGTAGGGGAAACCCCCACAATTGCAGAAAGACCCCAGCAATCAGGCGATCCCCTATGAGCAAGCACTTGGCGACGGTGGAGAGGAAAAACTCCCTTTTAACAGGAAGAAACCTCCAGCAGAACCAGGCTCAGGGAGGGGCAGTCATCTGCTGCAACTGGCTGGGGGGTGAGGGGATAGAGAAGATAAAAAGAGCAGACATGTAGAGAGCAAACAGCACGATGGGGACTCAATCTATGGGAGAGAACAAACAGATGTTAATGACCAGCAAAAAAAAAAAAAAAAATTCATTGAGAGTGAAGAAAGGAGTGAAGCCCAGTGCAATTATTGGAGGTCCCCTGACTGTCTAAACGTAATAGCAGCATAACTAAGTTAGGGTTCAGAAACACATGATCCCTCCCTAACTGTAGGCTATATGAAAAAGGAAGGTTTTAACTCTATTCTTAAAAACAGAGATCGAGTCTGACTCCCGAATCCACATTGGCAGCTGGTTCCACAAGAGAGGAGCTTGATAACTGAAGGCTCTGCCCCCCATTGTACTTTTGGAGATTCTAGGTATTACAAGTAATCCAGCATTTTGGAGCGTAGTGCTCTGTTAGGACAGTAGGGTAATATCAGATCTTTTAAATAAAAAGGAGCCTGATTGTTTTGAGCTTTGAAAGTCAGAAGAAGGATTTTAACCTTAATTCTAAACTCTATGGGAAGCCAATGAAGGGAGGCCAGAACCGGAGAGATATGATCTCTCTTTCTAGTACCTGTTAAAACTCTAGCTGCAGCATTTTGGATCAACTGAAGACTTTTTAGAGATGTTTTAGGACAACCTGATAATAAAGAGTTACAATAATCTAATCTAGAGCTAACAAAAGCGTGGATCAGTTTCTCAGCATCACTCTGAAACAAGATGCTCCTAATCTTGGCAATATTACGCAAATGATAGAAGGCAGTCTTAGAAACAAATTTAATATGTGAATTGAAAAACAGATCTTGATCAAAAATAACTCCAAGGTTCCTCACGGAGCTATTAAAAGAAAGAGTAACTGCATCCAAACTAAAAGTTTGATTTGGAAAAGTATTTCTAAGGTTTTTTTGGACCAACAAGAATGACTTCAGTCTTATCTGAATTTTAATAGCAGGAAATTACAAGTCATCCAAGCTTTGATTTCTTTAAGACAGGCCTCTAACTTGGCTAATTGATTACTATCATCTGGGTTCATTGACAGGTATAATTGTGTGTCATCTGCATAACAATGAAAATGTATACAGTGCTTCCTAATAATGTTGCCTAACGGAAGCATATATAAACTAAAAAGAGTAGGGCCTAGCACAGATCCCTGTGGAACTCCACAACTGAGCTTTGAGTTGAAAGAAAACTCATTATTGACATGGACAAACTGAAACCTATAAGATAAATAAGATCTAAACCACTGCAACGAAGTTCCATTAAGTCCAACATAGTGTTCTAATCTATCAAGTAGAATATTATGATCAATGGTATCAAAAGCTGCACTAAGGTCTGAAAGGACAAGTACAGAAACAAGTCCATTATCAGATGCGATCAGGAGGTCATTAGTGACCTTCACTAAGGCTGTTTCAGTACTATGATGGATTCTAAACCCAGATTGAAACTCTTCAAATAAACCATTTCCCTGCAGGTGGTCAAATAATTGCGTAGCAACAACTCTTTCTAAGATTTTTGAAATGAAAGGGAGATTAGAGATTGGTCTATAGTTAGCTAAAACTCCTTGATCCAGCATTGGTTTTTTGAGTAAGGGTTTAATTACAGCCGTTTTAAAAGCCTGCGGTACATGGCCTAAAGTTAATGAAGAATTGATTATTTGAAGAATAAAGCTATCAATAAATGGGAAGACTTCTTTAAATAACCTGGTAGGAATAGGGTCTAAAAGACAAGTTGAAGGCTTGGATGAGGAAACTATTTTGTCTAACTCTAAAAGGTCAATTGGAGTAAACTCATCCAAACAGATGTCAGTTGAAGGAGTTGTAGTAGTTACTGTATTTAAGTTAACGGTGGGAAGAATCTGACTGATTTTATCTCTGATGGATGAAATTTTATTATTGAAAAAGTTCATAAAGTCCTGACTAGTAAGCTCTAAGGGAATGCGAGGATTGACAGAGTCCTGACTCTTTGTCAGCCTGGCTACAGTGCTGAAAAGAAACCTGGGATTATTCTTGTTCTCTTCTACTGTATTAATACAGAATAATAACTCGTTCTAGCTTTTCTCAGAGATTTTTTATAAATTAAAAGATGATTTCTCCAAGCTAAATAGATTTCATTTAAATTAGTGGAGTGCCATTTTCTTTCTAATTGATGAGTCTTCTGTTTTAAGCTACGAGTTTCTGTGTTGAACAAAGGAGTTAGTAATCTCTGATTAGGCTTTTTCTTTTATAAGGGGGCTACCATGTGTAGAGTCTGATGCAGAGAAGCTGTAAGACTATCTACCATGCTATCAATTACAGAAGGACTAAGTTGTCTATAGCTTATTTCCGTTGTGTTGACACATGGCATAGGGGAAACAATCTGCATAAATTTGGTAACAACATCATCTGAGAGGCATCTACTGTCGTAATATTTTTCCTTAGGAGCCAAATAGTCAGAAATAGTAAAATCAAAGGTTAACAGACAATGGTCTGACAGTACAGGGTTATGAGGAGACACTACCAGATTTTCTATTTCTATGCCATATGTCAGAACAAGGTCCAACGCATGATGGAGATAATGGGTAGAATTTCCTACTTTCTGAGAAAACCCCATTGTGTCTAATATTGAATTAAATGCCATATTAAGGCAATCATTATCTGATTATTTCAGCACTAAATCAGCTAAGAATTTGGCAAATTTGGATAAAAACTCTGAGTAGGTTGATGGGGGACGATAAACTATGGCAAATAAAATTGGGTTTAGCCTAAAATTGCTAAAATGCCCAATACTGAGGACCAGGCCCTCAGTGCATTAACTAGTAATTTGGAATGGTAGATTGTTGCTACACCTCCACAACCAGAACTTCTGGGATTTTGACAGTTTAAATAACCAGAGGAAGTTGATTCATTTAAACCAACATAATCCTCTTGCCCTAACCAAGTCTCTGTAAGGGATATTAAATCAATCTGATGATCAATTAACAGATCATGGACTAGCAGAGACTTGGGAGTTAGAAACCTAATATTTTACACACCACATTTAATTTTTAAATTATGAGGCGGAACAGAGGCCAAATCATTCACTTTCGAGGCTTCATGTTTAATTTGAGTTTTACCAACTTTTTGTTTTTATTGTTGTTTTATTAGACAAAGATAACACAAGTAAACACAAAATACAGTTTTTAATTAAAGGTGTTTATTATTCATTCATCCATCTTCTTCCGCTTAATCCTTTTCGGGTCGCAGGGGGACTGGAGCCTATCCCAGCATCTTTGGCCGAGAGGCAGGGTACACCCTGGACAGATCGCCAGTCCATCGCAGGGCCAACACAGAGAGACAGACAACCTTTCACTCTCACAGTCATACCTAAGGACAATTTAGAATCCCCAGTTTTGATGCCGCTTAACCTAATTTGCATGCTTTTTGGGGTGTCGGAGGAAACCGGAGAAATCCCGGAGTAAACCCACGCAGACTCGGGGAGAACATGCAAACTCCACACAGATCACTGTTGGTCGGGGGCTGGGATCGAACCCAGGATCCCCCGGCCAAGGGTGAGTTGCTGTGCTGCCGCAGTGCTAACCACTCTTCCACCGTGCCGCCCGGTGTTTATTATTAAGGGTAAAAAAAAATCCAAACCTTCATGGCCCTGTGTGAAAAACTGCCCCCCCCGTTAAAACATAAATTAACTGTGGTTTATCCCATTATTGGAAAGCTGAGTTCAATTTTTCTAGCCACACCCAGGCTTGATTACTGCCACACCTGTTCTCAATCAAGAAATCACTTAAATCGGACCTGCCTGCCAAAGTGAAGTAGACCAAAAGATCCTCAAAAGCTACACATCACGCTGCAATCAAAAGAAATTCAGGAACAAATGAGAACCAAAGCAAATGAAATCTGTCAGTCTAGAAAAGGTTACAATGTGGAGAGAGATAATCGTGCGAAGCGGTACACAATCCCTCGGCTTTATGAACCATATGTAGCGGGGATGCCCATGAGCTGTTTGAGCGTCTGATGATGCCCAACTTTTCCAAGTTGGCAAACTCTTCGTACGCTATGGCAAGTTTAGCTGTGTCCAGGCGCCGAGGTTGTGCGAAAATAGATGGCTCTGTGGTGGTAATGAAGTGCTCCACCCCGTGTTTAGTGACGGTCGCTGAAAACGTCGGGACCGTGAGTGCTGGGAACTGGGTGAGTAGTGTGTGGAACTTACCCCCTGGAGCTGTGATATTGGCTAGTGTTGTGGACCTGGCTCCTCTAGCTGTACAGGGGAGAGAATCAAAAGACATTGCGTTAATCAGGCATCTGTTAGCCACATCGACTAGTAGTCTGTGTGCACACAAAAAATCAGCGCCCAAAATGGGGAAGCTCAATGCCATACATACCAATGTCCACTGGTATGTATGGCTGTGCAAGGATATGGTCAGTGTCCTCTCACCAAAAGTCTTAATGTCTGAGCTGTTTGCGGCCATCAGCTCAGGGCTGCTAGTTCCCGCCAGCCGGTCTGTGTAGGACGGCAGGATGAGGCTCTTTTAGGAGCCGGAGTCCATGAGGAACAGTCTCCCTGAGCCTGAGTCTGTCACATAGAGCAGCTTGCTTGCTTCACCAGCGGTCGCAGCTGCTACCGACTGCCAGCCCTGTCGTTTCCCGAGAGCTTGAATTGGCATGATGGCATGCATCGGCGTGCATCCTCTCCAAAACGGCGGTGGTAGAAGCAGAGCGTGTCTCTCCGGTGCTTCTTGGCCTCTGCTGCAGCCACCGTTGTTGGCCCCCCGCCTCCGCTGGCCGTCTCGCTGGGTTCCGACGCCACTGCGTTCACTGCGAGGGCTCTGGTGGTGAGGATAATCCGATCTGCTTCTTATGCTAGCGCCCGGTAGTTGCGCGCTGCCAGCAGCGGCGAATTGGCAAGGACCGCCCTGGCCACTGTCAGGAGGTTCCGGAGGAAAAGGTGAGCAAAGAGGAAATACCCGTCATCTGTGCCCATCAACGCCAACATCTTCTCCATCAATTCAACCGCCGACCCGTCTCCCAACTTGGAGCGCATCAGGAGCCTTTCCGCTCTCTCGCAGTCCAAGAGCGTGTAGTGCCTGGTCAGCGCGGTTTTGATTGCATCGTATTTTGTCGTCGGCTGGGGACTGTTGGAGCAGGCTCGCCACCTGCTGAGTTGTGTGTGCGTCCAGTGCTGCAACCATGTAGTAATATTTGGTGTCATCCTCCGTTATTTCCCGGAGCGCAAACTGGGCCTCGGTGTGGAGGACCCAAGACTTCGGGTTGTGTAGCCAAAAGTCTGGGAGTTTGACCGAAACGGCGCATGCGTTGCTGACACCTCCCGTCTGGTACGTCTCCGGGGTGTTCTCCTCAAGTTCCATTGTGCGTCAAGGGTCACCAGTGTGGAGAGAGGAATAATCAGGAGACGCGGTGCAGAGCAGACTTTATTAATCTCTCCTTCACATTCACAAGAATCACAAGCATAAAAAGGCAGGTTGCAGGCACCTCTCCTTTTATAGCATACCACTCTCTCTGCGACCTGGGGTGCTGCATTAACATAAATACATTTGCCATTTGTCTTTGTCACTGTTCACATCAACACACAAATCCCCCGTGACCATTTTCCTTCAGTCTGAGTGGAAACATACTGAGTGGAAACATACTGAGTGGGTCTCCACACCCCCCCCCCCCCGAAACTCAGACTGAGCCTTAACCCTCATGTCCTCTGGGCTTCAGCCTACGTCCATAGCGGCTGTAACGGGGGGTTGGCAGCTCTGAGGCGCTGCTGTGCTGGTGGGGGGCTCCTGGGGGTGCGTCCGTCTGTGGGGGGACATGGGGGGGTCATCTTCATTATACCATTGTGACTGATCTGATGAATCATTTACCTGGGGAGGTCTCAGTGGGGGTTGTCCATGCCAAGGAGCTTGGGCCAACACCACCTGTTCGTCTGCTAAAACGAAGGCGGGCTTAAGCCTGTCTATACAGATTGTTTCCCTGCGTCTCCCCAAGTCTAACACAAAATGTTTCTCCCCGGGTTCTAGCACTCTGAACGGGCCATCGTAGGGCAGGCGCAATGGGATCCGGTGGACATCGTGCCTGACAAATACAAACGACGCATCCTTCAAGGTCTTTGGCACAAAAGCGCGGGGAAAACAGTGATGGGCTGGGCCGGGTACCGTCCCTGCTTCTGCGCTATCCGGTGAAAGCGGGGATGGATTGGTGTTTGGCTCGGGGTTGTCCGGCAAAAACTCTCCGGGAAGCCGCAGCGGCTGGGAAAAAACCAGCTCTGCTGGGGAGGCTGCCAAATCCTCCTTTGGTGCTGAACACAACCCTAATAGAACCCACGGCAACCGGTCCACCCAATTTGCATCCGTAAGCGAAGCCCTGAGCGCTGCTTTAAGTGATCTATGGAAACACTTGCATAACCCATTAGCCTGGGGGTTGTGCAGTTGTGCGATGAATTGTGATGCCCAGGCTCTGGGCCATCATGGAGCAGAGGTCGGAAAAAAACTGTGGGCCCCAATTGGACATGATATCCGAAGGGGCGCCGAAACGTGCTACCCATGTCGTCAAAAAAGCGTGTGCAACTTCTGCAGACGCGGTGGAAGCTAGCAGGACTGCCTCGGGCCAGCGCACGGTGCGGTCCACCACTGTCAGGAGGTGCGTGAACCCCTGTGATGGCGGGAGGGGGCCCACAAGGTCCACGTGAATGTGGTCGAACCTCATAGCCGGGATATGAAACGGCTCCAAGGGGGCCTTTGTGTGCCCGTGCACCTTGGCTCATTGGCACGCTACGCAGGCTGCAGCCCACTCTTTCACCTGTTTGTGCAGGCTCGGCCAGACAAACTTTGCTCCCACCACTCCCACCACTCCTGGGTGCGCCAGGGAGTGAACCGACTCAAAAACGTGGTGGCGCCAAGCACGTGGGACCACCGGGCACCGGCAGCCTGTGGAGATGTCACAGACTGGGGGGGGGCATCTTGCAGTACTCTGCTCTCCAGCCTTAACCCTGTTGGTCCAGACTGGAGCGCACAAACATCCGCATCTGCTCAGAGGCTATGGCTGTGTAATCTATCCCCACGTAGACTGGGGCCACTAATGCGCGCAAGAGGCAATCCGCCACCACGTTGAGGTTACCGGCCACATGCTGAATGTCGGTCGTAAACTCCGAGATCGTGGCCAGCTGTCTCTGCTGCCGGGCTGACCATGGTTCCGAAACCTTGGCCATCGCGTACATTAGCAGCTTGTGGTCTACAAATGCAGTGAAGGTGTGCCCTTCCAGCCAGAACTGGAAGTGGCGTATGGCCAGGTGGAGAGCCAGTAACTCCCTGTTGAATGTGCTGTATTTACGCTCATTGTTGCGCAAAGACCTGCTAAAAAAGGCGAGAGGCTACCAAGAACCGGTGACGCACTGCTCTACGACGGCCCCTATGGCCACATCTGATGCGTCGGTAGTGAGCGCTATCCGAGCTGCCGGGTCCGGGTGCGCCAGTATTGTGGCGTTCGCCAGAGCTGTTTTAACCCCGGAAAATGCCTGCTCTCGCTCAGGAGTCCAGTTGACTCTGTCCGCCGGTTTCCGTTTCTTAAGCACGGCGTACAACAGCTGCATGAGCTGGGCTACGCGGGGGGGGAAACGGTTGTAGAAGTTAACAATCCCCAAAAACTCCTGCAGCGCCCTTTGTCCGGTAAGGGCATCGCGCCCTCCGGTGAGATGTGGTGGCCCAAAAAATCGATTCCCGTCACCCCGAACTGGCACTTCGCCGGGTTGATTATTAACCCATGCTCCTCCAACCTCTGGGAAACTGTCCTGAGGTGGGCTACATGTTCGTCCTCGGATGCGCTGGCCACCAGGATGTCGTCCAGGTAGACAAACACAAACGGTAGATCATGCGACACCGCATCCATCATGCGTTGGAATGTCTGCACCGCACCTTTTAACATGAAAGGCATGCGTAAAAACTCAAAAAGACCAAATGGGGTTATTACTGCTGTTCTAGGTATGTCCTCAGCGTGCACTGGGACCTGGTGGTAACTGTTGACTTGGTCTATCTTGGAAAAAATGCGTGCCCCGGTGAGGTGAACGGAAAAATCCTGAATATGGGGAATCAGATAGCGGTCATGCGCTGTGGCGTAGTTTAATCTGTGGAAATCTCTGCAAGGTCTCCACGATCCCTCGGCTTTAGGAACCATATGTAGCGGGGATGCCCCCATATGTAGCGGGGATGTTTGAGCGTCTGATGATGCCCAACTTTTCCAAGTTGGCAAACTCCTCGCACGCTATGGCCAGTTTAGCTGTGTCCAGGCGCTGAGGTCGTGCGAAAATGGGCGGCTCCGTGGTGGTAATGAAGTGCTCCACCCCGTGTTTAGTGACGGTCGCCGAAAACGTCGGGACCATGAGTGCTGGGAACTGGGTGAGTAGTTTGTGGAACTTACCTCCTGGAGCTGTGATGTTGGCTACTGTTGTAGACCTGGCTCCTCTAGCTGTACAGGGGAGAGAATCAAAAGACATTGCATTAATCAGGCGTCTTTTAGCCACATCGACTAGTAGTCCGTGTGCACACAAAAAATCAGAGCCCAAAATGGGGAAGCTCAATGCCATACATACCAATGTCCACTGGTATGTATGGCTGTGCAAGGATATGGTGAGTGTCCCCTCACCAAAAGTCTTAATGTCTGAGCTGTTTGCGGCCGTCAGCTCAGGGCTGCTAGTTCCCGCCAGCCAGTCTGTGTAGGACGGCAGGATGAGGCTCTTTTAGGAGCCGGAGTCCATGAGGAACAGTCTCCCCGAGCGTGAATCTGTCACATAGAGCAGCTTGCTTGCTTCACCGGCGGTCGCAGCTGCTACTGACTGCCGGCCCTACCATTTCCCGAGAACTTGAATTGGCATGATGGCACGCATCGGCGTGCATCCTCTCCAAAACGGCGGTGGTAGAAGCAGAGCGTGTCTCTCCGGTGCTTCTTGGCCTCCGCTGCAGCCACCGTCATTGGCCCCCCGCCTCTGCTGGCCGTCTCGCTGGGTTCCGACGCCACTGCGTTCACTGCGAGGGCTCTGGTGGTGAGGATAATCCGATCTGCTTCTTATGCTAGCGCCCGGTAGTTGCGCGCTGCCAGCAGCGGCAAATTGGCAAGGACCGCCCTGGCCATTGTCAGGAGGTTCCGGAGGAAAAGGTGAGCAAAGAGGAAATGCCCATCATATGTGCCCATCAACGCCAACATCTTCTCCATCAATTCGACCGCTGACCTGTCTCCCAACTCGGAGCGCATTAGGAGCCTTTCCGCTCTCTCACAGTCCAAGAACGTGTAGCGCTGGGTCAGCGCAGTTTTGAGTGCATCATATTTGTCGTCGGCTGGGGGCTGTTGGAGCAGGCTTGCCACCTGCTGAGTTTTGCGTGCATCCAGTGCTGCAACCATGTAGTAATATTTGGTGCCATCCGCCGTTATTTCCCGGAGCGCAAACTGGGCCTCGGTGTGGAGGACCCAAGACCTCGGGTCATGTAGCCAAAAGTCTGGGAGTTTGACCGAAACGGCGCATGCGTTGCTGACACCTCCCGTCTGGGTTGTCCCCGGGGTGTTCGCCTCAAGTTCCATTGTGCGTCAAGGGTCACCAGTGTGGAGAGAGGAATAATCAGGCAAAGCAGTGCAGAGCAGAGCAGACTTTATTAATCTCTCCCTCACATTCACAAGAATCACAAGCATAAAAAGGCAGGTCGCAGGCACCTCTCCTTTCATAGCATACCACTCTCTCTGCGACCTGGGGTGCTGCATTAACATAAATACATTTGCATTTCCCTTTGTCACTGTTCACATCAACACACAAATCCCCCCATGACCATTCCCCTTCAGTCTGAGTGGAAACATACTGAGTGGAAACATACTGAGTGGGTTCCCACAATAAAGCCATTTCTAAAGCTTTGGGACTCGAGCGAACCACAGTGAGAGCCATTATCCACAAATGGCGAAAACATGGAAGAGTGGTGAACCTTCCCAGGAGTGACCGGCCGACCAAAATTACCCCAAGAGCACAGCGACGACTCATCCAAGAGGTCACAAAAGACCCCACAGCAACATCCAAAGAACTGCAGACCTCACTTGCCTCAGTTAAGGTCAGTGTTCATGACTCCACCATAAGTAAGAGACTGGGCAAAAATGGCCTGCATGGCAGAGTTCCAAGATGAAAACCACTACTGAGCAAAAAGAAGATAAAGGCTCATCTCAGTTTTGCCAGAAAGCATCTTGATGGTCCCCAAGACTTTTGGGAAAATACTGTGTGGACTGACGAGACAAAAGTTCACCTTTTTGGTGTCACGATCTGAGCACAGGGGGAATCCGACGGGCTCAGTCTTTCTTCATATTTTATATTCTTTTTTCATATTTGTACAGTGTTGTCATTTTGAGTTGCAATTTCTGTTATTTTATCCTTGGTTGATTTGTCACTTATTCTGTTTTGTGTCTTAGTATAATTTAGTTTCCTGTTTACCTTCATTATAGTTTGTTATTCACATTTTTGAGGTTACTTGTCTTTATTTTGCCATCTCTTTATATGTTGATTCTGTTGTGTTCTCCACTGACAGCTGTCAGTAATGTTTCCGGGTTGTTGCTCCAAGTAGGCGGGGTCCCTGTCAGCTGTCAGTCCGCTCTCTCTCATTACTCCCAGCTGATGTAAATTGTGTCTTTGTTTTCTCCTGCACGTTCAAGTGACCCACACCTGCTATCAGTTGTTTCATTTGTTTCTAGCCTTATTTAAGGACTGTTGTTTTCATTTCTGGTATTGAGGTTTCTTCCCCCTCGTCCTCACCAGAACCCTGCCCATGTTCTGGTGAGCTTACTCATAAATTTGTTTATTTGTTTGCTTGACAGTTTGGATTTTTGTGTTGGTGCACTTTTGTGTTTTTGTTTCTGAATATATTTCGCAAACTAGCAGTCCAGCATCTGGGTCTTTCTCTCTACCCTTAGGGGCAATTCATGACATTTGGAAGGTGTGTGTCCCATTACATCTGGCGTAAAAGTAACACAGCTTTTCAGAAAAGGAACATCATGCCAGCAGTAAAATATGGTGGTGGTAGTGTGATGGTCTGGGGCTGTTTTGCTGCTTCAGGACCTGGAAGACTTGCTGTGGTAAATGGAACCATGAATTCTACTGTCTACCAAAAAATCCTGAAGGAGAATGTCCGGGCATCTGTTTGTGGCCTCAATCTGAAGCGCACTTGGTTTCTGCAGCAGGACAATGATCCAAAACACACCAGCAAGTCCACCTCTGAATGGCTTAAGTAAAACAAAATGAAGACTTTGAAGTGGTCTAGTCAAAGTCCTGACCTGAATCCAACTGAGATGCTGTGGCATGACCTTAAAAAGGCAGTTCATGCTCGAAAACCCTCCAATGTGGCTGAATTACAACAATTCTGCAAAGATGAGTGGGCCAAAATTCCTCCACAGTGCTGAAAAAGACTCATTGCCAGTTATCGCAAATGCTTGATCGCAGTTGTTGCTGCTAAGGGTGGCCCAATCAGTTATTAGGCTTAGGGGGGAATCATTTTTTCACACAGGGCCATGTAGGTTTTGATTTTTTCCCCCTTAATAATAAACACCTTCATTTAAAAACTGCATTTTGTGCTGTGTTATCTTTGTCTAATATTTAAATTTGTTTGATGATCTCAAACATTTAAGTGTGACAAATATACAAAAAAAAGATGAAAATCAGGAAGGGGGCAAACACTTTTTCACACCACTGTAACTGATTCATATTGCTGTCGTCTCCTTGGTTAGTCAGTGAAACAATAACTGATTCTGGTGTGATGTACTGTATGTTTTCTAGTCATTGCCAAGTGCAGCTCTGATGGTGTGGGTGCAGTGCAGCAAAGCCGGCTCCAGATCTGTGAGTTAAGCAGCCTCATCAATCACAATATCACATGGGTAATCAGTTTTGGCCCCTGTAAATTTTATCTGAAGATTCTGATGGAGGTACATTCACTATTTTTTAATCCTTCTCTAAAGAACAGTGTAAAAAAATAAAAAGTGCAGGAAAAATACGTTTTATAAATATTTCCCACATTAGAAGCGAGCTGATTCCAAAGTTGCTTGTATATCCTCCAGGTGAATGAATCTGTGGAAGTTTTGGTTGAAAATGTGAATGATAACCCTCCAAACTTTGCGCAGAATCATTATGTGCTGGATGTCAACGAGGTGAGCGGTGTTGGTCTTCTACATTTATATTAGAGCTCGGTTTTAGTAGTTTTGTTTTTCACTGAGAGCTTTGTGTCCTGCAGCTCATTCCAGTCAACTCCAGTGTTGGACTGATAGAAGCTACGGATGTTGACTCACAGCCGCTGTACTATCGCTTGGAGTCTGCAACAGTAAGACTGGAACTCAATGTGCTTTTTGGGATTTTTTTTCTACTAGAAAATGATGCAAGGAAAAATTTCACATTTAAATGAAAATATTGGAAGGTAAATGAGAATCAGGGGAGTAAATGTCCACCACTACTCCTGAAGTGACGCCACTTTCTAAATGGTGGGAAAACAACCCAGCCTGCATGCCCGTGTGGGCCCCACCATAGGTTTAGCTGGGCTGTCTTATGGGTCTCATGTGGGTTTGTCCACTGCTTCCATGTTGGCCCCATCTGTGTTTACCCACATGGACTTTATATGTGGTACAGGTGAGCAGGTAATGTTTACCTGCTTCAAACCCATCTGGTAACCCATCATGGCTTTAACATGAGTGAGCAGCTTTCAGTAGCACTTGCGCCGTAGGCAAAATTACACAAAAAGGTCATACATTTTCACATTTTTTCCCTCATAAATTTGTAAGAAAAATAGTGACAACTTTACAAATAAACCCAGTAGCAAATCTATGAGAAAAAGGTCACACATTTTCTAGAAAAAAGTCATGAATTTATGAGAAAAAGGTGAAAATTTAGGAGAAGAAAAGTTGAAAAATTTACAAGAAAAAAATTGTAAAATTACTAGAAGATACAAACTTACAAAAAAATAGCAAATTTACAAGGAAAAAAGTCACTGCAAATTAACAAAAAAGTAGTAAATATACGAGTAAATAAATGGAAAATTTAAGAGAAAAAAGCCTCAAATTTAGAATACATACACCAACCTTTGGTGGGGCCCACATGGGCATGCTGGTGGGGAATGTATTGATATTTTTTATAGAAAGGTCTTTGTTTAAAAGAAAAAGTACAGTACAAATATAGTTTATTACTATTAATATTTGCTTTCTCCCCTTTTTTTAACCAAGGACAAATATTTCCGTCTAGAGAACAAAAACACTCCAAAGATACTTGTTAAAAGTGTTTTGGACTATGATGTTGTTCAGAAGATCTCTCTGGTTTTACATGTACAGGTACAGTTATAATTTACATCTGCTTCATCCAGTTTGAGCCTGGTTCCTTTCGCAGTCATCCTCATATGTTTTCCAGGACACGCTCAACGGTTCGGCCTCCAACGACCCATTCTTTACCGCTGTGGCCACCATCACGGTGCGCGTGAAGGACGTGGACAACCGGCCGCCGTGGTTTCAGCCGTGTCTGAGGACAAACTTGGGGAACGCCAAACTGTGTGTGAGCACTGGCTACAGAGGCAAAGTTAACCTGACCGAGAAGCAGGTGAGGGTTTTAACTTCTCTGCTATACAGTAAAAATCAAAAGACCCAATGTTGAGATGAACTGGAGGTGTGTAACATGTGTGGGCACCCCGTTGTCAATTTGGTTGGTAGCTTATCCAGTGGTCCTGGACACATTAAAGATTTATCTGAGGTGGCTCCTGGCCCATCTTAAAGCAGCACTATGTAACTTTATTGTTCACAGGGTGCTTTATTGTTGGTGGCTGTTGGGACTGAGGTCATAGTTGCTATAGTTGTAGTCTTTTCAGCATTCTACCAAGAACAAAACTGATGCAGGGCCCACATAGGTGATGGGGAAAGTGACATTCACCCATTCAAAGGTTGATGTATGAGCAAAATAATTATGGAAACATTAGTTTCAGTTGAAAATCTTACATAGTGTTGGTTTAAAACCAATTTAAATTTCAGATGAGACCCAGCACCTCTGTATACTGCAGTAGGCGCAGCTGTTGTAAAGACAGGCTGTATTCCTTTCAGTTTTCCTTGTCTGCAGTAACACCTTACATGGGAGCTGTTGTCAAGAGTAATGGTATGTCATCACTTTCCCCCCACGGGATTGCAGTGGTTCTCAATATTGCACAGATTTCAAAATGCGACCAATATGAAACCTCAGCAACACAATTTTCCCAGTTTATTTGAAAACAGAGCAGTGAAAGATAGAATAAGTTGCTGAGTCTGTCTCTACCATGATTGGCAGATTGGACCCAGAAACTGAAGCAGAAACAAGTTTGTCGGAAATAACTGGTGCTGTACAGCTATTCACAACAAAATAGTGAGTGAGAAGTGTGTGCAGGGTGTTGGGTAGTACAGATGTGTGAAAAACGTGTACAAACATGTACAAACCAGTGGCGTCTCTAGCAAAGCAAGTCTGGTGAGGCACAATAAACTATTTGCTCCATGAATGTAACTAGAAATACACCTCCTCAAATCATAATCATACATTAATGTCATAGGCTAAGCAGAAGCAGAGACAGAGATAATGATGTTCAATAAGCTGCTATTGCCTTGTTAAACAGTAATAAATTACATATTCAGACTGAACCAGTTAATGCTCATTTATAACACACCCTAAGTAATATTTCAGAGCAGGGAAACACAAGATTCTTAACAGTTACATTAAAAAGAATCATATACATAATGTAACATAGACTCACCAGTGATGTTCACTTGAAACACGATCTTTTATCTGAGCAAACTTGTCAAGAACTTTTTTGTCTAAGTCTACCATCCCATGAATGAATTCATTTTTAACTCATTCCGGTGAAGCCAATAGGAGCTAATGCGATGATGTGGCATCCATCGTCCGACCACATTTCACGGGAGTCACCACTCCTCCTAGGTATTTGCCCACGATGCTCACCAAACTCACAATGAGTGTCAGGTGGCCCTGCATCCAAGTTGTGCTCAAGGTCAAAGTTCAGAAGATCTGGGCATTTATGATTTCACAAAAAATGATACTCCTCCTAGACTACTGACCTTGACTTTAAGCACATCCTAGATGGGACTGCATCTAGGCTGTACGTAGGGTCAAGATAACGGTCAGAAGATCTGAGCACTCCCAGGGTGGTCAATTGATAGCATAGCATCCATCCATCCATCCATCTGTCCATCCATCTTCTACCGCTTTTCCGGAGGTCCGGGTTGTGGAGGCAGCAGCTCAAGCAGACAAGCCCAAACTTCCCTCTCCCCGGCCACCTGCTCCAACTCTTCAGCGAGGATACCAAAACGTTCGAGGCCAGCTGGGAGATGTAGTCTCTCCAGCGTGTCCTGGGTCTGCCCCGGGGTCTTCTCCCAGAAGGACATGCCCGAAACACCTCGAGTGCGAGGCATTCAGGAGGCATCCTGATCAGATGCCCAAACCACCTCAACTGGCTCCTTTCGATATGGAGGAGCAGCGGTTTTACTCTGAGCATCTCTCGGATGACTGAGCTCTTCACCCTATCTCTGAGGATGAGTCCAGCAATCCTATGGAGAAAGCTCATTTCAGCCACTTGTATCTGCAATCTCATTCTTTCGGTTATTACCCAAAGCTCATGACCATAGGTGAGGGTAGGAACGTAGATTGACCGGTAAATCAACAGCCTTGCTTTAGAACTCAGCTCCTTCTTCACCACAACAGACTGGTACAACATCCGCATCACTGCAGAGGCTGCTCTGATTCGTCTTTCAATCTCTCACTCCATTCTCCCATCACTCATGAATGAGACCCCAAGATACTTAAACTCCTCCACTTGGGACAGGGGCTTGTCTTCAACCCGGAGAAGACAATCCACCTTTTTCCAGCTGAGGACCATGGACACAGACTTGGAGGTGCTGATTCTCATCCCAGCCGCTTCACACTCAGTAGCAAACCATCCCAGTAAGGCCTGTAGGTCATTGCTTGATGAAGCCAACAGGATGACATCATCCGCAAACAGCAGAGATGAAATCCTGTGGTCAATGAGCATGACACCCTCCAATCCTTGGCTGTGCCTAGAAATCCTGTCCATAAAAAGTATGAACAAGATCAGTGACAAAAGGCAGCCCTGGCAGAGTCCAAGTCTCACTGGAAACAAGTTTGAATGGGTGTTGGATATACGAAATAAACTCTTGCAATGGTCGTATAGGGACCGGATAGCTCGTAACAACGAGCCAGATACCCCATACTCCCGAAGCACCCCCCACAAGAGACCACGAGGGATGCAGTTGAATGCTTTCTCCAAGTCCACAAAACACATGTGGACTAGTTGGGCAAACTCCCATGAACCCTCGAGGATTCTTGAGAGGGTAAAGAGCTGGTGCGATGTGCCACGGCCAGGACAAAAACCACATTGCCTCTCCTGAATCCGAGGTTCGACCAGCGGTCAGACTCTCCTCTCCAGTACCCTGGCATAGACCTTCCCAGGGAGGCTGAGAAGTGTGATCTCCCTAAAGTTGGAACACACCCTCCGATCCCCCTTTTTAAAAAGAGGAACCACCACCCCAGTTTGCCATGCCAAAGTCTGTCCCCACTGTCCCCAAGTGTCCCCAACTTCCATGCAACATTGCAGAGGTGTGTCAACCATGACAGCCCTACAACATCCAGGGCCTTGAGGTTCTCAGGGCAAATCTCGTCCACCCCCAGGGCCCGGCCACCAAAGAGTTTTTAACCACTTCGGTGACCTCAGTTCCTGTGATTGGTGAGCTGTCCCCCTCGTCCTCAAGCCCTGCTTCCTCTATGGAAGGCGTGTCAGTGGGATTGAGGAGATCCTCAAAGTATTCCTTCCACTGCTCAACAATGTCCCCTGTTGAAGACAACAGCGCCCCATCCACACCATACATAGTGTGGGCAGGGAGCTGCTTCCCTCTCCTGAGTCGCTGGACAGTTTACCAGAATCTCTTCGAGGCCGACTGAAAGTCTAGCATAGCAAGTGCATTTAACCTCTGCTGTCCCATAGTGCTGTGTGTAAATGTCTTCTTATTCAGTTTTATTCAACCAAGAACATACCTGTTCTCTTCTACCTGCTGATTGTGAAGCTCAATTGCGCATTTGTGAGTGGTATCAGTCTGAGCCGCTAGCTCTTCCAAAAAAAAAAACAAAAAAACAAATCTAATGGCATTTTCTACATGAGAACTGTGGTTTTCATGTTTAGCAAGTTGTTCAGAAAGATGCTTCAGAGCTGTAAATTCAGTGTTGGTACAAGTAGTGTCCTCTTCAAAGAGCAGGCAAGCAAATAGTCCGGTCCCTTAGGGGAAGGATTGTGCAAATTCTTCTAAAAGCATGAAACTTTCCACACCTATACATTTTGACCTGCTGATTTCAAATCTGCCGGGCGCCAGAGCCAAATCTCAGTGGGGTCGGCCATATTGGACAATTCAAAATGGCCGCCACCCGAAAACCTGTTTTCGCATTTCTCTTGAACAAACAGTCACACAATTACAAATAGACACACTTTTTCAAGGTTTTTGACCTCAAGGAATTCAAATCTGACATCTGTTTTTCAGTAAAATCAATATTGGTCACCATATTGCAAGATTCAATATGGCCGCCAGTCAAAATTGAACTCTGCATAACTTTCACACTTCTTGACATAAAATGACAAACAAAAACTCTTTTCATAGGTTTTTGGTATCAAAGATTTCAAATTTGAACTTACTTTTGACAAAAAAACATTTTCAAGTTTCTTAAAAATCCTTTCTAAGACTTTGTGTCACGAGGTAGCTAGCTGAAAGTAAGATATCCATATATGTATATGTACCTTTGACATATTTGTGCTTGATGCATCCTGTAATATCATTTTATCCTGTAGTAGAGAATAATTTCCTAGAAAAATCTTAAAAATAAATTAGTGATGTCAGGGCACAACCAGGGCACACTGGTGACATCACTGCTGTGAGACTCAGCATGGGGTTTAGTGTCAGCTAGTAGTTTACTAACTGTAGTTGTAGTTTACTGACTCTCGTAGTTGTGTACTTACTTTAGACTGTAGTATTCTGTTAGTGTCCCAAATGTTGTCTAATTAGCCCCAGTGCACATCCCAACTAGTATAGTTAGTTGTAGTGTAGTTGTAGTTAGACAGCCGCGCCTGAATTGACAGGATGTGCCAGCGCGGGACAGCCGAGCCAAGGGTAACGGGGCTCAAGTTATCTGGAAGGCCTACAGATCGCACGGGACTGAAATGACACTAGATGAATGATCGGGCTAGGTGTAGGGCAACCGAACCTAGTTGTATCCCATACCAGAATGTGCACTTTACTTGTATATCATCAAGGTGGTAAAAGGGTAGCCCCTCGGCCTTGATCAGTTTTTTTCACTTTGTTGTATACTGGATCTATTTAGTCATAGCAGGTATATCTAGTGATTACTTGTAGCAAGTATGGAGTCTATAAATTGGAACCTGTGTCAGGAGGAAAAAGATGAGCGATTGCAGTCTCCAAAAGAAGAGGGTCTAGCTTCAATTGAGAAAGATCTCAATGGGTTTAAGGCCATTGGCGTTGTACCTTCATGCATGAAAGTGTCATGGGCTCAACTTGATGAGGGCCAAGGCATTGCTGTGACACTCAAAACAAACAAGGCAAAATATCACAAGCTTTGTAGAAGCTACTGCAGTTCCTCTCGCTTGAAAAGAATTGCTGAAAAGGAGGTTGTGGATGATCAAATTTCACCAAAGAAACTGCGGTCCAGCAATCCAATGCCTTCTGATCTGCAGAAATCCTCCTTCTGCATCATATGTGAGGGACACAAAGGTAAGAACCTTCATAAAGTTGCCACAGACAATGTGGACAAAAACTTGAAAAGCTGGGCTCAGAGCACAAAAAGCTTCAAGCTTCTAGGAAAGCTGATTGCCCAAGCAGCAGATGCCCACGCAGGTGACACTTTCTACCACCTGCCATGTTACCTGCACTTAAGGGACTCAGCTCGTGCTAAGGAACACAAGGCATCTGCAGGTCCTTCTGTCCCACAATTCAACCCGGTTGCTATTGCACAAATTGTGGCTTTGATTGAAGACTCTGAAGATGTCTTCAAGCTGTCTGCATTGAGGCAGTTTTACAGGACACTCATGGAGGAACAAGGAACTCCATGTGCAGATATAAGGGAACCACATGCCACACGGTTCAAAGAGTACCTTCTGCAGCTGCTTCCTGAGTGTACAGACTTCTTTCAGGGCAAGGAGGTGTATATCTCCAGCAACAAGAAGGTTGGTGATCTTCTAGCTGACGCACATAAGAACCAGATAGGGCAGGATGATGCCTTGCTATTGATGCGTGCAGCAGTGAAGCTTAGGAAATTCTGTCTTGAACAGCAAGAACCATTTACTGGTTCTTTTGCTTCTGATGCCCTAACATCTCCCGTTCCTGGACAGCTTAGAAGTTTCATCAACATCCTGCTTCAGGGTCCCTCAGTCTTGCACGAAGGTGACAAAGACTTGCAGGAGCAGGTACATGGCAGGGCAAGGGCCGCAAGTGCTATTGCCCAACAAATCATATACAATGCACGAATTGGGTCACACCATGCCACAAAGACCAGCAACATTCGTCACAGCAAAGACCGGGAAACGCCATTCCCATTGTACCTGGGTCTCAAGCTACATGGTGAGGGCAGGCAGAAGAAGCAGATAAATGATACCAATGCCTTTGGCATGTCTGTGTCTTACAAGCGTGTGTTGGAAAAGTGCTTTTGTTTGCAAATGTGTCACTTTTTTTAGCGGAGATATGGATAAATCATTTTTTTGACGGCGGCCATTTTGAATTGTCCAATATGGCGGCCCCATTGAGAATTCGCTCTGGCGCCCGGCAGAATTGGATTCAGCACATCAAAAACTAGTAGTGTACCAATTTTCATGCTTTTAGACAAATCTGCACGATCCTTCTTAAAATCCCCCCTAAGGGACCGGACTAAAAGCAGAAAAGTGACTTTTTAGGAACACTTGCAGTTAGCCATGTTTTTCTTCTAAACCATTCTGGTTTGAAAGAGCTTTTGTCTTTTCCTGACTGAGAAATGTTTAAGTCCTCTCATTGGTGTGGTCCTAAATATTTAATCTTCAATTTCTGCTCTAATGGCAAGGTGCTAAATCTACCTTCTAATAAACTGTCCACGTGATTCATTTTATTACCCTGCTAGGTGGCTGGGGCTAACTAGCGAAGGTTGAAAGCCTTTTTTTATCCAATGGAAATTAACAAATGAATGTCCTGACATATATCAAATCCATTAGTTACGTCTGATTGGCTGTGTGGCCTGGATGGGAGGGCCCCTCTGGGCAGCATGGATATCAGCTGGAGCATGCACAATAGTTTTAACCCACAGGATGACTTTAACAGGCTTTGAAAGGTCGGCCCTATATGTAATGAAACAGCAACATTTATGAGAAATCTTGACTTTGATGCAAGAAATATAGCAATATATTTGGACTGTATGACAGCAGTGCTATGTGATATGTAATCAATGTACAATATTTTTTGTTAATTGTGAAGAAAAATGTATATTGTTGAAAATGTATAACACTGACTGTGCATGGACTGTTCAACAGGCACATCTGGTGCCCCTTAATGCAGAGAGGCCAGTGGTACAAACAATTCAAAGCCATTTAGGAAAGACAGTCTGGTGCACACTGTCCAATTTATAACCTTTAATGGTGCACAGACTGACGTTTCAGCACTATCTGTGTCTTCTTCAGAGTTACATACAGCTGAACAAAATGGCTGTCATTAAATAGACACTAGACCATGTGTGAGAAACTCATTGGATAGTTAAAACCATAAAAGTTCAACTCATTTTGTCATCTCATCTTGTCATCTCTCATCTTGTCATTCATGACAAGAAAAGACGAACGTTCCATCACTGCCCAATCTTGTCCATATATAACCTGCTGAGCTTTGAAAATCTAATCATGTATACAAATGTGTGTCTTTTGTTTAAGGTAATCCATAACTCTGCTGCTCCTCCCTTAAAAAGGTTTGTTTCATTAAGTTCTGTAAATACATCTCGGACAACTCGATCAACAGCACGCGGCGAGTGCAGGATTCCTAAACACAAGACAACATTAGCAAATTCAACATTTTCATGTGTGGCTATGTGACAGTGGAACATGTTACCAGCGGAGTTACTTGCAGTTACAGACTATCACACATTTTCACGCTTGGTGAAAAAAACAGTTAATCTCTAAGCAAACCTGTGTCCATAATGTACTGTGATGTTAGAGTGTGTGATGACGACAGTGGGACCAATAAGAGTCAGTGGTTGGATGTGAAAAATTGTTTATATGGATGGTTATAAAATGTATTATTGTATGTTTTAGTTCTTGTCAATGTTTTGGGTTCTTATCAATGTTATTAATGTCTGTTTTAGTTTTTAGCAATGCTTGGTTTTAGTTTTTAATCAGTGTTTGGTTTTATTTTTTTTATTAATGCTTACTTGTAGTTTTAGCAAATGTCTGCTTTTTAATGCTAACACCAGCCTGCCCAGGGACTACAGGTGGAAATTAGCACTAGTGCTATAACCTGGTACAATGCATCTTTCCTCTTTAAGGTCAATGTATATTGTGCATGTCCCTGCATAAATAAATAAATAAAGAAAGAAAGAAAGATTTGGTTGATGGAGTGTGGTGGGTGTTACCACACACTTGATCCACCCCAACCAATGATAGACACACATCTAGCAGTAAAAATAACATGCCATAGCATGGTATTTATGACATTTTAAAATATTTTTAGATAGTATAAAAAGAGATTCTCAAAAAAACATATCATAAGAAAAAAGATGAACAAAGTTCCTCAATGAATCCAAAGGGCTCCACTGTGTTCAGGGTGTGAATCCAGTCTGCTTCCCTGCAGAGTAAAATCTTGACGATGTCTAAACCTCTAGGGGGACGCATAATTCTCTGTTCCCCAGAATAAAAGTGAAGCTGTGGAACCATGGTTGGCCTGAACATAATCGCGAGCAATGGTGTAGTCCATATTTTTAGTGTAAATTGCAGTCTTGTGTTCTGATATTCTTACTTTAAAGCTCTTTTTGTTTGTCCCACATAGACCAGGCCACACGGACACTTTAACAAGTAAATCACATGTGTACTGTTGCAATTAATAAAAGATTTAATATAATACTTTTTACCAATCCAAGGGTGTGAAAAGTACTTGGTGTCCAATGAATTAGAGCACTGAACACAATGACCACAACGATGAAAGCCTGTTGGAGGAGCCTGTAAACAAGAGACAGACTTAAGTTGTTTCCCAATATCAGAATGCACCAGTCTATCTCTCAGACTACGACAACATTTAAAAGAAATAGGAGTAGTAGTAGAGGAAATATGATTCAATGATGGATCACTTTTAAGAACATTCCAGTGTTTAAGAATAATATTTTAAACTTTACCTACTACAAATGAGAATTCAGTGGAAAAAGCAACTCTGGAAGAGGTTGTAGGATTTGCAGTGTCATGGCGGCCGCTGGGCCGTCATCATCCTCAGCTGCGCACACACCTGCCTTTGGTAATCAATGGGCTTTAAAAGCCAGTATCTCGAACTGCTCTGCACGGAGTCATCTGTCGCCTTTGCCTCGCAACGCGTCAAGGATACGACCTCAAGCCAGAGTCAGAACCAAGTCACCACGCCAAGCCACGTCACGTAAGATACCTCATCACTCATCCTGTCCTAGTGTTCTCCCCTGTGCACAGGTGGACCTCCCTGGCGGCGGATTTACCTTCCCTGTCAACGGGACGCCATCTCCTCCTCCTCGGAGCTCTTCCTCACCACCTCAGCGTCGAGCACCACGCGCACCACGCTGCACCGGGACACGGAGCCAGCAAGATTCTCCCAGCGGCGCCTGCAAGGCTGCCAGGTCGCAGCAAGAATTGCTCAGCTCCAGTGACCAGACAGCTTCGCACTCACTCACTCATTCACACACGCAACACTCTTCACTTTAATCAATAAATAATTGTCAAAACAATCTACTCGTGTCAGCGTCTGTCTCCTGGGTCCCCAACCATGTCAGTACGACTTCGTCAAGATGACCCAGCTGACAGTGCGCTGGCGCGCCGTATTAACACTCTTAGCGCTCGAGTAGATTTGATTGCTCACCAACAGACAGTTATTTTGAACCAGTTAACCCAGGTTAACAGCCGGCTGGATCGCCTGGAAGGACGCCAGTTGTTCCCCCCCGGCCACCGGGGCTTCACCAGCCCCTGTAGCCTCACCAGCTAGCCAAACATCCCAGCCATCATTACCTCGTCTCACTCTCGTGCCTACCCCCACCCGCTTTAGCGGAAAACTCGGGGAAGCACGGGGCTTTTTGCTCCAATGTGAATCAGTCTTTCACCGCGTCCCGGGGGATTTCACCACCGATCACAGCAAAATTGGGTACATCTCCAATCTGCTCGGGGGGAGGGCATTAGATTGGGCCTACACTATTATGGCTAAACCCAACTATTCCCTTTTGACTTACCAGCAGTTCGTGGCAGAATTTTTGGAGGTGTTTGATCATACAGACCGGGGCGCGGTGCTAACTGATCGGCTGCTTAGCCTTCGGCAGGGCAGTAGATCTGCCGCCGATTATCTAACTACTACTAACTAACCTGCACTTATATAGCGCTTTTCTAGTCACAAAGACCACTCAAAGCGCTTTCATTAATACTAACCCTCTATTCTAAGGGCCTATAGGAAACAGATATCTAGGGACAATTTAGAACAGCCAATTAACCTAACATGCATGTTTTTGGCATGTGGGAGGAAACCGGAGAAATCCCGGAGTAAACCCACGCAACACGGGGAGAACATGCAAACTCCACACAGATCACTGTTGGTCGGGGGCTGGGATCGAACCCACGATCCCCACAATCCCCCGGCCAAGGGTAAACTGTGCTGCCGCAGTGCTAACCACTGCGCCACCGTGCACCGTGCCGTAGATTTCCGGGTATTAGCTGCCGAGGTCAGGTGGGGGGAGCCAGCGCTTTACGGTATTTTCCTCCGCAGCCTTAGTTCGGAGCTGAAGGATGAACTAGCGGCACGGGATAAACCAGACAGGTTAGGGGAGTTAATTTCTCTCACCATTAGTTTAGACAGTAGGCTGAAGGAGCAAGCGGCCGAACGGAGGGCTGTTAGCCGTTCGAGTAAACCCCGCCCTCGCTCCGCTAGGTTGCCTCTCCTTGCTCTGCCCTCGTCAGAGGAACTTCCGGAGCAAGAGGATATGGTTATCGGACAATCGGGAGTTTCAGCGGCTGAGAGACAGTGCCGGAGGGATCTGGGCCTGTGTTTTTATTGTGGCAATGGGTCTCACGGGGTTGCCGAATGTCCAAATCGGTTAAAAGGGGGAGGTCCGTGGATCACAGTAGGGGGATTCACGGACATTAAACAGAAAAAGCCCCTCACTAGTTGCCGTGTCCCCATTAGGCTACTTTATAAACACAAGGAACATACTACACATGCCCTAGTTGATTCTGGAGCTGAGCAGAACTTCATCTCCAGAGACCTGGCAACCCAGATGGGCCTCAGCTGTCAACCCCTTTGCCCACCTGTCAATCACATCACATTATCCAAGACGTCACTGACTTCTGTTTCCCATCAGACGGTTCCCGTGTCAGTGATAGTCTCCGGAAACCACCGAGAGGAGATTCGTTTCTTGGTATTACCCATCTCCTCTTCACCTGTGATCCTGGGGTACCCATGGCTATGGCTCCACAACCCCACTTTTGATTGGCAAGCTGGAAGTATCATCGCGTGGAGTTCCTTTTGTTTGAGTGCCTGCCTCCAGTCTGCAGCGTGTGCTCCCTCAGTTTCGGTGCCTTCTCCTTCAACGCCACCCCCGGCCCTGTCCATGGTACCAGAAGTCTACCACGATCTAGGAGCGGTGTTCAGCAAGTCACGGGCGCTGTCCCTCCCCCCCACCACCGTCCTTACGACTGCGCGATTAACCTCAGGGCGTGGGCCCCTCTCCCGGCAAGTCGTCTATACAGCCTGTCTGCCCCGGAGTGCGAGGCTATGGACACTTATATTAAGGAGTCTCTTAGCTCTGGGATTATTCGTCCTTCGTCTTCGGCGGTGGGTGCAGATTTCTTCTTTGTTGGAAAGAAGGATGGTTCGCTGCGTCCCTGCATCGACTTCTGAGGGCTCAACGAGATCACCATCAAGGACGAGTACACGCTGCCGTTGATGAACACGGCTTTTGACTCTCTCCAGGGGGCGTCTTGGTTTACGAAGCTGGACCTGCGTAACGCGTACCACCTGGTGTGCATCAGGGAGGGCGATGAGTGGAAGATGGCGTTCCGGACCCCAAGCGGCCATTTTGAGTACCTGGTGATGCCGTCTGGGTTAACCAACGCTCCAGCCGTCTTCCAGCGTTTGATTAACGACGTCCTCCGGGATTTCCTTAACTCCTTCGTGTTTGTCTACCTTGATGACATCTTCATCTTCTCACGCACGTTGGAGGAGCACCAGGTGCATGTGCGACGGGTCCTGCAGCGCCTCCTGGAGAACCAGCTGTTTGTCAAAGCTGAGAAGTGTGAATTTCACACTGACAAGACTTCTTTTCTTGGTTTCATTATTGCCCGCAATCAGGTGCTTCCCGACCCGGCCAAGGTCGAGGCGGTGGTGGAGTGGCCTATGCCCACGTCCAGGAAACAGTTACAGGGGTTCCTGGGTTTTGCCAATTTCTACCGCTGGTTTGTGCCAAACTTTGGGATCATCGCCCGCCCCCTGACTGCCCTCACGTCTCCCAAGATCCCTTTTCGTTGGAGCGAGGAGGCTGCCACAGCATTTGGGAGGTTGAAGGAGGAGTTTGCTTCGGCCCCTGTCCTGACCCAGGTGGATCCGGCGTTGCAGTGCCTTGTGGAGGTGGATGCCTCGGATTCGGGAGTTGGGGCGGTTCTCTCCAAACGTTCTCCAGTGGACGGAAGGATCCGGCCGTGTGCTTTCTTCTCCCATCGCCTGACGCCCGCTGAGAGGAACTACTGTATCGGTGACAGGGAGCTGCTGGCCGTGAAGCTCGCCCTGGAGGAGTGGAGGCACTGGCTGGAGGGGGCTGCCCAGCCGTTCGTCGTATGGACGGATCATAGGAACCTTGAGTATCTCCGGACGGCCAAATGGTTGAACGCTTGCCAGGCCCGCTGGTCTCTTTTTTTCGGCCGGTTCGATTTTACCATCACCTACCGGCCGGGGAGCAAGAATGGCAAGCCTGACACTCTCTCGAGACAGTTCAACGCGCAGTCCACCGGGGAGCAGGAGGAGACTATCCTGCCGTCGTCTTGTGTGGTGGGCGCCCTGTCATGGGAGATCCGGGACAAGGTCAGGAGAGTGCAGGAGACGGAGCCCGACCCGGGTGGGGGTCCCCCGGGCCGTTTGTTCGTTCCTCTTTCTGTCAGGAGCGAGGTTATTCAATGGGGTCACACGTCCAAGCTGGTGTGTCATCCGGGAGTTGCCCGCACCACCGACCTTCTCCAGAGAGCCTTCTGGTGGCCAGGATTGCGGAGGGATGTTAACAACTATGTCCGGGCCTGCGCCCAGTGCGCCACCGGGAAATCATCATCTTCCCCCCCGGCGGGTCTTCTTCACCCTCTACCAGTTCCTTCTCGCCCCTGGTCCCACGTAGCTTTGGACTTCATGATGGGTCTGCCCCCCTCTGGTCACTTCACGTCAGTCCTAACGATAGTGGACCATTTCTCCAAGGCAGCTCATTTTGTGCCTCTCCGGGGGTTGCCTTCTGCGCGGGAGACGGCGGACCTTCTAGTGCAGCATGTGGTCCGTCTTCATGGTATCCCGGCTGATATCGTATCGGATCGAGGTCCACAGTTTGTGTCCCAGGTCTGGAAGGCATTCTGCACAGTGCTGGGGGCCACGGCTAGTCTCTCTTCTGGGTACCACCCGCAGAGCAACGGTCAGTGCGAGCGGGCCAATCAGGAGCTGGAGGCTGCGCTTCACTGTGTCATCTTTTCCTGCTCCTCTTCTTGGAGCACGTTTCTACCCTGGATCGAGTACGCACACAACACCACGGTGTCCTCTGCTACTGGGATGTCCCCTTTTAAAGCGTCTCTGGGGTATGATCCACCACTGTTCCCGGAGGAGGAGAAGGAGGTGGCGGTCCCTTCGGTGCAGGCTCATGCTAGGCGTTGTCGGCGGATCTGGACCATCACCTGCAGAGCCCTCCTTAGGACCACAGAACGTAATATCCAGGTGGCCAACCATCACAGGAGGCCCGCCCCGGACTATGAGGTGGGTCAGAAGGTCTGGTTGTCCACTAAGAATATCAATGTGCCGGCCGAGAAGCGCAAGCTGACCAAGCGCTTCATCGGTCCTTTTGTGATTTCACGTATTATCAACCCTGTGTCTGTGCGCCTTGCTCTTCCCTCTTCTTTGCGCATCTGCCCTACCTTTCACGTCTCCCAGGTCAAACCCCACATCTCCGATTCTCTGTGCCCGCCCCCCGCGGCTCCTTCCCCCCCGAGGATGATCGACGGCCATCCGGCTTGGGGGGTGAATGCCATCTTGGATGTCCGCCGGCGGGGTCGGGGTCTTCAGTATTTGGTGGACTGGGAGGGTTTTGGCCCTGAGCATCGCTCCTGGATTCGCCCAGCGTTGATCCTTGACAAGCAGCTGATCCGCGATTTTCATCGGGCGCATCCAGGTAGGATTGGGCAGGTGCCTGGAGGCACCTCTAGAGGGGGGAGTACTGTCATGGCGGCCGCTGAGCCGTCATCATCCTCAGCTGCGCACACACCTGCTGTTGGTAATCAACAGGCTTTAAAAGCCAATATCTCGAACTGCTCTGCACGGAGTCGTCTGTCGCCTTTCCTCGCAACGCGTCAAGGATACGACCTCAAGCCAGAGTCAGAACCAAGTCGCCACGCCAAGCCACGTCACGTAAGATACCTCATGACTCATCCTGTCCTAGTGTTCTCCTCTGTGCACAGGTGGACCTCCCTGGCGGCGGACTTACCTTCCCTGTCAACGGGATGCCATCTCCTCCTCCTCGGAGCTCTTCCTCACCACCTCAGCGTCGAGCACCACGCGCACCACGCTGCACCGGGACACAGAGCCAGCAAGATTCTCCCAGCGGCGCCTGCAAGGTTGCCAGGTCGCAACAAGAATCGCTCAACTCCAGTGACCAGACAGCTTCGCACTCACTCACTCACTCATTCACACACGCAACACTCTTCACTTTAATCAATTAATAATTGTCAAAACAATCTACTCGTGTCAGCGTCTGTCTCCTGGGTCCCCAACCATGTCATGCAGTTTGTTTGTTTTTTTCCAGTAGTATTGACTGTCTATTTGTATGCCAGGCCCTCTGATAGGATGCAGAAATATATTCTAGAAGATAACTTCGTTCTTGAAAGTGCCGTTGCATCTCAGTAGCTTGTAAGTGGAACTCATTATCAGTACTACAGTTTCTTCTCAGTCTTAAAAATTGCTCCAATGGAATATTTTGAATAAGAAGTTTGGGATGATGGCTTCTGGCTTGTAGAAGAGTGTTTCTGCTCAATGGTTTACGATAAATTGTGGTTTCAATCACATTATTAATACCTTTTTTAAAGTGTCAGATCTAGAAAATGGACAGATGTACTATTCTGTTCCATAGAAAATGATAAATAATTTGTAGTAGAATTGATATATTTTAGGAAGGCAGTTAACTCTTCACTATTTCCTCACCAGATAACCAAGATGCCATCAGTATATCTTTTCCATAGGACAATTTTGGGAAAAAAAAAAAGAATTTTAAAGAGAATTGTAGATGAATTTTTCTTCCAAGATCCCCATACCAAGACAGGCATAAGATGGCGCAAAAGCACTGCCCATTGCTGTACCACAGGACTGCAAATAATAGCAATCAGCAGACCTGAAAAAGTTCATGGTAAGGATCATCTCAGACAGAGAAAGTAAAAATTCAGTAGGAGGCAAAATCTCATGAGGGCGTTTTGTCAAATAATGGGCCAGAGCAGGAAGACCATTTTCATGGGATATACAGGTATGTAAGCTTTGCACATCTGGCGTAACAAGAATATCATTTTATTCATATCTAAAGTCTTTCAGTGTAATGAGTACATCAACTGTGTCCCCGAGGAAGGATGGAAGATTGGAGACAAATTTCTTAGCAAAGAAGTCAACATATTGAGATAAAGGCTCTGTAAGACTGCCAGTACTTGCCACAATAGGAGAAAGAGGGTGATTACTAGCAGACTTATGTATTTTAGGCAGACCATAAAATACAGGACAGACAAGATGTTCAACAGTCAAGAAGACCTTTTCTTTTTCAGTTATCCAACCTCTCTTGAATGCAAGATTGATATATTCAGAAATTTGATTTTTTTTTCTAAATTTTCAGTAGGATTTAGTTTCAAAGGTGTATAATAGCCTGTCTCAGACAGTTGACTTCTTTTGCAGGAGTCATAATGCTCACATCCCATAGCCACAACAGATCCGTCTTCATCAGCTGGTCAGATTATAATATCTTTTCTAGGATTCAAGGATTCAAAGGCTTTATTATCATGTGCACAGTTAAGAAATGCAACATTTCCTGAGCAATGAAATTATTACTCTGCTCTCCGAACAAATGCCAAGGTAATAGATACGCATCAATACTAATAAGGTAATAACACACCTAATACTAATGAATACTAATAACACACTCTAATAACACCCATTAGGAAATTAGGACACCTCAAGCACACCTTAATACTAAGTACTAATACTAATGAATACTAATAACACACATTAGGCAATTAGGACAGTTAAAGCAGTTAAACTAGAGGAAACAAGAAGAATGAAAATTGAAAATTCACTGGATGACTATAATGGACAATGGTATATTAATATCAGAGATGATATTAACCTGAGATGGCATAAGCCTATGTACAGTGTGCAAATGAGAGCAATGTGCAAATGAGGAATGTACAAATTGTCATGACTGAAGTGAGAAGCTCATGTGCTAGGCTGCTAACACCAGAGAAGACACTCAAACACGGAGTAGAAATGTTTAACACAACTTTATTGAAAAACAAACACACTGCTGTAGAGAAAGCGACGCACGCTGGGGCAGCACACAGCCACAGGAGAGTCTGACCGGGTGGAGGAGACAGTCCAGGGTGATGATGATGATGAGACAGGCAAGCGCATCACAATCCCGGAGACACACCGCTGTGATGGCAGCAACCTGAGGAGAGAGGAGACAAAGGAGGGTTAGGCTGAGTTCCTACCGGCACAATTCTAAACCTACATTCAGGCAGCAGTACCCCACGAGCCAGTGCCAAAGTGTTCACAAGCAGGTCCTTATAAGCACTGGCAGAGAAGAGGCAGCAGGTGCGTCCACTCACGCAGGTGCACTGATGACCTGCAGAGCCAGGAAGCAGGTAGAGAACCTCCCACAAGAAGGGAGGGGGAGCACGCTCACCTAATCATCACTGTGCCCCCCCTCAAGGGGCGCCTCCTGGCGGCCCACCGGGCTTGTTGGGATGAGCCCGGTGAAAGGCTCGGACCATCCCCTTGTCATGGAAATTACAGCCGGGGAGCCATGATCTTACCATCCATACTTCTGGTCCGTAGCCTTTCCAGTGGACCAGGTATTGCAAAACCCGGCCCCGATAGCGGACATCCAGAATCCTCTGCACGGTGTAGGTGAACAAGAAGTGGTCAGTGATGGTGAGGATGACCATGTTGCCCTGCGAGGGAGGAAGACCAGTGACGAAATCCATGGCAATGTGCGACCATGGGTGACTAGGGACCGGCAGGGGATGCAGGAGGCCGGCAGGAGGTGAAGAGTCCAGTTTATTCATGGCACAAACTTGGCAGGCTTTGACATAGTCCCGGATGTCCATCTGCAGTGTAGGCCACCAGAACACTTGCTGTACCAGGTTGACAGTACTGGAAATCCCGGGGTGACAGGCAAAGTGGCTGGTATGCCCCCACTGGATGACGTCGCTGCGCAGGCTGGATGGAATGAACAGGCAGTCGGCTGGGGCCTCCTCGGGCTTGGGCTCAGCGGATTGGGCCTGCCGGACCCTCTGCTCAATCTTCCACGAGAGGGCGCCAAGTATGCAAGGAGAGGGAACTATAGGCTCCGAAGGAGAAGAGGAGGATAACAGGTCAGAAGTGAACTGGTGGGAGAGAGCGTCAGGCTTGATGTTTCGAGAGCCCGGGCAATAAGTGATAGTGAGATTGAACCTGAGAAAGAATAAGGCCCAGCAGGCCTGCCTGGAGTTCAACCTGCGGGCCGACCTAAGGTATTCTAAATTTTTGTGGTCGGTCCAAATGATGATGGGGTGAATCGCTTCCTCCAGCCAGTACCTCCACTCTTCAAGGAACAATTTAATGGCTAGCAGCTCTCAGTCTCCAAAGTCGTAATTCCTCTTGGCCAGCGTTAACTGCCGAGAGAACTACGCACATGGGTGAAGCTTCTGATCGGAGGCTGAGCACTGTGAGAGAACAGCGCCCACCTCCGAATCGGAAGCATCCACCTCCACTATGAACTGGAGCTGGGGGTCGACTTGGGCCAAGATGGGTGTGTTGGCGAAATGGGCTTTCAACTCAGTGAAAGCCCGCTCCGCTGCCTCAGTCCAAATAAAGGGCATTTTGGTCGAGGTCAGCTGAGTTAGAGGCTGTGCAACCCTGCTGTAGTTCCTATTGAACCTGCGGTAAAAATTAGCAAAACTCAGAAAGCGTTGGAGCTGTTTGCAGGATTGCGGGGTAGACCAATTGAGCACAGCCTTTACCTTGGCTGGGTCGGCCCTCAACTACCCTTCGGCCACAATAAAGCCCAGGAAGGAAGTGGAGCGGGTGGAGAACTCACACTTCTTGGCCTTCACAAAGAGCTGGTTCTCCAGAAGCTGCTGTAACACGGCCCGGACATGGACTGCATGTTCCTCCGGCGTGCGGGAAAATATCAAAATATCATTGAGATAAACAAAAATTAACTGATTGACCATATCACAGAGGACGTTGTTGATCATATGCTGGAAGACGGCTGGAGCATTAGTGAGCCTGAAAGGCATCACCAGGTACTCAAAGTACCCCAGGTGTGTTTTTAAAGCCGTCTTCCATTCGTCCTGTTCACGTATGCGGACCAAATGATAAGCGTTGCACAAGTCGAGTTTGGAGAACACCCGCGCGTGCTGAAGGAGCTTGAACGTGGAGTTAATCGGGGCGAAGGATATTTATCTTTGACGATTATTGCGTTGAGCTCATGGCAGTCGATACATGGACGCAGGGATCCATCCTTCTTCCTGATGAAGAAAAACCTTGCCCCAAGAGGAGCCTAAGAAGGCCAAATGAGGCTGGCGTTCAGGGAATCCTTGATGTAGCTTTTCATCACCTCCCTTTCCAGCCCAGAAAGACTGTACAGCTGGCTGGACGGCAGCCACGCACCCAGGAGGAGGTAAACAGCACAGTCATAAGAGCAGTGTGGTGGCAAAGAGAGAGCTCTTGACTTGCTAAAGACCTCTCCAAGGTCATGATAGGCCTCGGGTACAAGGCTGAGGTCCAGCGGCTCCACCGGGGAGAAGGAGATGGGAAGGGATGGTGAACACACGGCCGAACTGAGGCAGGAGGCTAGGCAAAAGGGACTCTAGGAAGAAATTGAGTTTTGAGTCCAATTGATAATAGGATTATGCTTCTGGAGCCAAGGGTAATGCAAAACCACCGGGGAGGATGAGCTAAGTAGAATAAAGAACGAGAGAGTCTCCCGGTGGCTCCTGGAAAGAAGGACAGAGACCGGCTCCATGCGCTCGGTCACGGAAACTAGGCTGCATCCGGATAACGCCGCTACGTTTAGCGAAGCTGGCAATTTGGTGGTGCGTATGACTATCTCCCGTACAAGCCGCGAAGAAATAAAGTTCTGCTCAGCCCCTGAATCAATTAACGTGAGACCTTCTTCTCAGCCCCTGGTAATTGGATAAGCGCCGGCATCAAAAAGTTAGCTGGGGGATGAGTAGAATTACCGCCCACCAGACCCCCCACAGCTACTGACGGGCCCCATCTTTTAGGTTTCAGGGGGCAAACAAACAATTTATGCTCCAATGAGCCGCAGTACATGCATGTGCCAGCTCTCCTCCATCACTGGTGCTCCTCCGGAGTCAAACAGGCTCGGCCTAATACCATAGCTTTGGAGGAGGAGTCGGGCTTTTCAGAACTGGAAGCCGGAGGAGGTGTGCGCGAGACGGGCGGACTGAAGAAGGCCTTCTGCTCCTTTGCGCGCTTGCGGTACCGGTTATCCAAACTGACGGCCAGATCAATAAACTCATCCAGAGAGGGGGGCGTAGCATGAATTGCCAGGTCGTTGCGGAGATTGGTGTTCAGACCCAGGAGGAAGGCGATGCTTAAGGCAATGTTATTCCACCCAGATTCTGCCGCGGTGACCCGGTGCTTCACAGAGAAATCGGCCGCAGACCGATCCCCCTGCCAGAGAGACATAAGGCGGCTGATGATATTTCCCTCACTCTCCGAATGGTCAAAGGCCTGGAAAATTCTTGAATAAAATGTTTGAAGGTATAATTGGGGCCCTCCATGCTATCGAGAATGGACTGAGCCCAATTAAGAGCCTGGTCTCGAAGCAGGAGGGTCATAAAATGAATCTTGAAAGTGTTGTCCGGGTACTCCCTGCCCATCTGCTGTAGATAAAGATGAACATGGAGCAAAAAGCCCTTGCCCCCCCCCGCCCCGGCGTATGGGGCAGGTGTGGGAATGGATGTGGTATGGCAGACGGTGTTGGCCGCCAGGACGGCAGGTGGAGGGGAAGGACCGAGCGAGGCATCTGGCAAAGATGCTGGGTGACTGTGGTCAGCTGCGGACTAATTGTTTACGGCTGCTCAGTGAGCACAGCCACCTGGCGTTCTGTGGTGTCCAACCGGAAGAGAGCTGAGTGCTCCGCTGATACAGCGCCCGCTGAGCTTTGGTCATGGCTGGCTTGTTCTGTCATAACTGAAGTGAAAAGCTTACGTGCTAGGCTGCTAACACCACAGAAGACACTCAAACACGGAGTAGAAACGTTTAACACAACTTTATTGAAAAACAAACACACTGCTGTAGAGAAAGCAACGCATGCTGGGGGAGCTCACAGCCTGTGGGAGAAGGGGAAATGAGAGCTGGTTAGATATGAGCAGTATGACAGGGGATAATGGATTGAGCAGAAGTAATCTTACAACAGGTGAGCGGAGAGCCCGGCAGAGGAACCCAGCAAAGAGGAGGGGGAACCAGCTGGGCAGAGCTGGCAGAGGTCGAAGAGAGGAGCTGGGAGGAGTCTGACCAGGTGGAGGAGACAGTCCAGGGTGATGATGATGATGAGACAGGCGAGTGTACCACAATCCCGGAGATGCACCGCTGTGATGGCAGCAACCTGAGAGAGAGGAGGAAAAGGAGGGTTAGGCTGAGTTCCTACCGGTACAATTCTAAAGCTATGTTCGGGCAGCAGTACCCAACGAGCCAGCGCTGAAGTATTCACAAGCAGGTCCTTATAAGCACTTACAGAGAAGAGGCAGCAGGTGCATCCACTCACGCAGGTGCGCTGATGACCTGCGGAGCCGGGAAGCAGGTGGAGAACCTCCCACAGAAAGGGAGGGGGAGCGCGCTCACCCGATCATCTCACAAATTAGGACCCAGTGTGAGAATTTCTCTGTTATGATAACACCCAATAGACTGTACAATGTTAATTTAGCAGCAGAGATGATATGGACATGAGACAGGTTGAGACTATGTACACTGTGCAAGTGAGCAATATGCAGATTTAGCAACCAGTGTGTTCAGGTTCAGGCTACTTTATTTGTACCCGTAGGTAGATTTGTTTTGCAGACTGGTGACATCCATATTTACAAGCCACAGTTACAATCAACACAAACACAAACACAGGCACACATGAAGCTGACTCATACAGTCCACAAACATTCCAGGACAGAAACGACACAGAGAATTTCGTTAAAAACACATTAAAGTGCGTAAAAACAGACACACAGACGACTGACTTTTTTCACCAGCTGCCGGTCGCTGCGTGCACATGCGCCCATGAATTCCTGTTTGCAAAGCTGTGTCTGGAGTTTGTCCCCAACCCGGAGAGGACAGGTGGAGGAGTTTAAGTATCTTGGGGTCTTATTCATGAGTGAGGGGAGAATGGAGCGAGAGATTGACAGACAGATCGAAGCAGCATCTGCAGTGATGGGGACGTTGTACCGGTCTGTTGTGGTGAAGAGGGAACTGAGCTCTAAGGCAAAGCTGTGGATTTACAAGTCAATCTACATTCCTACCCTCACCTATGGTCATGAGCTTTGGGTAATGACCGAAAGAAAGAGATCGTGGATACAAGCGGCTGAAATGAGCTTTCTTCGTAGGACTGCTGGACTCACCCTCAGAGATAGGGTGAGGAGATCAGTCATTTGGGAGAGGCTTAGAGTAGAACCGCTGCTCCTCCACATTGAAAGTTGCCAGTTGAGGTGGTATAGGCATCTGATCAGGATGCCTCCTGGATGCCTCCCACTTGAAGTGTTTCGGGCACATCCAACTGGGAAGAAACCCCGAGGCAGACCCAGGACTCGCTGAAGAGACTATGTCTCCCAGCTGGTCTTGGAACACCTTGGTGTCCTCTCTGAAGAGCTGGAGCAGGTGGCTGGGGAGAGGGAAGTCTGGGCTTCTCTGCTTGAACTGCTGCTTCTGCGACCTGGACTTTCAGAAAAGCGGTAGAAGATGGATGGATGGATGGATGGATGTCCGGAGTTTGTTATTTATTCAGGAATCTGATGACAGTGGAAAAGAAGGAGTTTTTTTAGTCTGGATGTCCTGCATTTCACACTTCTGTACATCCAGCCTGTGGATACTAGTGTGAACATTCTGTGCTGGGGGTGGGTGGGGTCCTGGTGGATGGCGGCAGCTCTCCTTTGGACTCAGCAGTGGTAGATGCTCTGCAGAGAGGGGAGGGGAGTCCTGATGATCTTCTCCGCTGTCTTCACCACTCTCTGCAGGCGTTTGTGGTCCAGGGCAGTAGTGCTGCCGTACCACACAGTGATGCAGTTGGTCAAGATGCTGTCGATGATGCAGCTGTAGAAATTGTTGAGGATCTTGGAGGACATGCCAAACTTCTTCAATCTCAGAAAGTAGATGTAACTCTTGCCTTACGTTAATTAGGTAAAAGGAATTATTAAGTGTAGACCAGTTGCTAGGTTCGTAAGGATTACAATAGGGAATTAAAATGAGTGTGGAATGAAATAGCTGGAGGCAAGAAATGAGCAATAATGGCTGTTATTTTTAAAGATAAAGAGAACAAAATATACAAACAATTTACAAATATACAAATATAACAACGGCCGGCATGAAATAACCCCCCCCCCCAAAAAAAAAATGTCTTACTGAGCTCAGTGTTTGTTTGTCTTTTTGTTTTAGTCATTTGACCAGTCAATATATCTTGTATTTCCAAGTTCAGGTTTCTTTTCCTCTTTTAAAGCAGGGGCTTAAGTTGTTACCACTTTGAATTTTGTGCACTGGAGAGAGGAAGGATGTTCTTCAATTGAGATCTTGGTTCAGGCCTTGGTTCAGGTCTTGGTTCAGGTCTTGGTTCAGGTCTCGGGTCAGGCTCACCATCTCCATTCGGAGAGAATCCAGGATCCAGAAGATTCTTAATCGGCAACCAAAAAAAACCTAGCCTGCACAACAATAATGGTATTATTGTATACAGCTAAAGCAATGCATTTTTCAATTTCTTCTCATATATCACTATAGCATAGTGTTTAAATTCTTCTCTCATATTACCATTGTTACAATCCAGTAATATAGTAATATCTTACATTTTACATCTTACATGCATGTTTTTTAACTCAAAATCTCTCTTGTAGTACATGAAATACTCTTTTTTTCTCATGTAACCAAATAAATGAATTTCTCTTTTTACCCCTACATCATTTAACCATGAAATTATGATTAATATTTTTAACCTAGTCTTTGTAAATCATGAAATGAAATACAATTAATTTATCACATGACCAGGGAATATACTGTCCCATTACTTCCAATATTCCTTTTTAAAATCAGTAAAACCCTGTCTGAGCTACTGGGCTTAGCATAGCTTATGAATTTACATAGAAACCAACAAAATGTGCTTTTAACATCAAACTAAACATTACATTCAACCAGAGATGGTGCAAAAAGAACTAAAAGTACTTCAGCATACTGTTGTGAACTGAAATCCCATTTAGAAAAACCATACAGAAACAAAAATAGCCTTTTCCATTGCTTTTAAACAGGAAAAATCCACCCGCGATTAGCATTAGCATAACGCTAACGTTAGCATGGCGCTAGCATGCTTCCTTTAGCACACACTTGGTTTTCACTCACCAAGATGAGGTATCAGCGTGAACACAGCAAAGGACACAGCCACAATGCCTCTCAAGCTCGTGCTCCCGTCAACTTAGGACAATAAAGGTTTCAAATTAGCATTTGGACAGTGTTTAGATTTATTTATAGCACTTTTCTATATTAAGCTCACCAAGACGACCCACAGGTTTTTACACGGACCGTCTACAGCCTCTCTCGTTCGTCCTCAGAGTGCAAAAGACTGAAAATGGGTACGTGCCTCGGCACTCTGCTCGGAAGGCGGGACTAATATTGCTCTTAACGAATAAAAAGATCAAGATCACCCAAGTGACCATGAAACAGGAAAATAAAGTTGGATAACGAGGATCACACTTCCTCTTTTCAAAATAAACGTTTTTCAAAATAAAATCACACAATTACATTAATACAAATGAAATGTGAGGAAAAAGGGTCATTTTCTCAGCTGGGTTACATACAGCTGCTGTTGAGCTCTCTTAACCAGCTCTGCGGTGTTGAGTGCCCACGTAAGGTCCTCGCTGATGTGGATGCCCAGGTATCTAAAGCTGCTTACCCTCTCCTCCTCAAGCTTCCGGATGAACAGTGGCCGATGGGGTCTCTTCCTCCCCTTCCTCATGTCCACCGTACTCTCTTGGGGTCAGCATGTTCATGCGGGTTTCTAGATTCAAGGTTGTGAAGCGCCTTCATTTCACACGTCTTTAAATTACTTTTAACATGGTGGGGACGTTCCTACTCTCACCTATGGCCACGAGCTTTGGGTAATGACCGAAAGAACAAGATCGCGGATACAAGCGGCTGAAATGAGCTTTCTCCGTAGGATTGCTGGACTCACCCTCAGAGATAGGGTGAGGAGCTCAGTCATCCGGGAGAGGCTCAGAGTAGAACTGCTGCTCCTCCACATTGAAAGGAGTCAGTTGAGGTGGTATGGGCATCTGATTAGGATGCCTCCTGGACGCCTCCCACTTGAGGTGTTTCAGGCACGTCCCACTGGGAGGAGACCCCGGGGCAGACCCAGGACTCGGTGGAGAGACTATGTCTCCCAGCTGGTCTGGGAACGCCTTGGTATCCTCCCTGGAGAGCTGGAGCAGGTGGCTGGGGAGAGGGAAGTCTGGGCTTCTCTGCTTGAACTGCTGCCTCCGCGACCCGGACCTCCGGAAAAGCGGTAGAAGATGGATGGATGGATGGATGGATGGATGGATGGTGGGGAACCTGGTGTAGTGCTGCTAAATCATGTTCAACAAGTTTGCTGAAAGTGAGTATAGTGGGATTCAAATTGGTAGAGGGTAAAAACAGAGATTTCTTTTTGAAAAGTGTGGCTTCTCTGCTCATATTCATGTTAGAATTTAAGTCCCCATTTACAACATGACTAGATGAAATCTTTAACTATGTGGAAAAGAAATGTTTCAAATGTAACTTTCTGAAAAATTTGAAAACGTCAACTTTAAATTTAAAAGCATCAATGCTGTTGGTAGGAGAAAAACTTAAACCCTTACTCAATACAGAGATTTCATTATGAGACAGACTCACATCACATCAGAATCAGAATCAGAATCAGAATCAGCTTTATTGGCCAAGTATGCACAACACATACAAGGAATTTGACTTTGGCTAAAAACTTGCTCTCGTTGTTCAGGTGAAGGATTTAAATAAGGATTCAATGACAACAGAGTATGTACAGTAAATTACAGTCTGTCCACGTTTCTATAAAAGGATGCAAATATATACAGGAATATATCTAACTAACTAACTAACCTGCACTTATATAGCGCTTTTCTAGTCACAAAGACCACTCAAAGCGCTTTCATTAATACTAACCCTCTATTCTAAGGGCCTATAGGAAACAGATATCTAGGGACAATTTAGAACAGCCAATTAACCTAACATGCATGTTTTTGGCATGTGGGAGGAAACCGGAGAAATCCCGGAGTAAACCCACGCAACACAGGGAGAACATGCAAACTCCACACAGATCACTGTTGGTCGGGGGCTGGGATCGAACCCACGATCCCACGATCCCCACAATCCCCCGGCCAAGGGTAAACTGTGCTGCCGCAGTGCTAACCACTGCGCCACCGTCCAGCCCTGTATGCAGTTATTTACTCAGACTGACCACACTTGCAGAAATATATGAAAAAATATACAGTCACACAGTATTTCAATGTGAACTCAGATTCAGTGATATAATGTGAATGAAGTAAAAAGCAGTGTGAGAGTTATGTGCAGTGTAATAATGGATGAAAAGTCATGAGTACAGCAACAGGTAGGACTAGGTGAATGTTAGGAGTTCATCAGAGTGATGGCTTGAGGAAAGAAACTGTTCCTGTGACGGGTGGTTTTGACCTTCAGTGATCTGTGACGACGACCAGAAGATAGAAGTTCAAACAGTTTGTGGCCGGGGTGTGATGGGTCAGCACAGATGTTTCCCGCCCGTTTCCTGGTTATGGACCGATATAAGTTCTCAATGGATATGATCACATATGATCACTGTTTTTTCTTGTTGCGCTGGGAGTGGCGCATGAATGTGGAAGCTGCTCCTTCCTCTTGTGCCCCACCTCGTCTTCTTTGATTTGCCTTTGGTAAATCCTTTTATACCCAAATTTGGTATAAAATTTGCCTTTGGTAAATCCTTGAGATGATCTGGGGGGTAGTTCCATGTCACTGGTATCCGATGACTCTCTCTCACTGGTTGCAGAAAATACCACACCCTTAGCTTTGGAAGGAATATGTGGTCGTTTACTGGAGAACTTTGTTTTGGGTCCATGCCAGTCATATACTGTATTCTTCCTTCTGCATAATCCTTTTTGTCACGCTCATATTTCCTGATTTTGTAAGATTGAAAGTCTTTTTTGGAATGAAGAAAGAGATTCTGTTGTCTTTTTTGTGAGCAACTTGTATGTCACCTGGTTCATCGTTTTCATTAATGCTTCTTCAAGGGTTTTAATTTCATTACTCACTTTTTCTTTTTGTGACTTAGTTTTTTCAATTGTCAGAAGCATTAGATCCAGAGAACATTTGTTCAGAATTTGCTCCCATTTATCAAGGAATTCTTTGTCCTCGAAGCCAAACGATGGAGTTTTATTAATCCTCAAGCCACGAGGGATACGTTTGACTTTCCAGTATTCAGACAATGACAGAATTTTTTGTTGATTTTTGATTTTATTTATTTGAACATTCTGAAAAAGAAAAAAAAAAAAATTTAAAACAAAACAAAAAACAAGCCAAAAATAAAATGTTCAAAAGGAGTGGGAAGAAGCCAACGCTTATATGGGCTGCACGGTGGCGCAGTGGTTAGCACTGCGGCAGCACAGTTTACCCTTGGCCGGGGGATTGTGGGGATCGTGGGATCGTGGGTTCGATCCCAGCCCCCGACCAACAGTGATCTGTGTGGAGTTTGCATGTTCTCCCCGTGTTGCGTGGGTTTACTCCGGGATTTCTCCGGTTTCCTCCCACATGCCAAAAACATGCATGTTAGGTTAATTGGCTGTTCTAAATTGTCCCTAGATATCTGTTTCCTATAGGCCCTTAGAATAGAGGGTTAGTATTAATGAAAGCGCTTTGAGTGGTCTTTGTGACTAGAAAAGCGCTATATAAGTGCAGGTTAGTTAGTTAGTTATATAGTCCCACCCCTTTTCCATACCCAACAAATTACAGTATCACTCTTAGTCGTTATTCATCCCACAACCACATTCACCATAATACACCCCATAGTCAAATTATACAACAGAAATGACACAACAACGACAGTCCATATTGACAATACCAGCATCCAACAATATTGCAACAACAATAAACAAACACTTCTGGCATGTTCAGCACAAACACAGACAACACCATCACCATCACAATCACCATAACACAATAACACACACAACAACAACCTTCCCTCACTGAAGACACATTGTAACATCACTACCCTTCATTTTCATACTGCTCAAAAATCATTTCTTTATATTGTAGAGAATGTGCTCAAGGATGAGGCTGAGTTTATTTCTCAGGTTCAGCTTTATTGTCAGAACATACTCTAGCATCCTCTCAACAAGAAAAGAGGCTGATCAATGAAACATCACACTCTTATACTCCTGGAGCATCGAAACCTAAGTCACATGGTGCTTTAGCAAACATACAGTCACATGGTACTTAATCCCAGTCACAATGCAACTCTTTGATCTTTCACCATTGTCTCTTATTCTTCGATGATCCGGAAATCCTTCTGGGGCATCTTCTCTGAGACAAAGGCCAAATCTCACACCTCCTCGTTATCTCCTGCAGACCCCTGCAGATCCAGACCTTCTTTGTCCCGCGAGACATGAAGCACCCAATAAACATACGGCAATACATTTGTGGAAAATATGAACCCAACATATGTGCCACAATATGTTGATTTAATATATGGATGTTTGGACATTGCCTGTGTTTCTCCGCCAACCCATTCCACAATTTTACCCCACACACAGACACGCAAAAACCCTTCCTAGTAGATCTTACTAAGTGCATTTTAAATTTTGGGTTCCCCGTAAATTAGATTTCCCTTCTTTCTCACTGAAAAGATTGTGTATATTGTGTGGCAAAAGGTTTTTACTGACTTTAAACATTAATTGTGCTGTATAATGATGAACCAGATCCCGCAATTTCAATAACTTTGAATGTAAAAACAATAAATTAGTGTGTTCGAGATACCCGACTTTGTGTATAACACGGACTGCCCTTTTTTGTAATATTAGCAATGAATTAAGTTTACTTTTATAATTGTTACCCCAGACCTCTATACAATAGGTCAAGTATGGAAGTACTAATGAGCAATACAAGATATGAAGTGATTTGTAATCTAGGACCTGCTTAATTTTATTTATAATTGCAATATTTTTTGCAACTTTGTTTTGTATGCATCTGACATGTGGTTTCCAACTAATTTTATCATCTAGTATTACACCCAAAAACTTGATCTCCTTAACTTTTTCAATAATCACATTATCTATATGAATATGTATATCTTCTTTATTTTTACAATTACCAAATATCATTACCTTAGATTTATCTATATTTAGTGATAATTTATTACAATCCATCCATTTTTTAAGCTTATTTAATTCATTATTTAGAGTATGGATTAGTTGATTACAATTATTTCCAGAATAAAATATATTAGTATCATCAGCAAATAATATTATTTTTAATAATTTAGAAACTTGGAATATATCATTTATATATATGTTAAATAATTTGGGGCCCAATACTGACCCCTGGAGGACCCCACAGGCAATTCCCATACACCCAGACAGATATTCTCCCATCTTCACAAACTGTTGTCTCTCAGACAGATAACTTGTAACCCAATTCAGAGCCATTCCCCTAATACCATACATCTGCAATTTATTAAGAAGTATTGAATGATTTATTGTATCAAATGCTTTTCTAAAATCTATAAATACACCAATTGCATATTTTCCTTGATCTAATGCATTTATTATTTCCTCTGTTGCTTCATTATCGCCACCGATGTTGTACTCTTGGCTCTAAATCCGTATTGGTTCTGATTAAGCACATCGTGTTTATTTAAAAAGTTTTCTAATCTGTTGTTGAAAAGTTTTTCCAGAATCTTTGAAAATTGTGGGAGAAGCGATACTGGTCTGTAGTTTGTGTATTGGTGTTTATTTCCTTGCTTGAATAATGGTATTACTTTTGCTATTTTCATTTTCTGCGGGAATGAGCCAGTTTGAAATGATAGATTACAAATACTGTATATGTGAATGGTTTTAATATGCCATCAACAGTTCTTTTTACTAGTGCCATATCAATACCATCACAATCAGTAGATAATTTATTTTTACACTTTTCAACAACAGATTTTACCTCTAGTTCATCCACCGCTGTAAGAAAGATTGACCGAGGGTTATTTCCAATCAATGTCTCACTCACGGTGTCTCTTCCTTGGTTTGGAATTTTTGCTGCCAACTCTGGTCCAACATTTACAAAAAATGTATTCATTTTATTTACTACCATATTCTTATCATAATTATCACCACAATTATCAGTAAAATACTCTGGATATATCATTTTCTTAGTTCAATTTTTCCTTAATTTATTTAATATATCCCAGACTCCTTTTATGTTATTTTTATTTTAATTTAACATTTTCCTGTAGTATAATTTTTTACTGGTTCATATTATTTCAGTTAATTTATTTTTATATGTTTTATATCTTTTTTTCAGATTCTTTGGGTCTTAATTTAATGAAATTTTTATAGAGATAATTTTTCTTTTTACAAGCATTTTGTAGCCCCATGGTTAACCATGGGCAATTTTTGTATATATGTTTTTTATTAATTTCTTTAATTAGACAGTTTTTATCATATAATGATTTAAATATATCAATGAATTTATCATATGCCAAGTCCACTTTTTTCTCTCTATAGACAACATCCCAATTCTGTAACATTAAGTCTTCTTTTAAATCATTGATTCTATCTTCTGTTCGTATTCTTTTATAATCTTTTTACATGGTTTATTATTATTCTTACTCTCATTAACCCCATAATTAACATCTAAAGAAACAAATACAGGCAGGTGGTCACTAATGTCATTTATTAGTATACCACTCACCATATTATATTCAATAACATTGGTAAAAATGTTGTCTATCAGGGTAGCACAGTGTGTCATTATTTTCGTAGGTTTTGTAATCTTTGGAAATAAGGTTAAGCTATACATTGTATCTAAAAAAATCTTCAGTTGGTGAATGCCAAAGAAATCTAATTTTTTTTCTTCTTGAGATCCTCGAGGTCTCTAGAAAGAGATTGAATGGAAAGTTCCAATGGCTGAATAGTTCCACCAAAAAGGGAGCAGGGGACTATAATTTTTTCACCTTCTTCCTCAGTGTATGAATAAGGCTTTGACTTTACAGCCGTACTGGCACTGACTGACTCAAAGGAAGACATTGTATCTTGTGTAAAATAGAAAGGGACAGCAGGAGAATTAAATACTTGTCTTTACAGTCACAAAGGAATCCAGTGGAAAAAGAAGCTTCTGCGCTTCCTCCCCAATCATCTGAAGCTGCAGCAGGTACCTCTCAGCTCAAGGACATCAAACTCAGTAAGAAAAGACAGTCTGGAGCACACTGTCCAATTTACAGCCTTTAATGGTGCACAGAAGGAATATGTGTTCGTTTACTGGAGAACTTTGTTTTGGGTCCATGCCAGTCATATATTCTCCCTTCTGTGTAATCCTTTTTGTGTCACGCTCATATTTCCTAATTTTTTAGGATTGAAGGTCTTTTTGGAATGAAGAAAGAGATTCTGTTATTTTTTTTGTGTGCAACTCATATGTCTCCTGGTTCATCTTTTTCATTAATGCTTCTTCAAGGGTTTTAATTTCATTACTCACTCTGAACACAGTGGAGCCCTTTGGACTCAATGAGGAACTTTGTTTATCTTGTATGTTATGATGTGTTTTTGAGAATCTTCTTTTATACTATTTAAAAAATATTTTAAAATGTCTTATAGATGGCATGTCATGCCATGTTATTTTTTACTGCTGCACGGCAACACCCACCCAACTCCATCAACCAAATGAGTTGAACTTTTATGGTTTTAACTATCCAGTGAGTTTCTCACACATGGTCTCGTGTCTATTTAATGGCAGCCATTTTGTTCAGCTGTATGTGACTCTGAAGAAGGCACAGATAGTGCCAAAATGTCACTCTGTGCACCATTAAAGGCTGTAAATTGGACAGTGTATGCCAGACTCTCTTTCCTTAATGCGTTTGATGTCCTTGAGCTGAGAGGCACCTGCTACAGCTTCAGATGGTTGGGGAGGAAGCACATAAGTTCCTTTTTCCACTGAATTCAGTAATTTTCTAGATTTTATCATGAACAAATAAGAACTGACTGTTTTTCATCTGCTCAGTCCACACCTCCAGGACTCCTGCAATAAAAACACAGAGAGGGGAGGGACGAATGAACATCCAAGACAACACTGATCACAGATAGGCAGAGGAACAGTAATGTGCATTCATCCGGGATTATGAATTTTTGACATTGACGACTGCTAGTTTAAACTTTTAACACTAGTTCCCTGTGGCCGATGCTTACTGCCAGATGCACTTGCTTTGCATTTTCCGTCATGGAGGGCTGGAAACAATCAGCCTTGCAAGACATGGTGGGGCTTGTAGAGGTCATGGTGAGCTTCCGTGTTAGTACTACAGGGCTTCTGCGTACATCATGAGGGGAAATACTGTTGTGGTATACAGTATATTACTCATATATTCCATACCTACATTTGTTAGAGCATGTGGAAATGTTTGGGACAGAATATACAAAGGAACTTCACACCTCTGAAAGGGACAAAGGAATCTCACCGCCGTGTGAAGACCAACGACGTCACAGGACGCGGCGGCAACAGACTTGACACCTTCACCCCCTAAGGCGAGGAGAGGTTTTCCCATCACCTCCCAAGACGAAGGGAGGAGTTAACAGGACTAATGGGGGATTTAGATAACGGGGGATTTCAGCTTGTGTTTTGCATGTCCTTGATGTGTGCCTGTATTTAACCAGCGAGCTGGGCAGAATTCCTCCTCTTTTGCCTTCTGCCAAGCTCTGCACCAGATGAGACAAGATAGAAGAGTTGTTCATTAAAGACTCTGTTTTTGATGCAAAACCGCCTCATCATTCCAGCTCTTCTACACTGTTATGGATTTTTTTTTATTATTATTGCCCATTCATTCTGTCTCCTGTAATCATAAATGACATTACACCCAGTACTTTTCTCATGAGACAGCAAGGATCCAGCCCCAGCCTTGAAGACTGCTGACTCAGCATCCTCAAAGCAGTGCTTATCTGTTTGGTCTACTGTATTAAAGCTCTCTGGTCTGTTCTGAAAGTTTGAACATTTTTCATTGCACTGCCTGCATACTTTGCTGCGTGACATTTGCCCTTCTTGGCCAAGATGTTAATAAATACCCAGAAAAGGCATCTTTTACTCTACACTTCATTGACCAGATCAACAAGGGACTTTTATTCATATAAAGAAAATCCACAACAATACCACATAATGAGAAACTGAAATGAACATTGAAAGAGGACAACATCCGTTATAGACAAATGTGAATTTGAATCACACGCACTTAAAAAGATATTTAAAAAGATCTCAGAAATTCTAATTAAACATCCTTACACTTGCAGATGCCCTGTTTTATGACAATAAAGTTTGTGATGACACATGGCACTGGGGTAACACAAATTAACATAGACAACCAAAGAGGTAGAGTCAGTAGATGATGCAATATGAGAACAAAATAATAAAAGATCTTTCCTACATTCAACTCAAAAGGAAGGCCCTTTGGTACTGGATCCTGGTCCTGTATTTGCCAGGGATGGAGACAAGAACAGAAGTGAACAGATCAACTATAGAATACTGCGAGGTCTGAAATAACATTTGTAATCTACTCTGTGTTTTCTGTTTGTAATGCTAGCTCAGCTGCTAACAAGGACTGACAGCAATTTACATGACAAAATACTTGATACTGATAATGTAAGTCAGTGTTACAAATGTAACCATCACCTGATCATCAGCCTAGAGCTAAGTAACAGCAAGCTGGCTAACCATAGTATCATTGTTTTCCTTAATTGCATTCAACTTCTGTATGATTAACAAATAATACATACAAAAAGAAAATAAATAAATAAAATTAAAGTAGCTTCAGTATACTAACTCGAATGCTGGCTGTAACTAGGCAGAGTGTTTTTGGTTTAACATACACATACAAACTCCAAATCCAGTGAAGTTGAGACGTTGTGTAAAACATAAATAAAAACAAAACACACTGATATAAAAATCCTTTTCAACCTATATTCATCTGAATACACTATAAAGACAAGATATTTAATGTTAAAACTTCTTTTTTCGGCTTCTCCCTTTAGGGGTCTCCACAGCAGATCATCTGCCTCCATCTCACCCTATCTCTTCCATCTTCCTCTGTAACACCAACCCTCTCCATGTCCTCCTTCACTACATCCATGAATCTTCTCTGTGGTCTTCCTTTTCTCCTCCTGCCTGGCAGCTCCATCTTCAACATCCTTTGTCCAATATATCCACTATCCCTCCTCTGCACATGTCCAGACCATCTCAGCCTTGCCTCTCTTACTTTGTCTCCAAATTGCTCAACCTGAGCTGTCCCTCTGATATACTCATTTCTAATCCTGTCCCTCCGAGTCACTTCTAATGAGAATCTTAGCATCTTCAACTCTGTCACCTCCAGCGCTGCCTCCTGTATTTAATATTCAAACTGATAAACTTTTTTGGATTTGTGTTTTTGTTTTTTTTTTCCAAATATTCACTCATTTTGAATTTGATGCCTGCAACAAGTTCCAAAAAGGCTGGGACATAGGCAAGAAAAGACACCTTTTTGGAACATTCCACAGGTTAACTGGAGTGTTATGATTGGGTATAAAAGGAGCATCATTGAAAGGCTCAGTCTGACAAGCAAGGATAAGCAACCAAACTCATGTGAGATGGATTGGGCAAAGTGGAAAAGTGTGCTGTGGTCTGATGAGTCCACATTTTAAATTGTTTTTGGAAGTAATGGACATTGTGTCTTCCGGGCTAAAGGACATCCAGATTATCATCACGAAGTTGAAAGGCCAGCATCTGTGATTGTATGGGGGTGTGTTAGTGCCCATTGCATGAGTAACTTGCACATCTGTGAAGGCACCATTAATGCTGAACGGTACATACATGTTTGGAAGCCAGATACAGTATGCTGCCATCCATGTAATGTCTGTTTTTCAGGGATGTCCTTGCTGACTGCATTTTTGGAACGTGTTGAAGACATCAAATTCAAAATAAGACGAGATAAGATAAACCTTTATTAGACCCACAATGGGGAAATTACAGGATTGCAGCAGCAAAGGGATAGCAGCACTCAGCAATAATAAGATAAGAAGATAAGAAATTGGATAGCAAAACAGTAAATATACATATATAGACAGTATATATACAGAGTGCAAGAGCATTGCAATTAAATGGTATTTACAGCATTACAGTTAAGTTAAATTATCCGACAATATATAAATATGTCCAGGCAGTATATTTCACAGTTGAATGAACAGTGTTGTTGCAACCTTCAGTAATAATTGTAAATGTAGTGTAAATGAGTAGTGTAATTAGTAGTGTAAATGAGGGAATATTTGCAAAAAAAAAAACCAAAGTTTATCAGTTTTAACATTAAATATCTTGTCTTTGAAGTGTATTCATTGAATACAGGTTGAAAAGGATTTGAAAATCATTGTATTTTGTTTTTATTTACATTTTACACAATGTCCCAGCTTCACTGGAATTGGGTTTTATGAATTTATTTTTCTGAGCCACATAAGTTTCTTTCTTTTTCTTCATCAGGAAATGAAGGAAATATTTTCCAGATTGATGAAGAAACGGGGAACATCACGATGACTAAAGCTGCTGATGTCATTGGACCAATAGTCCTTACCATTCTGGTAACGGCCAAATATTGTTGTGCTTTCTGGTAATTCTGATTTTAAAAGTATGTGAGACAGATCCATTAATATCAAGTATTATTTGTTTTGGTGATCAGGCATCACAAGTGACCAACAGAGATCAGTTCGCTGTTACACAAGTGATCTTTGAGGTGATGAGGAAGAGCAGGAACCCACCTCGTTTTGAGAGGGAGCGATATGAAGGATTTATCTACAGCAACTCTGTCCCTGAGAGCATGATCCTCCGAGACCGAACCAGCAACCGACCTTTTAGGGTCCGAGCTCGGGACGAGGATTTTGCCAGTGTGAGAACTCTTTATATTAGACTTGGTAGACTTGTATTAAAGAGTCTGTGACATAATTCAACCAAGACATCATTAGAAAGAACTACTACTGTGTTTTTATTCTGTGTAGACAAAAAAATTCAATAAAATTGTTTCCATATACTACCATAAATTACATCGTGATGCAGACGATTGCGATGTTTGTTTGTCGAAATTGGGTCAAACACCGCCGCCATTTTGTGACGTAATGAGGGGAACCAAAGCTGTAAACAAGCATGGCTGAGTACACTGAAGCGGAGGAAGTTGTGAGCGATTTCAGCAAAGATATGAGCGATTTGTCATAGTTTTTGAGGAAGAAGCAGGATCGAGTGATGAAGAAGAGCGGGTTGGTTCTAACGAAGGACTGCAACCCTATTTATTTGGATCATATTGTTCAGGGAGTGAAGATGACGCCCACGTTTCAGAGGATGAAGGATCCGATGTAAAGCGTTAGAGATGGACATCTGTCGCCTCCAAAACACTGAATGGTAATATACAGATAGATCTAAATTTCCCCGATTGGGTGGAAATTTAAAAAAATGCTCAGATATTCAGTTTTGGTAGGCAATGAGATTTATAAAAATGAAAACTGAAAAAAGTAATATAACCTTTTTTTTAAGACAAAGTCGTTCCATTTGGAGTAAAGTCAACACTTGGCTTCAGGATTCATAGCGGAGGATTTTACTTTTGGCGGAAAAAATATAATAAAATCACGATTGCCTAATGTGGAAAAAAAAAATCAATTACACTAACTCTTTTCCAGGCGAGTTTAGACACTTGCTTCTCTGCGCTGTTTTGATATGGGCGATCGTCCGTATCAAAACAGCGCAGAGAAGCAACAGTGTCTAAACTGGCCCGGAAAAGAGTTCGTGTAACTGATTTTTTTTTTTTTCCACGTAAGGTGATTGTGATTTAATTGCTTGGTTTCCAGAAATTTTGGCTTCAATTTTTTTTTTTTATTTCCCTAATCGGGTGGTCGGGGAAATAAAAAAAATACTCAGATATTCAGTTTCGGTAGGCAATGAGATTTATAAAAATGAAAATTGAAAAAAGTAATATAACGATTTTTTGGCACAAAGTCGTTCCATTTGGAGTAAAGTCAACACTTGGCTTCAAAACTCATAGAGGAGGATTTTACTTTTGGCGGAAAAAATATAATCAAATCACGATCGCCTTATATGGAAAAAAAAAATCAATTACACAAACTCTTTTCCGGGTGAGTTTTGACACTGCTGCTTCTCTGCACTGTTTTGATATGTTGATATCGTCTTGACCTGTGGGTTTTCATTTGAAAACTGTAGGTATGGCAGTCGGTTTTAGAACCTGTTGGTACCAAACTTTCAAGCCTAAAGATTCCTGTATAGCAGCCGCTGTTGTGTATGTAAATAGGCTGTATTACCAAGATGGTGGCCGGGTTGGACATGGGCTAGACCGGGGTGGCTAACTACTGGTTTCCGGTGGTGACGCCGCCCGAGGTATAAAGGAGGTGGGTGGAGGAGGCTCTGCCTCTTTTGTCGTGGAGCCACCTGGCATGCAGTTGAGTGCTGTAAGCCTTTTTATGTATATGACGCACTTTGTAATAAAGCTCTGTAAACTACATTGTGTGTTTGCTTTCACCCAACTATGGACACAACATTTGGTGACAAGGTAAAAGCGGGAATGGATAAGTTTATTGCTGAGTTTCGGCCGTTTCTGGAGGCCCTGGGCAGACCGCCCGTGCCGTGGCCTCGTTGGTTCACTGCTTTTACCAACTACCTCATGGTTTTGAACCTTGGCGAGCGTGAGAGGCTTCGTGCGAGGACTGTGTTAGTCCATAAGTTGGGTACCAAGGAACGGAGAGTGTTGGAGAGCCTGGGGGGGGGGGGGGGGGTGCTGATAACTTCGTTGGTGTTGTGGAGTTTCTAGGAGAGTTGACATTAGCCACAGCTATCAAGCTCGCCCAGCGGTTCGAGGCAGCAGAGACCATCGTGAGAGGCCTTCCTGAAGGGGCCTTTCAGGGTGAGGATGAGTCTTGCGCTAAGACACTGTTTTGAGACCCTTGTGATGGCAAATGCGGAGAGGAAGATTTTGCCTCTGTGGTCAGGATAAGGTCTGCCCCAGTTAAGCCAAAGTGTTATGGGTGTGGGTCCACTGTTCACGGCTATAAGGCCAGTGTATGCCCGGCGAAAGGAAAGCGTTGTGGCAAGTGCGGTGTTTTGAACCATTTTGCCAGGGTGTGCGAAAACTTCGTATGCAGGAGCTATAGGGGTGAACCAGGTGCTGCGCAGAAGACTCCGACAGTGGTGCATGCGGTCTACCCAGAGATGACAGGGAGGATTGGCTGCACCGTCACGCTAGATGGTGTCGAGATCCCACTTTTGGTGGATACTGGAGCGGTGATTTCTGTCCTGCACTTGGCAACCATGGAGAGACTCTTTCCCTACCGGCAGATTAGAAAGCAGTATGACGAGTGCTATGGGTATCGACGGAACAGGTTGGCTGTTTTGGGCTACGTGGAAATGGAGGCCAGGTATAAGGACAGTGTGGCACCCAGTGTTTGCATCAATGTTTCAGCTTCTGGAGTTAACGTTATGGGGTGTAACCTATTTTACAGTCTTGGGTTCTCCATCGCTAACGTTTCGGGTTAAGAATGGTCCGGATGTGGACTGTGGGGCTGACCTGTTCCAGTCGTGGTGGGTGCTGAGGTGTGGGATTCAGACTGGTTGGACAAAGTGACAGAGGGAGAGCACACGCTGCACCACGTGGAGCCGTCTCAGGCTGGACCCGATGCCGTCATGCAGGCTACCCTGGACGAGGGTGCCAGATGGCTTGACGGGACCCCCGATGAGGCTCATGAGGACGAGGCACCAACGGCGGGAGAAAACGGGGCTAGACCGCAGAGCGTGGTGATCGTAAAGTGCTCCCAGCGACGGCCTGCCAAGAGGAGACCGAGATGAGCCCGCGAGCCGGAGCGATCAGTGACGGAGGCCTGTCGCAGGATTGGTGATCTGGATGAAAGGAAGAGGGCTCCCTCGAAGACCAAGGTTGATGCTTAAGTACGACGGGATCACAGTCCACGCGAGCAACGGGACAACCAGAGGCGGTTCCAGGTGGAGCCCGGCTGGATGGAGGCAGATCGGTGTGGGTCTATTCACGTCTGGAGACACCCGAGGGATCTGCAGCTGCCATTGGTGGAGAGGAGACGGCGCAGCAGGGCCCCTGTGATGAAGAAACAGAGATGCCTGGAGAGGGATCCATCCAAGGACTGAGGGTTTTTTGGTTTTGTGTGTCTACGGTGTTTACCCTAGTCCTGTATGTGTTGTTTTACTGCTGGTATCGTACCCCGATCTAAATTCAAAAAGAGAAGAAAGGAGAAAATGAAAAGTAAGAAGTAGTGTGTTTTGTGACACCTGGGAGTTAAATTTTGTTTTAAGGGGCCTGAATTGTGAATGTGGGATTTTATTGGCCAGCCCCCCCGCGACCCGAAAAGGATTAAGTGGAAGAAGATGGATGGAAGATGTACCCATTGAGGGGGTGAGTGTTGGGGGGAGGAGGCTGCTAGTAGTTGTTATATATTTTGTAGTTTTGTATGTCTTTTATGTGGAGCTGTTGCGGGATTATTTTAGATGCACGGCTTTGTTTTGCATGTTTGGCGGCAGAATAATCCGCCCAGCTGTGTGAGAGTGCTGGTAGTCTACCTGCCCCCCCCCCCCAGCCTAGTTGTGTGCATGGATAGGTAGTTTATTTGTTTCTGTAATTGTTTTGTTTTAGTGTGTGAGTCGGGAAGCAAATTGGGGAGGGCTATCTGTGCACTTGGCATTTTTTTTTTGAAGGGGAAAAATGTTGTATATGTAAATAGGCTGTATTACCAAGATGGCGGCCGGGTTGGACATGGGCTAGACTGGGGTGGCTAACTACCGGTTTCCAGTGGTGACACTGCCCGAGGTATAAAGGAGGTGGGCGGAGGAGGCTCTGCCTCTTTCGTCGTGGAGCCACCTGGCATGCAGGCGAGTGCTGTAAGCCTTTTTATGTATATCACGCACTTTGTAATAAAGCTCCGTAAACTACATTAATTGTGTGTTTGCTTTCACCCAACTATGGACACAACAGGCGCCTCCTCAAAACTGTCTACAGTGAAATGATTGCTACAGAGTACAGAAGATGGTGTTGGTTGCCATTTGTCCCTTGGTCTCTGTACTTGCTTTGACCATTTTTTAAGAAGATCTAGATCTTTTGGGAATGAGAGCAGGCTTATTCGTTCACTGGGGCAATTAGAACACCCAGCCGCCACGCAACGTTTCGGCATTTCTTCGCTGATATAGAAGCTAAACAACTTGTTTACGCTGACAGCACACGGATCAGCCGAGAGGAAACTCTCCTCATGACGTCATATCCGGAAACGAGGCGAGTCTCCGGGTATCGCGTTACTGCAACACGACGCTAAATTTGAATTCACTTAGAAATATTTTTCCACTTATTTAGCGTTCTAAGTCAACAGAACCAACTATGTGGACGATTGAAGATAAATTCATACTGAATCCATAGTTCCTACATCGTGTCACGGACACTTTAAAGCTGGTATGGTTTGTTTTAAAATTTCAGAACATCTCTTGCTTTCTTGGCCATATATCTGGAACTATTATCTTTTAAAATCAACTTTTGTTATATTAATTTGATCCACCTGTCTAAAGTCATACTACAAATGGTGGTCAAAAAGCAGGATGACATCTGCCCTCAGAAAACTTGTTTTTTGTGCTTGCCAGGGGCTGAATCCAGATGTGAAGTACGAGGTTCAGTACAGCAGCTATGTCAACGTGACCACTGATGGTTTTGTGATCCTCAAAAGAGTTGTTAAAACTGAGTCCTTTGCGCTTCAGGTGAGAAGAATAAATTTGCCTGTATTTCCCACACCCAGCTTTCTTGTTATCATTTCTAAGCTGTTAAACTCCTGCCTGCAGCTCCGCGCTGTAGATGTGACAACGGGGGAGTTTGGAACCGCAGCCCTCTCTGTTCAGGTCATACCTGGTAAGAACCTCTCTCCGTTAATGACTGCCCATGCTTCCAACATTATAAAGGACAAGCAAAAATAAATGGCCTATACGGGGGGGCTGAAAAGTTCATAGTGGTCAAATTTGACCAAATGTGGTTTATTTTTTAACATAGTCTCCCTTCGGTCCACACACTTCTTCCATCAGTGTTGCAGTGCTTGGATCCCTGCAGTTGAAAAATCAACCACATTTGGTCAAATTTGACCACTATGAACTTTTCAGCCCCCCCATAGATTAAAACTGATTTGCAGGGTTTATACAGGTTGTGGAACATTAATGAAATGCAATTCACTGGAAATGTAATCATGAATAGCTTTTATACTAAATAGTTTTCTAAATAATAGAGAACTTTTTAGATGATGGCATAAAACGTGTCAAAGAAAGGCTGCAATTTAATTTTGAATTTAATAAAAACTCAAATTGAGACAAATGAAGAATAAAAAAATTAATGAAAATGTAGGCTGAGCAGCACAAAGTGAAAGTTTAAGATGTTATATTTAAATTCCTTGTTAAAAAAAAAGAAATGAACTGTTGTCTACATTTCAAAATATTTATTTTTACCAAATGAAATGCATCGTCACAGTTTAAGCCATATTATGATGATCTATTCAACAGTTCATTGTCAAAGGAGCAAAGCTTGTTTATGGGCGTATCCAAGTCCATTTTGCTATTACAGCGATGGAAAAAACAGACTTTGCACCAGTGAAAAGCACAAAGGGGCTTTTCTGTTTCTTTTAATTACTATTTTAACTGGAGTGGTGGCTCAGTTGGTAGAGCAGCCGCCCCTTAGCCGGGAGGCTGGGGTTCATATCCTGGTTGGGTCATGCCGAAGTCCATATAAAAGCAGAACTTCCTGCCATCCAACTTGGTTCTCAGCGATAATGGAAGAGAGGAGGGAAATTTGTGGTAGTGATCCCTCTGATTCTAGATGTGATTAACATTGTAGATAAGAGAAATGTAATTTTGTTCTACTGTACATGATTGGCTGTATGGATTGAATGACAATAAAGTTTGATTTACCTTTATTTAGAGGTATGTTTTGGGTGTAACTTGCAATAACTCAATCGGTAAAGCTCCTTTCCTTACTTTTAACAGCATCATTTATGCATCATCTATGGCAGATTGTTATTATGATGCTGTTTATCAGAGAGGACAAATCAGTTTTGTGCAAGGGAGACTGACATCCTTGTTTACAAAGTGAAAATGAATGTGAACATCATTAGTCTGTGCTGGCCTACAAAGCCAAAGTGCAGTACAGTGATCCCTCGCTACTTCGCGCTTCACCTTTCGCGCCCTCAGTGCATCGCGGATTTTTCAAAAATATTCATCAAAAATTCAAAATTGAGAAATAATGGGCAGGCGCTAGCAGAAGGCAGGGAGACTACATTAGACCATCAGGTATCAACACGGAGAGCCCGCACAACTCATAAATCCACCTCTCTGTTCGCTGTTCTCGTGTTGGCTCGGCTCGGAAATCTCGCAAGCTGATTGGCCGAGACGTTTCACCCCGCAAGCTGATTGGCCGAGACGTTTCACCCACCTCCTCTCCCTGCCGAGCACCCATGAATAAGACCGCATTCATTGCTCTTTATCGCTCGTGTTACGTAGTCTCGCAGCGTGGAACTTTTTGCTGTTCTCTTGTGCCATTTTGTGCGAAATAGTCTTCCCGTCGAGCCACTACGCCGCCTCCTGCAGCTTCTCCAGCTCTATCGGAAGCTGCCCTCGATGATCCTGCGCTTCTAGCACCTGACGATGAGGCGTCACCTGAGGAGCAGTAAAGCTCTCATTAACCTGTGAAGTAAATCATCTTCATCTTGAGTTACGTATCTTGTTATAAGAATAAAAGAGTTCTAAAAACATATTTATGTACACTTTATTTACATCTACGTATGTATGTACACGTACACACACACACACGTATCATATGAGAGAGAGAGAGAGTGAGAGAATGAACGTACGTATTATTTATGGATGACGTCATTAGGGGTGACGCTACTTCGCGGTTTTTCACTTTTCGCGGTCGGTTCTGGAACCCATTAACCGCGATAAGTGAGGGATCACTGTATCTGCAAAAATGTCACTGATAACAACTGTCATGAACCGGGTTGGACGTGTCCAACTCCGTTCCATGATTTGTGGCTGTATTTTTTTCCTGAGCGTTATTTCCATTATTTTCAGCTGGCAGCGCACACATGTACACACCCACACATACATGCATCATTAAGTACACATTCACACACATGCACGCACTCACATACTCTTGCCCCACTCACGCACCGGCTGCCGCCACACACCTGCATCATACTCAGGGTATTTACGGGTGACAGTGTGAGCACTCGTGGTGGCAGCATTAGTCAACATTCGATGTCCAGGCTCCTCCTTGTTGGTTTCTCCTGTTGTAAGTACTGTGCCCACCGTTCCGCTGGGGGCTTTCTCCTCATTATTATTCGCTCTTCCCTCTCCGCTGCCCAGTTCCGTCTGGGAGCACTCATTCCTCCTCCTCTAGCCAATGGAGTTTGTAGCCCGTTCGTCGGTACCCTTATTCATGTTTGGACTGTTGTTGTGGGACACTTTGCATGGTGCTTTTCTGTTTAATAAACACGTTAACTTCACCTGCGATTGGGCTTGTATCTTTTCCCCTGTTTGCTGCGCAAATGCACATGAACATGACAACAACAGCTTTTTGTTTTTCTTGCACCAGATATATTCATAATATACCTATTTAATCATACACTTAGTAGTTCAATATAAATTGATGCTTATACTTGATGGACAAAAAACACAAAAAGCAGTTTTTCTCACTTGGCATTTTTGCAGATACTGCACTTTGACTTTGTAGGGCAGTGTGCTGCCTGGCATTAAGCCAGGCATGAATTATACTTAAAGCCCAGGTAGTTATTTTAGGAAAGAGGAGGCTATGATTTAATAATCATCACCTTTCATCTTCTGTGTCGAGTGTGTTGCTTCTGTGTGTTTTGTCTGCACCGCATGAATATTATAGTTATGTCAGGCCATATGAGGGATGGCCCAGTCCCCACTGTGCAACACACAGACATGAATGGGTTGATAATAGAGAAAAATTTACTGAATATGAAAAATCCACTGAAAAATTTCTACATTTTTCTCTGCACAGGGGACAGCAGCAACATTTGCACAGAATCCATGGATTTCTAATCTTTACGTGCAGTTCACATCGTTGTATCACTGGGTGTGAAATACTATGAAGTTAACATTATGTTGTATCCTGCTAACTTGGACCCCAAAATAAAATGCAGCCATGTCAGAAAAATCTGAAGGCTGTCATTTGGACAGAACACTCTGAGGTGATCTGTTGTAACGTTAACTGTAATTCCCACCACCTGTCCACTTTATGGGGCACGTTCAAGGCTGCCTTAATGAACGGGCTAGGCTGGGCTGAAGCCCAGGGGCCTATGAAGATCAGGGTCCTATCATGAACCAAAAAAAAAAAAAATCACATTGTTGTTAATCGGTCAAATTCTGTCCATCACTTGATATTCATGTGTGGCTGGCTGCTGATTGGTCCAATTTACATGTGGTCCATGTGGATACCATGTAACAATAGCCTATCAGAAGAATTGTTTTGACATGTGACTATGCAAGTGCCAGTGAATGGTAAGAAGTAATTAGCTTGGTTAAAATGTCCGGAAAAAAGTTTGTGAGTGGCGCTTAAATCACTGAGAGGAAAAGAGCTTTGGGAAAGTAAATTGCTCCAAAAAAAAAAAAAAAAAAAAAATCCCAAAGAGTAAAGGATTTTTCTAAGCTGGAGCAACAAGTGGAGGCGGGGCTGTTAATTACTGCACAGAGGAGACAGGTGGGCCATTAAAGCACTCATCTGGAGGAGAAGACCACCAGATCCTGCCGAAAGAGAGCATGCCAGTGGAGAAGGCAAGCTGAGAGATGGAGACCAGCACAAGAAAAGCCAGGTCACTTGGAAAGGCCATCATTGCTTACATCAGACAGCTGTGCGTGGAACAGTAGACAGTAGTAGTAGACAGTAGTATTCTTCAAACTAGAAAAGCACTCGGAGAGCGCAGACCTCCGCCAAGCGCCACAATTCCCCCCATACAGTGTTTGTGTGTACGTTTTCAGATTCCTTGAGCATGTAAACATATGACTAGCAATTGGATTCACAATGATTATTTGTTTATTTGACAGGGACAGTGCAATAAACACACAATTAATCAATGACAATCAATCTGATAGTGATAGGATTAGTGGTTCAGTAGTAAAAGCATTGCCTCCTTGGCGGAGGTAATAAACTGAAGTGTTGCTGTTGTGTCCATCTCCTCCACTGACGGATGCAAATTGGGTAGACAGGTTGCTGTGGGTTTTATATTATATTGTAACGTGCTGCTCGACATGGCGACGTCCCACCGGGAGGTTCGAACTCACGCTCCGGAGTCCCACACTGTACCTGTGTCGCCAATAGGGTCAAGCCACTTGGCAAGCTAAGTAGGGTGCTCATATTGAGTTCGCTACAATATTATTTTTTGGGGGGTTGTGCTCCGCGGCAAACGAGAATTTAGAGGCTTCGCCGGCAGAGAGCTCGTTTTTGCGCAGCGCCTATGGCTGGCCGGTGAATTTGTGCCAAATGCGCAGCTCCTATGGCTGGCCGGGGAATTTCTGCCAAACAATCCGTCGGCGGACAGTTGCCCGTGTGAGGTTTTGCGGCGGGCCCAGGCCATTCATTCATTCATTCATTCATTCAAGGTGGTAAATCCCTGATGCAGTCACTTTTAGCATTAGAGTGAGACATATCAGGCGCAGCATTCCTGGCGCCGGGATTCCTCTCTGTTCCGGAGCCGCTGGACAAAAGAAGGTGCGATAATGGTTGCCGTGGGTTTTATTGGGTTTGCGGTCCGCGGAAAAAAGAGGATTTGGAAGCCTCCCCCGGCAGAGAGCTGGTTTTTGCGCAGCCCCTATGGCTGGCCGGGGAATTTCTGCCAAATAATCCGACGCCGGACAGCTGCCCGTGTCAGCTTTTGCAGCGTAGTGCAAACACAGGCACTCTGGCGAGCCCTGTTTTCTGTGTGCTTTTGTGCCTAAAACTTTGAAGAAGGCAGAGTTTGTGTTCATCAGACACGTCGACCAGCGCCCTCTATTGCGCCTGCGCACATGTTGAAAATGGCTGTATGTCAGTGTTGAAAAATGCTTTAAAAAATTCCTGTATCCAGACGGTGAACCGGATCACCCCCAAAATTTAATCAGTTCTTCCTTGTACCATTTCCAACAACGCCTGAAAGTTTCATGGAAATCCGTCCAAGACTTTTTGAGTTATCTTGCTAACCAACAGACAAACAGACAGACAGACAAACAGACAGACAGACTGTCACCATGGGTTGAGATGCCGTCTCGGCACTCAGCCCATGTTTTCCCTCATCCCTGCTTCCCATTGAGCAGCGTCTCAGCTGGCCCCCAGCTGGCAGCATTATGGACGGCTGGGGCCAATTAGTCTTCATCAGCTGGGGCGCTGCCAATGAGGATAAATAGGAGCAGCCTCGATGACTCGGGGCTGCGACATAAACACATTGCTAAGCTGAAGCCCCTTCGTCTGGTGTCAGCTTATACTCCTCTTGCAGCATTCCTGTGTTTGTATCCCGCTGTGAGTATGTACGTCTTGTTACCCCCACGTCCGGTACGAGCTGCTTACCTCTGCGCTGTGCAACCTGTGAGTGTACGTCTGCATGAGTATCTGTGCTCTCCTCATCCCTTCCCCTTTTCCCTGAATAAAATATCACGACTCACTGGCTTGCCCCTGGCTCTGATTGCCCGGCTCCCTAGAGCCGGATATGACAGTATGTCGCAGACAGAAGAGTTGCCGGCGGCCGTGAGTCGCTGTGGAAATGTACCTTTCTGTCCGGGTGTCAGCGCTGCTAGCATGCCGTTTCCCAGGAGTCACTTCCGGCGCCAGGGCGACGAGCTGAGGTCCATCTCGGAGGCTGTCGACGGGACGTTCTTCACCCTGCACGACGCCTCCAACGCGAGACGCTGGCATCCGGGCCGTGCTGAGGAACTCCTGGACTGTCACCCTCACTCTCTGTACCATCTGGAGGACAGTGCCAGGATAGACGCTGCAGGTACACAGCGAGAGAAGCTCCACAGGGTGGATGGAAATCCCGGCAGGGAGTCGAAGTGGGCGACGTCTTTCCCCGCTTCGGAGTCCCGTTCCTGCCGCCATTCCAGTCCGGGAGTTCGCGCCAACCAGAGGACTTCCCCCCCGACCTGCGCCACGTCACTCGGGATTCCCTTCAAGGAGCCGCAGTTGACAGCAGTTATGTCCGGGGTCGAGTGGCTGACGCGAGCTCTACTGTGTTTCCTGTCACCACCTTCAGGCATGTGGCGGCGGCAGTGAGATTGATGGTGAGGACTTCAGGGCTACGAAGCTTTCCCGTGCTCGACGCCTTCCTCGTCTCGATCTCCGATCTGGAGCGGCGAATCCTGGGTTTCCCCCTCGCTTCGTCCCCTGGGAGTAGTCGTCATCACATCGCCGAGTCACCTCTGCACGAACCTCGTCCGGATCCAGTTCTGGGTCATCGTCAGGACCGTTCCTCCCACGCAGCTGTCATCCCTTCGCCTCGTCAGTGTGGAGATTCTACAGCCTCGTCCCCTGAGCCTCGTTCCCCCGCTGTCATTCCTGGACATTCGGGCTGGCTCACCCCGGCTGTTTCCCCCTCCTCCTCGACGCGCTTCCTGACCGCTGTGTGTGCCTGGAATCCCGGCCTGGTGAGCTCTCTGCTGGAGACAACGCGAGCGACCCTCAGACGAATTCCCGGGGGGTCCTCCGTTATCGCCGGGCGGGGAGAGGAAGAAGCAGATTCCACTACAGCAGGCGATACTCAACCTCCAGGGGGCAGGCAAGTCATTGTTTTTTCACACCTGCTTAATGATTTGCTCTGTCACATCCCTGGAGGAGAAGTTCAGGGTTCGCAGCTCCCTGAACTCCCCCCACCTGCTGTAACCTGTATGCCTAATCCCGCATCCTCTGTGTCTCTCTCCGCCGAGCGGTCCCCGGCTCCGGGTCAACGTGGTGGGATATGGAGAGGGCCTGTGGTTCCGCAGCTACATTGCGGACGGAGGAGGGGGACTGACTGCTGCGTGGAGTCTACGCCGACGACTGAGCGTCCCCGGGTCTCCACGGAGGAGCGGTTCGGTCCGGCGGGACGAGATTCTTCTGGCTTCACGCCGAGTGGATCGTCGGCGGGGTTACCTGAGCTGGAGGGATCTCAAGCTGCGCTGACCATCGTGCTGGCTGCGGGGCCCGACGCGGCTAGATGGGAGCCTGACAACGACCTCCTGACGACGGATCCTGGATCTTCGCAGTCCTGGACGGCGTCAGAACCCGAGATCAGGCGAGTGCTCTCCTTTCTTTTCTCTCTTTTTATCCCCGAGCACTTCAGCCTATCTCCAGGGGAGACGAGCCGGGTGCAGCCGTCCGCTGCGTCTGAACTCGTCTCGCCGGGTTCTGGCGCTGCCGGTGATCCTGATCCCGGTTCTGTTTTCTCTTCTGAGCCTTCTTCCAGGGTCACCGGCAAGGAGTTGCTGTTCCTCGTGGTGCTGGAGGGTCCGGGTTCAACGTTGGAGGTCGGTTCTGGTGCAGTATTCAACGTGGGTTCGCCCGAGACCCAGTCGGGGTCCAACGTGGGTTCGCCTGAGGCCCGATCGGGGTCCGACGTGGGTGCTGCCCCAGTATTGTCCAGGTCCGGTGAGGAGGTGGCCGTTTTCCTGCGGCCTGACGCCCGCCGCCCTCGTCATCGGCTCTCCCCTGAGCCTCTTCCACCGGGATCCGCTCTGATCCTTCGCCCGTCTCAACGGTCCTGGTGGTTGAGTGATGCGGGTCGACGACCCGACCCACAGAACTTTCGGTTCGGTGATCTGGTTCCCCCCACTGGTCTGTTTCCCTCTGGGCAGCCTGGTTCGGCTGCCGGTGGACTGGATTCCTGGGATCTGGGTCCAGAGTTCGCCGTCCGAACACTTCTCTTTCCCTGATTCGCCAGCTGGACAATGGGCGGGGAGATCTCCGGAGCCATCTCGGCCATTTTTGGACTCTGCCTGCCATTCACCTCGGGTGTCACTTTTTCTTTTGTTATTAAGGTCACTCGGGTGTAATGTTTTGTCCTGTTGGTGGATTCGTTTTTATAGTGCTGTGTTTTCCATCGCTCATGCTCAGCATTTTACTTTTTGTGCCATGTTTTTAGCCTCGTTTTTTGTATTGTAGAGTTATGTTTTGTTTTCCGTAACACCATGCTCTGCAGTTATCCATTTATTCCAGTCACTTTCATTTCTTTAGGTGACTGGGTATTTATATATTCGTGTGTGTGGGTTTTTCTTTGCCTGCACTCAGTATTTCTTTTTTGTCCTGTTGGTTCATTATAGTCATGTGCCTTGTTTTCCGTAACACCATGCTCTATAATTGTCATTTGTTCCAGTCACCCTCACTTTTCTTGGTGACTGTGTGTGTATGTACTTAAATTAGCGCTGTGTATAGGTTCCCCTTTATTTAACCGTACTCAGCATTTTTTGCCCTGTACCTTTTTGGTGGTTCTTTTTTCCTTGCTCTGGGTCACGCATGGTTGGTACTCTCTGGGTAGTATGTAACCGGCGTGCTGACCCAGTTCTTCTCCCCATCTGTACCTGGGTTAATTATTCTGTTTTGTCAGTATTGTATTTGGGTTTTTCTTTCCCGCTACCCTACATTGCCCCATTGGTGTTGTCCTTCCCTTGGCTTCTTCCCCTCCGGTCCGCCTCCCTTCCTCCCACCCTAGGTGGGGGGGGAGGGGGGCTGGGATGTTCCTGGTCGTTCAGGAGCCCGACCTTGAGGGAGGGGCTCTGTTACCATGGGTTGAGATGCCGTCTCGGCACTCAGCCCATGTTTTCCCTCATCCCTGCTTCCCATTGAGCAGCGTCTCAGCTGGCCCCCAGCTGGCAGCATTATGGACGGCTGGGGCCAATTAGTCTTCATCAGCTGGGGCGCTGCCAATGAGGATAAATAGGAGCAGCCTCGATGACTCGGGGCTGCGACATAAACACATTGCTAAGCTGAAGCCCCTTCGTCTGGTGTCAGCTTATACTCCTCTTGCAGCATTCCTGTGAGTATGTACGTCTTGTTACCCCCACGTCCGGTACGAGCTGCTTACCTCTGCGCTGTGCAACCTGTGAGTGTACGTCTGCATGAGTATCTGTGCTCTCCTCATCCCTTCCCCTTTTCCCTGAATAAAATATCACGACTCACTGGCTTGCCCCTGGCTCTGATTGCCCGGCTCCCTAGAGCCGGATATGACACAGACAAACACACAAACTCCGGCAAAAACATAACCTCCTCCTGGCCTTTTCGGCCTGGCGGAGGTAATAAATAATTCTTCATTAACATTAGGCCATGTACTGCAGGCTTTTAAAACTGCTGTAATTAAACCCTTACTTAAATAGCCAATGCTGGATCCAAGAGTTTTAGCTAGCTATAGACCAATCTCTAATCTGCCTTTCATTTCAAAAATCTTAGAGTTGTTGATACGCAATTATTTGACCACTTGCAGGGAAATGGTTTATTTGAAGAGTTTCAATCTGGGTTTAGAATCCATCATAGTACTGAAACAGCTTTAGTGAAGGTACTTGTCCTTTTAGACCTTAGTGCAGCTTTTGATACTATCTGTAGAAGAGCTGGAAATAACGAGGCGGTTTTGTATCACAAAAGCAAAGTCTTTAATGAACAACTCTTCTATCTTGTCTCATCATGGTGCAGAGCTTGGCAGAAGGCAAAGAGGAAGAATTCTGCCCAGCTCGCTGGTTAAATACAGGCACACATCCAAGACATGCAAAACACAAGCTGAAATCCCCCGTTATCTAAATTCCCCATTAGTCCTGTTAACTCCTCCCTCCGTCTTGGGAGGTGATGGGAAAACCTCCCCTCGCCTAAGGGGGTGAAGGTGTCAAGTCTGTTGCCATGGCGTCCTGTGACGTCATTGGTCTTCACACGGCGGTGAGATTCCTTTCCTTTCAGAGGTGTGAAATTCCTTTGCATATGTTGCCCCACACATTTCCACATGCTCCAACGTATGCAGGTATGGAATATATGAGTAATATATACCACAGGCCCCCCAAACATCTAGGAAAGGACACAGAAAGATTCACAGTCTAGGGTAATTACTAAGACATACTACGTGTTACAGCTGTTGTCACAGAAGAAACTTCCAAGCAGCCATGCTCCTAAGAGAGTTCAGTGAAAATATAACAGCATAGTATAATCATAAGTCAGTCCTAAACTGTTGCGGCACAATTAGCGAAAAACTGCAGAGTGGTGTAATCAGTCCTTGTGCAGTCTGGGTTTCAATCTTCTCCCAAAGCTGCTGTAGGCTGGTTTAGGCATCCTGCTGGGACCTTGTTGTGAGGACTCTGCAGTGTGGGAAGGAGAGAGATTATCTGTTCCCTGCCTGGGGGCTGAGACTTTTTCCTTGGGGGGTCTACCTCGCCGAGGTGCTCGCACCAACTGTGCAGGTTCGTCTCTCAACAAGAAGGCAGGTTTGAGTCTGTCAATGCTGACCGTTTCATTTCTATCCCCATAATCAAGCACAAAGTGTTTGTCACCATTTTCCAGCACTCTGAACGGGCCATCGTATACTGGGCGTAACGTTGGTTTAAGGGCTTCATGCTTAACAAAAACAAACTCAGCATTTTTTAAAGTTTGAGGAACAAAAACTCGCGGAAAGGAGTGATGAACTGGACCGTGTAGAGAGTCCGGTCTGTTACTGCCTAAAAACCTTGGGACTGGGAGGTGCCCTGGTTCCGGGTTTTCTGGTAAAAATTCACCTGGTAGTCTAATAGGCTGAGCAAAGACTAATTCTGCAGAGGAAGCATCTAAATCCTCTTTAGGTGCCGCACGCAACCCCAATAAAACCCAGGGAAGTTTATTTACCCAATTTGTGTCCGTTAATGAGGCTCTGAGGGCGGCCTTTAAGGACCTGTGAAAACGCTCGCATAACCGATTAGCCTGAGGGTGATAAGCGGTGGTACGGTGAATTGTTGCCCCTAAACTGTTGGACATGGCTGACCAGAGCTCTGAGACAAATTGAGGCCCCCTATCTGATGTGATGTCTGATGGGACGCCGAAACGTGCCACCCAATTTGTTAGAAAAACGTGAGCGACTTCCTCCGCTGTAGTTGCCGCTAGAGGGACTGCCTCTGGCCAGCGCGTGGTGCGGTCTATCATTGTTAGCAGGTGTGTGAAACCCTGGGAGGAAGGCAGCGGCCCCACGAGGTCGACATGAATGTGGTCGAACCTTCTAGCAGGGATGGGAAAAGGCTCCAGAGGAGCTTTTGTGTGTTTGTGTACTTTGGCACGCTGCCAAGGAATGCAAGTTTTTGCCCATTCTTTTACGTTTTTGCGCAGGCCTGGCCACACAAACTTTTTGGCAACCATTTTGACCGAGGCGCGCACACCTGGGTGCGCGAGGGAGTGAACTGCGTCGAAAATACGGCGGCGCCAAGCAGCCGGTACTAACGGGCGAGGTCAGCCGGTTGAAACATCGCATATTAGGGGGGGCACGCCGTCGCGCAACCCTTTTTCCTCCAGCCTTAACCCTGTTGGTCCAGACAGGAGCGTGCGCATGTCCGCATCACTACCTTGTTCTTCCGCCATGGCTGCATAATCTATCCCTTCATGGATAGGTGCTGCATATGTGTTTGCGTTAGAGAAAAGCTCAGCTGCTGAAGCAGTGTAATCTGTCTCCTCGTGCTCTGGCGGTGCCACAGCGCGAGAGAGACAGTCCGCTACTACGTTAAGTTTGCCCGCTACATGTCGAATGTCTGTGGTGAACTCTGAAATCGCAGCTAGCTGTCTTTGTTGTCTGCCCGACCAAGGTTCTGAAATTTTAACCATAGCAAAAGTGAGCGGTTTATGGTCCACAAAAGCCGTGAAACTCTGCCCTTCTAACCAAAACTGGAAATGGCGGATGGATAAATGGAGCGCCAGCAGCTCCCTGTCAAAAGTGCTGTACTTGCGTTCCGTCGGGTTTAGCGATTTGCTAAAAAATGCTAAAGGTTGCCAGACCCCCTTGGCAAGTTGTTCTACAACTGCCCCTATGGCCAAGTCTGAAGCATCTGTCGTTAGAGCAATGCGGGCCGAGGGATCTGGATGGACTAACATTGTGGCGTTAGCTAGGGCATTTTTAACTTCCGCAAAAGCGCGTTCGCGTTCCGGGGTCCATTCGACCGCGTTGGAAGCTCTCTTTTTTTTGAGCGCGTCATACAGGGGCTGCATGAGCTGAGCTGCATGAGGGAGGAAACGGTTGTAAAAATTAACCATCCCCAAAAATTCCTGTAGCGATTTGACCGTTTGGGGCCGTGGAAAACCTTCTATCGCATGAATTTTGTCTGGAAGCGGAACTGCCCCTTTCGGGGAGACTCTATGTCCCAAAAAATCAATTTGCGATACGCCGAATTTGCATTTGGCTGGATTAATTATTAATCCGTGCTCTTCTAGCCTCTGAAAAACGGCAGTGAGATGCTGCTTGTGCTCTTCCTCCGATGAGCTGGCTACCAGCATGTCGTCGAGGTAGACGAAAACAAAGGGGAGGTCGCGTAAGACTGCGTCCATCATACGCTGAAAAGTCTGAGCAGCACCTTTGAGGCCGAAAGGCATTCGCAGGAATTCAAAAAGGCCGAAAGGGGTTATAACCGCTGTTTTAGGAATGTCTTCAGCTCGGACTGGAACTTGGTGATAACCGCGGACTAAGTCTATTTTTGAAAAAATGCGCGCACCCGCTAAATGTAATGAAAAATCCTGTATGTGAGGAATGGGGTAGCGGTCATGCGCTGTAGCGTTGTTTAATCTGCGGTAATCTCCGCATGGTCTCCAAGAACCATCGGATTTCGGAACCATGTGAAGTGGTGAAGCCCAAGGGCTCTTTGAACGTCGGACAATGCCTAATTTTTCAAGAGCTGCAAATTCGTCCCTTGCTATGTTGAGCTTGGCCGCGTCTAAGCGGCGAGCTTTGGCAAAAACGGGAGGTCCCGTTGTTGGAATGAAGTGTTTAACCCCGTGTTTGGCTACAGTGGCTGAGAATTTGGGGGTTGTGAGTGCTGGAAATTGGGTGAGGAGTTGCTCAAACTTACCTCCTGCCGTGGTGATGTTGGCCTGCACAGGTGGTGGAGAGACTCGAGCTGAGCAAGGAATAGAAGCAAAAGACAGTGCATTAACCAGGCGCCTATTTGCTAGATCAACTAATAACCCGTGTGCACACAGAAAATCTGCGCCTAACAAGTTAAAACTCACCGCCGCTACAACAAATGTCCATCTGTAGCTGCGGCCGTGAATGAGGAGATGCAGGCTCTTTTCCCCGAACGTGTCGATGTCAGAACCGTTGGCTGCCACTGCTCCATTGCCCCGGGTGCCCATGGCTCGATCTGCGTGGGAGGGCATGACGAAACTCAGCTGGGCTCCTGTGTCGATGAGGAACTGCTTGCCTGTGTGTCCATCCGTCACGTATAACAGCTTATTTTTCTCGCCGAGAACCGCTGCCGTTAACGGCCCTCGGCTTTGGCGTTTCCCGACATCGTAAACTTGCAGGGGGGGAACACATTTCCGGGCTTTCTCGGCAAAGCGGTGGTGATAATAACAGACAGATAAGGGCGCATGCGCACGCAGCGACCAGCAGCTTGGTGATATAGTGCGTGTGTGCGTGTGTGTGTTTTTTGTACTTTTTTACGTTTTTAGAAAATCCTCTGTGTCGTTTCTGCCCTGGAGCGTTGGTGGAATATATGGCGAACAGCTCCCTGGTATCTGCAACATGGATTTCCTGTCATATCTCGCACTACTGCTTTCTGTGCTGTGGCTCTTTGTCTCTGAGGTAAACGCGTTCGGCTCCATGGCGAGCAGAATAGCGGGCAGAATACAATATTCCAGGGACGTGTTGCTACGCTTAAACACAGCTGGTGCAGAGTCTCTGATTGCGCCCAGATTTCAGCTGCCGGACTTTATTTTGAGAGACGGACACAGCGGTGAAAAGAGAAGCGGCAGGAGGAAGCGTGGAAGACGTGGAGGTGTGAAATTGCGCCTTAGGAGACGTCAGTTTGGTAACATTCCTCTTCCTTCGATCATTTTTGGGAATGCACAGTCTGTGAGAAACAAGGTGGAGGAAATTCAAGGCAACGTACGTTACCAGAAGGATTTTAAGAACTGCTGCGTCATGGCTTTCACTGAATCTTGGCTTACTGCGCATGATCGAGATGCAGACCTGTGGATTGACGGCTTTGGAGCTCCGCTGCGCTCGGATCGGCAGGAAGAGGTAACGGGGAAGCGTCAGGGGGGCGGAGTATGTTTATACATTAATAAGCAGTACTGCACATCTGTCACGGTCAGAGAGCGCATCTGTACACCCCATGTGGAGCTGCTGTCTGTGTCGCTTCGCCCCTTTTATTTGCCTCGAGAGTTTCCCCAACTTTTCATCACAGTTGTGTACATTCATCCGAGGGCAGACGCTGACTCCGCCTCCAGCACCATCTCTGATGTGATCCAGCGGCTGCAGTCAATTTCTCCAGAGGCGCCAAACTTCATTCTTGGGGATTTTAACCATGTTTCTTTAAAGAAGACACTTAAAAACTTTCATCAGTATGTCTCCTGCCCAACCAGGCGAAAAAAGACATTGGACCTGTGCTATGGATCCATAGAGAGGGCCTATAAATCACTCCCCCTTCCTCCTTTAGGATCATCAGATCACAACTGTGTTCATTTGCTGCCCACATATAAAACTGCTCTCAGAAGAGGCAAGGTGGAGATGAGAGACATTGATGTGTGGACAGAAGATTCAGAGCACAGCCTCCAGGAATGCTTTGACTGTACAGACTGGAAGATGTTCATAATGGCCTGCGGGGATGATTTGGACTCTCTGGCTGAGCTCACATGCTCATACATGGCTCACTGTCAAAATAAGTTTGTTCCACGTAAACGTGTCAAAATATATCCCAACAACAAACCATGGGTTACTAAATCAGTTAAATCCTGCCTACAGAGGAAAGCACTTGCCTTTAAACAGGGGTCTGTTTCTGCGCTACAGGTTGCCACTAAGGAGCTAAAGGCCGAAATTTTAAGAGCAAAACAGAATTATAAATCAGAATTGGAAAGCAAGATGGCAGCAAATAAACTTGGTTCGGCCTGGGCCAGTATGAAAAAAATTGCAGGCCTTCAGAGCACAGAGCGCAGTAATCGTGTGTTTTTAGATGGTTTTAGTTCAGACACAGAGCTGGCTAATGCTCTTAATTGTTTTTATGGTCGTTTTGACTCCTTTGATTTTAGCACAGAAATCCAAGATTTGAAACAGAAACTCAAAGACAATCAGCACTTTAATATTGAGATGCAGGATGTTGAAAGGGAGTTCCGCGCTGTAAAAGTGAACAAAAGTCAGGGCCCTGATAATATATGTGGACGTCTGGTAAAGTCCTGTGCACATGAACTGAGTCCTATATTTCACTACATTTTCAATAAGTCCTTACAGACACAACATGTGCCTAAGATCTGGAAAGATGCCGTGGTTGTTCCCGTTCCAAAATCCAGCTGTCCTAAAACGGTAAATGACTTTAGACCAGTTGCTTTGACTTCAATTTTAATGAAAATTTTTGAAAAACTGGTCAGATGTGAGGTCCTAAAGCAGACTGAACATGCATTGGATCCTCTGCAGTTTGCCTATAGGCCTCACAGAGGAGTGGAGGATGCCACTGTCACTCTGTTTAACATGCTTTTTAAACATCTGGATTTTAATGGGACACACGCCAGGCTTTTATTTGTGGACTTTTCTTCTGCCTTTAATACAATCCAACCTCATATTTTAGTTGAAAGGCTCCTGCAACAATTTGATTTAAGCAATAATCTGGTGGGTTGGATTCTGGATTTCTTAACCAACAGGACGCAGAGAGTAAGGGTCAATGGTACATTGTCTGACCTAAAGTGCTCTTCTACTGGCTCTCCTCAGGGGTGTGTGTTGTCACCACTACTCTTCATCCTGTACACAAACATGTGTCGGAGCAGACATGACAACAGACACATTATAAAGTATGCTGATGACTCAGTCATTGTCAGTCTCCTCCAGGATGGTGAGAGTGGCCATGGCCCAGTAGTTGATGACTTTGTTCACTGGTGTGAGGATTCCTACCTGCAGCTGAATACAACAAAAACGAAAGATATGATTATTGACTTTAGGAGGAAAACTCCCAGGCACAAAGTCACCATACTAAAAGGCCAGACCACCGAATGTGTACAATCGTACAAATATCTTGGGACGATTATTGATAGTGGATTGAACTTTGAGGTGAACTGTGAAAGGGTGTGCAAAAAGGGTCAGCAAAATTTGCATTGTTTGAGGAAACTTGCACGCTTCCAAATTGACCGAACCATAATGACTATGTTCTATCGGGCTTTTATTGAATCTGTTTTATCCTTTTCTTTAATGTCATGGTTTGGTCAGATAAAACTGAAACAGAGGAAATCCTTGGATCAGGTAGTCAGATGGTCCAGTCGTTTGCTTGGTGAGTCACAGCTGAGCCTGACATCCCTGTACACCAGACAAGTACAGAGGATGGCCGACTCGATTTTAAATGATGACTCCCACCCTTTGCACTGCAACTTTCAGCTTCTTCCCTCCAGACGGAGGTTTGCTGTCCCAAAAAGTAGAACCCAGCGCTACAAAAACAGCTTTGTCCCTGCTGCTGTCAAAGAGTTGAACAAGCTATAAAAATTATATTGTACATATTTTATATTTACCTATTTTGTAAGATGTGTGCCTGTGTTTGTGTCTATGTTGAATGTAATTGTGGCTTGTAAATATGGATGTCACCAACTGCAAAACAAATCTACCTACGGGTACAAATAAAGTAACCTGAACCTGAACCTAAGACGTCATTCTGTTTGTTGCGCTTGGGCCGCGCTGCTGTCACCGTGGGTTGAGCCTGCTCCGTGGTTTGTGACTCTCCAAGGTTCGGGGCGTCAGTTTTGAGGTCTGCGGATGCCGCTGTGGGTGTCCAATCTCTGCAGGCATTGACGAGTCGATAAGCCTCGTTGGCCAGCGTGCGGAAGTCCTGATGATTGTTGCACTTCATACTGGCGAGTGTCCCTCTCATGTGTGGTGGTAGCGTGCTGAGGAAAATAAATTGAAAGAGGAAATTATCATTGTCCTCCTCCTTGAGCTGCAGTAAATCCTCCATGAGGGTCTTTGGATTGCCCCCTCTGTGGCCGTAGACTGCCAGGATTTGTTCGGCTCTTTCTTCCGCCGACGGGACATAATTCGCCATGATGGTCGCCTTAAGTGTCTCATACTTGTCCCGGGCCGGTGGTCACTGGATCAAGCTTCGCACACACCTCGAAGTGGCGGAGTCGAGTTTGGAGACGATATGGTAGAAACTTAGTATCGTCTGCCGTGATGCCCGCCAGTATGAACTGGGCTTCGGCTTGGAGAAACCAAGAGGCCGGCTCTTCTCACCAGAAATCTGGCAGTTTAACAGCGACGGCGTTTGTGCACATCATCACTGTTGTGCCCGCCAGGTGAGAGTGCCTTGCCTCGGCTCTCACGGCGGTGCTGGAGCTCGGTTGAGCTCTCTCGGTACCCTCTGCCGGGGGGAACAGCTGTCTGCTTGTTTCCTCGTCTGCGTTGTCGCTGGCGTAAGTCAGATTCGCCGCGGATGAGTCACTTGAAGAACGCGTCAGGTCCATACTCGCGTCAAGGTCACCAGTGTAGAAGAGCTGGAAATAACGAGGCGGTTTTGTATCACAAAAGCAAAGTCTTTAATGAACAACTCTTCTATCTTGTCTCATCATGGTGCAGAGCTTGGCAGAAGGCAAAGAGGAAGAATTCTGCCCAGCTCGCTGGTTAAATACAGGCACACATCCAAGACATGCAAAACACAAGCTGAAATCCCCCGTTATCTAAATCCCCATTAGTCCTGTTAACTCCTCCCTCCGTCTTGGGAGGTGATGGGAAAACCTCCCCTCGCCTAAGGGGGTGAAGGTGTCAAGTCTGTTGCCATGGCGTCCTGTGACGTCATTGGTCTTCACACGGCGGTGAGATTCCTTTGTCCTTTCAGAGGTGTGAAATTCCTTTGCATATGTTGCCCCACACATTTCCACATGCTCCAACGTATGCAGGTATGGAATATATGAGTAATATATACCACACTATCGATCATAATATTTTACTTGATTAGATAGATAGACTAGAACACCTTGTTGGACTTAATGGAACTTCATTGCAGTGGTTTAGATCTCATTAATCTGATAGGTTTCAGTTTGTTCATGTCAATAATGAGTTTTCTTCCAATTCAAAGCTCAGTCATGGAGTTCCACAGGGATCTGTGGTAGGCCCTATTCTTTTTAGTTTATATATGCTTCCGCTATGCAACATTATTAGAAAGCACTGTATACATTTTCATTGATATGCAGATGACACACAATTATGCTTGTCAATGAAGCCAGATGATAGTAATCAATTAGCCAAGTTAGAAGCCTGTCTTAAGGAAATCAAAGCTTGGATGACTTGTAATTTCTTGCTATTAAATTCAGATAAGACTGAAGTGGAAATTCAGGTAAGACTGAAGAGGAGAGTCCGGCTGTTGGTCAAACATCAGATTCAGGAGGAGCAATGTGGTTTTTGTCCTGGCCGTGGTACATCAGACCAACTCTTTACCCTCTTGAGAATCCTCGAGGATTCGTGGGAGTTTGCCCAACCAGTTTAAATGTGTTTTGTGGACTTGGAGAAGGCATTCGACTGCGTCCCTCATGTTTTTTTGTGGGGGGTGCTTCGGGAATATGGGGTATCAGGCTTGTTATTATGAGCTATCCGGTCTCTATGCGATCGTTGTGAAAGTTTGGTTCATATTGCCAAGATTCGGTCGGGCTCATTCCCAGTGAGAGTTGGACTCCGCCAGGGCTGCCCTTTGTCACCGAGCTTGTTACCTCCGCCAAAGGGGGAGGTTATGTGATCATCGGCGTTGGTTTATCTGTTTGTTTGTTTGTCTGTTTGTCTGTTTGTCTGTTAGCAAGATAACTCAAAAAGTTATGGACGGATTTTCGTGAAATTTTCACAGATTGTCAGAAATGGGGTATCTTACAGATGATTACATTTTGGTGGTGATCCGGATCACCGTCCACAAGAAAACCGCCATTACGCAAAATGCCATTTTTGTGAATAACTACTAAACCACTAATCCTATCATTGTCAATCCAATTGTTGTGAATCCAATTGCTAGTCATATGTTTTCACGGTCAAGGAATCTGAAAGCGTACACACAAACACTGTATGGGGCGAACTGTGGGGCTAAACCGCCATTACGAAAAATGCCATTTTCCTCAATAACTACTGAACCACTAATCCTATCATTGTCAATCCAATTGCTAGTCATATATTTTCATGGTCAAGGAATCTGAAAACGTACACACAAACACTGTATGGGGAGAACTGTGGCCGCCATTATGGAAAAGGCCATTTTCAAGAATAACTACTGAACCACTCATCCTATCATTGTGAATCCAATTGCTTGTCATATGTTTTCATGGTCAAGGAATCTGAAAACGTACACACAAACATTGTATGGGGGGAACTGTGGCACTAAACCGCCATTACGGAAAATGCCATTTTCGTCAATAACTACTGAACCACTACTCCTATCATTGTCAATCCAATTGCTTGTCATATGTTTTCATGGTCAAGGAATCTGAAAACGTACACACAAACACTCTATAGGGGAACTGTGGCCGCCATTATGGAAAATGCCATTTTCGTGAATAGCTACTGAACCACTAATCCTATCATTGTCAATCCAATTGCTAGTCATATGTTTTCATGGTCAAGGAATCTGAAAACGTACACACAAACACTGTATGGGAGGAACTGTGGCCGCCATTATGGAAAATGCCATTCTCGTGAATAACTACTGAACCACTAATCCTATCATTGTCAATCCAATTGCTAGTCATATCTTTTCATGGTCAAGGAATCTCAAAACGTACACACAAACACTGTATGGGAGGAACTGTGGGCGCCATTACGGAAAATGCCATTTTCGTGAATAACTACTGAACCACTGCTTGTCATATGTTTTCATGATCAAGGAATCTGAAGACTGTATGGGGGGAACTGCGCCGCTTGGCGGAGGTCTGCGCTCTCCGAGTGCTTTTCTAGTTCATAATTTTTATGGACAAGATTTCTAGGCGCAGCCAGGGAATGGAGGGTGTCATGCTTGGTGACCACAGGATCTCATCCCTGTTGTTTGCAGATGATGTTGTCCTGTTGGCTTCATCCAGCAATGACCTACGGCTCTTACTGGGATGGTTTGCCGCTGAGTGTGAAGCGGCTGGGATGAGAATCAGCACCTCCAAGTCCGAGTCCATGGTCCGCAGCTGGAAAAAGGTGGATTGTCCTCTCTGGGTTGGGGACGAGCTCCTGTTCCAAGTGGAGGAGTTTAAGTATCTTGGGGTCTTATTCACGAATGAGGGGAGAATGGAGCAAGAGATTGACAGACGGATTGGAGCAGCATCTGCAGCAATGTGGACATTGTACCGATCTGTTGTGGTGAAGAGGTAACTAAGCTCTAAGGCAAAGCTGTCGATTTACCAGTCAATCTACGTTCCTACCCTCACCTATGTTCTTGAGCTTTGAGTAATGACCGAAAGAATGAGATCGCAGATACAAGCGGCTGAAATGAGCTTCCTTCATAGGATTGCTGGACTCACCCTTAGAGACAGGGTGAAGAGCTCAGCCATCCGGGAGAGGCTCAGAGTAGAACTGCTGCTCCTCCGCATTGAAAGGAGCAAATTGAGGTGGTATGGGCATCTGATCAGGATGTCTCCTTGACGCCTCCCACTTGAGGTGTTTCGGGCACGTCCCACTGGGAAGAGACCCCGGGGTAGATCCAGGACTCGCTGGAGAGACTCTGTCTCGTAGCTGGTCTGGGAACACCTTGGTGTCCTCTCTGAAGAGTTGGAGCAGGTGGCTGGGGGAGAGGGAAGTCTGGGCTTCTCTGCTTGAACTGCTGCCTCCATGACCCGGACCTCCGGAAAATCGGTAGAAGATGAATGGATGGATGGATGGATGGATGGATGGATGGATGAAGTCATTCTAGTTGGCCCACAAAACCTTAGAAATGACATGAGTCGAGACTCAGGAAGCAGACACAGACTCAGAAATAAACTCAATTATCTTTTATTGTGCAGTGTATGTGTGAATGTGTGCCTGTGTGTGTGAATGTAGCAGCCGGGGCGAGCAGAGCACGATACAGACTGGCAACCCTATAGAAGAGCAGAGACAAGGGAGGTTAGTGGCAACACTCAGGAGAGGATGTACAGTTATATTCCAGTCTTATTGTAGGCAAGTTGGTGAGTTGCTCAGGTGAGGTCCCAAAGGCTCTGGCCAGAGAGACAATGTCTTAGACCCTGGTTACAGACCGGATGAGAGGTGGATTTGGTGCAGTGTTGGGTGCACTCAGTCCGCCGCCAGGAGGAGGAGGTCCGCCGCTACGGATTTCCACCTGTGCACAGGGGAGCAGAGCGTAGAGTGGTAACGAGGAAGAAGTTGGTTTACTTGGCGTTGGGGAGCTGGAACGCCCAGGAAGATGACGAGGTAAAGGAAGAATCACAGGAGCTGGAACTCCAGATGAAGCAGTGCAGAGATCTTAGCCACACCAGGGAGTTAGACGACTCCGTGCAGGCCAGAGGGCAGCACGGCTTAAGTAGGCAGACTGATTGAGGAGAGCAGGTGTGTGCGCAGTTGTGGAGGAATTAGGCAACAGGCAGGCAGAGCGGATCACCACAGTACCCCCCCCCCCCCCACGTGACGCCTCTCGGTGACCGATCTAACCTACCCGGGTGCGTCCAGTGGAAGTCACTGATGAGCTGAGGATCCAACACAAAGGAGGGACGCACCCAAGACCTCCATTCAGGGCCATAACCCTCCCAGTCCTCCAGGTACTGGAGGCCGCGACCCCAGCGACGGACATCCAGAATGGCGTTGACCTTCCACGCAGGGTCGCCATCGATCACAACCGGTGGAGGTGGCGTCTTGGGAGGGGGGCACAGAGGGCTGGAGCAGAACGACTTCACCTGGGAGACGTGAAAGGTAGGACAGATGTGGGGGGTGGGGGGGAGAGCTAGGCGCACAGCCACAGGATTCACAATATGTGTAATAGCAAATGGACCAATGAAGCGCTGAGAGAGCTTTCTAGACTTGGCCTTGAGGTTGATATTTTTAGTAGAAAGCCATTCCTGTTGCCCAACCCGGTAGGGTGGAGTTGAGGTCCTGCGGCGGTTGGCGATGGTGGAGTTGCGATCTGCTGTGTGTCGCAGTGCGGCCGGGGTAGCCTTCCACAAACGATGACAGCACCTCAGGTGAGCACGCACTGAAGGCACGGCAATGTCTCCCTCCTCCTCGGGAAACAGCGGGGGGTTGTAGCCCAATGAAGCCTCGAATGGAGACATGCCTATGGCGGATGAAACGGTGGTGTTGTGAGCATATTCAACCCATGACAGGTAGACGCCAACCCAGGACGCTGGGTTGGCGGTGGTGACACACCATAGCACTGCCTCCAGCTCCTGATTGGCACGCTCACATTGGCCGTTGCTCTGTGGGTGATATCCCGACGACAGGCTCACCGTAGCCCCATTGGTGTTGCAAAAGGCTTTCCATACCTGCGAGACGAACTGGGGCCCCTGGTCAGACACAATGTCTAGAGGAATACCGTGAAGCCTCACCACATGGAGGACGAGCAGATCCACAGTCTCCTTCGCCGTGGGCAGGCCCTGCAGGGGGACGAAGTGGGCTGCCTTGGAGAATCTGTCCACTATGGTGAGGATGACGGTGTTGTTGGCAGAGGGTGGGAGTCCAGTGACGAAATCCAGGGCCACGTGGGACCAGGGCCTGCCAGGGATAGGAAGAGGATGAAGCAGGCCAGCCGCAGGAGAGGAGGACGTCTTGCCGGTGGCACACTGGGGACAGGTGCGGATATACTCCCCGACATCCCTCCAGGGCGATGGCCACCAAAAGGTCCTCTGTAGTAGAGTCACCGTGCGTGTCATCTCCGGATGGCACAAGAGCTTGGAGGAGTGGGCCCAATTTATCACTTTGCCCCAGACGGCAGAAGGTACATACAACTTCCCTGCAGGGCCCCAGCCCGGGTCCGCCTCGGTCTCCTGCACTCTCAGAACCCTCTCCTTAATACCCCACGAGAGGGCGCCAATGATACACGATGGGGGAATGATGGTGTGAGCTGGTGCCTCCGCAGCATCCGAGGCAAATTGCTTAGATAGAGGGTCAGGCTTGGTGTTCTTGGACCCCTGGTGGTAGGTGATGGTAAAGTCGAACCAGCCAAAAAACAGGGACCAGCGGGCCTGGCGCGCATTCAGTCGCTTAGCTGTCCTGAGGTATCCCAAGTTCTTATGGTCGGTCCAGACGATGAACGGCTGAGAGGCCCCCTACAGCCAATGGCGCCACTCCTCCAGTGCCAGCTTCACCGCCAGGAGCTCCCTGTCCCCAATGTCACAGTTCCTCTCCGCTGGGGAGAGATGACGGGAGAAGAATGCGCAGGAGCAAATCTTGTCGTCCACCAGAGAGTGTTGAGATAGCACCACTCCTATGCCAGAGTCTGAGGTGTCTATTTCCACCAAGCACTGTAGAGCGGGGTCCACCTGCACCAGAATCGGGAGAGAGGAGAATAATGATTTTAGTGCCAAAAAGGCAGCCTCAGCCTCCTCCGTCCACCGGAAGGGCACCTTAGAGGAGGTGAGGCTAGTGAGAGGAAGGGCAGTGAGGCTGTAATTCTTTATGAAGTGGCGGTAGAAGTTGGCGACTCCCAGAAACTGCTGTAATTGTTTCCGGGAGGGAGGAATTGGCCACTCTACCACCGTTTTTACCTTTGCTGGGTCTGTGATGACTTCATTGTGCGAGAGGACAAAGCCCAGGAATGACGTGGATGGAGTGTGGAACTCGCACTTCTCTGCCTTCACGAACAGCTTCTTTTCCAACAGCCGCTGCAACACTCGCCTGACGTGCACCCGGTGTTCATTGAGGGACTGAGAAAAAAATCAGGATATCATCAAGGTATACAAAGACAAACGAGCCCAGAAAGTCCCTCAACACATCCTTAATGAGCCACTGGAACACAGCAGGAGCGTTGGTCAGCCCAAACTGCATGACGAGGTACTCAAAATGGCCATTGTTGGTCCGAAACCCCATCTTCCATTCATCTCCCTCTCGGATTCATACCAGGTGGTAGGCGTTGCGAAGGTCTAGCTGAGTGAAACAGGAAGCCCCCCGGAGGGAGTCAAATGCCATGTTGATGAGCGGGAGTGTATATTTGTCCTTGATGGTGATGATGTTGAGTTCCCGGAAGTCGATGCATGGTCTCAGCGAGCCGTCCTTTTTGCCCACGAAAAAAAATCCCACCCCCACCGCCAAGGACGAAGGACAAATTATGCCAAAACTCAGGGACTCCTTGATGTAGGTCTCCATGGCCTCCCGCTCCGGGACTGACAGGCTGTACAGCCGACTAGATAGTAACGGAGCCCCAGGCCGGAGGTTAATGGCACAGTCGTTTGGGCGGTGGGGGGGAAGAGATAAAGCTTGGGACTTACTAAACACGGCCCCCAGATTGTGGTATTCCGGGGGAACCCTGGATAGGTCAGGTGGGGGTGTGTCAGGGATACTGAGAGGCACAGAGGGCGAGCATGCAGCAGACTGGAGACAAGCACTGAGACAAAACAAACCCCATGAGATGAGGTTCCCAGAGCGCCAGTCAATGGAGGGGTTGTGCAGCCAGAGCCAGGGATATCCCAAAATGACCAGGAGCACAAACAACCTAAGCTGGTCCCGGTGATTTCCAGACACTATGACAGAGAGTGGGGCAGTTTTCTTTGACACCAAAGCCAGTGGAGCCTTGGACAGAGCGATGAGCTTAAGTGGTGTCTTTAACTGCTGGCAAGCAAGCCCCAGTCGGGTTGCCAGCTCTTCAGAGATGAAGCTCTGCTCGGCCCCTGAATCAATAAGTGCATGTGTGGAAATTTCCATGATTATGAAAAAAACGAATGGGTAACAGGAATTTGGTGAGGGGATTGCTCTGGAGTGAGTCCATGAGTCTCCCTACTGCGACGCACGGACTCCCTCTTTTGGCTGGATGGGACAAGTAGCTAACTCATGTTCCTCACTGCCACAATATAGACATAACCCCAACTCCCAGCGGCGCTGTTTCTCTGCCGGCGGCAACTTGGACTGACCCACTACCATCCGCTCAATGAAGTCTAATGTATCAGAGGGAGGAAGGGCCAGCAGGGGGAGCTGCAGGGAGTGGCGAAACTGGGTGCCTGAGCGACCGGAAGTTTTCCGCTCGTTGGCCCGCTCCCTTAACCGATTATCCAAGCTAATGGCCAGGGAAATGAGCTTGGTTAACTTACTCGGTTTTTCTAGACGGGCTAGCTCGTCCCTCAGGCTACGGCTAAGGCTACGGACGAAGATGCTGCAAAGGGAGGCATCCTCCCATCCCACCTCCATGGCTACCACCCGGAAGTCAACAGCATAATCAGCTACCGATTTGTTCCCTTGTCTTAAGTTGAGTAGCCGGGCAGTGAGCACACTATCTCGGTCCGAGTGATCAAACATCTCGTTAAACTCACTCACAAATTGATCATACATTAAATTAGCATAGTCGGCCCTAGCCATAACCGCATAAGCCCAGGCTAACACCCGCCCCTCCAGGAGATTGACTACATAGCCTATGCGGCTGTGACTGGTGGGAAAATCCCCTGGAACCCACTGAAACACTATCCCACATTGCAACAAGAACCCCCTAGCTTCCCCTAGCTTACCGCTGAAGTGAGTGGGCATGGGAACAGGAGTCAGCCGGGATGGTGGAGACGGAGAAGAGCTGGAGCTAGCTGGAGCGGCCGTGCTACTCGTAGCCGGGGGAAAGGGCTGAGGACCTGACAGGCGATCCAGGCAGGAGTTTATCTGGACCAGCTGCATGAGTATGACCTGTTGTTGATATGATAATTGGTCTACTCGAGCCTCTAAGATGTTACCTTGTGTGCTAGCACACTGTCTGCTGGGTCATTTTGACGGAGTCATACTGACATGATTCGAGACCCAGGAAGCAGACACAGACTCAGAAATAAACTTAATTGTCTTTTATTGTGCAGTGTATGTGTGAATGTGTGCGTGTGTGCGTGAATGTAGCAGTTGGGGCGAGCAGAGCACCGTACAGACTGGCAACCCTATGGAAGAGCAGAGACAAGGGGGGTTAGTGGCAACACTCAGGAGAGGATGTACAGTTATATTCCAGTCTTACTGTCGGCAAGTTGGTGAGTTGCTCAGGTGAGGTCCCAAAGGCTCTGGCCAGAGAGACAATGTCTTCGACCCCGGTTGCAGAGGGGATGAGAGGTGGACCTGGTGCAGTGTTGGGTGCGCTCGGTCCGCCGCCAGGAAGAGGAGGTCCGCCGCTACGGATTTCCACCTGTGCACAGGGGAGCAGAGCGTAGAGTGGTAACGAGGAAGAAGTTGGCTTACTTGGCGTTGGGGAGCTGGAACTCCCAGGAAGACGACGAGGTAAAGGAAGAATCACAGGAGCTGGAACTCCAGACGAAGCAGTGCAGAGGTCCTAGCCAGACCAGGGAGTTAGACAACTCCGTGCAGGCCAGAGGGCAGCACGGCTTAAGTAGGCAGACTGATTGAGGAGAGCAGGTGTGTGCGCAGCTGTGGAGGAATTAGGCAGAACAGATCACCACAAGAAATACCTTTCCAAATCAAACTCTTCCTTTGGATGTGGTTACTCTTTCTCTTGATAGTTCTGTGAAGAACCTTGGAGTTATTTTTGATCAAGATCTGTTTTTTTTAATTCACATATTAAACTTGTTTCTAAGACTGCCTTCTATCATTTGCGTAATATTGCCAATATTAGGAGCATCTTGTCTGAGTGATGTTGAAAAACTAATCCACACTTTTGTTAGCTCTAGATTAGATTAGTGTAACTCTTTATTATCAGGCTATCCTAAAATATCTTTAAAAAGTCTTCAGCTGATCCAAAATGTTGCAGCAAGAGTTTTAACAGGTAGTAGAAAGAGAGATCATATCTCTCCGGTTCTGGCCTCCCTTCATTGGCTTTCCATAGAGTTTAGAATTAAGTTTAAAATCCTTCTTCTCACTTACAAAGCTCTAAATAATCAGGCCCCTTGTTATTTAAAAGATCTGATACTACCCTATTATCCTAACAGAGCACTATGCTCCCAAAATGCAAGATTACTTGTATACCTAGAATCTCCAAAAGTACAATGGGGGGCAGAACCTTAAGTTATCAAGCTCCTCTCCTTTGGAACCAGCTGCCAATCTGGATTCCTGAGTCAGACTTGATCTCTGTTTTTAAGAATAGGGTTAAAGCCTTCCTTTTATGATATAGCCTATAATTAGGGTGGGATCAGGTGCCCCTGAACCCTATGCTGCTAATAGGTTTAGTCAGCCGGGGGATCTCCAACAATGCACTGGGCTTCACTCCTTTCCTCACTCTCAATGAAATATTTTTGCTGGTCATTATCATCTGTTTGTTCTCTCCCATAGATTGAGTCCCCATCGTGCTGTTTGCTCTCTACATGTCTATTCTTTTCTTCTTCTTCTCTATCCCCTACCCCCCAGCCAGTCACAGCAGATGACTGCCCCTCCCTGAGCCTGGTTCTGCTGGAGGTTTCTTCCTGTTAAAAGGGAGTTTTTCTTCTCCACCGTCACCAAGTGTTTGCTCACAGGGGATTGCCTGATTGCTGGGGTCTTTCTGGAATTGTGGGGGTTTCCCCTACAGTTGAAAGTGCTATGAGATGACTGTTGTTGTGAAATGGTGCTATATAAATAAAGTTGAATTGAATTAAAGTTGACTAGACATGGAGCTTGGTAAAAAGTAGACTTGATCAAGCATGCTGCTTAAACAGACTGTGTAACCTCACATTGATGTCCATAGAGTATGACATTAATCGTGAGCTGGACTTAAAGGACATAATGAAGGATTTTTCATTAAATAAGTTAAGAAGAAAGAACTTTAAAAAAAAAGGTAAGACATGCTATTTGTAGCTTTCCAGTCACCTGTGCAGGTTTTTAATTACCTCAGCCAAGGAGGTAATGTGATCAGGGTGGTTTGTTTGTTTGTCTGTTTATTAGCAGGATTATGCAAAAACTGCTGTATGGATTTTGATGAGATTTTCACCAGAGGTAGCCCTTGGGCCAAGGATAAACCCATTAAATTTTGGTGATGATTTGAGAGTGCATACCTCCACCAATGACCTTGTTTGTACATGTGCAGCAAGGTTACACAAAAACCACTAGATGGATTTGGATGAAATTTTCACCAGAGGTGGTCCTTGCGCTAGAGAGGAACCCATTACATTTTGGTGATGATTGGAGAATGCATACCTCTGCCAAGGCTCTTCTCACAGTGTGTTAGCAAGAATCCTCCAAAACTACTGGATAGGCTTTGATGCAATTTTCACCAGAACTGGCTTGTGGCCTACACTTGAACCCATTACATTTTAGAGTTTATCCATGGGGGACAGAAGGAGCCTTGGTGGAGGTATGCACTGTCTAAGTGCTTTTCTAGTTGCTGCCGTTGTGTATTGTTTGAATCAGGAATACCTGACTGATATACAGTAATGTTGTGTTCTGCTGTCATCATTAGACTGTAATTGTTGATCAGTGTCATCTTCTGACACCTGGTGTTGTTTAGGCCATGGTGCTGTGTGTGTCTGTGTCTGAGAGAGAGAGAGAGATTAGACTAATTTGTGTTTATGCTGAAGGCAGTAGTATTTGTCGCTACAAAAATTAAAATCTTTGTAAGATAAAATATCCTAAATTAAGACTATATGTTTGTTTTTCTCTCGCAAGATAATTTGGACAAAATGAGAATTTCTTTTTGTTGTGCAGTTTTCTGTAAGATTGTACTTGCTTTAAGATAATTTTTACTTGTTTTAAGAAATTTCATCTTACTTTGTTGGCAGATTATTTTTTTTTTTTGGTAATTTTAACTAAAATTATCTATTGCCATAATTTTTTGCTAATTTTAAGTAAAATTATCTGCGAAGAGCAAGAAAATTTGACTTATCAAATTGCTTAAAACAAGTTAAAACTATCTGAAAGCTTGTAAAACTTTCTTACACATAAACTGCACAACAAGAATAAATATCTTCATTCATTCATCTTCTTCTGCTTAATCCTTTTCGGGTCGCGGGGGGGCTGGAGCCTATCCCAGCATCTTTGGGCTGGGGCAGGGTACACCCTGGACAGATTGCCAGTCCAGAGAGACAGACAACCATTCACTCTCACATTCATACCTAAGGACAATTTAGAATCCCCAGTTTGATGCCAATTAACCTAACTTGCATGTTTTTGGCATGTGGGAGGAAACTGGAGAAATCCCGGAGTATCTTGCCAGACAAAAAGACAAGCATAAACAGCGTTAATTTATTTCATTTTACTTATATTTGACTTTTTGCAGTATAGTTGTGTTTTCTAGCTCACAGTTGCATTATTTCTCAAAGAGAAACAAAAATGAGACCATAGTGGCTCAGGAGATAGAGCAGGTTGCCCAGTAACCGGAAGACTGCATGGATTGGCAGCCACATTTTTGTCAGTTTGCCTCAGGGCAGCTGTGGCTACAGAAGTCGCTTACTACTATCATTGTCTGTGTTACATATGGCTCTGCGAGCCATCAATGAGAGCCAAGGGCTGACCAGTGAGTTTGCGTTGTTTATTGGCAATAAAGAAAAGGAACAAAGGAACAGGGCCTCGTGGGGCCAAAACACAAACGATCATACAATGGTACACACTTATGAGCAATGATGAATGACGAAGGGGGGCTGGCGCCGGACGAAGGGGATCCAGCCTTACCTACGCCAGAGAAGAGCGTGGATAATAGTGCGAGGTCACAGCCCTGAATGATCAGGATTGCTCCCTTTTACAGTAGTTGACGGCGCCTCAGCTGATGAGAGGTAATTGGCCTCCATCCGTCCCATAGAGCTTGACAGCTGGAGGCCCACTGAGACGCTGTCAAAGTAAGAGCTGGGCTGAGGAGGAATAAGGTCTGAGCGCCGGTAAAAACGGCGGATGTGACAGTATCTCCCCCTCAAGGCCGGGCTCAGAACGGCCAGTAACACCCAAGCCCCCCCCCCCCCACACACACACACACACCTAGGGTGGGGGGATGGGGTGCAGGCCAGGAGGATGAGAATCAGAAAAGAGGGGAGAGGAAAAACCACAATATTGGCAGGAAGCAATTAGAGTACGGAGAAAAAGAAAAGGCACAATACTCCATAAAATGCTAATATGCCGCCAGAGAGAGAAAAAAACCACCACAACATTGGCAGGGGACAAATGAAGCAATTACAGAGTACGGAAAAAAAACAAAACACAATACTCCATAAGATGCTAACATGTAGACAGAAGGAAAAAAAAAAACAACGTTGGCAGGGGACAAATGAAGCAATTACAGAGTAAGGAAAAAACACACAATACTCCATAAAAGGCTAATAATGTGCAGCCAGAGAGAAAAAAAAAACACCACATAGGCAGAGGACAAATGAAGCAATTACAAAGTATGAAAAAAAGGCACAATATTCCATAAAATGCTAATAATAATATATAGACGGACCCAACGAAAAACAACCCAGGAGACCTTAAAATGAGAGCAGAGGCTCCTAAGGCGAAATCCACCAGATACAGGGCATCCCTCAAACAGGAGGGGGAGAAAAAAAAAGGCACGCTAACCGTGCAACGACTATAAGAAATTACATAACTGCACCCTCACAAAATCACAAAGGACTAGGCACAGCAGAAATAATTCAGTTCGGGGGGTCTCCTCGCACCCAGCGTCCAAACCGCCAACAGGGGTGACGGGAAATGTTCGGGCGGCCTACCCAAATCCCAGGCCAGGAAAAACAGTACTTCGGACGGCCAGACCAGACCGCCGAACAGAGAGTCCCATGAGTCAGGCAGCCGAACCAAAGAGCCGAATGGGTACGGCAGTCCCTCTGGCGGCCGACCCGCATCGCTCAGCCACCAGGCCCGTAGGGGAGACAAAGGCAACGGCTTCCCTGTGGAGAGAAATAGTGAGGGTGAGCCGGGCCGACAGAGAGAGGTCCATATGGGCCCTGGTGGAGAAGGCTTGGGGGGATAATCAGGATGACTATGATGACGACGGTGAAGAGGGGGATGAAGATGATGATGAGCCGGTCCAGTGTCCGATGGCAGGGGATCTGCAGCTCCCTCACCGGACCTGGATGCCACTGGTGCTGCACCCTCGTCGGACCCCGACTGGGTCGCGGCTGCTCCCGCGGCGGACCCCGATTGGATCTCGGTAGCATCCGCGTCGGACCCCGATTGGATCGCCACCGCACCAGAACCGACCTCCAACCCCGAACCTGGAACCTCTGGCACAGCGGGCGAAGGCAGCTCCTCACCGGACCTGGATGCCACTGGTGCTGCACCCTCGTCGGACCCCGACTGGGTTGCGGCTGCTCCCGCGACGGACCCCGATTGGGTCGGCGCTGCACCAGAACCGACCTCCAACCCCGAACCTGGAACCTCTGGCACAGCGGGTGAAGGCAGCTCCTCGCCGGCGACCCTGGGAGAAGGCTCAGGAGAGAGAGAAGAACTGGGATCAGGATCACTGGCAGCGCCAGAACCCGGCGAGATAAGCTTGGATGCAGCGGGCGGCTGCACCCGGCTCATCTCCCCTAGAGACAGGCTAAAATGCTCTAAAATATGAAGGAGAAAGACAAAGAGGAGAGCACTTGCCTGATCTCGGGTTCTGACGCCGTCCCAGACTGCGAAGATCTGGGTTCAGACGGCAGGAGGTCGTCATCAGGCTCCCACTCAGCTGCGTCGGGCGCCACAGCTGGCATGATGGTGAGCGCAGCTTGCGAGTCCTCAGGCCCCGGTGCCCACGCCGATGGCCCACAAGGCATGGTGGCGGGAGGACCTCGACCCGCTGGACTGGACCGCTCCTCCGTGGAGACCCGGGAACGCTTCCTCGTCGGCGCAGGTTCCACGCTGCAGTCCGGTCTCCTCCTCCGCCCACGACGTAGCTGTGGAACCGGAACCAGGCTCTCCAGAACCGCAGGCCCCTTCCTCATCCCGCAGCGTTGGCCTGGCGTCGAGGACCACTCAGCGGAGGGAGACACAGAGGATGCGGGGTTAATGATTACAGCCACAGCAGGTGGTGGGAGCTCGGGGAGCTGCGAACCCCGAACTCCACCTCCAGGAGTCTGACAGAGCAAATCACAATGAGAGGATGAATGAACTGGGACTTGCCTGTCTCCTGGAGGCTGAATGGTGACCACTGTGGTGGACGTTGCTCCTCCCCTTCCCTGCCGGACGGTGACAGAGGACCCCCTGGGAGGACGACGGGGAGCCGCTCGAGATGGTTCCTTGGACAGAGCTCGCCAAGTCAGGACTCTGAGTACACACAGCGGCAGGGGAATGCGTCGAGGAGGAGGGGGCGACAGCCGAGACGAGCCGGGCCCGGAGTGCTGACGTAACAGCAGGGGAAGATGGCTCGGGAGACGAGGCTGCGGGGTTTCCCCTCTGACGAGGCGCAGGAGTGACAGCTGTGTGGGGAGTTGAGCCCTTGCGGCGACCCGGAACTGGATCCGGACGGGATTCGTGCTGAGGTTGACCGCCGGTGTGACGACGGCTACTTGCAGGGGGCGAAGTGAAGGTGAGATCCGGGAATCGCCGTTCCTGCGCAGAAACAGAGGCGAGCAGGTCGGCAAACTCAGGGAACTCACGCAACTCTGGATTCCTCTCCACCAGTCTAACAGCCACCGTCACATGCTTAATGATGGTAGATGGACGAACCGCGGAGCAAGCAGCAGCCACTCGGTCTCGGATCCTGATAGCTGCCAGCTGCAGCTTCTCCGGGGGATTCCCAAGTGACGTCATGCCCGATGGGAAAAGACCTCTGGATGGTGCGAACTCCTGGGCCGGAACGGAGGCAGGAGTGGGATCCCGAAGCGAAGGGTGACGACTCCTCCTCTTCGGCTTCCTGCCGGGATTTCCCTCCAGCCCACGGAGAATCTCACGTTGTGAGGCGATGTCATTTCTCCTGGCGCAGACCTCAGGGTGGTTGGTGTAACGAGGAAGGTTGTCCAGGAGAACCTCAGCATGGTCTAGGTGCCAGCGTATGTCGTTGGGATCGTCGTAGAGGATGGAGGTGAAGAGCGTCCCATCGACATACTCCAGGGCGGTCGCTAGCTCATTACCCAGGCGCTGAACGCGGTTCCTGGGAGACGGCATACTCCCAGAGTTGACACCCAGACAGGGAAGAACTAAGTCCAATTTAGCAAACTCACGGCCGCCGGCAACTCGCTGGCTGTGACCTACTGTTATGTATGGCTCTGCGAGCCATAAATGAGAGCCAAGGGCTGACCGGTGAGTTTGCGTTGTTTATTGGCAATAAAGAAAAGGAACAAAGGAACAGGGCCTCGTGGGGCCAAAACACAAACGATCATACAATGGTACACACTTACGAGCAATGATGAATGACGAAGGGGGGGCTGGCGCCGGACGAAGGGGATCCAGCCTTACCCACGCCGGAGAAGAGCGTGGATAATAGTGCGAGGTCACAGCCCTGAATGATCAGGACTGCTCCCTTTTATAGTAGTTGACAGCGCCTCAGCTGATGAGAGGTAATTGGCCTCCAGCCGTCCCATAGAGCTTGACAGCTGGAGGCCCACTGAGACGCTGTCAAAGTAAGAGCCGGGCTGAGGAGGAATAAGGTCTGAGCGCCGGTAAAAACGGCAGATGTGACAGTCTGTGGAGTGAATGAGTAAGGGACTTATTGTAAAGTGTTGGGTGTCATGAAAAGTGCTATATAAAAGCAATCAATAATTAAAAACATAGCTATTACATATTTTTAAACTGTGATTCTGTTGGAGGGGGGGGGGGCTACAAAACTTCTCAGCCCAAGGGTCTAATGGCAAGTTAAGGTGGCCCTGGGCACGTTAAATAGCAATTGTCATTTTATTCAGTTGAAACCAGTGTTATCAGTATAATCGGTCTTCTTCTAGCTGGCTCAGGAAATATGGGGGGTTGGAGAGAATCCATGTAAGTTCACCAGCCACTCTTGCTCATGCTGGCTTGTGTGGGTCTGCAATAAACCTCTGCTCATGTATCTTCACGCCTGAATGTGAAAAGTGACAGAGTAATAATAATAATGGTTTTGTCATAAAGCACTCATTTCAAGAGCGAAATTAGGACTCCAAACGCTCACTGTGTGTTTTGCAAATTTATTAACATAAAGACTAACAAGTAACTTAACAACACATATAATGACGAATGGGAATGAGCTGGAGGAGAGCGGGGCTCAATGTCACAGGCAGGCAGTAGCCTGGGAATGCCGGACAAAACAGAAATTAACACTGACCTGGATGGAACTCACCCATTGTCCTCGACAGCAGCCAGAACACTCAGAGTTGACTCGCCCTGAGGACATCCCATGAAATGAAAGGATGCGACAACCAGCACGGTTCGTCATGGCCTTAAATACTGTTCTTAAAGTGGCAGCAGGTGAGGAACATGAGTGGCAACAGAATTACATTTAATCACAGCTGTGCAGCTTGCAAACCAGTCTGACAGTTGGGAGCTGCACAGTGCTGTCAAAACAACACACAACCCAACACAAAGTGTAAATAATAAAACAGGAACCAAGAATTAGCTAACAGGGAAAATAATGACACAAATAACCAGAAAAAGACTAACTACAACAAAAGACTGGGCAGCCCCCCCATGCCCCAAATCGTGACAGGTTTGCATTTATATAGCGCCTTTCAAGAAACCCAAAGCGCTTTACAATGAAATCCATTATTCATTCACTCCCCAGACAAACAATGGTAGTAGTAAGCTACTACTGTAGCCACAGCTGCCCTGGGGCAGACTGACGGAAATGTGGCTGCCAATCTGCGCCAACGGCCTCTCCGACCACTTATACCCAGTGTCATGGACACTGGAGACAAGGTGGGTAAAGTGTCTTGCCCAGGAACACAACGGCAGGATGGCTGGGAGAGCGGGATTCAAACCGCCAATGCTCTGGTTATTGGACGACCCGCTCTACCTCCTAAGCCACTGCCGCCCACATTTACCCCCTCCGTTCCATTTTTGCTGAGTGCCAAGCTGGACGACAGGAAGTTCCACTCTTATATGGTCTTTGGCATGACCCGGATGGGACTTGGTAAACCCCGACCTCCCGGTTGTGGGGTGGATGCTTTACCCCTAGGCCACAACTCCAGTCTGCACCTGTTAATTTGTTCACTGGAAAAATAAACATATGCCTAAACTATAGGCTATAATCCTCCTGCAAGGTTGTGTTTAAAATGAAAATGTGAAAGAAAATAAAAGCTACTCAGTGTCATCATATGAAAATTACCGTGAAGGGTAATAATAAATGTGAGTCAGTGACTATTTCTTTCTGAGCCCGTGTCAGAACATTCACGCATCCCATTTTTAAATGTGCTGCTTATATAGCGATTAATAATACACTACTTGCTTTAGATACGGTTTTTGTTGATCAGAGGTGTAGAAAATGCACGTTAATAGTGACATGCTAACTTTGTGCCCATGCCACACCCACTTTAAGTGAGTCCCCCTCCTTCCAGCATAAAGCGCATGCACAGTTAATTGTTACCTCCGCCAAGTAGGTTATGTTTGTGCCAGTGTTTGTCTGTTTGTTTATCTGTTAGAAACATTAATCAAAAAATAGTAAACAGATTATAATGAAAATTTCATGGATGGTAGTAAATGGGCCAAGGAACAAATGTTTGGTTTTTGGTGGTGATCTGGATCACTGTCTGGGTCCAGGATTTTTAAAATAAATTCTTTTATACAGTGGTGTGAAAAAGTGTTTGTTTAATTTAAATATTAGACAAAGATAACACAAGTAAACACAAAATGCAGTTTTTAAATTAAGGTTATTATTAAATGGAAAAAAAAATCCAAACTTGCGTGGCCCTGTGTGAAAAAGTGACTGCCCCCTAAACATAATAACTGGTTGGGCCACCCTTAGCGGCAACAATTGCAATCAAGCATTTGCGATAACTGGCAGTGAGTCTTTTACAGCACTGTGGAGGAATTTTGGCCCACTCATCTTTGCAGAATTGTTGTAGTTTAGCCACATTGGAGGGTTTTCAAGCATGAACCGACTTTTTAAGGTCATGCCACAGCATCTCAGTCGGATTCAGGTCAGGGCTTTGACTAGGCCACTCCAAAGTCTTCATTTTGTTTTTCTTAAGCCATTCAGAGGTGGACTTGCAGATATGTTTTGGATCATTGTCCTGCTGCAGAACCCAAGTGCACTTCAGCTTGAGGTCATGAATAGATGGCCGGACATTCTCCTTCAGGATTTTTTGGAAGACAGCAGAATTCAAGGTTCCATTTACCACAGCAAGTCTTCCAGGTCCTGAAGCAGCAAAACATCCCCAGTCAATTCAACTTTATTTATTTCAATTCAACTTTATTTATATAGCGCCATTTCACAACAACAGTCATCTCATAGCACTATCAACTGTAGGGGGGAACCCCCACAGTTGCAGAAAGACCCCAGCAATCAGGCGATCCCCTGTGAGCAAGCACTTGGCGACGGTGGAGAGGAAAAACTCCCTTTTAACAGGAAGAAACCTCCAGCAGAACCAGGCTCAGGGAGGGGCAGTCATCTGCTGCGACTGGCTGGGGGGTGAGGGGATAGAGAAGAAGAAAAGAACAGACATGTAGAGAGCAAACAGCACGATGGGGACTCAATCTATGGGAGAGAACAAACAAATGTTAATGACCAGCAAAAAAAAAATATTTCATAGAGAGTGAGGAAAGGAGTGAGGCCCAGTGCATTACTGGAGGTCCCCCGGCTGACTAAACCTATTAGCAGCATAACTAAGGGAGGGTTCAGAAACACATGATCCCTCCCTAATTGTAGGCTATATCAAAAAGGTAGGTTTTAGCCCTATTCTTAAAAACAGAGATCGAGTCTGACTCCCGAATCCAGATTGGCAGCTGATTCCACAGGAGAGGAGCTTGATAACTGAAGGCTCTGCCTCCCATTGTACTTTTGGAGATTCTAGGTATTACAAGTAATCCTGCATTTTGGGAGCGTAGTGCTCTGTTAGGATAATACGGTAGTATCAGATCTTTTAAATAAAAAGGAGCCTGATTGTTTAGAGCTTTGTAAGTAAGAAGAAGGATTTTAAACTTAATTCTAAACTCTATGGGAAGCCAATGAAGGGAGGCCAAAACCGGAGAGATATGATCTCTCTTTCTAGTACCTGTTAAAACTCTTGCTGCAGCATTTTGGATCAGCTGAAGACTTTTTAAAGATGTTTTAGGACAGCCTGATAATAAAGAATTACAATAATCTAATCTCGAGCTAACAAAAGCGTGGATCAGCTTCTCAGCATCACTCTGAGACAAGATGCTCCTAATCTTGGCAATATTACGCAACTGATAGAAGGCAGTCTTAGAAACAAATTTAATATGTGAATTGAAGGACAAATCCTGATCAAAAATAACTCCAAGGTTCCTCACAGAGCCATTAAGAGAAAGAGTAACTGCATCCAAACTGAAAGTTTGATTTGGAAAGGAATTTCTAAGGTTTTTTGGACCAACAAGAATGACTTCAGTCTTATCTGAATTTAATAGCAGGAAATTACAAGTCATCCAGGCTTTGATTTCCTTAAGACAGGCTTCTAACTTGGCTAATTGATTACTATCATCTGGCTTCATTGACAGGTATAATTGTGTGTCATCTGCATAACAATGAAAATGTATACAGTGCTTTCTAATAATGTTGCCTAATGGAAGCATATATAAACTAAAAAGAGTAGGGCCTAGCACAGATCCCTGTGGAACTCCATGACTAAGCCTTGAGTTGAAAGAAAACTCATTATTTACATGAACAAACTGGAACCTATCAGATAAATAAGATCTAAACCACTGCAACGAAGTTCCATTAAGTCCAACATAGTGTTCTAATCTATCAAGTAGAATATTATGATCGATAGTATCAAAAGCTGCACTAATGTCTAAAAGGACAAGTACAGAAACTAGTCCATTATCAGATGCAATGAGGAGGTCGTTAGTGACCTTCGCTAAGGCTGTTTCAGTACTATGATGGATTCTAAACCCGGATTGAAACTCTTCAAGTAAACCATTTCCCTGCAGGTGGTCAAATAATTGCGTAGCAACAACTCTTTCTAAGATTTTTGAAATGAAAGGGAGATTAGAGATTGGTCTATAGTTAGCTAAAGCTCCTGGATCTAGCGTTGGCTTTTTGAGTAAGGGTTTAATTACAGCCGTTTTAAAAGCCTGCGGTACATGGCCTAAAGTTAATGAAGAATTGATTATATGAAGAATAAAGCTACCAATAAGTGGGAAGACTTCTTTAAATAACCTGGTAGGAATAGGGTCTAAAAGACAAGTTGAAGGTTTGGATGAGGAAACTATTTTGTCTAACTCACAGAGGTCGATTGGAGGAAACTCATCAAGACAGACATCAAAAGAAGGAGTTGTAGTAGTTACAGTATTTAAGTTAACTGTGGGAAGAATCTGATTGATTTTATCTCTGATGGATGAAATTTTATTATTGAAAAAGTTCATAAAGTCCTGACTAGTAAGCTCTAAGGGAATGCTAGGATTGACAGAGTCCTGACTCTTTGTCAACCTGGCTACAGTACTGAAAAGAAACCTGGGATTATTCTTGTTCTCTTCTATTAATGCAGAGTAATAACTTGTTCTAGCTTTTCTAAGAGATTTTTTATAAATTAAAAGATGATTTCTCCAAGCTAAATAGATTTCATCTAAATTAGTAGTGCGCCATTTTCTTTCTAATTGACGAGTCTTCTGTTTTAAGCTATGAGTTTCTGTGTTGAACCAAGGAGTTAGAAATCTCTGATTAGACTTTTTCTTTTTTAAGGGGGCCACCAAGTCTAGAGCCTGATGCAGAGAAGCTGAAACACTATCCACCATGTTATCAATTACAGAAGGAGCAAGCTGTCTATAAGTTATTTCCGTTGTGTTGACACATGGCATAGAGGAAACAATCTGCATAAATTTGGAAACAGCATCCTCTGAGAGGCATCTACTGTAATAATATTTTTCTTTAGGAGCCAAATAGTCAGAAATAGTAAAATCAAAGGTTAACAGACAATGGTCTGACAGTACAGGGTTATGAGGAGACACTACAAGATTTTCTATTTCTATGCCATATGTCAGAACAAGGTCCAATGTATGGTGGAGGTAATGAGTAGAATTTCCTACTTTCTGAGAAAACCCAATCGAGTCTAATATTGAATTAAAAGCCACATTAAGGCAGTCACTATCTACATCCACATGTATATTAAAGTCCCCTACTATATGTAGAAATGTTGAAGATACCAGGAATTCACGTGAGGTTCAGAGTACGAGCTTTATTTTTAGCCTCACTCAAGAGGCGTGCCACTAGCTCTCCAAGCTGTAGCCAGAATACCCCGAGATTCCCAGCGGCACACATACATATTCCACAATGAACAACTGAGATCTTAAGGAGTGGCTAAGCGCTGTCAGCCACTTTCTTTCTACATATTCTACATCCCCCCCTCTCAATAAAGTATAACAAACAGGGGAGGTTAGCAGTTTTGACAGATAAAAGAACAGCCCAAGTGCTCCTATTAGGGTAAGGCACATGAGGGGAAGTTAGGAATGCCAGAATAACAATATTCAACTATATTACAAATTCATTAACTTAACGTGAATAAGAACGTGCATGAAGAATGAACAGTGACATTGTACAGTGACACTTTTTTAAGTGAGTGAGTGAGTGAGTGTGTGTGAGTGTGAGTGAGTGAGTGAGTCAGTCAGTGAGTGAGTGGAAGTGTCTAGGTGGTGTAGTCTTTGTAGAGGGTGTTGGGCCTCGATACTCTTCCTGAGCGGGTGATGATCACACCTTCCTGGGCTGGGGCCGCCTCTGGCTGGGCGGCGACAGGCTGTGGATCCGCTGGTCGGTCTGGAGTGGTGCTAGATGGGAGGGTTGGTGTATGAGAGGTGTAGGTCTCCGGGGTGAGTAGCAGATGACGTCTGTTCCTTGTGTACGTGGCATCCCCGACCTGGACCTGGTAGCTGTTGGGTTGTGCTGCAGCTCCCGTGACCACTGCGAGCCGGTCGTATCCCCTGGCCGTCTGCATCCTGACCGTGCTCCCTGTTTGCAGTGGTGTTAGGCGTTTGGCTGATTTGTCGTAGCGTGCCTTGCGTCGCTGCCTTGCGTGGGTGAGAGCAGCCTGCACCTGTGTTTGCACCCTGGGTAGGTACATTGCTTTGGTCATGGGAATGAGGGTCTTTGTGCGCCGAGACAGCAAACGCTGCGCTGGCGAGGACAGTCCATCTCTTGGTGTGTTTCGTATGTTGAGTAGGGCCACATAGACATCTGTACCATCACGTGCACGTTTCTCCAGCAGGTGTTTGGCTGAACGAACGGCCCTTTCAGCTAACCCATTTGATTGTGGGTAGTGGGGGCTGCTGGTGACGTGGGTAAAGTCCCATGTGTGGGCAAATTCCTGGAATTCCCTGCTAGTGAAATATGCAGCATTGTCAGTCATGAGCTGCTGAGGTGCACTGTGTGTGGCAAAGTGCCGTTTCAGCCTGGTGATGATGGTTGCACTAGTGGTGTTGGGGAGCTGATCCATTTCATACCAGCCAGAGTATGAGTCGACAAGCACCAGGTGTTCTTTTCCCTCCCACTGGAAGACATCAGCTGCTGTGAGGGCCCACGGTAGGTCAGGTACATCATGTAGTTGCAGAGGCTCTCTTGTCTGGTGAGGTCGCAGTGCATTACATGGAGCACATTTGGAGAGCTCATTCTCAATGTCCTGGTTGATTGTGGGCCAGAACATGGTTTCTCTGGCCCTGCGTTTTGTTGCTTCGGGGCCAGGGTGGCCTTGATGCAGCTGTTTGACGTAGTAGTGTCGCAAAGAGTGGGGGATGACGAAGCGCAGACCGCGAAGCAGCAGGCCATTGTCCGTCGTGAGCTCATCTCTCATGCTGTAGAATGGTCTGAGATCATGAGGCAGTTTCTTTGACGAGTCAGGCCAGCCTGTGGTGATGACCTCAGCTAGCCGGCGGCATGTAGGGTCTGCCAGTGTTTCACGTCTCAGTTCCTCCAGTCTTCTTGAGGAGAGCACCTCCACCGTCATGACATCGTAGTCCTCAGCACTGTCGGTCTGGTCAGCAGCCGGCAGATGTGCACGTGAGAGGGTGTCTGCAACATACAGTTCTTTGCCTCTTTTGTAGGTAACCTGAAGGTTGTAACGCTGCAGCTTCAGCATCATTCTCTGGAGGCGAGCGGATGCAGAGTGGAGGGGCTTTTGCAGTATGGTGATGAGGGGCTGATGATCGGTCTCCACTGTCACGGGACGGCCATATATGTAGTCGTGTAATTTTTGACAGGCGTAGACTAGAGCCAGGAGCTCCTTTTCTATTTGTGCGTAGCGCCCCTCTGTCTCCGTGAGGGCTCTGGAGGCAAACGCCACAGGTTTGTTGTTTTGTAGGCAGACAGCCCCTAGACCATGCTGAGAGGCATCAGCAGACAGCACCACTGGCTGGTGTACATCGAAATACTGGAGGACTGGGGGGCTGGTGAGAAGGTCTTTGAGTTTGTTGAAGGCCGCTGTGTGATGCTCCTGCCAGACCCAGTCCACATCTTGAAGGAGGAGCTGACGCAGGGGTGCTGTGACTTCGCTGTAGCCTGGGATGAAATTTGACAGGTAGTTTGTCATGCCGAGGAATCTCTGGACCCCATGCTTGTCCTCTGGGGGAGGCATCAGGTGAACCGCGGCAGTCTTGGCAGGATCCGGTTTGATCCCCTGGTCGGTGAGCAGGTGCCCCACGTATGAGACTGCAGACACCCTGAAGCGGCATTTGTCTGGGTTCAGCTTGAGGTTGACGGCACGCACTCTCTCCATGACCTGATGTAGACGCGCGTCATGCTCCTCTGTAGTGCTGCCCCAGACAAGGATGTCGTCGACGACAATTGCACATGGCTGCCCTTCAAAGAGTTGCTCCATGCACCTCTGGAACACCTCACTCCCCGTCGATATCCCATAGGGCATTCGGAGGAAAGCATACCGGCCCACTGGTGTCATGAATGTGGTCAGTTTGGAGGACTCGCTGCTGAGTGGCACCTGCCAGAATCCACATTTTGCGTCTAGGACGCTGAACACTTTGGCGCCCGGCATGTCAGCTATCACTTGTTCAACTGTTTTCATAGGATGGTGGGTCCTGAGAAGTGCTTTGTTGAGATGGACTGGATCGATGCACAGCCGGATGCTGCCATCCTTCTTGCAGGCAGCCACCATTGCAGATACCCATTCTGTGGGTTCGTGGACTGGTTTGATGATTCCCAGCTTGGTCATTCTGTTGAGCTCCTGAATGATCTTGTCCTTCATTGCTAGTGGTACCCGCCTGAGAACACAGATCGTGGGGTGCACTGTGTCGTCCAGACGCATGTGGTACACCACCGGAAGCTTGCCTACAGTGCTGTTGTCAAACAAGTCTCTGTATTCTGTCAGTTCTGGCGCTCCCTGTTGGAGTGCATGCACATTTGGTCCCAGTTTCACAAAGCCCAGTTTTACACTATCAATGAGACCGAGAAGAGGTTTCACATCACTGTCAACAACATGAAAGTGTAATGTCCCACATGTGAGATGCACAGTAGCCACGCCCATTGTTCTTATCACCTGTCCTCCGTAGGCCACGAGGTTGATTATACGGCTGTGGTCGATGTCCGCATTGGGGTCGGTGTGGTCAAGAATGGCCTTGGAGATCACATTGCACCGAGCTCCAGTGTCAATCTTTATTTTCAGTTGTTTTCCGGTGGTGGAGGACGACAGCATGGTGAATATCTCGCCCTTGTCTGTAGCCGTTTCCACGCTTTCACAGTAGAAGAGTTCGGCTGGGTCATGTGCGGTCTCTGTGTCCAGTTCGCTTATTTTGTGCGCGTATCCTCCTCTGCGTGGGGTGCGGGGTGGTCTGCTCGGCTGCTGCCCACGCTGTGCGCTGGGTTTACGCTCCCCGCTCGATCTGCAGCATTTGGAGAAGTGGTTCCATTTTCCACACGAGTTGCAGCGTTTATTGAAAGCTGGACAGCTGCTGTGATCGGGTGGGTGTTGCCCACTACAGTTTGAGCACAAGTTGAATTGCACTGCACACAGATCTCCTTCCTTTTTCATTTCTTTGTCGTCTTTTTCCTTCTTTAGTTCCATGTTGCCCTTTTCAGATTGCTCGTGTAGCACACACATCTCCATGGCTGCATCTAGCGTCAATTTCTTTTCTTTCAGTAGCTGGGTGCGGAGGGTGTCATCGCGGACGCCACACACCAACCTGTCTCTAATCAGTTCATCATGTAACAGGCCGAACTCATATTTCTTGGCCAGAGACCTTAACGTGGCTGCATATGACTGGATAGACTGGTGTGGTTTCTGGCCTGTAGTATTGAACGCATGTCTGTCCATAATGACGTTTTTTATAGGAAGGCAAATTTCATCAAATTTCTTTACCAGTGTGTCAGGATCCTCCGGATCTTCGTCTTGTCCGAAGGTGAATGTGTCGTACTTGTCCAGCGCATCGGGACCGGCGAGGTTGAGAAGCGTGTACGCTTTCACCTGTTTGCTAGCCGACGTTAGCCCCGCGATGCTGTAAACGCGCCATTCGCGCTTGAATTTGACCCAGTTGTCCACTATGTTTTCGTCAAAGACGAGTGGATTAATCCGTCGGAGGTTCTGCGACATGCTGGGCAGAGGCTGACTTCTGACACCATGTAGAAATGTTGAAGATACCAGGAATTCACGTGAGGTTCAGAGTACGAGCTTTATTTTTAGCCTCACTCAAGAGGCGTGCCACTAGCTCTCCAAGCTGTAGCCAGAATACCCCGAGATTCCCAGCGGCACACATACATATTCCACAATGAACAACTGAGATCTTAAGGAGTGGCTAAGCGCTGTCAGCCACTTTCTTTCTACATATTCTACACTATAATTATTCTATCAGATTTCAGCACTAAATCAGCTAAGAAATCAGCAAATTCGGATAAAAATTCTGAGTAGGTTGATGGGGGACGATAAACTATGGCAAATAAAATTGGGTTTAACCTAAAATTGCTAAAGTGCCCAATACTGAGGACCAGGCCCTCAAAGGAATTATAACATGTTTTTTGCTTTACATTAACTAGTAATTTGGAATGGTAAATTGTTGCTACTCCTCCTCCATGACCAGAACTTCTGGGATTTTGACAGTTTAAATAACCAGAGGGAGTTGATTCATTTAAACCAACATAATCCTCTTGCCCTAACCAAGTCTCTGTAAGGGAAATTAAATCAATCTGATGATCAATTAACAGATCATGGACTAACAGAGACTTGGGAGTTAGAGACCTAATATTTAATAAACCACATTTAATTTTTAAATTATGAGGAGGAACAGAGGCCAAATCATTCAATTTAGAGGCTTTATGTTTAATTTGAGTTTTACCAATATTTTGCTTTATCACTTTGGGATGCTTATACATTATATTTTTATTCACTTTGGAGGGAGCAGACAACGATTCTCTGATGGGGAAGACAGGGGCTAAGTTGAGGGGTGGCGGATGAAGAGGAGCTGCAGAGAGGCGTGTAAGACTGCGACTCTGCTTCCTGGTCCCAACTCTGAGTAGTCACGGTTTTGGAAATTTGGATAAAAAAGATGCCAGATTGTTAGATAAATGAGAAGCACCATCCAAAGTGGGATGAATGCTGTCTCGTCTCATAAGACCAGGTTTTCCCCAAAAAGAGCTCCAATTGTCAATGTAGCCCACGTCATTTTTAGGACACCACACAGACAGCCAGCGGTTCAAGGATGACGAGCGGCTAAACATGTCATCACTGGTCAGATTGGGGAGGGGCCCAGAGAATACTACAGTGGCAGACATCGTTTTTGCAAACTCACACACCGATTCTACATTAAGTTTCGTGACTTCCGACTGCCGGAGACGGATGTCATTAATGCCGGTGTGAATAACAATTGTGGAGTATTTACAGTTACTTTTAGCCAGCATTTTCAAATTTGACTCGATGTCGCCTGCTCTGGCCCCAGGAATGCATTGGACTATGGCCGCTGGAGTCTCTAGGTTCACGTTTCTGACTACAGAGTCGCCAATGATCAGAGTTTTTTCCTCAGCGGGTGTGTCGCTGAGCGGGGAAAAACGATTAGAGACGTGAACAGGTTGGTGGTGAACCGGGGCTTTGCGACTAGGCTTCCTTCTCACCGTCACCCACCCAGTCTCCTCGCTGCTGAGGAGAGCCGAGGGACCGCTGACAGGGGGGCCTAAGCTAGCTAGCTCCGCTGCAGCTAATAGGCGTCCGTCAAGATTAACTGGCGCAGACAGTGTTTCAATGCAGCGGAGCCGGGATTCCAAATCAGACAACCTCGCCTCGAGCGCCTCAAAAAGACAACATTTATTACATTTACCGTTATCACTAAAAGAGGCAGAGGTGTAGCTAAACATCTGACAGAGAGAGCACACCAGAGGAGGAGAGGAAAGAGAGCTAGTAGCCATAGCTAGTAGCTGGAGAGCAAACCACACAGGCAGACAGCAAAACAGGAAGTGACGATACGTTACCACAAGGAAGTGACGATCAGAAGCAGGTGACCATAGGGACATCTATGTCCATCACACTACCACCACCACCACCAGACTTTTGTCTTGTCAATCCAGAGTATTTTCCCAAAAGTCTTGGGAATCATCAAGATGTTTTCTGGCAAAACTGAGACAAACCTTTATCTTCTTTTTTTCCTCAGCAGTGGTTGTCATTTTGGCACTCTGCCATGCACGCCATTTTTGCCCAGTCTCTTTCTTATGGTGGAGTTATGAACATTGACCTCAACTGAAGCAAATTGAGGCCTGCAGTTCTTTGGATGTTGTTGTGGGGTCTTTTATGACCTCTTGGATGAGTCGTCGCTGCGCTCTTGGGGTAATTTTGGTTGGCCGGCCACTCCTGGGAAGGTTCACCACTGTTCCATGTTTTCGCCATTTGTGGATAATGGCTCTCACTGTGGTTTGCTGGAGTCCCAAAGCTTTAGAAATGGCTTTATAACCTTTTCCAGACTGATAGATCTCATTTACTTTGTTTCTTACTTGTTCCCAAATTTCTTTGGATTGCAGCATGATGTCTAGCTTTTGAGGATCTTTTTGTCTACTTCACTTTGTCAGGCAGGTCCTATTTAAGTGATTTCTTGATTGAGAACAGGTGTGGCAGTAATCAGGCCTGGGTGTGGCTAGAGAAATTGAACTCAGCTTTCCAAAGATGTGATAAACCACAGTTAATTTATGTTTTAACGGGGGGGGGGTGTCACTTTTTCACACAGCGCCATATAGGTATGACTTTTTCTCCCCTTAATAATAAACACCTTCATTTATAAACTGCATTTTGTGTTTACTTGTGTTATCTTTGTCTAATATTTAAATTTGTTTGATGATCTGAAACATTTAAGTGTGACAAACATACAAAAAGTGAGAAATCAGGAAGGGGCAAACACTTTTTCACGCCACTGTATATTAATATTGCGCTTTTCATGTACTTCAGCTTTAAAATGGAGGTACGTGCCCTGTTTGGAAGCAGAAAAACACTGCAGAAAATGTAAAACGGCTTGTAACAAAAAGAAACGTGGTCTCCTTCTACATAGTATGTGATGATTGTCTTATTATTTCATCTGAAGATGCTAAGAAAAAGTGAGTGAAGTGACAGAAACTAACATGGAGATGGCTGAAGCTAAGCATTGGACAGTGTTTAATTTGTATGTGAAATAACAATAGGCCTGTTCTGTTATGCTTGTTTACTACACACCACAATGATATGATACCTCACAGCTGTGCAATATTGCTTAATTATGAGCCTTGTCGGTGAACTATAAGGGGGAAGAGAGGAGGAGGAAAAACTGAAAAATCTCCTTGCAACATGTTAGAAGGATTACGCAAAACTACTGAATGAAATTTTCACCAGAGGTGATACTTGAGCTACAGATGAACCCATTCGATTTTGGAGGTGATCTATGAGTGCATACCTCCTCCAAGGCCCTATCTCAGAATGGATGCATGGAGGGACTGACAAATGGATGGACTGAGGGAGGGAGGGATGGACAGAGCCTTGGCAGAGGTATGCATGCTCTGAGTGCCCTCTAGTTATTTATGCTATTTTATTTGGGACCACAAGGTGTCCCAAATAAGTTCAGGTTCCAAGGTTGTCATAGCCAGGAGCGGCACTGGGGTTAAGCTCCCAGTGCTCATAAAATGCTCCTTATGGCGTGCGTCTCGAAAAGCCTCTGACAACTAAGTCCAACTCCTAGCCTGCCCGTGTGGTTTAGTCTCTAAGCCCGGCGGAACTGCTTTTACTAATAGGAGAAGGGGCGAGGGCGGATCTCTGGCGCCTTAAAACCAGATGCTTCGGGTAGATGGTGGCTCGTCAACCTGGGAAGGTAGCCCATCTAGGGGAAGGTAAACCCTGATTTCAAACCTCTGCTGCCTTGCGGCATACCCGGTCACGGGAAAGGCTTCGGGAGTCAACCCTGAGGAAAAATCCGGAGTCGGAGCCCCTAAGGCAGTTCTATGTTGTGCTCAACATCGTTCTGGCAGCTCCTGCAACGGCGCTGGTGCCAAACTGTAGCAGCCCTGCTGTTCCTTTGGATTCATCAGTGACGTGGAGAGGGGGGACATGCTGCATGGGCAACATCTTGTCCTCCATATCTTCCTGCCCAGGCTTGAATCCTACCAACGCCCAACGCTGGAAGGTAGAACACCGGATCACTGGAGAGGACACTCCAGCTTCGCCTTTGGCGTAGACAAAACATGGGGAATGACAGTTACCGGTTATAAGCCACTGCTCAATTGGCGTAGAGCGTGGCGCCAGGGGTTGTTCCCGACGGTGGGAGGGATCATCAGATCTCACTGGACACCTACCGCCCGCCTCAAGCTGGGCAGCCCCCAGCCAATAAGGTGTTGTCCCGCCACAGCTTGCTTTCCTCATTGGGTGCATGGGGATAAGGAGAAATCCAAACAGCAGGCTGAGAACCTTCGCACCAGGCAAGACAATAAAACAAAAGAGACCAACTCTAAAACTGGGAACTTGGAACGTCCGCACTATGATGACAGGACTCGCTGCTAACCTCAAGGACATCAACGACACCAGGAAGACTGCCATCATCAATAATGAGCTGAAGAGACTGGGAGTGGATATCGCCACTCTCCAGGAAACACGGTTAGCTGATGCAGGCACACTGAGAGAGAAGGACTACACGTTCTACTGGCAGGGAAAGGGCAGTGACGAACACAGGGAACACGGAGTGGGCTTCGCAGTGAAGAACACTTTGCTGAAGATGGTGGAACCGGGCAGCACTGGCTCTGCACGACTCCTCACCCTCCGCCTGAACACCACTCAAGGCCCAGTCACCCTCGTCAGTGTGTATGCCCCAACACAGACAGCCACACCAGAGGCAAAAAACGAGTTCTACGAGAATCTCGCAACAACTGTCAGGATCATCCCCAACTCTGAACAACTCATTCTCCTTGGAGACTTCAATGCCAGAGTGGGTGCTGACCACGACTCCTGGCCCTCCTGCCTTGGACCTTTTGGCGTGGGCAGAATGAACGACAACGGACAGCGGCTGCTCGAGTTCTGCACATATCACGATCTGTGCATCACAAACTCGTTCTTCAAGACCAAGCCCCAACACAAGGTTTCCTGGCAACATCTGCGCTCAAAGCACTGGCACCAGCTAGACTTGATCCTGACCAGGCGCACCTCACTGAAGAACGTGCTAATCACCCGTTCGTTCCAGAGTGCAGATTGCGACACAGACCATTCATTGGTGTGTTGCAAGGTCAAGCTGCAGCTGAAGAAATTCCATCATGCTAGACAACCTGGAAAGGCACGGATTGACATCAGCAAGATGGCCCAACCAGAACTTGTTGAGCAGTTTGCTTCCACCTTTGAGAAGGAACTTGGTGTACCACAAGGAGGAGAATCAGCAAAGCAGAAGTGGGAAGAGCTGCAAAACACCATCTACCGCACAGCCTTGGCTACCTTTGGGAAGAAGACCTCGAAGTCACAGGACTGGTTTGATGCCAAGTTGACCGAGATGACCCCCGTCATTGAAGCCAAGCGCTCAGCACTTGCTGAGTACAAGAAGTACCCAAACGAGAAGAATCTCCAGATTCTCAGGGCTGCGAGAAGCAAAGTTCAGCAGACTGCTCGGCGCTGTGCCAACGAGTACTGGACTCAGCTCAGCCAAGACATTCAAACCGCTGCCATAACAGGGAACATCCGTGATATGTACGATGGCATCAAGAAAGCACTTGGTCCGGCTCAGAGCAAGACGGCCCCCCTCAAATCTTCCACTGGGGAGATGATCACAGAGAAGAACAAGCAGATGGAGAGATGGGTGGAACACTACTCCGACCTCTACTCTAGACAGAACACCGTGACACCGTCAGCCCTTGATGCCATCGACTGCCTGCCATCCATGGACGAACTTGACGCCGAGCCAACCATCGACGAACTCAGTAAGGCCATTGATAGCTTGGCCGCTGGCAAGGCACCCGGCAACAACGGCATACCCCCTGACCTGATCAAGCACTGCAAGACCGCCCTACTGCTGCCATTGCATGACGTCCTCTGCCAGTGCTGGAAGGAAGGTGCCATACCACAAGACATGAGGGACGCCAAGATCATCACCCTCTACAAAAACAAAGGGGAGAGAAGCGACTGCAACAACTACAGGGGCATTTCCCTCCTCAGCGTTGTTGGCAAAGTCTACGCACGAGTTGTTCTCGTTCGTCTACAGAAGCTTGCCGAACGTGTCTACCCTGAGTCTCAGTGTGGCTTCCGCGCTGAGCGATCGACGGTAGACATGATATTCTCCATCCGCCAACTCCAGGAGAAATGCAGAGAACAGAACATGCCTCTGTACGTCGCCTTCATCGACCTCACCAAAGCGTTCGATCTGGTCAGCAGAGAGGGCCTTTTCAAGATCCTGCCAAAGATAGGATGCCCACCAAAGTTGCAAAGCCTCATCGAATCGTTTCACACCAACATGCAGGGGATAGTGCAGCACGATGGCAACGTCTCAGAGCCATTCAACATACGCAGCGGAGTGAAACAGGGCTGTGTACTTGCGCCAACCCTCTTTGGGATTTTCTTTGCTATGCTCCTGAGGCATGCCTTCAGCACAGCAACAGAGGGAATCTACCTGCACACAAGATCTGACGGCAGGCTTTTCAACCTCGCCCGCCTGAAAGCTAGAACCAAAGTACGCGAGGCTCTAATCAGAGACATGCTGTTCGCAGACGACGCTGCAGTCGCAACCCACACACAGCAGGAACTTCAGACCCTGATGGACCGCTTCTCCCAGGCATGCAAGGACTTCGGGCTTACCATCAGCCTGAAGAAGACTAACGTCTTGGCGCAAGGCACGGAAGCACCACCAACCATCACCATTGACGACTACGAGCTGGAGGTCGTGAATCAGTTCACGTACCTGGGGTCCACGATCAGCAACAACCTCTCCCTTGATACAGAAATCAACAAGAGGATTGGAAAATCAGCCTTCACACTCGCTCGCCTCACCACATGAGTGTGGGAGAATCCCAAACTCTCTGTCAAGACGAAGATGGCAGTGTACAACGCCTGCATCATCAGCACACTGCTCTATGGGAGTGAGACGTGGACAACATACGCCCGGCAGGAAAAGAGACTGAACTCCTTCCACTTGCGCTGCATTCGCCACATCCTGGACATATCCTGGCAGGACAAAGTGCCCAACACAGAAGTTCTGTCCCGCGCCGGCCTTCCCTCCATGTTCACTCTACTCAGGCAGCGCAGGCTGCGCTGGCTAGGCCACGTTCACCGTATGGAGGATGGCAGAATCCCCAAAGACGTCCTCTATGGAGAACTGGCAACTGGCAGGAGAGACGTTGGCCGCCCACAGCTGCGCTTTAGAGACGTCTGCAAGAGAGACATGAAGGCCCTGGATATCAACACAGAGCGCTGGGAGGACCTTGCAACGGACCGCTCCAAATGGAGAGGCACCCTGACCAGACAGCTCAAGGCGGGTGAAGAGAGACTGACTGCTGCAGCAGATGAAAAAAGGACCCGCAGGAAGAACCGCCACAGACCCAGCAGCACGGAGACCACCCACAAGTGTGACCTGTGTGACAGGGACTGTCATTCGCGCATCGGCCTGTTCAGCCACAGGCGGTGCTGTTCCAGCAGAGTAGACGTTTAGGATTCTCTTCCATGGTCATCATAGACCGACGGAGGCCGACGACAAGGTGTCACAAAAGCCTAAATTTCCCCAAACTCTACAGAGTGAAATTATCTCTACGTTGTGATAGCTATCAATAAATAAAGTGGCTTCAAAAAGAAATAAAATCTATCCTGCAGGGCAGTTGCAGGAGTCTGGTCCAGATGAAATGATTGGGTGGGCCACCTGTTTCCTTCATAGTAAACAGGTGGGTCATCCAATTGGAGATGGCAAATTAGCTCATAACTTGCAGAGAGGGAGCACAAAAATGGCAGACAAAAACCAGCCACATGCTTGAGCTTTAACTAAACCTTAAAATTCAAACATAGAACTAAAAAAATAAAAAATTGGGATGAAGTTTAGCCCTGAGTCAACATCACTTCAATGCAGCTAGCTCCTTGTGTAGTTGCTATGTGGTGTGTTAACCCAGACAGATGATGACAGAGATGGGGACTTGAGTCTGTGTCTTTGACTCCAGCCACACTTTAGTCACATATACCAGTGACTTCAGACCTGACTTGGACTCATGATTTGGGAGAATTCTTTTACCTTTAATGTTGTCATAAAAAAATTCAAAACATTCAGTTTGTTTTAGGAATAAAAGTTAACTGATGCTCATGTCTAAACTAATACTGATGATTACATTCACATATTGACTGTTTCGTATGAAAAAAATAGTCAATTTTAGGGGAATTTGCATGTTTTATTACATTTCATTAACTTGTTTATTTAAAGTAATGATATCAAACAGCTAAATGCTATGAAGATAAAGGATAATACAGTACATTTTTAATTCCTCAGATATTGTACTATACTGTACAGTATAGTATAGTAGTATTATACTGAGGACTTCTCACACAACACAACACACTGCCATCTACAGAAGTTCTCTGATGATTCTGCGATCGTTGGCCTCATCTCCAACGGAGATGAAGCTGAGTACAGAGAGCTTATCCAGGACTTCGTGGACTGGTGCCATCGGAACTGCCTCCAGATCAATGCGAGGAAAACTAAGGAGCTGGTGGTGGACTGCCGCAGGCAAGGACAACCCCTCACAGTACCAGTAAATATACAGGGAACAGACATCGAGATGGTGACATCCTATAAGTACCTGGGTGTTCATCTGAACAATAAACTAGACTGGTCACACAATACTGACGCACTCTACAAGAAGGGACAGCGCAGGCTGTTCCTACTGAGGAGACTCAGGTCTTTTGGTGTACAAGGGGCGCTGCTGAAGACATTCTATGACACGGTGGTGACATCAGCCATCACTTTTGGAGTGGTCTGCTGGGGCAGTGGCATTACAGCAGTCGATAGGAAGAGACTGAACAAACTGATCAAGAAAGCTAGCTCTGTCCTGGGGCAGCGCCTTGACCCAGTGGAGGAGATAGGAGAGAGAAGGCTGGTGGCTAAACTGTCATCTCTGCTGGAGTCCGAGTTCCACCCTATGCAGGACATACTGAATGCACTGAGGAGCTCATTTAGCAGCAGACTACATCATCCTACGTGCACAATCGAGAGGTTTCACAGGTCCTTCCTACCTACGGCTGTCAGACTGTACAACCTAAGCAGGGCTGCTCGCAGAGATAGCAAAAAGACGTGACAACCTAATAGTTTTGAATGCAAAAGACGCAATAGACTTACACAATGGTCCCCTCCGGTATACAACTAGGAAAATACCGGTCGCTATGGAGGGTGAGAATATGTATGGGTACATAATCATACCATGTAGGATAACTAAGTAGACGGTTGTGCTGTTTCATTCCATCTAGCTACAGTGCTCCACACTGTGTGTGTTTATATATTTACATATTTATTCCATCTAGCTACAATGCTCCGCACTGTGTGTGTTTATATATCTACATATTTATTCCATCTAGCTACAATGCTCCGCACTGTGTGTTTATATATTCATATATCTATTCCATCTAGCTACAATGCTTCGCACTGTGTGTTTATTAGATTAGATTAGATTAGATTAGATTCAACTTCATTGTCATTACACATGTATTGTGTAATGTACAAGGTAACGAAACACAGTTTAGCATCCAGTCAGAAGTGCAAAGGACAGCAGTGCATTATATACAGTAATTGACAGTATGTGCAATTTAAGCAAATATATGCAAATATATGCAGCAGTGCAGAAAGTTAAGAGTACTGTTATGTGCAAATAATGTACAATAAGTTAGATGGGCAGTTATGTACAGGTGAGGATGGTAAGAGATGATGGTAAGAGAGTCAGCGGGGAACTAAGTTCAATAACGTGACAGCTGTTGGAAAGAAACTGTTCCTAAACCTGCTGGTTCTAGTCCGAAGGCTTCTGAAACGCCTTCTGGAGGGGTGAAGCTGGAACAGTCCATGAGCAGGATGGTTGGAGTCCCTAAGAATGCTGCGTGCCCGGCGCAGACATCTTTTCCTGTAGACGTCCTCTATAACTGGAAGTGGAGTCCCTGTGATGTGTTGGGCGGTTTTCACCACCCGCTGCAGCGCCTTACGGTCAGCGACAGAGCAGCTCCTATACCAGACTGTGACACAGTTAGCCAGGGTGCTCTCTATCACGCAGCGGTAGAAGTTGCCCAGGATGTCAGTTGACAGATGGTTCTTCTTCAGTGTCCTCAAGAAGAAGAGGCGCTGATGGGCCTTCTTGATCAGGCTGGTGGTGTTAACTGACCAGGACAGGTCCTCCGAGATGTGGGTCCCCAGGAATTTGAAGCTGGGGACACATTCAACAGCTATGCCATTAATATGGATGGGGTCATGTGTCTCTCCCCTCTCCTTCCTGTAGTCCACTATGAGCTCCTTGGTTTTGCTGGTGTTAAGGAGCAGGTTATTGTCAGCGCACCAAGTAACCAAGTGCTCAACCTCTGCCCTGTAATCTGACTCATCATTGCCCCTGATGAGTCTGATCACCGTGGTGTCATCTGCGAACTTTATGATGGAATTGGATCCATACATAGGCCTGCAGTTATGGGTGAAGAGGGAGTAGAGGAATGGGCTGAGCACACAGCCCTGTGGTACGCCAGTGTTGAGTGTGATGACGGAAGAACGGTTGGGGCCTGACCTAACATGCTGGGGTCTGTTGGTCAGAAAATCCATGATCCAATTGCAGGTGGAGGTACTGATTCCCAGGTCCCCAAGTTTAGTGATCAACTTGGAGGGGATAACTGTGTTGAATGCTGAGCTGAAGTCAACAAACAGCATTCTTGCGTAGGTGTTCTTGTCATCCAGGTGTGAGAGTACATAGTGCAGCGCTGTAGAAACCGCATCCTCTGTACTCCTGTTGCTCCGGTAGGCAAACTGGTGAGGGTCCAGTGTAGGGGGCAGGCATTTTTTGAGCTGTGCTAAGACCAGTCGCTCAAAGCACTTCATGACTATGGGCGTCAGTGCCACAGGGCAATAGTCATTTAGGCACGATGGTGTTGAATGTTTCGGCACTGGTACTATAGAAGTGGTCTTGAAGCACGCTGGTACCACGGCCTGGGCCAGGGACAGGTTGAAGATGTCTGTGAAGACCCCTGCCAGCTGCTCAGCGCATGCCCTCAGCACACGCCCAGGAATGCCGTCAGGGCCAGCAGCCTTACGTACGTTGACATGACTCAGTGCGTTACGGACGTCGGTGTGGGTGAGTGTGAGGTGGTGGAGGTCGTCAGAGGGTGGGAGATTGATTTTCTTTTCGTTACTGTCCCTGTCAAAACGAGCATAGAAGTCATTTAGCTCATTGAGAAAGGACACAGTCATGGCTATAGGTATGGAGTTGCTGGGCTTATAATCAGAGATAGCTTGAATGCCCTGCCACATGCGTCGGGGGTCAGAGTCCCCAAAATGTTCCTCCACCTTCAGCTTGTAGCTGTGCTTGGCTTTCTTGATGCCCCTCTTCAGATCTGCCCTGGATGAACTGTAGGCCTGTGTGTCACCAGATCTAAAGGCATTGTTATGTGCCTTTAGCAGAAGCCGCACTTCTCTGTTCATCCACGGCTTCTGATTTGGGTACATGGTGATCTGTCTTTTCGTGGTGACACTGTCCAATAGTGGTGTTGATATGGTCCAGGACTGAGTGGGTGTAAGAGTCGATGTTTATGTGGGAGCCACAGGTAGTCTGAGAGGTGAACATACTCCAGTCTGTGTTCCTAAACTTTTCCTGGAGTACAGAGTCAACCCCCTCTGGCCACACTTTGATGGTCCTCACTGATGGCTTTACCCAGTTGATGAGCGGTACATACTTGGGGGTAAGGAACAAAGATAAGTGATCAGACTGACCTAGGTGGGAGAGGGGAGTTGCTGTGTAGGCTCCCACAATATTGGTGTAAACATGGTCCTGTGGAGAGCGTGAAAAGATGAGGCTGAGTTTATTTCTCAAATCAGATTTTTTCACTTGTCTCCAACATCCTCCAAACAGAAAAAAGAGGAAGCATCCCCCCATGTCTGTCTCTCTTATACCTAGGACATCAAAGTACAGAGTCACATTGTCTTTTAATCCCAAGACACAATACTTCTTCTTCCAGGTCTTCTCCCCCCACCTAAAGTCACTGGTGGTCAGGAAATCCCTCAAGGTCCTTTCTTTGCATAACAAAGGTCACATTTCGCGTCCTCCTGTTATCTCCCGGAGACCCCGTCCTATTGTTCATTCTGAGACATGAAGCAACAGTAATATACATATGAAGTCTATGAAACCCCTTATGTGTCCCACATGACCCCCCCCCCCCCCCAAACGTCTAAGATGGAACAATATAACACAGTCTGCATATCATGATAAAATCACAACATCAGTCCACATGCTGCTTGGGCTTCAATCTTCTTCCGAACCTGCTGTAAGCGGGCTTTACCTCTCCCGCGGCGCCATCCTGCTGTGGAGCTGCTATCTGGGGGTGAGAACTGTTAGTCAATCCCTGTGGGAGCTCTGGGGAATGCTCCCTAGGGGGTCTGCTGCGCCAAGGAGCCCTCGCCAACTGCACAGCTTCGTCAGCCATCACAAAAGCGGGTTTGAGCCTGTTTATGCCAATCATTTCCTTTCTGCCTCCCAAATCTAGCAAAAAGTGCTTATCTCCTGTTTCCAGCACTCTAAACGGTCCATCATAAGGTGGGCGCAAGGTTGGGCGATGGGCATCATGTCTGACAAAAACAAACTCCGCATTTTTTAAAGCCTTAGGCACAAAAACGCGCGGAAAACTGTGATGAACGGGGCCAGGAAGCGTGCTCGATCCTGTGTCACTCTGCAACCGCTGAGCAGGGGAGCACTCTGGTGCAGGATTATCTGGGAGAAACTCCCCGGGCAGCCGGAGTGGCTGTGCAAAAACTAATTCCGCTGGGGAGGCTTTTAAATCCTCTTTAGGTGCAGAACGCAACCCCAACAAAACCCATGGTAGCCTGTCCACCCAATTTGCATCTGTAAGTGACGCTCTGAGGGCTGCTTTCAATGACCTATGGAAACGTTCGCATAAACCATTAGCCTGCGGGTTATACGCGGTAGTGCGGTGGATCGTTACCCCCAGGCCGCGGGCCATCGCTGACCAGAACTCGGAAACGAATTGAGGACCTCTGTCGGACGTAATGTCCGACGGAACTCCAAAACGCGCTACCCAAGCCGTTAAAAACGCGCGCGCCACCTCTTCAGCTGTGGTTGATGCCAGTGGGACCACTTCCGGCCAACGCGTGGTGCGGTCCACCATTGTCAGAAGGTGTGTGTACCCCTGTGATGGCGGGAGGGGGCCTACGAGGTCGACATGCACATGATCGAACCTCTTAGCCGGGATGTGAAACGGCTCCAAGGGGGCTCTAGTGTGTTTGTGTATTTTGGCTCGCTGGCAGGCCATGCAGGTTGCTGCCCACTCCTTAACTTGCTTGCGCAGGCTCGGCCATATGAATTTCTCTCCTACCATTTTGACCGACGCGCGCACCCCCGGGTGCGCCAGAGAATGAATCGAGTCAAAAACGCGGCGGTGCCACGCGGCCGGCACCATCGGATGCGGTCGTCCCGTGGAGACATCGCAGATTAGGGGGGGCATACCCCCTTGCAGCACCCTGTTCTCCAGCCTTAACCCTGTTGGTCCAGACTGGAGCACGCGCACCTCCGCGCCGCTAGCCTGCTCCGCGGCCATGGCTGCATAATCTACCCCTACGCGGACTGGCGTAGTTACGGCGCGCGAGAGACAGTCTGCCACTACATTTAGTTTACCCGCTACGTGTTGAATATCGGTAGTAAACTCGGAGATTTCCGGCCTGACCACGGTTCTGAAACCTTGGCCATCGCGAAAGTCAGCGGCTTGTGGTCGACGAACGCAGTGAAATGGCGTCCTTCCAGCCAGAACTGGAAGTGACGAATGGCCAAGTGGAGCGCTAAAAATTCCCTGTCGAACGCGCTGTATTTTCGCTCGGTATCGCGCAAAGTCCTGCTGAAAAAAGTGAGCGGCTGCCAAGCCCCGGCAACCTGCTGCTCCACGACCGCCCCTATGGCCACATCTGATGCGTCAGTAGTGAGCGCTATGCGGGCCGTTGGGTCTGGGTGTGCTAACAATGCAGCGTTTGCCAAGGCTGTTTTGACCTCCGAGAATGCGCGCTCCCGCTCCGGAGACCATTCGATTTTATTTGTGGGTTTTTGTTTTTTAAGCACGGCATACAGTGGGTGCATGAGCTGCGGTGCGTGGGGGAGGAAACGGTTATAAAAATTCACCATTCCCAAAAACTCCTGTAATGCTTTGACCGTTTGTGGCTGGGGAAAATTTGTTACTGCGCGCACTTTGTCCAGCAGAGGAACCGCTCCTTCTGGAGAGACGCGGTGCCCCAAAAAATCAATCTGCGTCACCCCGAACTGACACTTCGCTGGATTGATTATTAACCCGTGCTCTCCCAACCTCCGGAAAACTGCCGTGAGGTGGTTTTCATGTTCCTCTTCGGACGCGCTGGCTACCAAAATGTCGTCCAGGTAGACGAACACGAAGGGGAGATCGCGCAACACTGCGTCCATCATGCGTTGGAACGTCTGCGCCGCGCCTTTAAGCCCAAACGGCATGCGCAAAAACTCGAAAAGGCCAAACGGAGTTATTACCGCTGTTTTGGGTATGTCCTCAGCACGTACTGGGACTTAATGGTACCCGCGGACCAAGTCTATCTTAGAAAAAATGCGCGCCCCCGCCAGATGAATGGAAAAATCTTGAATATGCGGGATTGGGTAGCGGTCGTGTGCCGTAGCGTTGTTTAACCTGCGGAAATCTCCGCAAGGACGCCACGAGCCGTCAGCTTTAGGGACCATGTGCAGCGGGGAAGCCCAAGGGCTTTTCGAACGTCTGATGATGCCCAACTTTTCAAGGTTGGCGAACTCCTCGCGCGCTATGGTCAGTTTAGCTGCATCCAAGCGCCGAGCTTTTGCAAAAACGGGAGGACCGGTGGTAGTAATAAAATGTTCCACCCCGTGTTTAGCGACGGCCGCTGAAAATGTGGGAACCGTGAGTGCTGGAAACTGAGTGAGGAGTGTGTGGAACTTACCACTTGCCGTTGCGACGTTGGCTTGTGCTGTGGGCGGGGTCACTTGGGCTGCACAGGGAATAGAGTAAAAAGAAAGTGCATTAACCAGGCGCCTATTACCAAGATCAACCAACAACCCATGCGAGCACAGAAAATCAGCCCCTAACATGTTGAAGCTCACCGCGGCTATAACAAAAGTCCACTCAAATGTGCGGCCGTGTAGGGACAGAAGCAGAGTTCTCTCCTCGAAGGTCTTAATCCTCGAGCCGTTCGCTGCTGATGCTCCGTGACTCCCGGGGCCTGCCAGCCGGTCAGCATAGGTTGGCGTGATGAAACTCACTTGGGAGCCTGTGTCCACGAGGAATTGCTTCCCCGAACACGCGTCCGTCAAGTAGAGCAGCTTGTTCTGTTCTCCGAGGGCCGCGGCTGCTACCGACCCCCAGCTCTGGCGTTTCCCGAGCTCTTGAACTGGCACGGTGGTATACACCTGCGTGCCCTCTCTGCAAAGCGGCGATGGTAGAAACAGAGGTCGTCTCCTCCACGATGTTTGGCCTTCACCGCCGCCGTTGTTAGTGGGTCTGCTGCCGCCGCCTCTGGCCCCCTGCCATCTCTGGCCATCGCGTCGAGTCCTGTCGCTGCTGCAGTGGCCGTGCGCTGTCTGCTGGCGTTGAGAATCCGCTGTGCCTCCTGGGCCAGCGCGCGGAAGTCCCGCTGGGTCAACAACGGTGAACCGGCCAGGGTCGCTCTCGTGGCCGATGGTAGGGTTCTCAGGAAAATGTGGGTGAAGAGGAAGTTGTCATCGTCCGAGTCCCTCAGCCTCAGCATGTCCTCCATTAGGTCAACGGGTGTGCTATCTCCCAAGTCGTTCAGGGCCAGGAGTCTCTCCGCTCTTTCCTGGACTGAAGGAGTGAAGCGCTGGATGAGCGCAGCCTTCAACCCGCCGTATTTGTCATCGGCCGGTGGCCGCTGCACCAGGCTCTGCACATGTCGAGCCGTGCGGTTGTCGAGCTTGGCAATAACGTGGTAGAATTTCGTGTCATCTGCCGTTATTCCCCGGAGAGCGAACTGAGCTTCGGCCAAGAGGAACCAGGAACACTTGTTGTCCCGCCAGAAATCTGGTAGCTTGACTGAGACTGCGTTCGTCTGGCTGGTTCCTGGCGAGTCCGGTCGGGGGCATTTCTTCTGCTCATGATACGTCTTAAGGTCACCAGTGTGGAAAGCGTGAAAAGATGAGGATGAGTTTATTTCTCAAATCAGATTTATTCACTTGTCTCCAACATCCTCCAAACAGAAAAAAGAGGAAGCATCCCCCCATGTCTGTCCCTCTTATACCTAGGACATCAAAGCACAGAGTCACATTGTCTTTTAATCCCAAGACACAATACTTCTTCTTCCAGGTCTTCTCCCCCCCCACCTAAAGTCACTGGTGGTCAGGAAATCCCTCAAGGTCCTTTCTTTGCATAACAAAGGTCACATTTCGCGTCCTCCTGTTATCTCCCGGAGACTCCGTCCTATTGTTCATTCTGAGACGTGAAGCAACAGTAATATACATATGAAGTCTATGAAACCCCTTATGTGTCCCACATGGTCCAATGTTTTGTCCCCTCTTGTGTGACAGAAGACATGCTGGTAGAATTTAGGAAGCACTGTCTTGAGGTTAGAGTGGTTAAAATCACCCGCCACAATAAATGCTGCCTCTGGGTGTGCAGTTTGTTGTTTGCTAATAGCTGCATGCAGTTCTTTCATAGCAAGCTTAGCATTAGCATCCGGAGAAATGTAAGTAGCTGTTATGATGGTACAAGTGAACTCGCGTGGCAGATAGAAAGGTCTACATTTAACCATGAGAAACTCCAGGTTAGCTGAGCAGTGTCTCTCAACAGTGACATAGTTCGTGAACCAAGCCTTGTTAATATAAATGCACACTCCCCCACCTCTTGTCTTACCGGAGTCATCTGCTGCTCTGTCTGCCCGGAGCGTGTGTACGCCGGCTAGCTCAATAGCATTGTCGGGTATTCCACTGTGTAGCCATGTTTCCGTGAAAATCATGATATTGCAGTTCATAAGTCTCTTATTGTTGGTGATCTGAAGCCGTAGCTCATTCATTTTGTTTGCCAGTGACCGTACATTAGCGAGGAAAATACTGGGTAGAGAAAGCCGGTGCGGTGTTAGCTTTAGCTTAGCTCTTAGCCCACCGCGCTTCCCCCGCCTTTGTTTACGGTCTCTACGCCGCCTGCGAGCACTTCCGGTCGGCCGGGAAGCTTGCCGAGCGTCGGGTGTTCTCCAGAGCTCAGGGATGAGACGTAGGTTGCTGATAAAAAGATCGTTATCGTTATTTTGTAATCTAGTGTCCAAAAGCTCATTTCTGGTGTAAGATGTGAAAGCAAAGCTGTTCTGAACGAACAGACCCGAAATGAGCAGAAATAACACTGCTAATCCATAAAATCTGAAGAGACGCTGAGCCTCGCGTTGTGCACGCGCCGCCATCTTGTTGAAAAAAAAAAAATATATATATATACAGTATATTATACAGTATATTTACATATTTATTCCATCTAGCTACAATGCTCCGCACTGTGTTTATATACTCATATATTTATTCCATCCAGCTACAATGCTCCACACTGTGTTTATATATTTATATATCTATCCCATCTAGCTACAATGCTCCGCACTGTCTATATATATATATATATATATATATATATATATATATATATATATATATATATATATATATATACTGTATATATATATATTTATATATATATTTATATGTACATATGTATACTTGCCGCTCTTGTTTTTTTTTCTCTTGCCTTCTGATTGTTGCTCTGAGTGTTGCTATCCCTGTGCTGTTGCAATCCTGGAATTTCCCCATTGTGGGACTAATAAAGGCTTATCTTATCTTATCTTATATTGCAGTGCAGTGTTCTAATTAGTCCCAAGGCCATGCAGCAGATGATAATTTGTTCACTACAACTTAGAAGTGACGTAGGACTAGACTTTGTCTTGAGCTTCAACATTTTAAACTTGGTTTGTAATTGCAAAACATGATGTGAAAATCTCTGCTCAAGGAGTGTAGAGGCAGGACTCTTTCAGCTGCGTGCTTTTACACTAGCTCTATCTTCCTTTGAGAAATGATCACCTACTGGGGGCTTCAACTGGTGTATTCAGTATTTAAAGTTATCTTTAGCAACAATACGCCAATCAGTTATCCTGAAACTCTGAAGACAGATTAATGCAAAAACTAAATATGTACTATTCATTTATTTAGGCAGGGTTTCAAGCTGCTGTATTCCATAGTGTTACCTTGCCCTATTTCCTTTAAGAAAACAACATTTTGTAATTGTCAGCACAGGGATTGAAATGTTGAAACAATATTATTGTACATTTTTATCCTAAACAGAACACATAATAAAAAGAGACCAAACCACATTTAATACGTGCTCAAAATTTTTGTAATGATGATCACATTCTACATGTGCCTTAAAAGGTTTAGATTGCTTGTATTTGTAATTGTACTCCTGTGTCTTCCCCTTCAGCCGTGGTCAGCTCATCTGAATCAAACATCGGCTATCGTCCAGGGGACATGGCCCTCCTGGGCCTGATCATGGCAGCACTGCTGGTCCTTTGCCTCATTGTGATTGGCTTCTTGATGTCCCAGCTGTGGAAGGGAAATGCAAGTGGGGACAAAATACGTGAGGTTAGTCAATTCTGATGTCATCCTTCTAAACTGGAGGATAGAGGTGGCCCCAGGTTATTCAAATCACCAAATACAGCATACCTAAAAGGTTGTTTGTTTGTTTGTATTTTGGGGTCAAATTACCTTAAAAATGCACAACCTCTTCCTTTAAGGTCCAAAACCATGTGGAATTTGATTAAACAAGGCAGTAACCACTGTATTATTATTCTATTATAGAGATGGCCTCGGGGTTTAAGTGATCCGGGACTGCAACTCAAACAAAGAACCCAAAAAATAATTGATCTCTTACCAACTGTAAGAGGTACAAAACTTCCCCATTTCATCATTATCATCAAATTTCACCCAATATCCCTTTAAAAAATCAAACCAATATGACAGACGCTCATTAATGCTCTGGACAGTCAGACACCCACACACCCATACACAGAGCCCACTTTGAGATATTGCACTCCTGAACAGAATCTGGGGTAAAAATTACAAGTATTGACATTTTGCTGTGTCATGACTTACACGGAGACGTGGCTTACGGCACAAGACCCGGATGCGGACCCAGATGCGGACCTGTGGATTGACGGCTTTGGAGACCCACTTCGCTTGGATCGGCAGGAAGAAGTAACGGGGAAACGTCAGGGGGGCGGCGTATGTTTATATATTAACAAACAGTACTGCACATCTGTCACGGTCAGAGAGCGCATCTGTACACCCGATGTGGAGCTTCTGTCCATATCGCTACGCCCCTTTTATCTGCCCCGCGAGTTCCCCCAACTTTTCATCACAACTGTGTACATTCACCCGAGGGCAGACGCTGACTCCGCCTCCAGCACCGTCTTTGATGTGGTACAGCGGCTGCAGTCAATTTCTCCAGAGGCTCCAAACTTTATTCTTGGGGATTTTAACCATATTTCTTTAAAGAAGACACTTAAAAACTTTTATCAGTATGTCTCCTGCCCAACCAGGCGAAAAAAGACATTGGACCTGTGCTATGGATCCATTGAGAGGGCCTATAAATCACTTCCCCTTCCTCCTTTAGTATCCTCAGATCACAACTGTGTACATTTGCTGCCCACATATAAAACTGCTCTCAGAAGAGGCAAGGTGAAGACCAGAGACATAGATGTGTGGACAGAAGATTCAGTGCACTGTCTCCAGGAATGCTTTATCTGTACGGACTGGGAGGTTTTCACACTGTGCTGCGGGGATGATTTGGACTCTTTGGTAGACGTCACATGTTCGTACATGGCTTTCTGTAAAAATATGATCGTTCCACGTAAACGTGTCAAAATATATCCCAACAACAAGCCATGGGTTACAAAATCAGTTAAATCCTGCTTACAGAGGAAAGCACTTGCCTTTAAACAGGGGTCTGTTTCTGAGCTACAGGTTGCCACAAAAGAGCTGAAGTCCGAAATTTTAAGAGCAAAACAGAATTATAAATCAGAATTGGAAAGCAAGATGGCAACAAAGAAACTTGGTTCAGCCTGGGCCAGTATGAAAACTATTGCAGGCCTTCAGAGCACAGAGCGCAGTAATCATGTGTTTTTAGATGGTTTTAGTTCAGACGCAGAGCTGGCTAATGCTCTTAATTGTTTTTATGGTCGTTTTGACTCCTCTGATTTTAGCACAGAAACCCAAGATTTGAAACAGAAACTCAAAGACAATCAGCACTTTAATATTGAGGTGCAGGATATTAAAAGGGAGTTCTGTGCTGTAAAAGTGAACAAAAGTCAGGGCCCTGATAATATATGTGGGCGATTGGTAAAGTCCTGTGCACATGAACTGAGTCCTGTATTTCATTACATTTTCAATAAGTCCTTACAGACACAACATGTGCCTAAGATCTGGAAAGATGCCGTGGTTGTTCCCGTTCCAAAATCCAGCTGTCCTAAAATGGTAAACGACTTTAGACCAGTTGCTTTGACTTCAATTTTAATGAAAATTTTTGAAAAACTGGTCAGATTTGAGGTCCTAAAGCAGACTGAACATGCATTGGATCCTTTGCAGTTTGCATATAGGCCTCACAGAGGAGTGGAGGACACCACTGTCACTCTGTTTAACATGCTTTTTAAACATCTGGATTTTAATGGGACACACGCCAGGCTTTTATTTGTGGACTTTTCCTCCGCCTTTAATACAATCCAATCTCATATTTTAGTTGAAAGGCTCCTGCAACAATTTGATTTGAGCAATAATCTGGTGGGTTGGATTCTGGATTTCTTAACCAACAGGACACAGAGAGTAAGGGTTAATGGTACATTGTCTGACCAAAAGTGCTCCTCTACTGGCTCTCCACAGGGGTGTGTGTTGTCACCACTACTCTTCATCCTGTACACAAACATGTGTTGGAGCAGACATGACAACAGACACATTATAAAGTATGCTGATGATTCAGTTATTGTCAGTCTCCTCCAGGATGGTGAGAGTGGCCACGGCCCAGTAGTTGATGATTTTGTTCACTGGTGTGAGGATTCCTACCTGCAGCTGAACACGACAAAAACTAAAGATATGATTATTGACTTTAGGAGGAAAACTCCCAGGCACAAAGTCACCGTACTAAAAGGCCAGACCACCGAATGTGTACAATCCTACAAATATCTTGGGACGATTATTGATAGTAATTTAAACTTTGAAGAGAACTGTGAAAGGGTGTGCAAAAAGGGTCAGCAACATTTGCATTGTTTGAGGAAACTTGCACGCTTCCAAATTGACCGAACCATAATGACAATGTTTTATCAGGCTTTTATTGAATCTGTTTTATCCTTTTCTTTAGTGTCATGGTTTGGTCAGATAAAACTGAAACAGAGGAAATCCTTGGATCAGGTAGTTAGATGGTCCAGTCGTTTGCTTGGTGAGTCACAGCTGAGCCTGACATCCTTGTACACCAGACAGGTACAGAGGATTGCTACCTCCATTTTAAATGATGACTCCCACCCTTTGCACTGCCACTTTCAGCTTCTTCCCTCAAGATGGAGGTTTGCTGTCCCAAAAAGTAAAACCCAGCGCTACAAAAACAGCTTTGTTCCTGCTGCTGTCAAAGAGTTGAACAAGTGGTAACAATATATTGCACATAATTTAGGTACCTATTTATTAACGCTATTTTATATTTACTTATTTTTGTAGGATTTTTATTTGGGTTCTAAATCTTTTACTGGGTTTTAGACCTTTGAGTTTTTAACCTCTTTGACTAGTCTTTAACTTTTTAATATGACCCTTCTCTCTTATCTGTGGTTTTTCTCTCATCTCTTTGTCTTTATATCCTGATTGATGGAGCCTTGAGTATTTTTATCATGTTTATAGTCAGCTTCATGTGTGCCTGTGTTTGTGTTTATGTTGAATGTAATTGTGGTTTGTAAATATGGATGTCACCAGACTGCAAAACAAATCTACCTATGGGTACAAATAAAGTAATCTGAACCTGAATTTTTGCACTGGTGGTTCATAACCTGTCATGGGCAGCGGGAGCCCCTCCCATCCTGCCTCACATTCACTAACTCATCACGACACCTGAGGCAGAAGACACACCTGCACCCGCTCATCAGCCATCGTACTTAAGGAGGCTCTCTCTGCGCAATCAACGCTGGCTCGTTTGGGTATTCTGCCCGCAAACAGGCAAGAAAATCTAACAATAAGTGTGAACAAGTTGTCTCACCTTATTTCTCTTCCTTTCTCAGGTTGCTGCCACTATGTAGTTGTGTCTCTTGGGCTGTGTGTGCTCTCCTGCCACATTTCACTGTCCTCAGCTCCTACTCCACCTGGTCAGGCACCATCAGCTCATCTTTCCCCTTTACCCTACTGGTTTGTCTATTCCCTGCTGGGTCCTGCCGGTCATCCCTGGATTTCCCAAGTAAGTGGCATTTTGGCTCGCCCATTTCCCCTTACTCCATTCCTCTGCTCACATCTCGTGTCTTCTCTCCACAGGGCCATTCCTCTGGCAAGCGACTGTTTCTGCAGCTGTGTGCTTTGGTTTTTTGATATTTAATAAAACTCTCAAACATGCCCCCCAGTGTGGTTCCTTCTGTGCTTTGGCATTGTGCACGTGTGCTGTCAAGTTTTATTAATCATGACAGAACGAGCCAGCCAGGAAGATAGCACAGCCGGTGCCACACCACAGGAGCAGTCTGCTCTGAGCCATGTAGCGGCGACCGAGCACCAGCTCGCTGTGTTGACACAACAGGTATTAAACATGACACTTTGGGCTGCAGCACCTCCTCCGGCTGCTCTCCCCCAGCCTGCTCCGTGCACTACGGTGCGCTGAACTACCTCCATTCCCACACCTTCCCTGTACACGGGGGAGGTGGGGAAATGTAAGGGTTTTTTAATCCAAGTTCAAATGTACCTGGAGCAGGTCAGGGAGGAGTACCCGGACAACATGGCCAAGACCCAATTCTTTACTTTGTTGCTCAGGGATCGAGCCCTTAATTGGGCATGGTCCACATTAGACAACCCCGAGGGGCTTCAGTATACGTTTGAGCAATTTGTGGCCACATTCTCTAGCGCGTTTGGCCGGACCGAGAGTCAGGGCAACGTAATGAGCCGCCTGATGACGCTCCCCCAGGGCACCTGGTCTGTGGCCGAGTACTTGGTGGAATTCCGGGTTGTTGCATCTGATTCGGGGTGGAACGATATTGCGTTACGCAGTGCGTTCCTCCACGGGTTGAACGATCAACTCTGGGATGATCTGGCGGTTCACCCTGTCCCAGAGACTCTCGGCGGTCTCATAGATCAGGCAGTGGGATTGGATAACCGTTACCGTGAGCGCGCGAAGGAGCGCGAGTCCTCCCCTCACCTGCGCACCAAGCGTGTGTCCACCGTGGTTACTGGCACTGGCCGTGCCAGCTCTTCACCCGAACCGATGGAGCTCTCTTGGCATTTGACCAATGATGAGCGCCGGCGAAGGCAAAGGGCTGACGTGTCCATGTACTGTGGTTTAACGAACCATAGTCTGGACGAATGCCACCAGCGGCTAAAAAGGCGTGGCCTGTCAGTAGCCATCGGAGGCCTGGTGGGCGGGACCAAATCTTCTTCCCCCGGTAATTTTTCTGTTTCGGCCCTTGTGCAATTGCTGGGGGTCGAGAGGAGGACTATGGCGCTGGTTGACTCAGGGTCAGAGGGTAATTTCGTGTCTGTTGAGTTCGTGAAGCAGGTGGGCATTCCCACACGTAAATTGCCCCATGGTCAGAGGATCACAACTATATCTGGCCATGAGATCGCGGTGGTCGCTTGCAGCACGGTGCCCATATCCATCCTCCTTTCCGGGAACCACCGGGAGGAATTGTTGTTTCTGGTTCTCCCTATATCATCTTCCCCGGTGGTTCTTTGTTACCCGCAGCTCCACAGGTGTAACCCCATGATCAATTGGGACAAAATTACCATCTCAGCCTAGAGCCTGTTTTGTTTGGCCCACTGTATGTGTTCAGCAGAATGTTCCCCATCTCTGTCCATTTCCCTCTCCCCGGCCGAGCTGCCGGACCTCAGCCTCGTTCCCTGGGCATATCATGATCTTGCTGAGGTCTTTAGCAAATCAAGAGCGTTGTCGCTGCCACCTCACCGCTCTTATGATTGTGCTATCGACCTCGTCCCGGGGGCGAGGCTGCCGTCCAGCCAGCTATATAGCATTTCTAGCCCAGAGAGGGAGGCGATGGAGCAATATATTAAGGAATCGCTGAATGCCGGCCTTATTCGGCCATCTTCGGCTCCTCTCGGAGCCGGATTCTTCTTTGTTGGGAAGAAGGATGGCTCGCTGCACCTGTGCATCGACTACTGGGAGCTCAACGCTATTACCATTAAAGACAAGTACCCTTTTCCTCTGATCAATTCAGCGTTTGAGCTTCTTCAGCGCTCATGGGTCTTCACCAAGTTAGACCTTAGGAACGCGTATCATCTGGTCCGCATTCGCTAGGGCGATGACTGGAAGACGGCTTTTAAAACACACCAGGGGCAATTCGAGTACTTAGTGATTCCATTCAGGCTCACACCGAATGGAACGCCCCCACCGTCTTCCAGCTGTTAATAAATGATGTCCTCCGCGATATGCTGTATCAATTCGTCTTTGTCTACCTTGATGATATCCTTATTTTCTCCCGCTTGCCAGAGGAACATGAGGTCCACGTCAGAGCCATTTTGCAATGGCTCCTGGAGAACCAGCTTTACATTAGGGCTGAGAAGTGTGAGTTCTCCACAACATCTACCACCTTCTTGGGCTTCATCGTGACTGAGGGGGAGCTGATTGCCGACCCTGCCAAGGTGAGGGCAGTGTTAGATTGGCCAACTCCCCACTCCCGTAAGGAGCTTCAACGTTTCCATGGGTTCGCAAACTTTTACCGCAGGTTCATCAGAAACTATAGTGGGGTGGCACTGCCCTTGACGCAGCTGACCTCCGTTAAAGTCCCCTCTCGGTGGACTGAGGCAGCTGAACAGGCATTTGCCAAATTAAAACGCCAGTTCACAGAAACACCTATCTTGGCTCAGGTTGACACGCAGCTCCAGTTTGTCCTTAAGGTGAATGCATCTGATTCGGGGGTTGGCGCTGTGCTGTCGCAGCGCACGCCCTCCGATCAGAGGCTCCGCCCGTGCACATATTTCTCTCGTCGGCTTACGCCAGCCGAGAGGAACTATGACGTAGGGGGCAGAGAGCTGCTGGTCATTAAGTTGGCGTTAGAGGAGTGGAGGCACTGGTTAGAGGGGGCCATTCACCCCATCGTCGTGTGGACCGACCACAACAACCTTGAGTACTTGCGGTCGGCCCGCCGACTGAACGCCAGGCAGGCTCACTGAGTGCTATTTTTCCAGTGATTTAATTTTACCATCACTTACCGGCCTGGCACGCGGAACACCAAACCGTGTGTGCTATCGCGCCAGTTTGATTACAGGGAAGTAGCCCCCCCCCCCAAAAAAAAAAAAATCATCATACTGCCTTTGTGTGTCTAGGAGCCCTTACTTGGGATATCGAGCGGAGGGTCCATCAGACCCAGTCCCAGAAGTCTGTGCCAGTAGGGTGCCCCTGGAACCGCCTGTACATCTCGACCACCCTCCGCAGCGATGTGATCCAGTGGGGTCACATCAGCCGCTTCGCGTGCCATCTGGGCATTGCTCAAACTGTGGACTTCGTCCGGTGAGCATTCTGGCGGCCCACGCTGCGGCGGGACGTACAACAATATGTGAAGGCCTGTCAGACCTGCGTCCAGGGGAAATCAGACTGCCCCCCCCCCCATCGGGTCTCCTACACCCCCTCCCTATCCCTGGTCACCCGTGGTCCCATATTGCCATGGATTGTGTGACCGGACTGCCCTCCTCCCATGGCAAGACTGTGATACTGACCATCGTGGATCGCTTCTCCAAGGCGGTCCACCTGGTGGCCTTCCCTAAACTTCCATCGGCCTTGGAGACAGCGGTCCTCCTCACCGATCACGTCATCTGGGTCCACGGCATCCCTATTGACATTGTGTGTGACCGGGGTCCACAATTCATATCCCAGGTCTGGAAGGCCTTTAGCCAGACCCTGGGAACCACTGTGAGTCTTTCATCTGGAAATCATCCACAGAGCAACGGACAGGCTGAGCGCACCAGTCAGTCCTTGGAGGCCACCTTGCGGTGCGTAGCAGCTGTTAATCCCTCATCCTGGAGCACACATCTGACCTGGGTGGACTCCATGAACTCTGCGGTGTCCTCAGCGACTGGACTCACACCGTTTGAGGTGTTGTTAGGGTACACGCCGCCTCTCCTTCTGATGGCCGAGAGGGAGGTCTCGGTCCCATCCGTAGAGGCTCACGCTCGACGCTGCCACCCATCTGGAGGTCTACTCGGGCCGCCCTGGCCCACACTACGCAACTCACCAGGGCCGCTGCTGATAGGAGGCAGGTTCCGGCGCCCAAGTACGTCGGTGGACAGCAGGTCTGGATGGCAGCGAGTCAGATTCCACTAAAGGAGAACTCTAAGAAGCTGTCCCCCCGCTTCCTTGGGCCATACACCATCTCCCGGGTGATTAACGATGTGCCGGTCCAGCTGAAGCTGCCCCTGACCCTACGGGTGAACCCTACCTTCTATGTCAGTCACATCAAGCTCCTCTCGGCCTGCCCTCTCTGCCCCCCCCCCAAAAAAAACTGCCTCCCCCTCCTCGAATCATCGACGGCCACCCCGCGTACACTGTATGGCGGATTTTGGATGTTCGCCGCTGGGACTGGGGCCTACAGTATCTAGTGGACTGGGAGGGCTACGGCCCGGAGGAACGATCCTGGACTCCTTCGTCGCAAGTTCTGGACAAGGAAATGCTGCGGGCCTATCATCGTGTACACCCCGAGAAGCCCTCTGGACCGCCAGGAGGCGTTTCTAGAGAGGGGCGCCCTGTCATGGGCAGCAGGAGCGCGCCTCTCCCGTCCTGCCTCACATTCACTAACTCATCACGACGCCTGAGGCAGAAGATACACCTGCACCCGCTCATCAGCCGGCGCACTTAAGGAGGCTCTCTCTGCGCAGTCAACGCTGACTCGTCTGGGTATACTGCCCGCAAACAGGCAAGCAAATCTAACGATAAGTGTGAACAAGTTGTCTCACCTTATTTCTCTTCCTTCCTCAGGTGGCTGCCACTATGTAGTTGTGTCTCTTGGACTGCGCACACTCTCCTGCCACATCTTACTGTCCTCAGCTCCTACTCCACCCGGTCAGGCACCATCAGCTCATCTTTCCCCCTTACCCTCCTGGTTCGTCTATTCCCTGCTGGGTCCTGCCGGTCATCCCTGGATTTCCCAAGTAAGTGGCAATTTGGTTCGCCCATTTCCCCTTACTCCATTCCTCTGCTCACAGCTCGTGTCTTCTCTCCACAGGGCCATTCCTCTGGCGAGCGACTGTTTCTGCAGCTGTGCGCTTTGGTTTTTTGATATTTAATAAGCCTCTCAAACGTGCCGCCCTGTGTGGTTCCTCCTGTGCTTTGGCATTGTGCACATGTACTGTCAAGTTTTATTAATCATGACATAACTAGGTTGTAAGTAGACCTTCAAAATCCAAAAAGAAGAAACAAGAGAAAGAGACAAAAACAGAATAGACTATTGAAAACTGTATTTAAACTCAAACAGGCTGTTTAGCAGCTGATCAAAAGTTTAAGACCATAGTCCAAAACCCTCCAAAACAGAACTGAAAGTGTCAAAAAAGGACTCAGTAGTGAGTAGCCCCACTGTTCTTGTTGATCACTTCAAAAATTTGTTTAGACATGCTTGATGCAAGTGTTTCCAGGAGGCTGGTGGGAACGTTGCTCCATGTGGTGAAGACGGCTTCATGAAGGCATCCACGGTCTGGAACTGACATCTGTTTTTGTAAACTTTCCTTGACTTCCATCCTCAAATGTTCTTCAAACGTTCTCAATGGGAATTAGATCAGGTTTAAACGTCTTACCCCGTGAAAGTAGCTGAGAACCAGTCACATCACAGAGTTACCACTGTAACGCTGTGTAGCGCTTGCTGCTAACTTCCAGGAACTTCTTTGTGCTTCATGATTGTCACTGATGTAAAAAAAAAAAAAAAAAGAAGTGGTCCATTGGTGTGAACCGAGTTGATGCCATTTTGTCTATCTCTAGTGCTTTATCCACACCCACAGGCAGTCCAAAAACTACACTAAACTAACTTATTTAACTAATTAACTTGTTTAATTAAATCTAATCTAATCTAAATGTCTGCATAGTATGACAGCAGTACTCCAGTAGATTGATTTGGACACCTAGATGTTTTTTTGACAGTTCATTTTTGTAATAATAATATTAATAGATTAGATTTATATGGCGCTTTACATGTCAAGTGACATCTCATAGCATTTACAGTGAGTCCATTATTCATTCACTCCAGACAGACATTGATAGTGGTAAGCTACCTCTGTAGCAACAGCTGCCCTGGGTCAGACTGATGGAAATGTGGCTGCCAATCTGCACCAATGGCCTCTCTGACCACTACTGAAGATTTATACACATTCATACCCAGTGTCATGGACACTGGAGACAAGGTGGGTAAAGTGTCTCGCCCAGGGACACAATGGCAGGATGGCTGGGGAGAGCGGGATTCAAACTGCCAACCCTCCGGTTATTGGATGACCCACTCTACCTCCTGAGCCACTGCCCCCCCCCTTAGTTTATAATTACAGGTCCTTGCTCGTATGACATTGCTGTTACTGAATACCAAACATTTCTGTCAAAGGAGCTTTATTATAACTGTTATTGTTGCATTGAAGCTGACACTGGTAAGTTCTTCATTCTTCATTTAGCTTCGACATTAATCAGGGGCCTCTCTCCCTCTCCTGCTTCTAGCACCTGTGCCCCTGTCTGCGGTCTGACCAGCGCCGTATCGCTCACAGGGACTCCCTGCAGTACACCAACGACGGTTTCCAGAAAGAGGCCGATCCAAACCGCGGGGGCACTCGGCGCTGGAACAACGTCCTGACCAGACGCAGCACCTTCCCCGAGTCTCGGGGCCGGGTCATTCCCCTGGAGAGACGGAGCCGCCACTGCTCCTCCTGCGGCGTCTACACCAACCACATCCCCAAGGGGAGCCCCTTAATGAGACCATCTAGGAGGGGCAGAGAAGATGGGGATGAGTACAGCGCGAAGTCAATTCTGACCAAGCAGCGGAGGAAGGAGGGCCAAAAGACCGTTTGGTTCAAGGAGAGCGAGGACTCCTCAGACATCGAGGTGGAGATTATCCCGGATACAGTCGGCCGGGTGGAGGAGGAGACAGAGGAGGAGCTGGAGGTGGAGATGGAGGGTGTAGTCAGGGACCCGGCTGCTCCGGTGAGAGAGGCTGAGGGCGGGCAGGAGAACCAGAACAAAGAGCCCAGCGAGGAGCAGGACCGTGAAAAGACAGCATCAGAAGAAGAGGAGGTGAAACAGGAGCAGGAGCACTGACCACAGAGGAGAAGGAGCAGCACGCTGGGTGGAACATTTTGGGAACTACAGCTGAGGAGGAGATTTCCAACATCTCTGGGCAATTGCAAAACCTCCACACAGGTTCAAGGATTCAGAAAGTTTATGGTTTTCTTTAAATCCGTGACTGTCAGTGTAAATATGTCCTTTTTACTTATGTCCCTCAAGTACAGACTATAAAATAAGTTATTAGTTAGTTAATGCTTATTACCAAGGTGATTCTGTTTTATGTCTGCTTCATTACACTAAGTAAAATAGACAAAGATGAAAAGAAACTACCTAAGCACTTTTCAAATTTTAAAACTTGAACATTTCAAGTTTGTAATAGAGGTTTTCTTTTACAAAGGTGTGCCATTTTGTTGATTTTCCACCTTTTTTCATTAGTAGTGTTTATAGGACGTAACGTGGACATGAAAGTGTGCAGCTTGTCAACAGAAATAACAAGAGCACTCTTCAATATCCCCCACCTCCATTTTCTTTGAACATCTCAATACTTTCTAACAGAGAGCAGTTTTCAATTTTTCAATATAATTAATGTGGCAGAACCAATTTATGATAAACCCATCATCCATGAATACAAGTATAAGAAGACTATACAACCCGTAGTTGTAGGGCAGGATCCCGAGGTGAACCTGTGTACCAAGTTTGGTGACCCTAGCTTTACTCATTGTACAGTAATAAGGCATAGAGATATTAACGTTGACCTTTGACCTTTTAACCCCAAACCCATAGTCAGAGGTCGGGATCCCGAGGTGAATCTGTATACCAGGTTTGGTGGCTCTAGCTTTACTCGTTTTATAGAAAGAGTAAATTTAGCATTTACCATATTGCAACTGGAATGTTAACTTTGACCCAGTCCCTCCAGGATTTCGCAGGATTTTTTTTTTCTATTGTTGTGATAAGTTGCAGGGCTCTCCTTGGGGATTGCCTGAATCGCGCACTGGCTCATGTCCAGACCGGAGAGTCCCAACTTTAAAACTCACTGACAAGATGTGGTAGTGACTTTTACCTCTAAAGACGTAAAAAACTGCTACAACATTTGCTGTAATATTAGATTCACTTGTTTTTCGTGTGGTTTTATGGCGTGTCTGGGTGCACGCGCTCCCGAGACGGAGGTGCTTTCAGGCAGGCGGATGTTTTTCAACACAAACCCGGCACTTCATACACGCAATCATTACGGAAACTCGAGGAGATGTTCACCGGTGGGCCGGGGGAGACGGAGGAAGGAACGATGTGGGAAAACTTGCAGGTGAGTGTGTTTTTTTTTAATCACACACTGTTTTTTGCTGATGTGTTTGGTATACTCTCACTGTAAACACAGAAGTGAGTGCGGTGCAGAGCCGCATTTGATTGGTCAGACTGATGACGTACACATCTGCACGCCACTGAGAGACAAATTTGATTGGCGAAATTGGGGGAAGTTGACAACAATTGGCCAAAATTGCGGTAAAGTTGTGGTGATTGGACAAAATTCAAATTATGCAGGACCTACTGAAGTCGCGGGGATTGGTAGAATCGCAACATCACAAAATCCTGGAGGGTCTGCTTTGACCTTTTCATTCCAAACCCATAGTCACGTCAGGGTGTCAGTCATCCAAGATGCATCTTAGATACAACTACTGGATTGATTTGAAAAGTCTATGTCATTTCTTTCAGCAGTTATTGCATTTACAAGATTTAGGGAAAATCTGACCTTTGACCTCAAGGTCATCCAATGAGAGTGAAATTGCAATATGTGCCTCATCAGTGTATATCAAACCCTGGTACCAAGTTTCAAAACATTTGGAACAAAACTATAGGAAGAGTTGATTTCACAAAAGTGGGACAGACGGGGGGATGGATGACTGGACAGACAGATGGACGGACAGACGGACCCATAACATAATCCTCCTTTGGCTTCACCCAAACGCCTCCTTTGGGCTTCGACCGGCAGGGATAAAAATGTATCCTTTTCTGGAACACGACCATCAGAAGTAGGAAGACTGGTGTAAATAAGCTGGATTAATTGTGGGGGTAGGGATCTCTAGCGCCCTCAAACTGGTGTTTTTGTAATTTTAACCTTCTGAAATATGTCCATTAGTCACATAATTATCAAGAAAACATCGAAATGCTCAATTCTCTTAAAAAAATTTGTATTGACTGTCTGTGAGGAGCTGGTTTAACATTTCGTTGCGTGTTTTTTCCTCTATGCCACCAAACGTTAAGCCCAGCCTTGATACGCATGTGCCCGCTGCTCTGTTATTGGCCAGCCTCACTGTTCCCATCCAGCCCCGTGTCCTGCCAGAGCTGTCTGTCAGCAAACATGTAGAGGAGACGCTCCGCACTTGAACGGGGCCACAGCAGGATCCTTACACAAACTCCCAAAGGCTCCATCTCTAAAATATGAGTGGCAAAAATTAATTTTTATGGACGTTTCGGAGGGTTTTAGCACAAACTTATTACTCTGTTTTGGTCATTTTGCTACAGATTTCATTGTGAAACCTTGGAAAGTATAACTTAGATTTTGCCTAAAAGGTTATTCTTATGGACAGCACTATATCACACACAATGATGCGGTAAAATATCTAAACATTTAAAATCTGATACCTCGTGATTGTGGGGGGCCTGAGCGGTACTTTGGCATATGTGGCCACACAGCGGGTGCATCGGGTGAACTGGATCACAACGAAATAGCCAAGGCGCAGGAATGGCAGCAGACACAGTCAACCAGTCAGCTGTGCGTTTCTGTCCTCCCAAGGCTACATATGCCGAATTACAGTTCAGACCCTCTACAGTCATGATGGCATTACATTTTTTTTTTATAGGCGTTAGATTTTCATTTTGCTCTTTATCTGGTCACATTTGGTGCTTCTCATTTCCGTGTTTTGTGTACGTAGCGCTCTGTGAACAGTCAAACTTCTGGCCCTGCTGTAGGTTACGCTTGTTCACGTGTGGTTGGCCTTGCCACACGTGTCAATGACAAAGCTTTCACCCAGTCACAGTAGGGGCTCATGAATAACACTGAGGAGGCTGAAACGCAGGTTTTCTGGGGGAGCTCACAGAGTGGCTTTCAAGGTCTCATGCAGAATGACAAAGGAATTATTCTTTGCTTATCACAATATACATACATACATGTTCTTGATGTCAGAATTTTAATTTATGGAAAGATTTTTTTTTAAAGAGCACACCCTTTTTGTTTGATCACAAGTAGTTTCTTAATCACAGGAAATTGGCTGATTTGATGATCATCCCACTCCATCTACAGCAGTCAGGTGAATGATTTTGATGTGAAATGTTGCTGTAGTTATCATTCTGTATGAGCTTTACTAAACTGAATCAGTGTTTGACTTTTATAGCGTGAAAATGTGAAGCAAAATATCCACCGAGTACTTATTATAACCCCTGAAATAATTTCTTTCTGTGAATTGTATTTATTCAGCATGTAGGTTAACATTTATGGGATATATATTGTTATTACAATGCATGGTTGTCATTTTGTACAATAAAAGGATTGGTAAAAATCATTGAAGGGAATAATGAAGTTTAATTCTTTGTATAGTCTTTTTGGCGGAAGGTTACTTTTAAACTTGACACCACCAGATCACATTTACTCAACAGCTAAAAGCTTCACTTTTTGCTGTCAGGTTCAGACTGCATTTTTGTCTTATAATTTTGACACGACAAAGGTTGAGCTAGACTTCTTTTGACAGATGGGGTTCTAAAAATTCTGTCTTAATGTGTTATTACCTACCATTTTCATTTACTTTAATTGAATCATCCTCAATGTAATCTCCCAAAATGACAGACAGCTTTCAGATTTTTCTGTCACTACTGAAAAAAATCTGTGAATGAAGGACAATTTTCTGTTAACGCGGCCTCTGGGACACCGTCAGGTAGGGTGATGATAACCAGCCAACGTGCCCATGTGGGCCCCACCAAAGGTTAAATCTCGGCTGTCTTATTATTTTAGAATACAAAATAATAAAAAAGATATACAATACAAATAAAAGGCCTCATTGCATTCATATACACAGCAAGTGATTTGAGGATGGATGATGGGAGACACCATTCCTCTTGTTAACAGTCCCCCACAGCACTGATAAACATCTCGGCAGCAGACAGTGAGATGGTGACATCTTAAAGTACCTGGGTGTTCACCTGAATAATAAGCTGGACTGGTCACATGACACCAAAGCATTTTACAAGAAGGGGAAGAGCAGGCTGTTTCTCCCGAGAGACTCAGGATGACAATGTCCACACTACAGCAGTGTGGACACTGTCATCCAGTTAGAATGATTTTTAAAACTATAATTTTATAGCTATAGTTATCTTTATAGTGCTTGGTATGGACAGGTCATTGTGAGACTAATAAAGGATTATCTTGTCCCTCCATCCTAGGGCTGGGTGATAACGACTTTTAACATGCATCGCGATACATTTAGGGTTTTATTGTGATGCACGATATACAGCGGGGAAAATAAGCATCAAACACGTCAACATTGTTCTCATTAAACATATTTCTGATGGAGCTATTGACGGCCCTGCAGTGGACTAGCGATCTGTCCAGGGTGCACCCTCCCTCTCACCCAAAGATGCTAGGATAGGCTCCAGCCCCCCACCCCCACCCCCCGCGACCGGAAAAGGATTAAGCAGTAGAAGATGGATGGATGGAGCCACTGACCTGAGATTTTCACCAGATATCACTAACAACCCAAGTAATCCATGCATAGTTTAATGTTTATTTGAAAGGGACATTACATGCTAATGAACATTAATACAAATGTAAGTTTTGTGGAGGAAAGGAATCAGACGAGATACGAGCTGACGACACACAACCTTATTTCCTCCAACCAGCAGAACAGACCATCCCTGAGTGCCAAAGGGAACCGCTGTATACATTTTCTTCCCGCCTCTGGCACTCAGGGTAAACACATTTACGTACCAGTTACCAAGTGTGAACACACATCCACATACATATTAACACCTGCGTCCTCAGGTGTGAGCCTGGCACAGTGGGGGCGAAAGGCACATCTTTATTTACTACTACCCCCCCACCCCCACCCGATGCTCTGACGCCACTGGCTAGCACCCCCAACATCCCAAAGTACTGGGTGGAGTGTCATCTCCTTTGTGTCACCACAGTATGCCAGATTTAACAATACTGTTAATTTGCATCTGTAGTTCCCCAGCGGGTCACAAAAACACACAAACAAACAATCATACACAAGAAGAACATCTGCAATAAAACTGTACACAGTGGATATGCCAAAGTGCAAGAGTTAAGGTGCTACAAAACAAAACATTCAAATGTCACATGAGCGAAGTGCTGTGTATAAGTACACACACACACACATGCACCCAAGCACCTCACAGCAACAAGCAACAGCAACAAACAAGAGGCGGGGCATACGTGTGTAACGCACGGGCACATATACAGTGGTGTGAAGAAGTGTTTGCCCCCTTCCTGATTTCTCATTTTTTTGTGTTTATCACACTTACATGTTACACATCATCAAACAAATTTAAATGTTAGACAAAGATAACACAAATAAACACAAAACACAGTTCTTAAGTGAAGGTGTTTATTATTAATGGAAAAAAATCCAAACCTACATGGCCCTGTGTGAAAAAGTGATTGCCCCCTAAACCTAATAACTGGATGGGCCACCCTTAGCAGCAACACCTGCAATTAAGCGTTTGCAATAACTGGCAATGAGTCTTTTACAGCAATGTGGAGGAATTTTGGCCCACTCATCTTTGCAGGATTGTTGTAACTCAGCCACATTGGAGGTTTTTCGAGCATGAATCACCTTTTTAACGTCATGCCACAGCATCTCAATCGGATTCAGGTCAGGACTTTGACAAGGCCACTCCAAAGTCTTCATTTTGTTTTTCTTAAGCCATTCATAGGTGGACTTGCTGGTGTGTTTTGGATAATTGTCCTGCTACTGAACCAAAGTGCACTTCAGCTTGAGGTCACGAACAGATGGCCGGACATTCTCCTTCAGGATTTTTTGGTAGACAGCAGAATTCATGGTTCCATTTACCACAGCACGTCTTCCAGGTCCTGAAGCAGCAAAACAGCCCCAGACTACCACACTACCACCACCATATTTTACTGCTGGTATGATGTTCCTTTTCTGAAATGCTGTTACTTTTACACCAGATGTAATAGGACACACACCTTCCAGAAAGTTCAACTTTTGTCTCGTCAGTCCATAGACTATTTTCTCAAAAGTCTTGGGAATCATCAAGATGTTTTCTGGCAAAACTGAGATGAGCCTTTATCTTCTTATTGCTCAGCAGTGATTTTGATCTTGGAACTCTGCCATGCAGGCCATTTTTGCCCAGCCTCTTTCTTATGATGGAGTCATGATCACTGACCTTAACTGAGGCAAGTGAGGCCTGCAGTTCTTTGGATGTTTCTGTGGGGTCTTTTGTGACCTCTTGAATGAGTCATCACTGCACTCTTGGGGTAATCTTGGTCGGCCGGCCACTCCTGGGAAGGTTCACCACTGTTCCATGTTTTCGCCATTTGTGGATAATGGCTCTCACTATGGGTCGCTGGAGTCCCAAAGCTTTAGAAATGGCTTTATAACCTTTTTCCAAACTAAAATATTTCATTTACTTTGTTTCTCATTTGTTCCTGAATTTCTTTGGATCGCAGCATGATGTCTAGCTTTTGAGGATCTTTTGGTCTACTTCACTTTGTCAGGCAGGTCCTATTTAAGTGATTTTTTGATTGAGAACAGGTGTGGCAGTAATCGGGCCTTGGTGTGGCTAGAGAAACTACTGTTGTAGTTCTCGAGATTGGTCTTGGTCTTGAGACCAGTTTTTCAAGGTCTTTGTCTCGTCTCAGTCTCTGAGTCATTTTCACTCGGTCTTGTCTCGGTCTCGGACAAAACAGTCTCTGGATTTTAAATCAAGACCATTACTGGTTTAATGTCCACACAATTATTATTATTGCAAACAGATATCCCCCTTAAATGTAGCAATAATACAGTTTGTAAGTTTACTTTTATGCCACTGTGGTGGACCACCAAGAGGTCCCACTCTCTCACCCAGTGACTTTGGGAGTAGGGGGGAGGGGCAGGAGATGTAAATGCAGGCGCCTTGGTGCCCAGGGGAAAAAATGTATGCGTCTGGGGCAAGAGGTGTATGCGCCAAGGCGCATGTAAATATATGCACCTTGGCATCTGGGGCTAGAGGTGTTAATGTATGCACCTTGGCACCAAGGAGTCAGTCTTTTTGTTGGAGTGAATAAAGTTCTGAATCGGCAGCTCTCATGTCTCGTCACATCATTCCTCCACACCACCGCTATTAGTCATGTCGTGTTATTGGGCGTAAGGATTCAGGCGACACATTGTAGAGCAACTGGACAGCATTTAGTAGCATGTCGTTCAAACTCAAAGCCATTCACACAGCATACAGGTTAGCCCACGGCACTTCCTGTTAAGCCCTTCATAGTAAAAGCATACTGCACTAAACAGATTACACCACATCCCCCTTTCTTTGAAATGAATGCAACCCTAAATGAACATTTACTGCATGCATGAAAACTAACTGAATCTCTTTTTTTAACCCTTTTAACTTTTACATATTATTGAACACTTTTCCTTTCCTTTGCATTTAAACATTCTGCATTCATAAGTCCAGTCTTTGTGGTTTTATGACAACTCGGCCATACCTAGTTCTGACAGGACTTGGGGAAGCTGTCTTTGAAGTCTGCGCGGCAGACTCAGATTGGTTTGGTATGGGCAAGGCGCCCTCTGATATACTCAAGATGGCGACCGGGATGGTCACACTTTTTCAGTGCTGAGACAAAGTCACTGATTTTGCCATTAAAAGTGGCTGGCCTGCAGCGATCGGCGCTCGTGGCGAACACGCACGGGCTGAATTGCCACCTCCGTTGGATTGCCCTTTAATCGCCTTTCTCCAGCGACTTCCTGCGCCTTCCTGAAGCGATTGCTAAGCTAACACTAGTTAGCTTAATGCTACCTGAAGCGATTGCTAAGCTAACGCTAGTTAGCTTAATGCTGGCGCCAGTCTCTAAAAATCTAACCTACAGCGATCGGATATACCTCCGGTGGATTACCCCTTTGATCGCTTTTATCCGGCCACTGTGAGTAAACTGACCAGCGATTCCAGCGCTTCCTTGTGATTCACTGATGTGCCCTACCTGAAGCGATTGCTAAGCTAACGCTAGTTAGCTTAATGCTGGCGCCAGCCATTCCACCTAACACCAGCCTGAATCAAAGCCCAGCTGCGAGGCCCAGCGGAGATACTACCAGGCAGGCGGCTATTTGTTTGACGGGGCTCAGCAGAGATTTCACCCAGGCAGATGGCGGTAGGCGGCGGTGCCCAGCGGAGGACTTACCGTGACTGCAGCGGCGGTGTGCGACGAGACTACCCGAAGCGATTGCTAAGCTAACGCTAGTTAGCTTAATGCTGGCGCCAGTCATTCCACCTTACACCAGCCGGAATCGAAGCCCAGCTGCGAGGCCCAGCGGAGATACTACCAGGCAAGCGGCTATTTGTTGACGGGGCTCAGCAGAGATTTCACCCAGGCAGACAACGGTAGGTGGCGGTGCCTAGCGGAGGACTTACCGTGACCTCAGCGGAGCTCGGTGGCAGCGGCGGTGTGTGACGAGACTCGGTTGGAGGAGCGGGACGGGAGACCAGTTACGGCGACTATGAGCAACGAGACCAGCAACGGAAGGGGCTAGTTGGCTAGCTGAGGCCCAGCTGGATTCGAGGACGATCGGATCAGATTCTGGCGATATAAGCAGAATTTATTTTACTATCCACAGATTTTCTTTTTCCTTCTTTCCAAGAAAGACTGAAGATGGCGGCCACCGGATTAAAAAGTGGGCTGATGGG